>CM033794.1:976354-1655592 GCA_019656835.1 Rhododendron ovatum
TAAACTCAATTGGATAACTTTAAGTACTCGATCCAATTGTCTAACTTTTCTTTCATATTCAGGATCTTGAATTTTGAAAGAAAAGTCGTAAATTTGGATCGAGTACTTGCAGTTATCCAATGGAGTTAATTTTTTACAAGGCCACTCAAAAATATATCTAAAATTATTGAATAGATCAGATCATTTGTGTGGAACCCCTACATGGGCCTCACAAAAAATTTGTGCACAACATGTACACAACTTATATGTGCACATAGAGTTTCAGCTCCATTTATGATGAGAAAGAGGGATCCGCTTGTACTTTGTGGTTTCATACCTACATTTGATGGGTCTCATTATGCATCACGTGAGGAATAGTCACATGAGAATATCCTAATTCAGTTCATAGATAGAATGATTTGGTTTCAGTACATGATCATGCATTGGATGCAACTATTAGGAGTGATGGGATGCTAAGGAAAAGGGGAAAACTTGATTTGGTTTGGGTGTTTTACAAAAATGATGTAAATAAATCCAATCGTATATTCTTGACAAAACAGAATGGCAAAATTATTTTTGGCACATCGACCTAAGCTTATTTGTTGTATGATCATCCTACGGGAGGCAGCAGTGGGGAATTTTCCAACGATATAACAGTACTTGCCTTCCCCTTAGGTGAGTCGAGGTGGGTTTCCGTCTTTCCTTGCGTTGTACAATGCTTTCATCCACCTCAACGATTCTATTTAACCATTTTCACTCAACTGGCTTTGCAGCAAGTCCTCTGTACCAAATCTCTATGTACTCGCGTTTAATGCACTCCTAGCCATTGGATTAAGTCTCAGAGATTCTCTGACTATGAAAGTATTGGAACAAGGGTACAAAAAAATTTCGGTATATGTAATCTCTGGCCATTGGTTTCTTCTAATCTTGGAAGGCTCCTGAATTGATTTGTTTGGTTCATATCTCACACATGCTTCCTTGCCAAACAATGCCGGTTTCTCATTGACTAGTCTTGTGAGCCCAACCCCCGGATGGGCAAGATCCATTTTGATGTTCCACATTAATGATCAGAGCCGTTTAATTTGTTTAAATTTATAACATTATTTTAAGGGTTCTTGCAAAAAATCAGCTCATTGGAATATCGGTTAGCGGTTTGATCAATTCATCCTATTTTTGTCCCATGCGAATTTAGAGACAAAAATCGATCAGACCCTTACCGATATTCAAATGAGCTGAGTTTTTACAAGAACTCTTGAAAATATATTTTAAACAAATTGAATACTTCCAACTAAATGGTGTGTACCCATAGATTTTTGTTGTAATTTGATGCCAATGCCAAATAAGGAATAAGCTAAGTGCTTTGATGGGTCCTTTTGCTTTTGATTGGGGTACGGTTACGTACCAGTAGTATTTTGAGGTTAATGTACTTATTAGATACCCTTGCCTCCCATTAAAGTTAACTTATTGGTGAGAATCTCAATAGTGTGTTATTATGATCCCTCCGAATCATGAAATTGTATGTAGAAAAGAAAAGGTGATTACATAGATAACACAACATTAATTGAGGGTTTGCTTTGTAGATTCTCAAGGCTGGTCTTAAAGCATTGGCCTTTTTTTTTGAAACTTTAGTTTAAAACCATGGGCTCCATGGCCATGGGGAGGAATCGGCCTTGATGGGCCAAATCTGGAAGGTCCTGAGAGAGTTAGACCGATATAACGAAGGAAAAGGGTAAGTGCTAACGATGGCTTTTTAGGACAACGGATATATGTGAAAAGTGTGTAAATATTGGTGGAGAAGTGGCCGGATTGATAACTGTAAATGTGTTATTTTGACTTATATGAGTATTATCCATCGCCTTATGGGTGGTGGGTTAGATGTATAGTAGAAAGAAAAAGAAAGCAAAACGAAGAAAAGTTAAGTTTGAAAGTTTTATTATGAAATTCCTTTATTTTTTTTTAGACTTATCATTGTGAAGTTTTTAAGTCAGAATTACTCACTTCGATCTCTTTTGTTGACACAATTGTTCATATCATATGCATAAGGCTATAGTTAGCTTTGCATCTTGCGATTAGGCTACAGTTCAAAGTTGTCCGATGTATTGGGTAGTTAGCTTTGCATCTCGCGGTTAGGTTATTAACTTTATATCTCTCGATTGAACTAAGATAATGAAGTCTTGGAGACAGATAACACTTGTTATCGCTCCAAGTCACGAACTCTCAGACTTGATGTGGTATCCCGTCTTTAATGCTACAAATGGGAGGAGAAGTAGTAGTTTTCTTATGAAAATAATGCGCAAGGAGTTTCGGCTAAAGGATAGATAACTTAAGATATACAAAGGTGAGAGCAACAATCAGAATGTCCCCAAACACTAGTTAAAAGGAGATGCCATCTTATCAATTATGTTTGGGCGATCTGGAAAGCAAGAAATGCATGAGTCTTCAATGGAAAACAACCAAACCCAGATCGAAGAGTGTATTGAGAACGCTTACATGGCGAATAGAGATTATTTACGGGCGGTTTTCTCCTATTTGAGTGGGCTTCCTAGTGGGAGCAGTCGTGAGTCGCGGTGGGTTCCCCCCCCCCCCCTTGCTTTAAATTTAATTGCGATCGGGCCTTTAATTCCTCCCTGCAGCTTGGCTACCTTTGGCATTATTGTTAGAGACCGTGGTGGCTCGGCTATTGAGTGGCTGTGTGGTCATGTGATACAGGACTGACTTTTAAGGTAAGCCAGAGAAGTATAAGCTTTGGGCCCCCAAAAAAGGCTAAAAATAAAGGGTCCCAAAATTCTAAGACTCATATGTATATATAGGCTCAATTGAAATTTAGGGACCACAAAATAAGCGCAATTAGATAGAAATAGTAAAATTAGAATTACATCCCATTATGGCATTTTGTTCAAGGTTGACAACAGACAACTTGGGGAAAAGAAGCTTTTCAAAGTTAATTGATCAAGAAAAATTAAATGGATTGACTATATTGTCCATTGAGAAGGAGTTGGTAAAGAAGCTTGACTATAAAGACTTAATTATGTTTGCAGTAAAAAGTGCAAAAAATCTAATATTCAAATGATTGATTTTGAGATATTGTAATGGTTGTATTTTTTTGGTGGATAACTATAAGCTTATATTTGTAATGGTAAATCCTTTGTAACGGTTTTTTTAATGAAACTCTTTGTAGATCAACTTTTGTATGAAAAATATCGAGAGGCATTTGCTTCCGGCCCCCAAAACTTATGAACCAACGCTGGTGCAATGGTGTATTCTGCTTTGGCTATAGAAGCGTGGGCTTTGATAATTGCTTGTGTACTAGCCAAGGTGAGGAACCTCTCTGAAGTTTTGTTCGAATCTGACTGTAAGGAGCTGATTAACTGCATCAACAACTCTCCAGAGCAATGCCCGTGGGAAATTGTTGCGGTAGTTGAAGGTATCAAGACTTAAGCAGCGTCTGAACAGTGGTCGTTTGTCTGGTGTAACCACGAAAAGAACAGAGCCGCTCATTGGGTTGCTACTAGTTGTTTGGGTAGGAGTTTGTTTACATCCACGGGTTGTATTCCGCACGATTTAGAGCTTATTGTGGCCAAAGAGCCTATTGAGCTGTGTCCTATGTCTTTTTGTTTCTTTGCTCTTTTGATCATATCAAAAGAGAGAAGAAAAAAGGGTGTCCAAATTTTGTACAGAATAATTCCCGGATATATACAGTTTTCTCGTCTTGTCTCACATATACTAGAGAATTGATGAACCCAACTCCCGGGATAACTTCAAGGGTAAGTGAGGTATGAAATTCCATTATGATTAATCCACTTATGAGATTCAAACCCTTAGAACTTGTGGAATCTATGTTTGGGCATATAGGACAACCTAGTTGGTTTTGATTATAAAAGATTGGAAGAAATTAGACCCTTGTAATCTTACATGCTACTCTTTCAAGTAAAAAGAAAAAAAAATGATTCCCTCTCTCCAATCTTAAACAAACATGCATTCAATCGGTCGGATTCACGTTTCACTTTGTTTACAAATTACTAGGAATCCTGATTATACGTCTATAATTTATCTAGTACTCGGTATCTTGCCCGAGTCCGATTACAAAAGCAATGCAAACGAATTGACAGGAATATCTCAGTTCAAAAAAAGAAAAGAAAAATGGTGATGAATCTCTCTGTGACTCTCTCTAGGGCAAATGTTTATATGGTGATTTTACAGATCGAAATGGGTTGGGCCAATTAGGGCTGGCCCGCTCAGAAAGGGCCAGGATGGGGAAAAATAAGAATTCAAATTAGCTTCTTCATCTCAGTATCCTTATAGGTTCTGTCCAGACCCAAAAAGATGATCGATATCGTTGATTTTGGAATCCCATGAGAGTGATTCGGGACCATGAACCATATCAAAAAAATCATCTCGATCGAAACTTGGCAGGTATGATTTCATCATGCATTTATCTTATGAAATAATTTGTTGACGCACTAAATCCTAACCCATTTATCTCAAAAAAAAAATACATCGACACTCTGGATCCCAGCCCATTAATCTCAGAAAAAACACATGCCGAAATCATATCTACTCAATTTCGATCAACAGAATTTTTGGCATAGATAATAAGGGACTGCAGACAATTCGGTTCTTGTATATTTTATTTCTCACTTGGTTCTTCAAAATCTTTTGTGCAAATTCACAAGGCTAATGCTACAAACATAGATGAAGAGACATAGCTCCGGACCCAGAGTTTGAAACTGTTCGATACAGGACTTACACTGGACGTCGAACGATCCAGGACACCTCTTTTTCTGGATCTTTGTGCTTTCGTATGTGTCGTTAGCTCCTTCGATTTCAAAATTCAAGTAGGTAAATTGGTTGGTCCATGGGTTCTCTTGGATTCTAAGGAAAGGGCATAGTAACCTTATATGCTCCTATCTATATCAATTTGGTACGTACTTTGGCAGCTGGCGAAATTTCTGGGCAAAGAAAGCCATCATCAGGGACCATTGCACCCACATTTGTCATGTGACTTGTCCACCATTTTCCAATTGACAAATTTCATGAAGCAAAACTCAAGCCATTGATATAATTGGTTTGTCCATTGAGAATAGATGACTGAACAAATAATTCTCACAATTATTAAGAGCCCTCATGCCATGCAGATGAAAATTTAGTTATACACTTAGAATAGGGTTCTAGCTAGCCACCATGCCAAACGTGTCAGAAGAAGAGCAAAGCAAATGAAGCATGCCTAGAAGTAAACCAAACCCCTTTGGACTGCTACGAAAAACACCATCGGATTAAAAAATTTCACCCAATTGAGCCTGTCCGGAATGTTTTTTTCACAGTAGCAAGGTCACTACAACTGATTCCATTGGTCTTGATTGATGAAAGGGATAGTAACCTTAGGATTAACAGGGTGTGATATAGGCATAGGATTGGGAATTGTCTCAAGTATAATTCGAGTATTGTATTTGGAAAAATCGGGATTCTCCTATAGGATTGGACAATGAAACCCTTGCTTATGTGTGTTTGAAAATGGAGGTACAAGATTAGAATAGCTTTTTGCAAATTTTGTAAGGGAGACTTTGGACCGGTGGACCAGGTATATATTATCAATTCGGACGGGTGGTTGGCGTCACCATATATACTATCGGCTTTACGGTCAAATTGTATACAATGGAGTATTATTCCATTAATCAAATCACCTATTTGTCCAATGGGAAAGCCGGCCACTATATCTAAAGCCCGTCATTTCGTTCATTCGTTCGTAACTTCTTGACCTGTCATGTTACCGTCACCGTCGAGCTATTAGATTGGGGGATCCAAGAGATTTCATATCCTACGCTACTGTTTCTTCCCTTATAATAGAACTATTAGTTGGCATAGGCTTATAGTGATTGTGTAGTACTTGTTTTCAATTTGATGTAATTCTAACAGCTTATAATGAAACAAAAAAAAAAAAACAAAACCTTAGCACAAGTTTGATTGGCCAATGAGTAGCAAAAAAGAAAAAGGTTTGATTGGCTAAATGATGAACAAACCTAGCTACCTCAATTATAGAGCGAATGTTTGTACGTACGGGAATATGCTTATAATCCCCACCAATGATTGCACTCGAACACCAAAAATGTCACACTAAATTTGAAATCCAACCTGACGCAGAACCAAATCGCAAACAGATCTTTTAGAAAGACTTGACAAAGAATATTCAGAGAATAATCATCTATTGAGATCTTTTCATATGTAAACTTGTGATTAAAATCCTCATTTATAGAAACTTTTTATATTCTCGAATTTTTGGACCTAATTCAAATCTTATAGTATAAATTGTTAGTCTTTTAATTTCTTGCTACGAAATATTCAACAATATGTACGGGAAACTCTTAAGTCCTACAATTTTTTTTCCCGAATGTCAAGGATGTGAAAATTCCTAACTTTACGCTTATTGGATTTTCCAATCTGGGTTCAGCGTGAAGCTCGTGTGAACGCTTCTTTATTGCAGTAATGAATAAAAGTATCGACTGATTGACAAAAAAAAAGAAGAAAATTTGTAAAAGCTTTGGCCTTTACGATGAATAAAATCGCTTTCATTTTGCCGAAGAATAAAAACTGATTGTCAAATTTTTTGCTGGAAACTCAATTGCATGCCATTTTAGGCATCCTGTTTCGAAAATGGAGCAGCTATGTAGGAGGCCACGAGGGCTAGGGGTAAAAAAGAAAGAATTCAAATCCTCTTGTACCACAAAAATATCAATCGATATAATTTTTTGATGATTTTTTTTTGATGTAGTCGATGCTTTTGGCAAATTTTTAAGAAAGTGAATAATTTCGATCAGTAAAATTGGCTCTGAAAGAACCCACATTGAGCTTGGACACATGGGAATGGATGCCCATTCTGATGTTTTTTTTGTTGCTATTATTTATAAAATCTTATCATATCATTTGACAGAACAAAAAACATGAACGGAGAAGATCTAACCCCTAATAGAAATGCTACGAAAAATGTCCAAATTTAGTTTTCTCTTTCTTATCACAAGGTTCAAAACACCCAATAGAGCTTTAAGGGTTAGTCTGGTTGGTTGGTAGGTTTGTTCTCTATACAATTCATCAGAGTTAGATTTTAGGGTCCGAATTCCATAGTCACGGTGTAAATGGCCTGCCTTGAAGCGGACCGGAAAGAGAATTAGTTAAAGCACATGCAAGCTAATCCGAACATAGACGCTTCTGATTGTCAAACACAAAAATAAAGAAAAAAAACACATCCCAATGTCGTAACACAAACATTTCTTCATTGAATACTTAAAAGGGGTATTTACTGGGCCAAAAATGTTATGCGCACAACCGTTTTGTTTGTTGTGCAACTTATTTTCTTTGGGAGCTAATGCGTGGTGTTTTAGGGTTGGATAATCCAAAATTATGCCAAGGTAATGATGGCTTCAAATTCTTTAATTTGAGAAGACCAATGCCTCTTGATGAGATCCACACCACAATTCACGGACCAATTTGTCAATATGTAACTTTTGCATAATATTATTATTTTTTCAATTGGTAGGAGAGATCGTTATATCTTGTACAAAGTACAGTAAAACCTCCATCAAAATCCAAACAGAACATGATTCGTACGATTGATATAAGATGTTTGAAAACTACAAGTTGCTCGTGATCGATTCGAGTAAAGCTCGTTTGAGATCGACTCGCCTCGTAAACAAATCTAACTTGCAGATGTTTAAAGCTTGTAAGTTTTCAAATCTCAAGTTAAAAACAATCAACTGTTTAGCTTGTTTAATTCTTTTCTTGAGACTGTCGTGTCAAACAAAGGCAATGCCACTTTCCAAGAGACTAGTTCAAACATAACAATACTTCCTCCGTTCCAAAATAATTGTCCGGTCTACAAAACGAAGACTCAAAAATAATACGGAGTACATTTCTTTTGAGAAAAAATTCAAATTTTTTTCATAAATTTAAAGACCTCATCGATATCTAGTGAATTGTTGAAAAAAATTTAAGTTTTTCTTGCAAAAATTGTAGTATTATTTTTACGTCCTCTTTTTTCAGACCGAACAAACATTATGGAATGGAGACACTTGTTGCTTCCCTCAAAAACTGAGATCTTTTCAGGTTTTTACATGTGATCTGTGAGAATTAATAGATTCACTTTGATTGGGTCCCCGCACATCAAAATGAATCTCAACCACTAATTGCTCTTTTTAGTACTTTCGGAGTAAATTTTTTTCTTTCTTAACATTTTTTTAGTGCGTGTGTGTATGTGTGTATATATATACGGAGTATATATTATTTTTTTTGCAATGAGCGACCCTCGTAAACATGGCCACCTAGAGATATATGGTAATTAGGTATGGCCAGCTTGTGTGCGTTATTTTGTCCCTACTGGCTACAGCCCCACCAACTTTTGGGGCGTTCGGGTGGCTCCAAGAGTTTTTCGCTCGCTAATACAGTCCGTACTAACTGGAGTACTAATTGTATCATGTTACTCCTACCCAGAAACCATAATGTCGTAGTTGGGTTACTTGGGTACTAACGAAAGTTGGTTATGAGGTTTGCGGTTGTTGGGTTTCCCTTGTTAATTAGGATTGAAGATATCGAAAACTTGAGGGACAAGGCCGGGTCCCGTAGTGTTTAGTGCGCCAATGGGAGGTACTACGGTGTCTCGGTTTGCTCAACCACAATTCCTTCATCGTGCATATGAATCATTCAGTTTGTAGAGAGAACGTTGAATAGATACTATTATTATTCAAAAAAAAAAAAACTTAAATTGATCGGATTAATTTAGTTTCTTGGTCAGATAACATTAGTTGTTATATGAACATGGATGGATGATCAGTGTATTTCAAAAAACGTATAGTGGAATTAACAAAATCTATCTTGGTCATGTAGATGTTGACGTCCAATTAACTTGATTTTGTGTACAAGTGTAGCGTTTAACAAGTTCTAAAAACTGAGAATGTTTCAGATCACACGACTAAATTCTAATTAAGCAAACTGAGATGCCCTACACCCCATAGTGCACTGACGCACCGGAATAGGGGATGCTGCCAAACAGAACCTGCAAAGCGGCCTCTCCAGTTGCTCATCTTGGCAATCGATGATTCGGATTTTTATTAAGCAACGGACGGTTCAGAATTTTACGTTTTTTGTATGCGCTCAGATTCGATCTGAGCCGTCTGTACCGAAATGAACTACTAAATCGACCGCTCTACACCTGATCGTCAGCATTCCCGGGTCCTTGACGCACCTTGGGAACCCTTGTCCAAATTTGAGAGCAAAAAGATATTTAGGTTTTTTTGTGTATATATTTGTGTAGCATTTCCCCATCACAAAACAAAGTCCTAGTTACAATCAGCGACTGTGCCCCGTCTCCCCTCAACAACCACAATTTCGGTAATACTATTAAAAATCAAAGACTGCTAACTTAACAGCTCAATTGGACTCAAATCAATTACAGCCAAATCTATCACCGTTGATCATTCATGGACGCAGATAGATCTAGCTGTCACGGACGGCTCTGTGACAACTGAACACTACCCGGATAAGATATGACTATTACGGGGTGTTTCCACTAATAAAAAATACTAAAACTTAACGGATTTTATCATCACGTTTTCACTAACAAAAAAGTTTCAACGTTTTACCGTCTCGTTTTCACTAATAAAAAAGTTTCAGCGTTTTACCGTCTCGTTTCCACTAACAAAAAAGTTATCAACAAAAACTCTTTTTGCTACAGTAACTTTACTCACAAATCTATCAACAACTTATTTACTACCGGAAATACCTAATAATTTCTCAATTACAAATAAAAATCTACAAATTTTTTACTACCGGAAACACCCCCTTACACTTTCTCCTATGACTAGTTAGCAAACAAAAAGAAATTGATATTCGCGCTCTACTTTTTACTGATGGCGCTCCACTTTGTTCATGTAGTTATTAGTAACTTCACGTTAAAATTAAAGCGCCATCAGTAAAACGTAAAGCGCGAAAATCAATTTTCCAAACAAAATTCTCATTTGATTAAAGTAATTTTGATTAGGGTTTATTACACCAATCTGTCCTGAAGGTTTCTAGAACTATGCTAAGCCCCCTTCTTCGTCTTAGAAAATTCAAACACCTTCCCTTTTTAAATTCTTTTTGATATTTTGTAGAAACAAAACTGACTAAACATATGATGGTCTCTCAACCATAAATCTGGCAAGATCAACCTCCAAAGAATGATACTTCTCATCCGATGAGATCACGATGGCTATCTTGTCAATTTCAACGCTTACGATACCATATTCCTTATATTAATGCGCCGGCAATAAAAGTTAAACAAGAGAATTCAGACATGGCCGGCCATGTTATACGTACTGTCAAAGTACTTACTTTTGTAACTCGTTTATTTTAGACCACCCATGGCTTCTTATTTATGTATGTCCATATATGGAGTAGGAAAGGATTCCATATTCTTTAATATTGTTCCTCCTATTTTTACCAAAATTATCTATGTCAGGTTTTCTAGAATTTGTCTCTGCATTTGGAATGGTGCTCTCAGTTCGGCTACGTAAGTCAACTAGTTTGTTTTTTTGTCCTTATTCAATTTTTTTTCCATTTTTGTTAGCTTTTCGTCAATTTTTTGGAGATTATTGTATCATCATGATAAGAGGAATCTAAAAAATAAAAAATTACGATCAAAACCTAATTTTTTTGAATAAAGACAAAAATAATTTACTCTAGCTTGGAATAAGTTAGTTTTTCAGCAATGCTATCAGTGCTACTGAATTTGGCCAACTTGTCAAACTTGTCACTTTATCTAAACCGTTTGATTGCGCCAAATGGCATCGAGCTGGTGCAGTAGTATTTGTATTTTAATTTCTGGCTTTCTGACGATGCAGCGCGTGTTATAAAAATGACTTTGACAATGACATTTGGAATGAATGAGTGGACCTGCTCTAAGTGGTCGCTACTAGTGTTAAAATAAAAGAGTTCATGTATTAGTTAGAAACCCGAAAGGAAGGTCAGTGTAACTACCCCTGCTAATTGATTTGTTCTCGTACTTTTGTTGCCTCCTTCAAAATTTGTTCCAAGTGTCTACTTGTTTCGATCGCTTCTACTCGTAGACTTGAAGTTCAAACGATCGAATAATCGTCTCCAAACTTGTTTTCTCTCACTCTCTCGCTCCTGCATTCGGAGCAAAATAAGGTCGGTTCCTTTTTTCCACAACTTTAACGTGTTTTTTTTTCTTCTACTGCATGGTTTCTTCAATTTCGTTCGGGTAATTAATATCTTTTGCTATTTGCATGCGATTGTTTCCATTTAAACACATTGCAATGATTCAATCAATCTACACTTTTATAAATGTGTTGGTGCCTTCCGAGCCTCCAAACCCTCAATCTTAAATTCCTGAAATTTGATTTTTTTAATCTTTTATAAAATTGAGGAGGGAAAGTTTGAGAGGGAGTAAGATGCTGGGGGTGGGTTGGGAGTGTGTTATAATACAATTCAAAAAAAAAAGAAAGAAACAAGAACAAATTAAAAACAATCAATAGTAGTCAATATAGAAATCTTTCCACGCGGGCATAACGCTAATATGTGCCTGTTTGATTATTCAGCTTGTGCGTTATCTTGCGTTGCTATTATTGTTGCTTCTTGTTGTTGATAGACGCCAAAATAGCACTTATGTCATCAAAAATACCATTTAGACAACCAATTTAAAGGAAAAGAGTTGTCTTAAGTAGCGGATATTTTTGAATTAAAATATCGAAAATACCGTTTCGTTGTTATTTTTCAGCGTGATTTGTTTGGATCTGGATTCGACACTGGTTTGTGGTTGTTCGGTTTGCTAACTATATATAGAGAATTTTTCAGTACGTTTTTGTTTTGTGTATATACAAACAGGGGCCGAATCCGCTAACACCTATTTTGACATCTTTTGTTTTTAGAGTCCCAACCATTTTTAATAACTTCCGTTAAAAATCAGTTCATCTTGACACCGGTAAGCCCTATTGTCAAAATTAGGGATAAATACTCATCAAGGCCTTACCGATATCACAATTAGTTGATCTAAGCTTTTAAAACATGTTTCAAACACATTAAACAGCTCCGATCATTTGCTGGGACTTTAAAAAACAAAAAACAGAATCCGGCCCCATACATACATATATATGTGCAGGGACGGATTCAGGAATGTAGTGTAGTAGGAGCACTTGTTAATCATAATGGTAAAAATTTATTTTTATAGTTAACCACAATAAGATCGTACAAAATTAAGGCGTGTATTATTAACTACAAAAGTTTATAATGCATATTTTAAGTTAAATTAGATAAAAATGAGCACAAAATCTCATACAAAATTTTTAAAATATGTTTTAAATGAACATCGACAAGTTTTAGAATGTCCGAGCTAGTTTTGTTAATGACTTTGTTTTACAATATTTCTCTCAAACGGTTAAAAATAAAGAGAATCAAGAAAGAATAGCTCCAAATAAACAAACGGCTCATAAAGTAACAAATATAAAATACACCATATGATGAAATTCAAACATAAAACTAATTTTGTATGTATTTTTTCGAGATATATGCAAATGTGTATGTTTATATATTAGCATACTTTTATAATTATGTTAATTTATACAAAAAATAATTTTAATTTTGAGCACAAGCACACATTCGAGTGGGGCACGTGCCCCCGCTCCGGTCTGTATGTGTGTGTAATATTTCCCCATAAACAAAACGAAGTCATAGTTTTTTACTAGTATAATCAACCGCAGCCGGCTGGGAGTGCCCTGCCCCAGCGTCAACAACCAAAAGATCCGATACTGCTAACTTAACACGTCCCTGCGATTTCAAACGGTCACAGCCAAATCTATTGACGTCGATCATGCATGGACCCACGTAGATCTGGCTGTGAGAACGGTGCTGTGACGAGCAAGCCGTAACTGGATAATTAAGGTGCGAACCATGAGATAAAATACTCTTCTTGGACTTTGTCAACAGGGAAAAAAACTCGATTACGTCAAAATAAAGATCAAATCAAACTCTAGCTGTTTTGGCTTATTACATCAACCTCTCCCGGAAGTTTTATAGAATTATGAATGCTAACCCTCTTTCTTCATCTAATAACCTTCGAGGTTTGAATTTCAAACTCCTTCAATTCCTTCTAAAGTTCTTTTTCTTTTGTATTGTAAAAACGGGAAAAAACTACTAGAAAACCAAAGGCTCTCAAACATTACTCTTTTTTTCCTTTTTGATAATCAAAATCGCCCAAAACAGGCTACAAAGCAAGAGAAATATTCCTAGATAAAACAGCAAAGATACTAAGGGAAGGGGAGGACACCTAATTAAGAGGCAAAGAACCCTTCAAAGCTTCAGAAGCCACCTCATGAGCCAGCACATTTGCATCCCTCTTGATCCAAGCACATTTAATCCCTCCTTCTTGGCAAAGCTGCTTGATATCTGAAACCACTGCCATGACTTCCCAAGGGGGTACCAACTCAGAAACACTTAATTTGATGGTCATTTGGTTATCTGATTCAATGAGAGCTCCATGAATACCCAATGCCTTGACCATTCCACACGCGGTCCTAATAGCAAGAAGTTCACCATGTAGTGAGGAGGAAATCTCATCATTTTACCACTAGTCCATCTGCCATCATTCCTTTTTCATCTCTAAGGACCGCAGAACATTTAGCATCTCTTCCATTTCTTTTAATAGCTACATCACAATTTATCTTCCAGCCACCATGATCTGGAGCCCTCCAGTGGACATTAACGGCCTCAACTGTTGGGTTATCCCTATGGATCATCAAAGGGATCCTAACATCTGAGTACTCACGAAGTGACTCAACGGCCCTCCTCATGGTAATCTCAGGATCAACAGGATTGCCGTCGAAAATGAAGTCATTTCTTGCCCTTCCAAATCTGCGATCCAATCATCAACACCCTTCCAAGAAACCCCATAAGTTGAGCACGCTTTAAAATTTCCATCCACCTGTGAAGTCCATCTTAAAACAAAAACCGGATGACCATGACTAGCGTCAAGGCAAACATTGCATCCAAACCACACCGCTCTAGCCCAGTTACAGTCAAATAGTAAGTGTTCGATAGTCTCGTCAAATCTGCCACATATTGGACAAGTTCTGGAAGATCCACAATTTCTACGCACTAGGTTTTCCTTTGTAGCAAGACTGTTACTGCACGCTCTCCACCAAAAATGTCTCACTTTGTATGGAATATCCACCTTCCAAATTACAGCCCATAAACTCTTATCTGGAATAAAGGAAGATGAGGGACTCTCTTGATCCTTGCTCTTCATTTGCACAGCAAAGTGGTACCCAGACCTGACAGAATAAACTTCATCTCTACTATGGTGCCAAACCAGAGAATCCTTTCTTTTAAACTGCGAAATCGATATGGCAGTGATTGCAAGTATCTCCTCTTGAGAAATAGTCTCCTCTAGCACATCCCTTCTCCAAATCTCACTGTCTTGATCTATGACATCAGCCACCACAGAAACATTACAGCCCTGTGGCTTTGGAGTTGCTACTTTGAACTTCATCAAAGTTGGAATCCACTTATCTTCCCAAAAGTTGATAGACTCCCCATTCTGTACTTGCCATCTAAGCCTTTTTTCCAGCACCTTCCTTCTGTGCAGCAAGCTTAACCACACCCTAGTTGGCAAGGTCAATTCCTAAAGAACGATTTTATCACCTTCGATGGGATTATGAGAGGCTATCCTATCGCGCTCAACAGCCATCTTAATTCCTTTCGTTAACGAGCCGTCCATAAAATGTTGACCAAAGAATTCGGACATTGCCATTTCATCTTATCAAAGCGCTGTTTTTATAGTACTTTTGCAACTCATTTGTTTTAGACATCCCTTGAATTCTGATTTATGTATATCTATATATGGATCATTTCATATCTTTATGTTCATTCTTCTATTATCAAATTTAAACTTATATGTCAAATCTCTCTCTCTCTCTCTCTCTTCTCTCTCTCTCTCTCTCTCTCTTTTCTATTGTCTTCTCATCTTGAATGGCGTCTCAATGAATTAGAGTAGTTTTTTTTGTCGAAGCAAAAATTAGAAAAGTTAAAAATTTACACTTAAAATCTCATTACAACATACTCTGTAAAACGAATATGAACATTTATATTGCTGCGAAGTTAAAAATGCACATAAGCTGAGGAAGGGGTCATAATAAGATATTTGGTGTGCGAATTTAGAAGAAAAGGTGTGGATATCTTGCCACACCTTTGGGTATGGTCTGGTACATCACTTTTCAAAAGGAAACTGGTACCATATTGGCCATTTTAGTAGAGCCATACTATTACCTAATAAAAAAAAGTAAATTTTTATTTTCAAGGTGATACTAAAAATAGTAGATGATTCATTAAAGCTTTAAAATACTCTCTTTAACTTGCTAGAGAATCATAGAAGTTGATATGCCTAATGTTGTTTTCTTAGTGAGATGAAATGATGTAGCATTATCCAATCCTTAAATATAGCTAGAAAATACTAATCAACTAGACTAATTCAATAATTAAATTATGCACCACAAACACTTAAGAAATTTACAACAATAAATTCACAACCATACTTAAAGTTTCATCAATACGAATACCTACCGTATTAGTTAATAGAAGAGATACCATACTATGCACAATATTCCAAACCTAGGGATGGTGCTGTGCAGCCATCTGTTCGGCAATCTAACTGTCCAAATCTCATCTCCACCGTCCGAGCATTCAAGCCGTTCATTACCAAGATAAAATTTAGACCGTTGGATTGCTAAATGGACAGCCCGAATATGCATAGAAGAATGCACAGCACGGTGTTGTACAACACCTCCCCCCGGGTTCGTTTAGAAGCTCCCATCATTACTACTCCATTTAAACGACATCACTCCCAAGCGGTCAGTATCATTTCAGAAACCATAAACCAGTTCCGTGTATTTATCAGAAACCCCAGGTAGGCTAGTGTAATTAGCCAGCTTAATTAAACTTTTCGCCTTCAAAAAATGCGTTCCAGGTTTTCTACTAGTCTTGCTCCAACCGCTTCCAAGCGTAGTCTTCAAGTTCAAACGACCCAAAAGTCTTTCTTCCCCAGCACTTTCCTGCTCTCTCTCTCTCTCTCTCTCTCTCTCTCCCACGCTTTCTCGCACATTCCGACGAAACTGTCTTCCAGCAAAAAAAACAAGGTCAGGTCCGTTCTGTTCCGTAACTTCCGTTCTCCACAACCGCTTGCTTTGCTGAAATTGACAGCGTTTATTTTCTACTGCATGTTTTGGTACTATCTTTTTGCTGTTTGCACTTGTTTGTGTTTTTGTTAATTCACTGAAACAGAAGCTACGCATTTGTACTTAGTTGCTGATTATCAGTTCGATTTGTTCCGATCTGGCTTAGACACTGTTTTCGTACTCAAATTACTGCATTCGGTGATGTTATGCGAAGTAAATGCTGCGATGGAGTTGTGGAGTGCGATGGGATGAAATTAAGTGGATAATTGTGTTTTTTGTAGGAATTTTATGGCTGAATTATTATAGTTTTATTTTTAGAAATTTGGAGCTTCGTTTGTTTGTTTGTTTGTTTTTTTTTTTTTTCCTGCTTGAAAATAATTGTAGTCGAAAGGACTTTTTTCGGTCAGAAATTCTGTAGGTCGTCCCAGAGTTTCCACTTGATTTTAATTAGGGCTGCAAATGAACCGAGCTCCTCACGGGCAGCTGGTTGCTCGGCTTGTGAAGGTTTGGCTTGACTGATTTAGTAATCAAGCCGAGCTCGAGTTCAAGTTTTAGGCTCGTTTAGTAACCGAGCTGAGCTCAACACTCAAAAGCTTGGTTCGGCACTCAAAAGCCCGACTTGTTCAAAAGAGGCTCATTAAGTAAATTAGTCGGACTTGGCTCGTTAACGGCTCGCTCATTTGCATACTAGCCGACCTTGAGCTCGAGTTTTAGGCTCGTTTAGTAAACGAGTTGAGCTCAAATACTTCGAAGATTGGCTTGTTTGCACCCCTAATTTTATCCAAAGGGCTTGCTTGCAGGAGGTCGCAAGGTCGAATCTTATACAGGCCAAACGTTGCAAACCTTGGGGCCACTAGAGGTTTGCCCGGTCGTTAACTACAAGGCCCAGAGATTAGTTGAGGTGCGCGCAGGCTGGCCTGACACGTGGTTATCACAAATGGTAAAAGAAGTTTCCACCTGATTTTGAGGGATCCAGTGTGGATCTTATGAACAATAGTGTCTAGCGTATTACTAGGTCTTCTTGTTCATTTTCTTTTTGATTTTTAAATCATGTTAAGGGTATATACTAGTTTCTTCCATTTTACCATCCGCTTTGGATGTTGGTTTTTTTAGTTAATTTTTATTGTGTCAGTTTAATTTAGACATTTAGGTTTTATGTTTAAACATTTGGAAGAACATGAAAAGTAGAATTTCAAAGTGAATTATGTTGTCTGCTTCTAGCTTTCTACTGGTTGTATAAGCTTTTCTTTTGATAAATGCTTCTTTAGTGATCCATGAGGAAATCGGATGTCTAGGCTGCCCTTGCTTGAACTGATTATTTGCTAGGCTTTTATTTAGCAACTCTTATGACAATGTTCACTGCCTTTTTGCCCCCTGTAAACACAGATTCTATTGGACTCGAAGACTGAACTTCTGAGGAAAGAAAAAGATTTCCTGAAAATAAATCGAGGGATTCAAAATTCTCTGGCACCAAAACATGCGCACACTACTGGTTCAAATTTCCCGCACTTTTAGTTCATTAAAGTACATTGTTGCAGTTTCGTTTTTTCCAACGTTACCATATCCATTAATACTCTTGATGGATGCTCAAGTTCGCAAGTATTCAATGAGCTTCTTAGTTTTTTTAGTAATTATCTTTTTATCACCATAGACAAGATGTGAACGATTTAGCTCAAAACAAGCACCCTTAGAGTCACTCGTGTACCTAATCTGAACATCTAAATATTACCACAGCTTGATGGCTTGGCAAAGGAGTAAACAAAAGAAAATGTATGGCATAAAAAGTATAGGGACTTAACTTTAATAGCAGCCAGCAAATATACCCTACAAGCACTTAACAGGAGATCCATCCAACCAAATGCACTATACTTGTCGATCAGCACAATTCCAATGAATATGATAAATTAGTACATCTTAAAAATCAAACCCCTAGGAGTTGGCACAATGGTAGTTTCTTGGCAGTCAGGGGTGTCAAGAAGCCTTTGGTCTGGGGTTCGCTCCCACTCACGTGCCATGCTTCTATGTTGGGATAGTCGAAGGCCCGGCTTTAAATAGTGTTAGACTGCTTTTCCACCATCTCTTCTTAAAACCATTTCTTAAAACCATTGATGCTAGGGAGGGTTTCAATTAAGTTTTTCATGGTATTCGATATCGCATCCACAAGTCTATTAGAGCGGTCGTAGGGAGTGGCATTGTGTAACCAAATCTATTGGGGCATTCGAGCCCAACAATTCCTTTCTCACGATGACGCTCCCGCGACTCAAACCCATGACTTTTTGGCTCTAATACCACTTTTCGGATTGCTTTTCCACCATCTCTCTAGATTGGTTTTAGGAGAGATGGTGGAAAAGTAGTTAGACAAGTGGTACGATCATTTGGAGCGACATTAGGTAACCAAATCCATGGGCGCACTCTGGACCCAACAACTAGGGCCCCTACTAGTAGATGGTGGGATAGGTCCTAGGTTAGTCTGTTCATTGGGCCGGATACGGGGTTATCAAACACAAAGTACTTCACAAAAATCATGGCTGAATAGCCTACTTATTTTTACATATTGGAAAAAAGGGAAGGAAAAAAGAGAGAGAAAAGAATCAAATATAGTATGGACCTGAAGAATGGAAGAGGATCAAGGAGGCAAATGTGTTCTACCTCTAGCTCATAGTTGCTGTTGCGGTGAGAACTTGCTTGAATTTGAATGTAGGGCATTGCCTTTTTCTAGGGAAACATCAATTGTCTCTAATATAAGTTAGCATAGGAGTACTTAAGCCAGTCCTTCCCATGGCTTATTTTCTCAACTGGTACAAATAAGCATTTAGGAGTGAATTCTTGATGTTTGTTTTTCTTTGTTTAACTAGAAGAGACTAATTGTCGATATCCAACTCTGTTGTTTGCAGTCTATTTGTCATTTCATATGCTAAGTTTCTATTATGACTGGAAGTATCTTTTTGTTGTCCACTCTTTACAGGATTGGAACTTTACAGAGAAAACCTTTGAAGGGTGTTTGTTGGACTGGAGGGTTGAGCAAGATATTCCTCATCAGAGGATGCATTGTGAATCTCATTGTTGCCATTTGATTCAGAACAATTGAGTTGGATATTGCATCTGGAAAGCCATTCTAGAAAACATAAGTAGTTATTCTTCAATATAGCAGACTTAGCATTGTAGGATCTAGGATGTTCAACATAAAGTGTTCAAATGGGTTTTTTGAATTTAGGATCTTGTTCAGTTCACGCTGAGGAAATTCAGCTGTATGGTAAAACTACACCTTGTGTTCACGACTTTTTAATGGGGGGCTGATTCATTGGAGCTTTCTTGGCATGGCAGTTGGTGATTTATTATTTCTTTACGTGTAACCACTGATGCTGCATAAGGGTGTTTCATCAGAAATGAAGAAATGGTACGTAGGTGTTTTAGTTGCATCCTTGTTTATGTTGGTCATTCTTCTGAGGTACGGAGTCACAAAGTATCCTGTTAGCGAAAATTATCTTACAAGTTCCTTCGCCCCCAATAAAACTAAGCCTCTTGAATGGATCAATTCTGGAGCTCCACCTGCAGTTCAGAATCCAGAGAATGGTTCTCAGGTGGTTTCTGCCAATACCATAATCTCCGCTCTTTTTGCTCAGAGAAACCTCTCCAATGAAGGGAAGCAAACTTTGCAAACATGGAACCATCTGAAACACTTAATAGAAAATGCTCATGTATTACCTAATGCAATAAAGGCAACTAAGGAAGCTGGACATGCTTGGAATGACCTTATGGCTTCGGTTGAAGCAGAAAGGCTTGCAAATGGAAATGAAAGTTTCCATAGGAAAGGAAAAGAGAAACAATGTCCTCATTTTCTGAGTGAAATGAATGCCACAGGGCTTGATAATAGTGGTTTTAAGTTGCAGGTTCCATGTGGTCTGACTCAGGGTTCTTCCATTACGGTTATTGGCATTCCAAGTGGTCTTCTTGGTAATTTTCGGATTGACCTTACTGGGGAACTACTTCCAGGGGAGTCAGATCCACCCATTATATTACATTACAATGTTAGGCTTCATGGTGATAAGATAACTGAGGGCCCTGTAATTGTACAAAATACATGGACTGCTGCTCATGACTGGGGTGAAGAGGAGCGTTGCCCTTCTCCTGACCCGAAGAAGATTAAGAAAGGTAGAGCAACCTGTCGTAATTTTTTCCATTTCTTCAGTGACAATGAACTTTTGCGGCATTATTGCTTCCTAAATTGAGATGCAATTGACATGTATTTCCTGCATGTTGCGTAGATCCATTTAAAGGGATTCATTCTTTATAGTCAGAGATGGTCCTTTTTCCTTTGTGGAAATCACATGAAATTTTTTGTTATTGAAGGTAGCCATTCCATTATCAAAAAGAAGGTAGCAATTCAGATTGAACTCGGTGGTCTGCAACATAGGTAGACGGTAGAAGATTTTGGGGTGCCTAACCATCTTTTGTACCTATCATGTTGGCAGTGTATTTGAAATGGCAGAGTAGTTTTATTTATTTTACGTTTTTTAGTGCTAGCTTAAAAGCAAGTATTTTTACTTTACTTCAGCGCATTTGAGCGGATTTGACAAATGGGTAATAGCTTATATGTATATGCAAATGCCATTTGCTGGATGAATTAGTCATATGTTTCTCTTACATCTCATAGTAATCTTTTTCCGTCTTCACAGCATTTGAGCGGATTTGACTAATGGGTAATAGGCTAATAGCTTATATGTATATGCAAATGCCATTTGCTGGATGAATTTGTCATATGTTTCTCTTACATCTCATAGTATTCTTTTTCCATCTTCACAATCTTATGGACTCTGATGGGTTTTGCCTGGATCAATTTTGCAGTTGCTTCTCTTTGTTATGTCTCCTGTGTTTTGTTTTGAATAAGTTATGATAACTCTGTCTTCTAATTTTATGTTACAGTGGATGAGTTGGAACAGTGCAACAAGATGGTGGGAAAAGATGATAACCGGGTCTTGGCAGTTGGTACACACTCCAATGATTCGAGAAAGTTTGTCTCCGACGGATCTAAAACAAAAACATATTTTCCATTCAAGCAGGGTTATCTGTCTGTTGCAACACTTAGAGTGGGAACAGAAGGAATCCAGATGACAGTCGACGGAAAGCATATTACATCTTTTACTGTTCGCGAAGTAATTTTTCCCTCTTTAATCGATTGCCATTTAGTTTTTTTGCAAAGAAGTATATTTGTTCCCCCTTCCTTTTTTTGGTTTATTTATTTGCTTTCTTGGCTGGTTATCTTTTCAGAGTTTGGAGCCATGGCTGGTCAGTGAAGTAAGAATTTCAGGAGACATTAAATTAATATCTGTCGTTGCTAGTGGTTTACCAACATCAGAAGATACAGACCACATAATTGACTTAGATGCACTCATATCACCACCGCTTCCGTATCGAAAGCCATTGGATCTCTTCGTAGGTGTTTTCTCCACAGCAAACAATTTTAAACGTAGGATGGCTGTTCGGAGAACATGGATGCAGTATCCTGCAGTGCGGTCTGGGGCAGTTGTTGTGCGATTTTTTGTTGGTTTGGTGAGCATTACGATTGCCCTTATTTTTAGTGCAGTTGCTGTGTGATTTTTTGTTGGTTTGGTTTGGTTTGTGAGCGTTTATAAATTACTAAACTGTGTGTACAGGCAGAGAACACTACCCATAACTCGTTTTTTTGTGGTGCTGTGACTGCAATAAGAATTGTTCAGGTTCTTCCCTGGAAATGTCATTCGTCAAACAACCTTTTTTTGACATATTTTGTATTGAGTAACTAGCACAGTAGCTTGTTGGAATCCCACAATTTAAAATCCATCTTGTTATGAAAGACAATGTTCCCTCACTAATAGCAAGGAGCTCCTAAAGTGGTGCCACTCCCACCTTGGGAGCCCGCTCCTGCGCTTTCCAACTAAGGAGCTTGACAGGAGCCTGCTACCATCAAGATGGGAGCTTGCTCCTTACGAAGATGGGAGCTTTTGTATGATCTTTGTATAGAAAAACAGGGATTTACCACTTGGCTTTATTAGTTGGTCTTTGATGAACTCATATATCTAGCCCATGTCACTCTATCTTCAAAAGAAAACCATAGATTGTAACACTAGCCCATTTCTTACACTTATGGTTATTTTGGCCCATATTTTTACTTCCTAAAGTGATTGTATTTTTAAAGTGAATACTCTATGCTACTCCCTCCATCCCATTTTGTTTGCTCTTTATGGAGTTTCCACTTTTATGGAGTCCTCTTAAAACTGTTGAGATTTTTACAATTCCCCTTCAAAACCAAATGCAAACCCATGCAATTTAAGTCTGACCACACTTTTTATGGGGTAAAATAGGAAAGTTTCTTTGTTTGGGTTGCTATTTTTGGAAATGAAGCAAACATTGGGACGGCTCAAAATGGACAGATGAGCAAACACCATCAGACAGGGGAGTACATTATTTCCCCAATATATTTACACGCTCCCAACCTTGGGAGCTTCTATATTCTCCCACTCCCACTCCCGCTCCTGCTTTGTGCAACTAAGCCCTCAGCATGTGTAGTAGGCCAGGAGCTAGCTAAGAATGAGATTGGTAAAGCAGACACATTAGGATTAAATGGGAGTCATTTATTCTTCTTAAAGTGTTTTTTACCTAACACGGAGCTTTGAGCCATTGGACTAGCTAATGAGCACCTCTTATCAGTTAATTCTTGTGTTGGCTGCTTTGATGCTTAGCTGCAGTTAGCAATGGTGCTAACATCTGACGTCAATTCTTGGTCCCTAGCAAATTTTGAGAAATAGGCTGGCTGTACTCACTTGTGGGCTAACAGCTGACCATAGACCTTAGCTTGTCCTATGCACATGCTCTCACGTGTGGGTCCTCTGTTTTCTTGATTTATCCATCTGACTGAGTCATTGAGACACAAAGAGGGTGCTTTTGCCCTCAGGATCTGATCTGCAGGGTTCCTTATTTTTTTTTTGGATGAAAAATTTAAGATTCATTTTCCTTGTTAGTTTCAGTCTGTCCAGTAGAGTGATAATAGAAATCCTAGTAGCCCTTTTTCGACATGCATCTGCAATCGGGCAATTTCTGATCTCCAGGGCATGACTTGATCTCAGGTCCTCAATTCTTGTAGCATAGTCCTGCCTATCTTGTGTACTCTTCAGATTTTGTCGTTCTTATTATTACTTTCTCTGTTTTGTGAAAATCTGCAGATGAAAAGTACTTGTCTGTAACTGAATTTGAGTTGTATTGCAATTTTCAGCATAGAAACCAGATGGTGAATGATGAGCTTTGGAATGAAGCACAGACATATCACGACATACAGCTGATGCCGTTTGTAGACTACTACAGCTTGATCACCTGGAAGACTCTAGCTATCTGCATCTTTGGGGTAAAGTGCTGTATTTCCTATTTTCCTTAACAAGGAGAATTCTCGGTTTGCCTCAACGTTATTGATATCATCTCTTGGACAGACTGAGGTGGTCTCCGCGAAGTTTGTCATGAAAACTGACGATGATTCATTTGTTCGGGTGGATGAAGTGCTGGCTTCTTTAAATAGGATAAATGTGATTCATGGGTTGCTTTATGGTCTCATTAATTCAGATTCCCAACCTCATCGGAATCCTGATAGCAAGTGGTATATTACCAATGAGGTACCTATTTCACAACTTTAACATACTTACGATTCATTTTCTGCTGGCGGGATTTTATTTGGAATGAGTAAGCTTGCTTCTTATTTCCTTCCTGAGAAAAATCAAACTCCCAGATACAGGATAAACCAATTTTTTTGACTGACTGTAGTGTATTATGGTCTGAACCATAGTAACAAATGCTACATATAAAGTAGAAATTAGGGATATCATATGATTTATAGTTCGTGAATGATTCTTAGTTATTTGCATTTGTCTCAGTATTTGTAAGACATTCAGTTGAAAATTGTTGTGTCATTTTGTCCGAACTGTAATGTAAAATATCCACATATTTCGTCAATAAACAAATATGGCTTGCGGATGATGGCTAGCCATATGGTAACTGCTAATTCTAAATGCGTGGTTCCCAATTGTAAGAAGGCCGACTGTGTAAACTGTAAG
Organism: Rhododendron ovatum; assembly: GCA_019656835.1. NCBI lineage: Eukaryota > Viridiplantae > Streptophyta > Magnoliopsida > Ericales > Ericaceae > Rhododendron > Rhododendron ovatum. Next base: position 1,000,620 of record CM033794.1, read on the forward strand.
AAAAAAGTAAGAATTATGCCTGAACCCTGAACTTGTCTTGCCTCATTATGCCTTGCTGAAAATGCATAATCAATTCATGCTTAGCTGATAGGTACCTTGAGAGTTGAGACATCTTAACTGGCCATCGAAACCGAGCTTATTTGATGAAGTGGAAGCTTGTGAAGATCCCAAAATAAAAATATAAACGAGTCTCAAATACATTTATAGATCAAAATCCTTTTCTAAACTGGTTTAGTGTAAGGATACGCTGGAATAAAGACATCAATCATTTTTTGATTCCTCAAAATACCTAAGAATTTGGAAGATTAGTGCGATTACCACTCTTATAGTTATTAATCAAAGCTTAAAACTTGTTGCCTAAAGGGCTACAATCTTCTTTGTAACAAATAAGCTAGACCTAATTGTTGTCAAACAAGAAACCGCTAGAAAAGGAAAATTAAAGTAACCTAAATAGGAAATAGGTTTTGGTATATACTTATTCAAGTCATGCAATATTAACAGACATTGTACTTATCCAACATAACTAAAAATTAGCATATATAATTCCTAAAATCATGCTGGCATCATTCTCGCCCACTCAGAAAATGTTGTCCTCGAGTTGCAATTGCAGGAAATAACCTGAAATGCTTGCGTTTGTTCACCTTGTACTGGCGATTAATTTTCTGAAACATGAATTTCAAGGAAGAGACTTGCAAAATGAATGGACTTTCCTTCAATAAGTTTATCCATCTTGCTCAAAGCTCCAAACCCATGGTCTCACACTTGCAGACCCATCCAAACTATTTTGCTCCGTCAAGTGCTTAAACCCAACAACTTATGAAAGGATCTACGTGCAAGGCCATCAACTTGACTTCGAGTTATGAGTCCAATTAGCATAATAGAGCTTAGATTGGCTTCGTTAGTAGATTTTGTGCCGATAGATGAAGGAACTTTTTCACCTTTGGATGGTTCTTCGACAAAAATATTGGCGGTGCATATCAATCCACAATTGAATCCGAAATAATCGTTGATGTAAAAGGCCACTTAACCGTAATACTTCCTCCTCCAATATGAAATAAAAGAGATTACTACTCTTAATAATTTAATTAATGAAAATGTGAAACTCTACCTAAAGCGCTACAATTGTATTTATAATAAGGGAAATTTATATAAATGGTCCTCATAGTTTCATCCGAGTCTCATTTTTGTCCTCCAAGTATCAATTGCTACTCTTTTGACCTTCAAGTTTGGTTTTTGTACCAAATTGGTCCAATTGATAACTTATGTCTGCCAAACTGGACGGAAAAAATCAGATTGATGGCGGTTTGGACGTTGCAGTTCATCCCAAGTTGGTCCAATTGATAATGTTTGCCTTCAATTTGATTTTTTTCTGCTAGTTTGGCTGAGAGACGTCATCAATTGGACCAACTTGATACAAAAATCATACTTGAAGGTCAAAAGAGTTGCAATTGATACTTGGAGGACAAAAATGAGACTCGGATGAAATTAGGAGGGCTATTTCTATAAATTTCCCTTATAATAAACTAGATCTAATTGTTGTCAATCAAGAAACCTGTAAAAAAAATAAAATCAACCTAAATAGGAAAATGAAATAAAATGATTTTTGTCATTCTAACATAACATTAAGACCAACATAATTAAAAATTACTAAAATCCTGAACTCACGCCTGCATCATTATGCTTAAAATTTCCCGTTGAAGAGGGATTTACTCAGTTATTAGTGGGGCTCATCCCTATTCTTTTTTTTTTTATTCTTTATTCACTTTTGGTGTTATAATGGAAGAGCTGTAAATCAAGTAAGAATCTCTTTTTTTTAATCACTCACTCTCGCCCTCTTATCTATGTCGGTTAAGGAATGGGCTGACGCGAAGTACCCTCCTTTTGCTCATGGCCCCGGCTATGTTGTGTCAAGTGACATAGCAAAGGCAGTCTGCAAGAAGCATAAAAAAGGCCGCTTGAAGGTAAGGAAAATAGTCCTCCTCTCTCTTTCTCCCTAAAATTTACCCCGTGTTCTTTCTGTTATGATGGAACCCTTCTTATCGTGTGTGGATTTTCTTTGGAATATCTAAGTCTACCCATATGCGTGTTTGATACTACAGATGTTTAAACTGGAGGACGTGGCAATGGGCATGTGGATTGCTGATGTGCAAAAGGGTGGTTTGAAAGTAAGATACGAGAAGGATGAGAGGATCTATAACGAGGGGTGTAAAGATGGTTATGTTGTTGCTCACTACCAAGGTCCGAGGGAGATGCTCTGTCTGTGGCAGAAACTTAATGAAGGAAAGCGTGCCAAATGCTGTGGCGAATGATTACCGTAGTTACACATCCATGTGGATTTTGGTAGCTACATGGCAGGGAGATAGTGATTGCTGGAATGAAACAGAGATTCAACTGATCAGGGATAGAGAAGGTGCAGTGGGGCGTCAGTTATATGGAGGTGGTAATAACCATTTTGTAAGTAGGAATGAGAATTCGAGGTAGCGAATCGTATAGGTAGGTTAGTTTTTAGAACCTGTGACGATGATCTACAGTTCCACGGCATGGCGGATCTGTAGTATACGTGTAGAGAGAGAGAGAGAGAGTTTTGCGTTGTACAGAGTAATCACTAATAGCATGTTACATAGGGTGACACAGCGACGTTGATTACATTTTTTAGCTTCTATTTGATGCATCCCCTTCTATATCGAACTGTACTGTGGTCTTCAACATTCAATATGCAAAGCAAAGATCTCCGGTCGCTGAGATTGACTATTGGACGCTCCTTGCGAGAAGTGTGACGGACCATCAGACAAGTGATAAACTTGAATGGTTTCTTGGCCATTTTTTCCGTTCTGATTTTATGAAGTTGGCACTTCAGAGTTCAGAATTGATTTTCTTGGTCTTATTGGATCGAGGTCCATTTGATTGTTTTATTTCCATCCCATGGACGAAATCCCTTGGGTGTTCTTTTTTTTTTTTTTTTGGATTTTTGAACGTAAAATCCTTTGGTGTGTGGAAAACTATGCATTCTACCAGCTAGGCTGGGTAAAGACACTGTTTCGATATAGAAGATTTGACCTCGGAATTAGGTGCACGGTGACTTGATTCTGGGAGGTGGGATAGGAAAGATATTTTCTTGCAATCCTGCGACTAAAATTGCACGGCAAAGGAGGTGTAAATGGGTGTTTGGGACACACAGTTTTTTACTTTCTGCATTTTGCTTTTTACATTTTTGGCCTGTGGATTATGCCCAAAATATATTATGAATATGTAAAGTGTTTGGAAGATGTGTATAATGTATTTTACAATAAGAGTAATGTTTGAGAAATATGTGTATAATACATTCTGTAAGTATTTTATATTAAACAATAGAAAAAAGTGAAAAGAGAAGTCAAAAAGCTTCAATCCCCTTACTTTTGCCTTCTGTTCTCTAAACTCAAAAATCAATAATGCATTCTGGGCAAACTCATTTTGGGAGGGAAGAGCCAAGCAACTAAGAGTAGAAAAAAGGAAAAATGAAAATGCCTTAAGGAGGCATCCAAACACCCTATACTTTTTCGGTATAGAAAATTTGACTTCGGAATTGGGTGCATGGTGCCTTGATTCGGGGGTGGTTTATGGTAGGACCGATATATGAAATCATGCTTGTAATTTTTCGTATTGTAAATAGTACGAGAATACAAGTAAATACGTAGGTAAAGTAAATCAGAGTTACCGAAACAAGAAAATGAAAAGAAAAGTTAAGCATAATTCTACAATCACATTAAACACAACTAGTAGCCCATTTAAGGGGATAAATAAGCAAACAAAAGACCCCCATTTAGGAGAATAAACAATAATAAGGCTTTTGGCAACAAAGGCAGTCAATTGAGCTAACACAAAAAAAAAAAAAAAAAAAAACTATGCATGTAATTTTATGGTCCAATGTGATTAGGTCTGTGGTTCAAGATTTTAGCAGCAGTTATTGGGTGTTAACAAGTTTTTAACGTGTATAATTATTTGGTATAATTATCTAGTATTTTTTAAAAATTTTAAACATTTACATGGTTGAGGTAATGTGTTGACCAATTTTTATTTTTTCTCCCTTTAGTTGTTTTTTTATTTGCTGGGCCTTTGTGTGTTTTTTTAGGTTCAATAGTATTCTTATTGGTTGAAACTACACGTTATCTTGGTAAAAGTTTGATATATTTATTTTCATCTCAATAATTCATTTTTGTTCCACAAGGGCTCATTACCTAGATATTTAAATGCTTTACACTTCTGAACATTAAAATTTCAAAATCTTGTTGCTTATGTAATGGCCCCCCCCTCCTTCGTATATGGAATCCTGGTTCTGTCCCTGTCCTTGACTGAAAGTCTAACTATGCACTTGATGGGGCAACTAAGATGATGGTAGACCGATTTCTATGATTTCTATAAGATGATGGTAGAGCAATCCTCCAAAACTAGAAAAAATAGACCCTAGCATTAGCATTAGCATGAGCATCACAAAACCAAGAAGTTGGATGAGGGGATAAAGAGAAAACAAGCCCAAGAAGAGCAAGACTTTTTACTTCTTCAGGGTCAATGGAGAGAGGTTGGTGTTCTCTCTAGAACGCTTTATATTTTCTTTAATGAGAATTTCTTCGTGTTCTCACCTATTTGCAATTGGAACCTCTTATTAGATGAGTCATTGTTTGACTATTGAAGTTAGGCTTCCCACCATTCGCCACCTTCTCCACCTTTGACCACCCCTCCCTCCCTCCCTTGGGTCTTCCACAACTACCTCTTTCACACTATTACCTTTATGCACCCACCTAGCACAAATCCGATCACACCCCTCTCACATACGCATGGATTGCACCATTGAGTGGGAGAGGGGTGTAGTCGGATTTTTGATCGGTTGGCGTGTAGAAAACATTTTAGTTACCTTATCCACACTTGGAAGAGAACCCACTACACCTAGCGGGGGAGGGGCCACAAACTTAGTCATGTTATAGCGTATTTTTGTTAAACTGATACAAAAGATAATCACCTAAAGGTAGCATTTGTCTTTAATTAAAGAATCATAAAGTCACAAAGGAGGGTATCCTTCTTACGGAAAAACACCCAGGCCACCGCTACCTCTCCAAGCCAAAGAATGGGTTACCCCAATTGCAGTCCTACGCACAATAGAAAACTGACATTGATAAAAAAAAAACAAAAAAAAAAAACCTCACCCTTGAAGTAGTGAGGCCGCCAAGCCAATCGATCTGATTCGTGCATGGCATGTTCAGCTAGGAGTGCAAACGATTCGTTTGATAATCGAGCTGAACTCAAGCTTGAGTTTTAAGCTTGTGTAGTAAACAAGCCAAGTTCAACACTCCGAAGCACGGCTTGAAAAAACTCAGCTCATTTGTATAGGCTTTTTTAGTAAATGAACCGGGCTCGGCCCGACTATAAACAAGCCAAGCTCAAGCAATACAAAACTCGGCTGGTCTCGTTTGCACCCTGGTGTTTTGCAGGCCCTTTGAGATCTATGATCATTCTTTGAGGACGTGTTACATTTTTTTTCTGGATTCATTTTCCGCACACCTCATTTAACTTATTTGTTTGAGAATAACTTGCTCTTCGAGATTTTTGTTTTTTGGAACAAAGTTCGTGTGCCAAAAAGCATCAAACGGGCGTTCTTATAATCGTAAAAAATTATTCAGCTAAGAAAACTACAATGATACGAAAATTACGAGCGTTTACTACAAAACCAATTTTATGACAAGCATTTTGCAAAATCACTAACGAAAGATTCCAACCAAACAGGCACAACATATGTACATTGTTTCACAAGCCTCTAAATAATGCAAATTCAGTCCTCACGCCGCACCATAGTGATTTTATTTCCAGTTTTCGTAAACAGTGTTTATGAAAAACCTGTCTCTAGATGCCTTGTCTAACACAGCAAGAACCCATGTTGAGCAATTGCAGTCTCAAAGGCTTGCATCCTTTCTCCACGAGCAAAACCGTTGCAATCGTACTGTGAAATCTCATTAATATTGAGCTCAACGCAAGTCTTGACAAGCTCGTTACCAACACGTTCAGCAGCATCCTGGCACAATCCAAATTTATGAAGAAAAGTTAGGCTGGCAAATTAAACACACACAAGACCCTTTTGGAGGTATATACAGAGGGAGAAATACTAACGATTTTGCTGCATGGGGGATTCTCGCGAATGGATTTTTGTAAAGTGCTTGCATAGAATAGGCACTTCTTGTTCTGGTCATCCACCAGTACAGCATACAATTGTTTGTCCGAACAGAAGACTGAAAGTCGCGGTTTTGTGGGCGTGCCATTGAACTGGACAAAGGAAAGGGGACATCATTGTAAGGTTAAAGCAACAAATAAATGATTCCAGGTAGGGAAGGGTCTCAATGCAGTCTAAAGGAGTGATTCTGAAGGTACATCAAGTGCCTAAACAGAGACACTTCCATAGTATTTTCCAGCATTCACATCGTAGTTTTAAGGGCTATTGGCATCCGACACAAACATAGCTACAATTGGTGAATGCTTGCTGCAGTAAGAACTTCCATGTAAAAAGCTTTATTTCAATGCTATATTTGTAGAAAAAACTGAAGAAGATGATGAAATTGATCTGAATGACGACTTCCTAGTCCATGGGTCTGCACTTAAGCAATGATGTTCATCAGTAGCATACCCTATGCTCTACTTTAACTATATCAAAAAGAAGACAGAATCAACTCCTCCTATTTCTTCCTTTGACACAAGATGAAACATGCTGTGAACATCAAGTAACAATTTTTTTCTTTTTGAACACAAAGAGAGGCTTGACCTTTTTCCGTATTCTCCTGTTTCGAATTTTTGCACTTTCCGTCCGGGTATTTGCCCTCGCTTCAACCACAAACGGCATCATACAAACTCCTACAGAATATCAAGGACAGATAAAGGTCAAGAAGATGCATAAACCTTTTTAGGTCCAGTTGTTGCCACTCTTTCAAGCGCTAGCATATTCCCACTCTTTCAAGCAATTTAAGACCGAAGGTTTTTTTTTTCCCTCTTTATCTTTTCATAACTTGATATCAAGTCCAATAGACCGACTAACCCAGGGGACCTATCCCACCGTCTACTAGCGGAAAACCCAATTAAAGCCCCACGCAGGATTGGTAGCACATGGGTGGAAGTGGAACCCCAGAGTCCCAGACCAAAGCTTCATAAGGTCCCCGGTTACCAGATGACTGTCGCTGCACCAACCCTGGGGCTGGAGTTATTTAAGAAATAAGTTTTATTGGCCCATCTTTGCATACCAATCTCTGTATCTGAATGTATAATATGCATCTTCCTTTGTTTCTCAAAATAGGAATCAACGAGAGCAAAAAAAAAGAAAAGGGATTAGAGTAAATTTAATTTGCTTACTTCTGCTCTGCATTGGAAGGAAATTAGAAGGATGTAAGCAGGTGCCAAACAAATCACAAATCTTGAATTGTTGCCCAGTAAAATTCCCGAGGACCATAGCTCTCGACTTGCAAAAATCAAGACCCAGGAATTAGAATCCTTCAAACTACCACACCTGTAAAAATCACCACAAAGTAAGCCAAATAGGTGAAGATTTCATAGAGTAATTTAGTCGAACACAATCTGCGCAGCTTATTAAAAGCCCATATCTACCCCTTATTAACCCTCGGGCCTCAACCCAGCTAGAAATTCCTCACAGGGCTCTCTGTTCCCAGCTTCTGATCAAACAACAAAGTAGAATTGAAAAAGGATAAATTACACTTAGGCACCTCAAGGTTTATCATTTACAGATATTGTCCCTTGACGTGTGAAACCTGCTGTGAAGCTGAAGAATGAATTCTTGAATCGCTGCTAATAAAAACTGCAAAATTTACCACCAGTGTAGTGGTGAATGACTCACTCTTTTAAGTGGTTTGGGTGGTTAAGAGGCCGAATATAACACGATCGAAGCCCTCTCAAACCTTTGCTCTTCTAAGAAGTTTGACCGTGACCCACTAGCCTTTGGTAGGGCGGTAAAAACTGATGGATAGTAGGTTCTCTATGGAGCCTATCGCAGATCTTGAGTCTTTATGATTATGTTCAAGGAAGGTTGTTATAGCTGGTCACCCCTCCACATCTCTACTGAGCAAAAAAAAAACTGCCAATTTGTGACATTAATATATTTTGTATTTAGTTTGCCATAAACTTAAAATTGATGTGCTGATAAATTAAGACCAAGACATGAGGAAAATGAAAAGGCCAACTTACATTTCCTCCGCGAAAGGGCTTGTAGTCCAATGACATTTCCTCACCTCTTCTACATGGAAGGTGAGCCCAATTTTCGCTGGGAGCTCGAGTGCTAAGTGTGGTGGTTGATGTTATTTAGGTTTGCCCTACCCATATACCGCTTAGCGATACCCTTTATTGTTCCCACAAGAATAGACTAGAAATCTATCAAGCGGCAACAAACTTACACTTCCCTCTTAAGGTTTAGCCTTTTCTGTCTTTGCCCTAAAAGTTTCAGTGTGAAGGTACATGTGTACGTCAAGAATGAGTCCTTGAATGGCTGCTCCAACAACTGCCAACTTTTAGCATTACTGAATTGTGTTAACCAATTTTCATCCCCAAAAAATCGTGTTAACATTTGCACAAACTTAATCTGATTAGCTAGCTAGGTCTTTCGTCTCATCTACGAGTAGGGATGACAATGAGAAGTGTTTGACAAGGATTTCATTGTATCCCGTCAACACCGAACTTGTTATCACTCCCTATACTCGCAACGACCTACAAAGGTATATTTTGATATAAAGGGTTGGGGAACATTTATAATATGGTATTTGATAACGAATAAAGCATAAAATCATAGTAATAATTATACACAGGGGTTTGGGGGAGGGATTATATAAAATATCAATGCAAATCCAAAACTTGAAAAAAGAAATACTACTTCCCGTTCCCAAAAAAAATGTCCTGCCCGCAAAATGAAAACTTTGTTTTTAAAGACTTTCCCTTTTAAGATTCCTCTACTAATGATAGATAAGCATATATCTTTCTTTTTTTTTCAACGGAAGAAGCATACCTATTTAAAATAGCCATACGACATCTATAGATTATTACGAGAATATAGATTAGGCCATATGGCATTTACAGATTCTCACCCGAATACAGAGATATAGAGACACAACCAAGCCCTAAAGCTAACGATATACAGAAAAAGCAAAGAGACGAAATTGATGTCTAATGCCTAAGCAAGAGTTATCGCTCATTTCACACCGTGATAAACAAGGATTGGCTTACGTGGAGCTATACTAGTACCCAGACACTAAATGCCTCGGGATGGTGGAACTCCATATCAAAGACAGCATCAAAAACCGATGGAAATCAAACACCCACCGGATTAAATCAGGATAGACACCGGATTGAATCCGGACAAAAACGAAATAAAATAAAACATACACTCCCCTCCGGATAAATATAACTCGTGTATATATTGTTTTTGTTCGGCAATAAATTTATTAAGGAAAACTTAACCTGTGTATATTCTTAAGTTGTGTATAATGACATGTCAGCATCTCTTCTCATGGCTGTTGGCATCTTCAAAAAAAAAAAAAAAATTCAGTTTTATATAGTGGCTCTACCATAGCATATCGAAATGCATACAAACCACATCTGATCTTAAATCACACAATCACGTTGTCTTCTTTGCTCAAAAATTTAATTGGTTGTGTGATGTGATATGATCTTGATATTGGAATTGTATCGACCCTATTTACCAATCAGAAGGGGTAGAAGTGAAGATGGAGCCACAAAGAGACAAGTAGCGGCAGCGATCGTCACTGTAATAGTTCTAAAAAAGCTGCCTTATTCTACTATGTTTTTGTATTTACTTCCAAAAGGCCTGCCACCTATATACATTTTTGATGCAAGTAAATTAATGTAATCTTCTCAGTATCAATGAATTTCGAGCTATGAATTAAGAAGGAGTATTTTAGAAATAGTTCCTTGCTTTCCCTAATAAGATAAGATTTAACTACTTTTTTAATTATTGGCCTTAAAAGAGTAATTATCGGACATAGGATTGAACAAACGAAAGATACTATATATAATATCCAGTACACTGAGAGTCACAGATCAATCAAATGATAGTTTTCCCTTAATGGTAGATCTATGTTATGAGATTAAGCCATTTACGCTCTGTTTGGAACTTATGACGGAATAATTAACAAAAAAAAAAAAAATTCTCTTTCATTGGTTCTAATTGTTTCTTTTTGAAATAAAAAGACAAGATATTTATGAATCAAGACATGTCTCATGCACACCAAATTTTCTCCTAGATTTTCCCTCTTAAATTGTTTTCTTTTCTCTTCCCTTCCCTTCCAAACAAACTCAGCCTTAGGATATTCCTATGGGGAGTTGGCCTTTTCCCAAGACTGAATACAAGGGTGAGTATTTCGTGTCTCACAAAGCGAAAATAGTCACTCCAAACAGAAATGGATTGGTAGTCCAGTAATAGGCATCATGTGTTCCAATGTATTTGACTCGGGTTCAAATCTCTAAAATTAACATTGCTCACTTTCGCCCGGAAAAAAAAAAATCATTCAAAATACAGAGAGAGAGAGAGAGAGAGAGAGAGAGAGAGAACTACAAAAGTATATTATTACCTTTCAACATGGATATACTTTCGAAAGTGATTCGGGGTCCAAAACACTACGATACGCATGATTTTTACAAACAATATATACTCCCAAGTTATAAAAACCAATGCATTAACTATATAAATATCTCCCTTAAACCCCTCTTCTATCAATTTCCTTACAAATTCCCCCCCTCCTCCTCAGTTCAAGTCTATTGCTTTTGACCCTGAATCCAGCTCATTCACATAATATTGGCTATTCAAATCAAACCTTCCCAATTGGCCCCCACTTTTTTTCCCCATTTTTTGCTCACCACAATTATTTCCATCAGAAATGGTGCTCCCACTCCTCTTCCTCCCACTCCCTTGATTGCTAGGCGCACCTTTTTTCGCCCGGTCCGGATGCAGATCCATCAGCGGAAGCACCACAGAATTGCTATTTCCACTCTTCTCCTCTGTTAGTACCGAGACCGATGAGCTGGGGGCCCCATTGTCAACCATTGAGACTAATTGAGACAGCTCGGCTTTTGCTACTTCCACCCCGATCGGAGATGATGAATTGCTGTACCCTGAAAGTGTTTCTTGTGCTTTCTTTAGTACTGATTGCAAGTACTTCCCTTGCGCCTCAATTCTCAGCTGCAAATGCCTTTGAACCTAAAAATCACAAAAGCAAAAGCGGAAAACGAAAACAATAAATAAAAGAACAACTTTTGATTGGATTCTACTGATATTTAACAAGAATTTGATGAAATGGAATAAGGGTTGGTGTGTATTTGAACTATTAACCTCAATTTGTTCATGAAGTTTCCTCTGAACCTCCATTTGCATTTGTAGAGTCTGAGCTATCTTCAAGCTTCTGTTAACACACAAACCCTTACATTAATTCCTTTTCTCTCACGGTAAGATAGTGTTTGGTTGCCTGGAATGAAGCTGGAATGGAATGATCAAATTCTCGGAATGCTTATTCTTCTGACATTTAGTCCAATACAAAAATTACATGTACGCCGGAAATGGACTCATCATTCGACAATTTGGGCGAACGCTCTTTTAATCATTGGGGAGGCCAAGAAATGACCATTCCACTCCATTTTTAAAAACTATATTCAGGTGAACCAAACACCACCTAATTTCCATCATATTTCACTCCTGGTTCCTAACCATAACTAACTGCTTGGAGAGAGACTAATATTACTCATTAATAGGGTTCTGGATTTGATCACCAACTTCCCCACTCAGAAATTCAGCATCTCTTGTCTGATTCCCTTTGTAATCTGCAAAAAAATGAAATCTTGAAATCGATACAAATGCATCAATAATCTCAGTTTTGTAGCCTAATTCAATCCCACTAACCTTGTTGGTTGATTTCATGATAGGTCTCTGATTGGTTGCTTTTCCCCAACCTATATTTCTGCAGGAGCAAATAACACCAGTATACTTTAAATGTAATTTCCCATCAAAATATTCCAAGTATCATTGCCAAAAAAAAGAAACAGAGAAGTGCCTGTAAATGGCTCTTTAAATGGTACAAAGTCAGTCCAGGGATTCCCATCATCCTCATCAAGGCTTTTGGTGTTGCCTCTGATCATATACAAAAAAATCAAGAAATTTATTAGTATATACTACTATGTATATCCAGACATCAAGCAAACAATGAAATGATCATAACTCTCTGCTCCCCCAAGCTGAGAGACGGCATCGGCGAATCGCCGGTGGAGCTCTGGGGTCCATTTCAGCCTTGGCTTTGGGTCACTGGATAGAACCAAGTGAGTATCTTGATTTTGCATGTTTTGGTGATGACCCATTTCTGTTTTGGGGGCTTTTGGATCAGTACTAGTGGATCAAGTGATGATACATATGGTAGTGGTGGTCAGTCTTTGTGTGTTTTTTGTAGCCCGGCCCTTTGCTTCAGATGAGGTAGTTTCAGTAGTTGCAGTTCTCTTTATAATTGGAAGGTAGGTCCTATGCTCCTATGTTATCACACCATATCAGGAAACATAAGTGGGGCTGTGTTGGGGGGGGAATATATGCCATGAGCTGTGGGCCTTTTCCTTTCTCTCATTTTTCCACATCAACTTTCTTTTCTTTAAGCTAGTGTTTGGTTTGTTGAGAAATTGATTTTGAAAAGGAGAGGAACGACCGTTTCTTCGCGTTGAGATTTGTGGAGCTTGATTCTGCCTTTGATATGCTGTTTCGCTGATCTAATCGGAGATTGACCTGCTTGATTAGTTTGCGGGTGTCGGGGGATAAAACTCACGACAATTAGTAGTAAAAACTCTAGGATGTAAATTCATGGGCTTCTTTCGCTTGTTACATATTACTTAGTTACACAATTGGAGAACCACGTTAAAATTTGATTATGAAAAGGAAAGGAACGATTGTTCTTCGCGTTGAGTTTTCTGAAGTCTGATTCGGTCTTGGCACGTTATTTTGCTGATGTAATCGGGGTTTGACTTGCTTGATCAGGTCGCAGGGTTGGAGATAAAACTCACGATAATTAGTAGTAAAATCTCTAGGATATAAATTCGTGTTTTTTTGTAGCAGCTGATGTAAATTGTAGGCTCCTTCACTTGTTACATACTACAAATAGTACCTAATTAAACAGATGGAGAACTACATTAAAATTTTGGTGTGGTCTTGCTTGATTTATTCTTCGTGCGATTGTTCGTGTTGTGTTGAATAATGATTTCATTTGTAATGTGCATTCCGCCATTTTTTAAGGAACCAACCATCAGAAATGATAATTTCTGAACAACAACTGATTTTAGTTTAGCCTCATTTCAGTGAACCAAACACTGTCTTAAGTTTTCTTCCTAATTGTTTTGTACTTCTTGTTTTTAGTATTTTTCTCTTCCTTCTTTGACTTGAAAGGGGTGGAGAGAATCTCTGATGTATAGCAAAAACAGTGAAAGCAACACAGTTCTAATTTGTGTCTCAAAAGGATAGAAAAGAAGAAAAGTGTATGGTTTGTTTTATCTTGCTGGTTTCCCACTCCTCCCCTCCTCTCTCTCTCTCTCTCTCTCTCTCTCTCTCTCTCCATATATACACATATGTAAGTATATTTGCTTGATTCCATGTTGAGTTAATTAGGTAGCCCCACCATAATGAATAATGGTTGCAACTTTTTTCTAAAAACTCTTAAGAAGCTTTGAAGGGAGGAAAAAATATGATGGGATTGCTTTGATGGGTATTTCTTTTTGAGAGTCTGAAAGGGAAAACCAAAACCACATGAATCCTTTTCTTTAAATTTTTTTTTTCTTTTTCTCCTTTTCTTCTTTTTTTAATTTGCTTTTTTCGAGAAGGGTGTGGTGGGATTGGCAGATTCTTTTTGTTCTTTGTTGGGAAAGAAGAATCAAAGAATCCAGAGCTGGTTTTTAGAACAAGAAGAAAGTGGCCCAGCTTATGTTATCAAGAAATTAAAAAAATAGTAATAAATAAATAGCTGGTGATCCACTGCTCATTGCATATCCTTCCCATCGATCGTTGATAACCAAAACAGAGAGGAAAAAAATAATAGAAAATAACTTTTAAGTTTTATTTTTTCTTTTCTATTTTTTTTAACATCTGTTCATATTTTTTATGTTTTTTTATTCTCTCGTCAAGACAAATGGTTAATCCCTTATATTTTGATTAAAAAATAAAGATTTCACTATTCAACAAGAATATTTTTTTTTGATTTGGATCCACCAAGAATATTCACTATCTTAAAATTTGATTAGTATATATAGTCTGAATATATTTTTGAATTACTATACTCTTTGACTGAACATCAAAGTGATAGATCAAGAAATGACTCTGGCATCTTTGGTCTGAATGAGAATCAATTTTGTAAGTACCAACCAATACTTATCGAGTATTAAGATATCTGCAACTATATCTATTTTCAATAAATAATAGTAGTAAGAAATAGTTGGTGATCCATATCCAAGCATTAATTGGAGAGTCAATGTATTAACTAAACCACTGCATATTGCGTATCCTTCCCATCAATTGTTGATAAAAAAAAAAAAAAAGAGGGAAGAAAATAAAATTAAAGATAACTTTTAAGTCCTATTTTTGTTTTTTAAATGTTTTTTACTGTCGGTTTATATTTTTATAAATTTTATATTCTCTCGTTGACATAAATGAATAATCCCATGTATTTTGATTTAAAAATTAAAAAATTACACTACCCACCAAGAATATTCACAGGCTTAAAATTTCATTACTATATAGCCCGAATGTATTCTTGAATCAGTATCCTCTTTGACCGAACGTCAATGAAAGTGATCGACCAAGAAACTACTCCTGCATTTTTATATTGCGAGTGAATGAGAGTCAATGTTGTGAGTTCCGGCCAATACATATCGAGTATTGAGATATCTGCAGCTATATTTGATTTCAATATATTGTCCGATACATCACTCTATAATCAAATTTTAACACTTATGCCGCTATTTAAATACTAATGAGAATGACTCAACTATGAACTATATATGCTTAAATTGAAAGGAATCCTTTGGGAGCTCAGACACTATATATACTACAAAGGAATACAAACAAGGGGTGAAATGAAGCTTTCTCAACGAGTGTACACAAATAGAACATATTCTCTCTCTCTCTCTCTCTCTCTCTCTCTCTCTCTCTTTGATATAGACAAAAAGTTTATCAAGAAACTTAATAGAACATATCATTATGTGTTAAGATTTCGTATATTATAACTATGTTCTTATAACGCTACCCTTTGACGGGAAATCGATGAAAGTGAGAGACCAAAAAATGATCAGCCTGGCATCTTTCTTCTTCTATTTTTTTTTTTGGGATCATTCTTCTTTAAGTGAAATCGAATCAATGATGTAAATACCTAACAATACATATCAGGAATCAGGATATTCGACTCAAGATTTTTCAATGCGTCGACTGCTTTTATTTATTTATTTTTTGATCAGCTCCGATACGTTGATTGATGCATAACTTTATAACAGACATGAATAAGTATGCAGCTACTTAAAATACTACTAGTCAGAAACTACATGCTTAAATCGAGAGGAATCCTTTTGGAGCTCTGACTTCGACAATACGAAGGAATACAAACAAGAGATGAATTGAAGCTTTCTGTTGAGCATACATTGATGGGTTTTGCTCATTTTCAATCTGGTGAATACAAATAATCCACATCGTTTGGTATTGGTTCAGTATCTTTCTTTTTCCAGTGAATTGAGAATCAATGGTGCAAATACCTACCAGGCTACCAGTACGTGTCGGGAATTAAGAAATCAGATACAACATTTGCCTATATTTGACCGTTACATAACCGTATAACAGATATCCATACGTACACGGCTGTCTAAAATACGAAGGAGAACGACTCTAATTTGTATGGAATTAGACATTAAAATGATGTAAATAACAGAAACTACATGCTCTGAGAAGTATCCTTCAGGGGCTTTCGTACCATAATACAAAGACACAGAATCAAGGGGTGAAAGCCTTCCTCTCGAGTATACAATGTGCTGAGAAATCCGGCAAACCACGACACACACACAATGCGCGCGAAGGACAATTACAAAAAGAACGCAAACGTAAACGATATAATTTTTATGATGTTCTCTAGTTGTGTACTGAGTACATTCATGACTCAAACTAGTTTTCACTATGCACCGTTTTTTTTTTTTAAAAGGTACAGAATACTTCGGCTGCCTATAGCATCGTATTTACACCTTAGGTCGAAATTGTAGATAGTCAGTGAATTAGCAATTCAAAAGCAAAATCAGACTTCACAAAACCAACACAATGAAGTTTAGGAAATGACAAAAAGGTCCTCATAGTTTTATGGCTCTATGCTTTTCTTCTGATATGAAAGTAATCCTCAGGGCAGGGCCTACTCTGCATAAAAGTCCTGCACGAAATATATTCCAAAGGGTCAGCTTTTTAATTCTGTAATCCACAACCACGCTTGAACTGGAGAAAGAAAATTAAAAACTCAACCAAAGATGAGAAAAAAGAAAAAGAAAGAGAAAACATAAAGGAAAGGCCACAATGGAGACCAACAAATCGCGAAAAGTCAAATTAAATCACATTGATCTTTCAATTTCTTGGGTTGCGGACAAGAATTCGATCGCTTGGAATCAAAATCCAATGATTGATTTCCCAAAGCCATTGCCAATCTCAAGTGCCATGCATTCAGCTGGTCTGGTGCTTTTGATGGGGAAAAATGGCGATTCAAAAGTGAAATATGATCAGATACTAGGTATTAAACTATTGCAGAGGCTATAAAAGAGCAAACACTAGTAAAAACAAACTATAGATAGCCATGAGTGTATATCTACTGTTGTACGCGTATGTTTCAAACTACTTACTGGTTTTCAAATGAATAAGTCATCATTTTTTGTATTATGTGTTTCATTTTTCGAGTTTCCATAACCAAAAAGAATAGAAATCCTGAAAACACGAACAGCGGCTTTTTGGGAGGAAACTTGGTGTTCAAAACTTCAAAAACATGGACGATAAACAATCCATGTATTCCCCAAGCAATAGGGTACGGGAGGGAGAGGACTAAAGACATACCTAACCTTCACGATACATGCACAAAGCGGCTGCTCAAAAACATCTTTTGGTGTTTCTTGAAAACTTTGATTCTCTAATAAATGAAACAGAAAACAAAAACAAAACCAATCACATACCTCAAAATTATTCTGTGTTTATACACAGTTAAAAGTTTACCATCATGTTGGCACTTAACGTGATTATGAGTACCAGTAATCGAAACGAGAAACAGAAACAAAACCAAACGGATCATTAACTGATCATACTTCTGTACTTAAAACTTTACCATCATTTAGGTACTGTGCAGTTTTGGCCTACAGTATGAAAGCAAACAAAAAACAGAAACAAAACCAAATAGACCATTCCATTTATCACATGTTTGTATTAGACAGTTAAAAGTTTACCATCATGTTAGTACCGATTGTAATTTCGGCTAAAGTGGTACGAAGGAAGATCCAACAAAGAAGTAGGATCTGATCACAGAGGAGTTCATATTTTTCAGGGTACTATTCAATCTGGTGGTGATGTTAGAACTCGTCCCTCATTGATTAATTATCACCTCCAACGCTAGTATATGAGCTTATGAGGCCCTTCATTCATTTCCAATCAGATTTGAGTTGGATACTTAAACATGGATGCTTTCCCCGTGCAAGTCAAGGGATGCACGTGTGGAAGAGTGTCAGTGCTTGTCCCACATTGATATAAGTATTGCCTCCAAAGCTAGTATACGAACCTAGGCTATCTCCTCATTCATTATCAATTGATTTTTGAGTTGGATGCTTTGACAATGATTTTCAGAGTCCCATTCTCTACAGTTGCACTCTTTTTTGACCCCTTTCATGTGACGTTACGATATTGTCCTATCACGAGTACACTCTCTTACAAATTAAAGGACAATGTTGTCCAAATGTTTAATGAAGGGATACAATTATTTGGGGAGTTACATGTATGTCTAGGTGGCCCAAATGTTTGAAAACCAAGAAAAAGGAGAAGAGTTATTGAAGTACCTTTCTCTTTAACCAGCTGCAGGAGTACTTGAAGGCTCCTTTCAAAACTTTAATAGGTTCCAAAAAACAAATTAAAGGAGATTCCAGGATGATGCCAAACGACCCCTAAGTCCAGTAGCAGAAGGTCCTGTGAATCAAAAGTCCCATTTAAACAAAGTTATTTGCTTAATCTACTCATCAATTATTATTCTCTGAGGGGGACCCATCAGAGAGATCTCACATATCCAAAAGCATAAAAGAGAAGTTGAGAAGAATATGGCCTCAGGAATCAGGAAAAGATAAAACAAAAAAGGAACTAGTCATTCATATCCCACCCATTGAAATAATTGAGAAACATTTTTTTTTCACCTGCTAATGTGTTGGACAACATAATTGCTTACTGAAAGTGACATGAGCGATACGTCACTAATTTGGTATCTCTAAGTTTGCCTTCTTGTTATTTTTGAAGTTTTGTATATCCAAATTATATGAGGGAAATTTTGTTTGATGTGAAAAAAGGGCATGTCGAGTGCACAAAGCTCCCGTATATGTGGGGGTTGGGGAAGGGTTGATGTACACAGCCTTACCGCTGCAAGGAGAGAGGTTGTTTCCGAAAAGAGAAAAATAAGAATGAATCATCATTTCAGCACCTGCTGTTAGCTCTAGTGGTATATTTTTTGGGGGGTGTAAACTTGATCCCATCATTTTCTGCCACCCCAAAAGGGAAATATGCCAGGTTTCAATACATATCAGTAAAATTTCGTTTCTATTACTTTTGGTGCCTAAATAATGGAGGATAGATGGCAATCCATGAAAGTGAGACAGGGTTACAACGCTTGATCTCGGAGTAGTGGGATCGTTGGTTGACAGTTATAGGTGAAATGACGGAAGAGCTTAAGATTGTGGATGAGTGAAAGAGAGCAAAGGCCAATTCCAAGCCAAATTAGAAAAAAGAACATTTAAAAGAAAACATGAAAGGAAGCAAAATGTTCTGGTGTTCAAACCAATACAACAGTGTGTTTGGTTCAGTTAATTTTCGTTCTATGCAGAATCAATTTTCAGCTTTATTTTCAAATGTTTTGCTACAATATTCAATTCTTCGGTCTTAAATTTTACGGGACTTCTATCATGGTTTCTTTCATTTCTTACCTAGAGTGAAATTAAGAGCAAGCATAGAAGTCTGGCAAAATAAAAAGCAGCAGTAAAGCTTCCAAACAGGGGCCTAAAAAACACCCATGCCATACATTCAAATGACCAATATTACTGCACATGTTATGCAATGTAAACATGGCCTGCTATACAGATTAAAAGAAATGATACCACTTTGTTTTATGTTGCTTTTCTATCCACGTTGTTGTTCAAATGAAACAGATCATGTACAGATTTGAAGCATGAAACTACAAAGAAAGCTTAAAATGTTGATATTTATTGTTAGGCTCATTTCATAACAGTTTAAACTTTGCTATTCCCTTCTGTTCCCAAACAAAACCCCAATGAACGTCCTGAACACGGATCACATACCTTTGATAATTTTGTCATCGTCCAATTGTTTAGCAATTCTATTATTGTTGAAATCGTCCATGATCTAGGCCTCAATATCGATTTTATTTTTGAACAGATAAATCCAAAATGCCCAAATTGTGATATTTGCTATCCGTGCTTGGTTTTACATAGTCATAATGCTCTCTCTTCCATACCTGTAAATTCCTTACCATCAAAACCAGTTCCAACTATCTTATCACTAATTATTCTGATTGTACCTGGGAACTGCATTGGCTAAATTCTACAAAGTGGATTTTTCTTTTTGATCAACACACAAAGCGGATTTTGGTTAACTTAGTATGTGAGGTTTAGGTACATATTCATTTCAATACACACACCATAAACTTCATATAGTTTGTAGTAGTCCCAAAAGCTTAAGCTGTTAGGAAATGGGCCCAACAATGTATATTAAGCTATCTAATACCCTCCCTCATGTACAATCCCGTCTTGCACATGGAGAGGCAAACATCCATGCATATTGTGTGATAGAATGCAAAGGAGAGAAACATAATGCAAACGGGGACCAAATGCTAATAGAGACTAGAGAGACTTGAACCCAAGACTCTCTCTTTTAACCTAAGCTCTGATACCATGTTAAATAACCAGTAGTCCCAAAAGCTTAAGCTATTAGGAAATGGGCCTAACAATGTGTATCAAGCTATGTCCCATGTGACTGACCCCAATGTGTATACCCGCAAAAGTTTCATTCAGAACCCGACAATCGACAGATCAGAATGACAAAAATAGAAACATATAGACATATTCCCTCAAGTAATTCTGATCAAACACTATGCCAACTGCTTATGGACCCTTGTTGATAGGACTTAACCAAGACAACAATATGGTTGAGCTCCATTAAGGAACTGAACAAGAAGAAAATTTTACATTACTGATTTTGAATGGCAGACAGCAAGACACATATAAGAAGACAAATACTGACATTGCAGCAAAATTTGTAGTCTTCCAACTGTTCGGTTCTAGAGCAATAATTACAAACTTACCATAAACTTCTCGAAAAAAAAGCTGGCATACAACAAAAGAACATTTAAATCTCAATTCTAAGTCTGTCTCACTGCACAGAAAATGATCATAATTGTCTAGATCAATCCCTAATAAACCACATAGGCACTTAAGAAATCTGAAAGCATTTAGCAGCTACCCCTGATTGTTAGCCTGTAAACATAGGCCAGTAAACAGTATTTTGTGACTAAATTTCGTAACTTCCTATGAAGAGAGTAGGGTACTTAAGAGGAACAGGATTCACACTTCACATTGAGCCGCTCAATTCTGCGTTTGGTTTTGCTGTCTTTCAGCCTGTAACGAGAGGACTGTGAGAGACTAAAATTGGAGTACGAATATCATTTGTCTACGGGTTTTACTTACTCTATAGCTAGGAAAACCACCACACTCTGATGTGTTATTGCTCGGTGGTGATTTAGAAGAATGTTAGGAAGTCCATGAGTTGTCACCACAGGAACTAACAAGTTTAGAGTTTCAAACAAGCTTAAGTAAATCATGAATGTGTGCATCTACAGGTGAACCAAAAGAGGAAACTGCAAGC
Source organism: Rhododendron ovatum (assembly GCA_019656835.1). Classification (NCBI taxonomy): domain Eukaryota; kingdom Viridiplantae; phylum Streptophyta; class Magnoliopsida; order Ericales; family Ericaceae; genus Rhododendron; species Rhododendron ovatum. The sequence continues at coordinate 1,021,804 of CM033794.1, forward strand.
CCTTGTACTCTTCCCTTATTTATTTATTCGAATATTGAAAGGGAGAGCAACAGTTTGGTGTCTACTTTTTCCATCATTTTGTTGATTTTCTCATTTCCGAAATTCCCCATAACAAACTAATTCATTTCGAAATACTATTCATAACCCAAAAACCATAAGGATAAAAAAGACAAAGCACACCTTTCAACACATAACTGCAGGTTCAGTTTATATCCCCACCATGAAAAGAACTACCCTACGAGGCCATGACAAACATTCTCTGGCCCATGACGAATTCTTCATCTTCCACTTCTGATTTTCCCATTTCGTCAGCATATGCATATGGATTTGCTGTGATGCTTTACATTTTGCTGTGATGATCTTCTACCAAATTGAAATTGGGTTCAAAGCATAACATAAAAACATTTCAAATCCATAACTGAAACTAGAATTTTAAACTAAATTGATAAAGTCAAAAAAATAAAAATCTCCAGATGCATGTTCTCAATCTAAGCTGACACGATTGAATTGAAAAAGCGGATCAATACATACTTAAATATAAAGCAACAACAAATATGTCATGGTACTGTACATAAATTGGTATTACAATATATAAACAATTCGATTGCCGTGATATTTATTTCATTGTTGTTTATCTGTCACAAAGGTTAATACGACGTTATAATAGATCAAATAAAATGCTGGAGGCTATTATGCATATTTCATCAAAATTCAACCTGCACACGCATTGCGTGTTCTCGACCTCTAGAAAAGTTATGGATAGGAACATTTCCTTTGAAGTTCAAAGCATCTTGATGAAGGAATTAACCATTTTGCCACCCAATACGAGAAGCCTCTGCACCATTTTTTAGATGATAATTCCCTCTTTCCCGAAGTGAAGTTCTGTGTTAACATTTGCCTAATGCCCAAATTTTTGCAAACACCCAAAATGAAATAGTTTCCCTTTTTGTAAGATTACCAATACGTCTCCCTCCAAATACACCGCATTATACAAAACATGATAGCCTTCCAAGCCTCAATCATCCTCCTAGCCACCTAAACATCAAATCCAGAACTGTTATAGCAAAAGGAAGAGAGCTATGGTACACTCTCCGAAAAAGAGAAAGAGTATCTCTAGTCTCTACCGTAAAGCTAATGGAAAGCCTTACAATTAAAGGGTAAGAATCTTATCTCTATCTTAATATGGAAAAGGAGATGGACTATTGACTCTTCTGCCTTATCAAAAATATCAGTACCAATTCGGAAGAACCTTCCTCTTCACACAAGATTGTCAAGTGGAAGAATCTTCCCATAAGAAGCCGGCAACACGAAAAACTTGTACCCGGAAGGAACATAAGCACGCGGAATTTGTTTCCAAGGGAAACCCTTGTTGACTAACAAACCAAACCCCTTGACAAGAGCCACCTCGTTAGGGGTGGAACCAGGATTTTATCCTATGGGGTGCCAAGTTGGAGTCTCATCTCATCCACTCCTACTTGAACCCCCTATTCTATCGAATGGATCTCCTCCTTTTTCGCCTTCTTACACCATCACAAATACAAATTTGGAACGCAACTTATACTGCAGGAAATGTATAGGACAAATTGCAGATGAGAAATTCAGATAATTTACCAATTCTTCAAAGTTTAGCTAAATTTATGATGTGGGTTTTAACAAAAGTTGCAAACATGGAGAGACAAGAAAACAAAACAAAAGAGATGGTGAGTTTTCTTGGTGACATGCTCAGAGTTCAATATCTAGGGGTAAATCCAAACATCAAATACCAGCTGGGCAAAGCACTAACCCATCAACATCCAAACGCCCAATGCAGAGACTGCAGAACCAGATTTTGGGAGGCTATAACCAAAAGCATGGATCTGGTGATACTTTGACAGTATCGAATTATGCCCATCCACGCCCGGATAGAATCTGTGTGAATAACCCGAAGAATAGGAACAAAGAACATATCGTTCTTCCGAGTTAATCAGCAAACAATGTTCTGATATACAAGGAACTTGCCAAGGATTTTAGGTATTAAGTGTCTTTCGGCACCTTTAACCCAAATAGAAAAAGGCACCAAGTGCAAACGATGAGTATTGAAAATTATGTTTGCTTGTTTGAAGTGTGGTGAAATCAAGCTTTGGCTACTCAGAACCATCTCAAATTCAACAGAGTTCTAAGCAAAATTGAAACCGAGGTTGAAGAAAAATTTCACAGTTTTCTTCCTCATACTTGAACTTCAGTAATATACACGGTGGGATCAAATTGAGGAAAAGAACGAGAACCCAAGCTTCCAGTCCATAGACATAAACGATCAGAAAAAAAGAATGTTAACATCATATCTATTATGTCACGACACAACGACAATCAAGGTAGATGAGAAGTTGTATATATTCATTTTAGCCACCTAGTAGAAACCAGAAAGATAAATGAATGGTGTTTGGCCCCCAGAAGATAAGTGGCAATTGATAATATGTGAGCTTGAACTTTTCATATTTCAGAAATCGGAAACTAATCACATACATTTGGAGTAACAACCTTTCTAATCTTCAGTTCCAAATTTTTTAGAAGTGATCTTAAACCTATTTAGAAATCCCTTGCCACCGACGAATTGCCTCCTCGACTCAAACTCAATTAACATGCAAATCCATGGGATTTTTTTTTTTCACCCACCTGACAGTTGGGCGGATATTATCAGCAATTGTGATTAGTTAAAACAACATTATTCCCACGTGTGATTGGCAATGTTTCCTGCTATAAAGTAAGTGAAAAAAACAGACTCCACACTCGTCACAAGTTCCAATAAATTATGCACCAATTTGAAGCAAACTCATCACGTTACAACTTATGCGATTATACCTGTTGAAACCTAAGAAGCACGGACAAGTGACTGGCCTCAAATATCGGTGACCCAAACGTGCCAGACACAGACACAACACAACCCCCTCTGGACAAGTACATGCCCAAGTACGTGTCCAACTTTTTTATTGTGTTTCTTTACTTGGACACGTTGTGGACACTCTAAGTGCAATTCTTAAAACATAGCCTAGAGTCAAAAATTCCATGGATGTTTCGTTCATGAACAATTGTTACTTATATAGTGACTGCTGATTTGTTTCTTCATTATGTGACAGAAGAAATAAGAATTCACGAGCGATAATACAAAATTAGCCTTAAAAGACGTGTCCACAATGTTTCCGTGTCCTAGTCTTTGAAGAAATGAGGTATCTGCATGGCTATGGAATGTTGTGTCTGTGTCCGTATCCTTCCTTCTTAGGTTTAAATCCCTAACCCCTTTGGATGGAGGGGTTTCATGAGAAAAGAAAGGAAAAGTATTATGGTTTCTTGTGAAATCACTCATTTGAATGCAGCATTTTGGTGAGAAATGGAGAGAAAAGAACCATAAAAAATTTGATTGGCCCTTCCCCTTTCTCACCCAATCTCACCAAAAATGCTGAGATTTGGTGAGTAATGGCTCAAAGAATGCCGCTCCTAAAAGAGTACAAATGTAAATTTGGCCAATTAAAGAGTTCACTTCATTATCAAAAGAGTGGTCTGACATTAAAAGGGCAAGCTAAAATATTTTCTGAGATTTGGTAACAGGGTTGCTCACTGGTGCATCTTAATCTATTTTGTTCTCTTTCTTCTTTACTTTCCCCCTTTTTTTTTGAGCTGGAATCAGAACTAGGGTTTTACTCAAACTCAATCAAGGAACACTACAAGGGTCTACATCCAGTACGGAGAGCTACACAGAAAGACAATTAAACACCCACCCAGATGATAAACTTGATCACTGATAAAAACCCATTTATTAATCTTTGAACGAGAAAACATTTCAATCGGGATTATTCGATTAAGTTGAATGTGAACTTTTCGAAAAGACGTTATAGGGATATGCACCTGGAAGTTCAGAAAGAGCCGTTCTCCCAATAGAGGATTCTTCAGCTCCTTTGTTATGCTTTATATACTAGGATTCCCTGCCTCCCTCCCCATTTTATTTTATTTTATTTTTATTTTAGGTAACCTTTTTTCTGTCCCGAAAATATTGTCTTACTTTCAAACCAAAAGGGGTTATAATAATTAATAAAAGTTCTATTTTACTCTTTTACTTTCAAATCGACAATACTAATGAAAATTTAAAAAGGCACTTGGACAAAAAGTGCGTGCAATAATTGAAGGGTAGAATGGAAAAATTTGTTGATTAGACATGTAATGATTTTGTTCTCTTATATATTAGCAGTTGAAACTCTCAAAAGAGACTAAAAATGAGACGGAGGAAGTACTGTTTATTTTTCGTTCCGAGTATATATTCAATATACAAACCGAGAGAGGTGTTTGTCAAAAGTTTTTTCTCAAATAGAGCATTCTCATAATTGCAGTTCCATGTTAGAGCTTCTCTCCGTGATTGAAGTTTTATTTGCTGCTTAGATCCTTACGGGAGCATAAATGTATGGTAATATTTTTGGCTCGTTCAGGTTCGTGAACAAGTTTAAGATTAGTCTCTCCAAATTTTTATTGGGCTTGAGTTCGAGCTCAAGTTCGTTAAAAACTTCAAAAAAACAAATATGAGGATGCTAAATTTCAGCTCGACTCGGCTCATTTTGAGTCCTCCTATTTTGTTTGATCAGCAAAGAAAAATTATAGATAGATAAAGCTAGAAAACGTTTACAAGAAGGAAACGGCAAAGGCTAAGACTGAGCTGATGAGAGATCAACACAGGAATCAAAGCCAAAGCCAAAGCCAAAGCCAAAGCACACCAACATACAATGTGAAGTATTGGCCAAAACAGGGAAACGAAAATCTGGAAAAGTACAAGCCAGCAGCAAGTCAGCAACAACGAATATCAAGTAAATGGCGCATCGGTAGCTTTGGCATGGATTGAGCCCCCAAACTAGAGCATCAGGAGTAATCACTTGAATCAACATCGCGAATCTGAAATCTTTTTTGGATAATGGAACATGAAAACGCACTTGAATCAACATCAGCAGGAGAATCTGAAGTCTTTCTTGGCCACTGAATCATGAACTGGATCTGGAACTGAATCCGAAGCATGGTCTGCATGGAAGCGATCCCCGCACAGACCAGATCCTCTTCAAGGTTAGCCATCACCATGAGGTGGTCCTTGGAATGTTTTAGCATACGCTGCAGGGATTCCTAAATCTTCCGGACAGAGAGCGCGCAGGCCTTTGAACCCAGAGAGGCGAGCGGAGTGGAGGCGAGTGGAGTGGGGCAGGCCTTTTTCGGAGTAGGAACATATATATTGATGGACAAGAGACCTGTTTCTTGGTCGCAAGGAAGGTACAAGGTAGTAGTAGAAAATGTTACCTTGTACCTTCCTTGATTATGGCCGCCAAAAATACCAAAACCAAGATTGACACCAGCCAAAACAGATACAAACCAGGACAGACTCAGACCAATAAAAAGCAGACTAACAACCAAAAACGGAACAGACTTGAACCAAAGAAAACAAGACAGACTCAAACCAAAACAGACCCCAAGCAGCATGTTGAGAAACGGCCGAAGCGCACCAGTGCCAAGATTCAAGAAAACTAACCCGCAAGCCCAAAGGCAATAAAATGCGATGAAAGAAAATAGAAGAGAACACGCACGAGTTACGTGGTTTGGCAAAAGAAAAACACTCGGGCTAAATCACATAACCCAATCCCCTTTACACCCACTCTCACCCAGCTCGAAGAACAAATTACAAAAGGATTATACCCACCCTTTTATCTCTCACACAAGCACACAGGATTCGTACACTATTTTCTTTTCCTTGTACCCAAAAAAGTACCAAGGGCAAACCCTTAAATAGAGAGGTGGAAGCTTCTGATTTCCTTGGAATGTAAAAGATCCCATTTACAATGAACAAGTTCCCATGGTGTAAGAACCCAGACCTTAAAAGCATGAGACGCATTATTAGCTCCTTCACCCTTTCATATTCCAAACCACAAAGAACACACAGAGGCAAAGGAACAGAACTGAGCCAGATGAAGCCAATCTCCCACCCAATTACAAGCCAAGACTAGAAAGATACTACTTTGGCCACCTTCAACCTTCTGATTCCTGGTAAAGTCCTTTGGATATCCTCCACTGTGCTGTCCAGCCTGTCCCAGATCGGCAGAAAAAGAGAAATGGAAATGGCATATAAGTGATTCCGAGCAGCTGCTGTATAACTTGAGGTTAACCTTTTGAAATGATTAGCAGATCAGCTGGCGCAGGTCGTTACATCCACCAAATAATCTTTTAGATCAAAGCAAGACTTTGTCAAAAAAATCATGCGCAACCTTGGTTTTGATGAACTCCACGAACTCGTCTTCTTCGATAATTTTAGCCCTGAATATAATTTGGTTCCTTTCTAACCATATAGTTACCAAAGCACAGCATAGAAGCATATTTCCCAACATCCTTTCTCAACACTTGTATATTTATTTTGAAACCACCGACACATTAATTCATATACAGTCGAGGGACACACCCAAACTATCCCCCTCTAGGACATGAGTTTTGACCAAATAGCCCAAGAAAACTTGCAATGCAACAACAAATGAACAGGGGTTTCAAGTTCACTGTGGCAAAAGGGTCATTGCCCTAGTAGCCCTTCCCCTTGGATACCATTCCTCCTAATTAATTCACTTCCAGTAGCAATTTTACCGTGCAGGACTTGCCAGGTAAAATTTTCTACTTTTGTGAGGGCAAATGTTCTTCCATATCATCTTACATTGTGGACCAATGTGGTTAACAGGCTAACAGCATTGGATGGCATTTCCCATTTATGATAACAAGATTACCCATTGCTTGGATATACAAAGCATAAGAGGAAACTCGATCGGCTCTTTAAATCTTTATTATTGGACTGAGTTCGAGTTCAAATTCATTAAAAAATTAAAAAAGAAACCTAAGGAAGTTGAAATTCAGCTCGTTTGCAACCCTACGATTACCGCATGTTTTGGATAGACAAAGCATAAGAGGAAGAAGTGGTTTCTTAGGTTTTCTTAGGTAACTTTCTTGTTTGACCAGATAATAAGCAAAAGGAAGTGTCCCATCTTCTTTTACCAAAATAATTTGTCCTAATTCATCACCTAAACAAATGTATCATGTAGGTCATGTAACAATGTAACAAGCAAGAAGCATCAACAAGGAAAGTGAGAGGGAGGGGCAAAACTGGTAATTCAAAAAGTTAATATATGAAAAGTTCCCTTTTTCACCAAAAATGGCGAAAATAAGCTCTGTAAGGAGTTTCTCATTCTTACCATTCCTTAACCTTTCATCATCCAAACATCTCATATTCTTGACCTCTTTCTTCCTTTTCTTTTCTCCTGAATCTCTCATATCAAAATGGGATGTCATTTTTTTTTTTTTTGAACCCAAAAAAATAAAAATACTGTGGAATCCTTGCCAGTTATTCATCAAATTGTCCCATCAGAATTCCACATGAAATCTATTATCTATAATCTAAAAAGATAATAGTGATTGATAAACGTCATTTATGTAGTTGAATAAGCTAGGTTATTATTTTTTAAGTATTTATTTACTATTTTACGAGACATGTCATTCTTTCACAATACATCACCTTTAATTAAAAATAAGTACTTATTTCCGTTAACGAAACGTGTTTGTTAGGATCAAATCAAGCTAAGGAATTCAAACTCACCTAGTTATTATATGGATTTCGCGTCTTTAAATGCTATCTACCCTTCCCAATATTTCTTAGACAAAAAACAAAATGAGTCAAAACGTAATCTATAAATAGGGTGCTAAACGAACCAAAGAGTTTGGCTTGACTTTTGGTTTGTTCAAACTCATTTTAAAAAAATTATAAGAAAAAATTATAAGCCAAGTTCAATCACGTTTTTTTGTTTGTTTATGAATTTAAGCCAAGCTTAAGTATATGAGTGTTTGGCTCGATAGGCACATGAACAAAGAGGTCATTCCATAAATATTACAAATGTAGGAGTAGATTTAATAAATGTCCCAAAATATAAGATCCACGTCAGCCTTTTTCATATGGATATTTTCACCAATTTTACAAAAATATCTATGTGAGATTATGAAAATTTAAGGATTTGAGGATTTTTAATTTAATGAACGTAGCTAGTAACTGAATTTTATGTTTATGAGTCATTTTTATTGGCCTAGATTAATGATGCTAGTTCTTCTTTATAACTTTAAATTAGCCCCTTTCATTTTGAAACTTAACGAGCCTAGCTTGAAAGCTCAAAACTTTACGAGTTTAAGTTCATGCTTGAAAGCTCAAGATTGGCTTGCATATTCTATAAGCCAAGTCAAGATTTATCATGAACACAAAATTTCAAGCTCAAGCCAAGCTTGTATAATTAATCTCAAAAAGTTTCAAGCTCTAACCAAGCATGAACACATGTGATAAGGAGTCAAGCCAAGCTTGAGTATGTGATTGACTTATTTAGCTCGATTAGCACTCCTCATATAAACAAATTGGTATGACGTATCCTTAATTTTATGGGGTATTATGCCTATAATATCAAACATGTTAAAAAATTCCGCTACATATCTATAGATTTTAATACTCTTGCGGATATCAATGTACCTTTTGCACATAATGCACCGACCTTATGGGCGGTGGTTAGCATTTCCTAATTCTAGTGGGTTCTAATCAGATATTTCGAATTTGAAAAGCTATCCTTAAGTATATCAGATTTATATCTTCCCATCCAAATAGCTACCCCAAACTCTAAAAGGTATTTTAATTTCCAATCCAACATAAAGTATTTCAATATCTGTTATAGGACTCATCTAACCATTCCAACATTCCGGAAAGCATAAAAATATACCGCATACGAGTTATTGCATTTTATTCCGCTTACTATTTATCCCCTAAAGGGTATTTCCACTAAAAATTTTGGACTACAAGTTATTGCATTTTGCCATGTTGTTCATACTAACTCACGACTTCTTTCTCTTTATTTTTTCCTTTCATCCACCCATATACTGAACCCGGGGGGGCCTGCTGTGCAAGGCAGGGTTGCACATCATCCCTATCACGCGCCATCTTAGTCGTTCATCTGTGTTTTAATTTGGACGAACGACTTATAAATTAGTGGAAACACGTTGACATTTTTGGACAACAATGGATAGCAGAAATGCCCTTTAGCGAATAAAATAGAAAGCTTATTCCAATTTGTATATTGCATTTACACGTTTACGTGATGACCCAACCTCTATAAAAAAAAATTTATATTGCATTCACAATTTTGCCAAATTCAACATGTCTTTGTTCCCTTTTTTTATTATGAATTTGTGACTTCTTTAATTTATTTTCATTATAATATCCATATCACTTCTCTGATTCACTAGTTAATTTTTTTTATAGGTTCAATGAAGTGTAAGGTTGACACACGGATTAATTTTAAAACCCTCTACATGTCCAAGGACCTTGGGAAGAATTTATGTCCGGATATTATTCAAAACGACTAGAAGAATTAAAAATGAGATCAAAGTATGTTATAATAATCCAATAATACACCATTGACATTTTCGTATCTTAGCAATGACATCAGATTTCAATACTTTGGGGCCATCCTAAAGTAGTAAAGTTTATTGAGTAGTAAAGTTTATTGTCTACACCAAATTAAAATGCAAAAATACCAAGAAAATAAAAATAAAAAATCAGTAAAGACGAGAAAAGTTTGAAAAGACTGATTTTTTTGTGTTTAGTGTTGTCCTATCTAAATTATTTTCAACTTCTGTCTGTATTTTTAAAACTTTTTTGATTACTCTCGATTAGATGAATAATTAATCTCAAAAACTATGGCAAAAAAATCTAAACAACAAAGTATGAAAAGTAAAAAATACCAAAAAATATCAAAATTTACATGTAGGATAATGAAATCAATATAATTGGAAATTCTATTGCATCAAACAAAATGCCTACTCTTTTTTTTTTTTTTTTGTCATTCGTTAAACCTAATTTACTCTATTTTAGGGGACTTGGGAGGGGGACAGTGGTAAGAAATAAACGAGAAATTAAGTGTACAGAAATGTGACATTTTGTAATTAGGAGAATGTTTCTACATATTAAAAGCTAAGGTAATGGTAGTAATAGAGGTTAAAAAATGTGTAGATTTTATTTTGTTGGCTACGTGCAAATTAAGCAGGAGATTTTATATTAGTCTATCTATACATACTATATATTGAGCAAATGGCCGGGTGTCCTTCCTACGGAGACTGGAGAGCCTTGAAAGTGCCACATCAACAATCCCAATTTTTCATAATTGTCGATTTTATCAAACTAATCTCATTTGAACGTTCTTTGGAAATTCATTGGTGCGTCCATACTTGATTCGAGTCTATCTGATCGTCTAGGTATTTGTTGTCTTTTATCATTAGCTAGCACTTTATCTCTTTTGAGCCTGGTGATTCTAGGTATGAATATACAACAGATCGCGAGTGCCGTTATTTGTGTCAAACTCACGTCTAAGTCGGGGTGAAAGACATCAACTGCCTTGTGCTTTTATCGTTTTACAAATAATTAGTTTGGCTTTGTCCAAGATATTTATAATGAACTCCATTATGTAAGTGCTATTGGGCAATTATTCATATATCTTCTCAATTTTTGACAAAAAAAAAAAAACTAATCTTATTGGTTCTCTCTTTCAAACATGAAACCCCATTCGTTTAGGGATTTTAGATTTGGATTTATAGGTAATGAGTATATAGAAAAATAGAGTAATGATTGAAAATAAGGGTAATGATTGAAGAGAAAGATAGAAAATTAAGAATAATGATTGAAAAGAAATAGGATAATTATTAAAATCCAAAACTCCAAAACGAACGAGACCTTCGAAAAATCTAGAATAAGGGTCCGCCGAGAGAGGAAATAAGTTACTACATGATTAATTACAGTACTATTTTAATATGAAAAGGAAAAGATCAACTTGTACTTTCTCTCTTTTCTTTAATCGGCAATCAACTGGCCGGTACTTCCTATCTCCTCAAACTGGGGATACGACCGAATCATGCATCCTGCCCTATATAATAGTAAGTATCATCCTGCTGTAATCCCGGGATATGTCTGAATCATTCCTAACATCGTTGTGCAATAGATTATTGGCTCCGTCGTCTTTCAACCTCCACGTCACAAATTACATATATACTTTTGCCTAATCCCACAAACACACGCATCGCTTGATCAGCAGTATTGGCTGCTAGTAGAACTTAAAAAAAGCACCCTTCCCTCCCACTCTAGGAAATAGAAGTCAAGATTTCCATGCGCATGAGCGAAATTATCATAGAGGGCTTCTAAAGACAAGCTGCAACATAGACCATGAGTTTTAATTAGTTATCCTCGGTCTTTTCGTAGATATATATTTCTTTGAAATTAACTTAAGAGAGAGTACACTTGGCCATGAAAAGATTAATTTGCATGTTTTTGGAAAAGACTAATGAATAAAAGGGATTCCAAGCAGCACCTAGAAAAGTGTATTTTAAATAGAAAATTGTCTCCCATGCATAAGCTTCTGAATGAGCAAATCAAAATCAGACACTTAGAAAAGTTTAATATGAATTTGGGATGATCAATACCAATAGAAAATGGAGTATATAGAAAGTAAGAGTTGAAAACTAAAGTCTAGCTAGTTCCTCAAAGCTTAGCAAAGGTAAAAATTAAAAAGAAGAAGAAGAAGATATTTGTATCTTTCAAAAGGGGAGTGATTTTCGCACTCCCCTTTTTACTAACCCCACTTCCTTTTTTATTTTTAGTGTGTGAAGTTACCAGAATATTTTTAAACTTTGTATAAAAATCATATCATTTGGATAACAATAAAAAGAATATTGAAAAGTGAAAGGGTGTTTTGATAACTATGCACACTAAAAGCAAAAAGCGGTATGTGGCTTTTACAAAAAAATTTACCGTTTCAAAAAAAAAAAAAGGGAGTACGTGGGTGGTAGAAAGGGGAGTGTGGAAATCACTCCCCCTTTCCATGGAAAAAAGTTCATGGAAAAAAAAAAACGAAAATATAGAAACATGTGCATCACCAAACAAACTTCTTATTCACAATGAATTCATCATAAGGTATATAGTTATACTCCCTCCATCCCATATTCTTGATCATGTTTCACTTTTTGTGGCACTCAAACAATTGTTTATATCCCATAATCTATACTATATTTTTTACGATTTCAGAAAATTTTGTTTAATAAAATTATTTGAGATCTATTAAACAAGATCCATATTTGATATAAAAAATATCATAAATTAAAAGATATAGTCCATTTTTTAGAGGTTCCAAATAGTAAATAGGATCAAGAATATGGGACATTTAATAAAATTATTTGAGATCTATCAGACAATATCCATATTTGATATAAAAATATTATAAATTAAAAGATATAGTCCATTTTTTTCGGTCCCAAATAGTAAACAAGATCAAGAATATGGGACGGAGGGAGTATATATTTTTCCAATAGAAGTAAGCAGTATTTTTAATTTCTTACGTTTTATTTAAAATTGCCGTGGGTTGACTTGTAGTAATAAACAAATCATAAAGGTTTAACAGGATACAAGATATTTGTTAGTATATTTTTGAAAAAATCTGATAAAAACTAGTGGTTTTTAATTTCTAATATTTTATTTAAAACTCCCGTGGATTGACTTTTATAATAAGCAAATCAAAAAGATTTAACCGGATAAGAGAAAATGATACGGTGATGGTCTAGACATATCCTCCCCAATAATTCTATGGGTACCGATCATGCGTGCACTGATGCTACGCAAATTGGCGCGCAGGGCCCACTTTCAAGTGATTAAACACTTCCAATTATTTGATTGAACTGATTTTTTATGAGACCATTCAAAAAAATATCATAAAATTAGTGGATGGTTTGGATCATTTGTGTGGAATCTGAAAGTGAGAACCATCAATGCATCCTTGTCGGTACCCATAGACGGGTTGATTGGATACTCTCGGTCTAGTGTCATGTGACATGTCATACCTTCTATTTTAAACCTTACAGTTAGATACACTATATAAATCACCTCTAATTTCTTAATAATAATAATAATAAATAAAAAGCGTAACTATCATTTGGTATACGTATACATCAAATGTATACCAGATTAGCGTAAAACCCATTTCGGAGTTCACAGTAATAATCTAAGCTGTTTAATCTGTTTAACATATTATTTTTAAGGTTCCTTGCAAAAGAATATCTCTGACTCTCGAAATATTATCCTATTACCCACAGGTATATTGTGTGGTGGTGGTAAAGTCTTTTTGAAACCTGAAAATAAGCCTCGATGATTTTAAAAAATAGGTTGAATATATAGATTGCTCAATCTTAATTACGTCTATCAATTGGTTACCATAAAATTAAAAATTATATGGTTGAATCCAAACACAATTGATATTGCGTTTAGCCGTTGCTGAGTTTATTTACATTTCGTAGCTTTGCCAATAGGTTTTTAAAATTCTTCATTGGTTGATTTTTGCTCCCACACTACTTAAATCATGGTTCCGCCCATCCATCAACAACAATTTACTTAAAACGCTTGCTTCGCCTATGTTTTCGGATTAGGAATTTGTAAATAAAAAATTCTAGAGGAAACGAAAAGACTACTCCATAAAAGACAAGAAAAAGAAAAAATAATTAATTAGTGGTTAGATGGTTGGCCCATCGTGTCCCGACCCTTTGCGGCGGTGAGTCGTGCACAGATCTAATTTCTAGCTTTGCGGTTTGTTATTGCTGCTCCTGGGTCACCTGTTCTCATTGTTTTCCTTCGGTGATGGTTTGCTGGAGGTTTCCTTTCTCTGTATTAGAATGGATTCGTTGTATTTAGCCTATTTTGGCTGTTAATGATATGGGTTTTTCAAAAAAAATTAGCGGAACGGAACCTAAGTGTAGAATGAAAATTCTTTATGATAAGGGAAAATTTCACTTAGGCACCCGACCTTTCACACAAATCACACATAGACACCTGACCTTTCTTAAATTTCATATAAACACCTGAGCTTTCTAAAAACTCATCAATTCAACACCTGACCTTTCTTAAATTTCATATAAACACCTGAACTTTCTAAAAACTCATCAATTCAACACCTGACGTCACCCTTTCCTCTAAAACCAAACGGAAAAAAAGTTAAGTGCTCCAATTTTTTATTTGTTTGAACCAGTGCTAAGATCTTATTTTTCTAATCATTTTATCCTAAAGAATCATAATTAATTTTTGACTATAAAGCTCTCATTAGTCAGCCCTAAGAAAATCGTAGAATCAAATATCTCTTAGGGCTAACTAATGAGAGCCTTAGAGTCAAAAATTAATTATGATTCTTTAGGATAAATTATCAGAAAAATAAAATCTTCGCACTGATTTAAACGGATTGAAAATTGGAGTAATTAATTTTTTAACTATGCATAGACCGTTTATATATTAAAAAATATGGTTAAAAAATGAGGTGCTCCAATTTTCAATCCGTTTAAACCAATGCGAAGATCTTATTTCTCTGATCATTTTATCCTAAAAAATCATAATTAATTTTTGACTCTAAAGCTCTCGTTAGTCAACTCTACGAAATGTCGTAGAACCAAATATCTCTTAGAGCTAACTAACGAAAGCCTTAAAGTTAAAAATTAATTATTATCCTTTAGAATAAAATGATCAGAGAAATAAGATCTTCACATCAGTTCAAATGAATTGAAAATTGGAGCAATTAATTTTTCAACCATGTATAGATCATTTATATATTAAAAAATAAGGTTAAAAAATTAAGTGCTTTAATTTTTAATCCATTTAAACCGGTATAAAGATCTTATTTCTCTAATCATTTTATCCTAAAGAATCATAATTAATTTTTGATTCTAAGGCTCTCGTTAATTAGCCCTAAGAGATATTTGATTCTACGACTTTCTTAGGGCTGACTAACGAGAACTTTAGAGTCAAAAATTAATTATAATTCTTTAGGATAAAATGATCAAAAAAATAAGATCTTCGCACAGGTTCAAACAAATAAAAAATTGGAGTACTTAACTTTTTTTCTGTTTGGTTTTAGAGGAAAGGGTGACGTCAGGTGTTGAATTGATGAGTTTTTAGAAAGTTCAGGTGTTTATATGAAATTTAAGAAAGGTCAGGTGTTGAATTAATGAGTTTTTAGAAAGTTTAGGTGTTTATATGAAATTTAAGAAAGGTCAGGTGTCTATGTGTGATTTGTATGAAAGGTCGGGTGCTTAAGTGAAATTTTCCCTTATGATAATGTTCCTCAATTACTATGGGTGGGCCTTCGTTAATACATACAAGCAAAAGTTCCTTTACAAACGTCCATATGATTCAAAACACCCATTCTGCTCGTTTGGCAAGCGGAGGAGGGAGGGGATACATTAATTCGGGCCTATTTTTTATCCGGTGTTTGGTCCCCTCTCTGCACCTGAATTGCTTATTTGGCAGATAAGCTAGAACTTTTGCAGGAGTCTCAGCGAAACCCACCTCACCCATCATTAATTAGTTTATTTGGGCAGACCTAATTATCATCGTGTTACTCAAAACCTGTTTTGTATTCTCATTGCAGTAGTTATACAAAAGTGACTAATAAGTAAATTCATCCATTTTAACTAGCAAACAAATCATTTCTTAGTTAATCATTTATTCTTAACTAATTCATCTTTAAACTATACCCACTGCTCCATTAAGTTTGAAGTAAACTGAGCAGTAGGTACTGTATAAGAATGAATTAGTTTAAGTAAATTTCAATAAAAAAAAATTTTTTTGAAGTAAACTCTCATGGTCTCACCCGTCTGTCTTTTTTCTTTTCTATTCTGCTCACCTCTTCTATCTAATCTAATTCCACGAAATGAACTTGGTAATGGACATGTAAACCACTGGTCGAGTACCTTGTTGGTGTCTAATCACATGACTCAAAATACTCAAACCCAATTTATTCATGGTAGCATACATGTTTCTTCATATACCCGAGACCACCTGCGTAGATTTTTAATATGGGACGAGATGTTACAACCTCTTCAATTTTATTCCGTCGCGATTTCACGAGATTAAGCACTATAGTCGGTGTAATATTTTTCAAGACTTTTCTCTTGCCACTAGCCAGAGTCAGCACACCTTTATGCGAGTCTTTGCCTACGTAAAGTGAAAAAAAAAAAAATGGCGCGGAACTGGGGAAAGGCAATTGCTGAGATGGACAAAATGAACGGACACAAATCAAAACCTCTTCCTTTTCAAAACAATAAAAGCAAACACATGAAAAAGATCCATTTTTTAGGACACCAAGAGAAAACTCGTGGCTGAGAATTCACTCCCCCCTCCTGGCGTGGCATCCCCACACCTCCCCTTCCAAAACTCATAATCGCATAAACCCAAACGAAGCCAACCCATATTCACAATCCAAACAAGGATTATATATATACAAAGAGGAAGGAGAGAGAGAGAGAGAGAGAGAGAGAGAGAGAGGAATGACTGAGTTGAAAGACCCTGCGATCAAGCTGTTTGGGAAAACGATTCCTTTGCCACCCAAACAGAGAGTTTCAGTTTCTGCTACACCCAGAAAGGAGAATTGTGACAGAGTTTCGGATGAGGAAGAAGATGGAAAGGTATTTGATTTGAGTTTCCTTTATATGTCTTGAACAAATAAAAGCTACCCATTTCCCCAAAAGTCGAAAACTGAAAAGGGTTGATTTTGAATTTTTTTTTTTTTAACCGGATGTCTGGGCCAGCTTGTGCGTGCCGGGACAAATTTCGGGACCGGTGGTTAACGATCGGATCGATTTTGATGTATCTTGATTTTCATTTCCGTTGCTGCTATCAAATGGATTTTTCTAAATCGAGTTTTGAAGTCTTCAAAACCTATCTTCTCCAGATTCTGTAAACCTTTCTTTCGGAGATATGGAACTTTGCAATAGTTTAGTCATACTTTTTCCCAATTCTGATTCTTCACACTCTTTTGGTTTTTTTTTTTTTTTTAATAAACTAAGATATCATCATTTAACAGATTTTATGGATGCTTAAATGTCTCTCTGTTTTTCAGTTTTTACTATTTATTTATCAGGAATTGATTTTGCTTTAGATTTTGATTGAATACAAGAGGGATTTCTATTTAAACTCGGGAAAGGTGATTTAAAGCTTTAAGTCCCAGTCAATTGGGTCTGCTGTAGGAATTGATTTTTTCATTGAGTTTTGTCGAGGCATCATGTTCCATGAGATTGTAAAAACCCTGGATCCTTTCGAACTACCGCATCGAACCTCAATTTCGGTCTAACTCTCCCTTGCATAGTGTTACCCTCAACACAATTTATGTTGTTAAAATAACTTAGAACACCTGTTTTCCTTGATTCCTCTTAGCTCTGCTGCAATTGATTTGGAAATGATTTCATCCCTAAATTTCCTCTGTTGTTTTCCATCTCTAAGCCAACTCTACCTTTAAATGGGCTTTTAAAAGGTACCTCATCTTCTACTTCTTACATGGTATGTGAGCATTAACTAGATCCGGGGATGTTGCAGAGCGGCTCCCTGTAGAGCGCACCACCACAGCCGTCCAGATATGTTTTCAATGGTTCGGATTAAAAACGAACTCTTCCAAGGAAAAGTTAATTCTAGCAAATCTGAGGACTTTGGAGTACTCACTCTAATCACTGAATTCATTACTCGTTTCTTACAAAGGAATTATGAAAGGAACCAAGTTTTGGTTTATCAGTATAATGCACAGGATCAAATATATACTCCTTAGACAATATCAATTGCGGGTGTAGACACACATCTAGGCTTTCTGCTAGCATTATTTTTTACAGCAATTCCCTTGAAATTTTCAGACACCGTCGGAAAGTAAACTCACAGCGAATCGACAGGAAAACGATCCCTCCCACCAGACTCTTGAAGAGTTAAAAGATCCAGAAACATCGTGTGACTACCCTAAAACTCCATCGGTAGAAAAAGAGCCCAATCCACCCAAACCTTCAAAAGCTGGAGACCAGAGTGAAACAAGCATTTCACAAGAAAAGACTCTGAAAAAGCCTGACAAAATCCTCCCTTGCCCGCGTTGCAATAGCATGGAAACGAAGTTCTGCTACTACAACAACTACAACGTCAGTCAGCCACGCTATTTCTGCAAAAAGTGCCAGCGGTACTGGACAGCTGGTGGAATCATGAGGAACGTTCCAGTAGGTTCAGGGCGTCGCAAGAACAAAAGCTCTTGTGCTTCGCATTACGGTCACATAATAGTTTCAGACTGTCTTCAAGCTGCTAAAGCGAATGGCACTATCCTTAGTTTTGGCGCGGATTCGCAACCCTTTTGTGAATCCATTGCATTAAAACCGTTAGAGAACTTTCAACTTGTCAAAATTTCTATTTCCGGTGGAGGGAGGAGAGAAAAGGGTGATGATGACACAAGGTCTTCATCAAATTCAGCAGAAAATGGAGGAAATAGAAATCCTGTTTTCCATCAATCGGTAGCACAAAATTTGCCATGCTTCAGGGGGTCTGGCCCTTGGTTTTTTCCTTGGACTTCACCTCCGTGGATGTCTGGGATTTCTCCACCGGCTTTAGGCCCTTGTGGATTTCCTATGCCAGGTTTTCCCCCACCTCCTTATTGGGGTTGTACTACTCTACCCGGATCATGGAACATGCCATGGATTCCCCCTCCAGCTTCTTCAACCTTGGGGAAACATTTGAGGGACGCATCAGAGAAAGAAGAGCCATTGTACGAGAGTGATTCTGAGAGAGGGGTGTGGACTCCAAAGACATTGAGGCTTGATCTGAATGAAGCTGCAAAAAGTTCGATATGGTCGAACCTAGGGATCAAGAACGAAAAGAATGATTCGACCAACGCAGGGGGGGGTCTGTTTAAGGCCTTCCACTCAAAAGGAGAGGAGAAAACACAAGCGGGAGGAACGTATTTGGCTTTGCAAGCCAACCCTGCAGCGCTGTCGCGATCATTCAAATTCCGTGAGAGTGTACATGAGTGCTGAAAAGTTGTCTGTAAATTTCTTTTTGCATCTGTACAGAGGAGCCATTGTCTAATTAACCTAATCAGGGCTCCATTTTGTGTGTTTCATGTGCATATGTAACTATGAAGTAGAATAGAGGAAAAGGCAGAGAGATTCTTGATTGTTGATGCTTGAAATGTACCAACATCAAATGTGCTGTGGAATAAGTTTGTCAATCTAAATCAGGAATTTCCTGTCAGTTCTTATTATGTGAATTAAGTTCAGAATGCGTTTCAGTGTTTGGCACGCTTGTTATCAGGATTATAAATCGCAGTAACAGAAAACGTAACGGTATTGATAATACAACCATATATCTGCTGATACGAACCGTACACAAGTAAATAACGGCATCGGAGGTCCAAAAAATTCCATCGATATGTAACGGCTTTTATTTAAAACCCTACTCGTAATAGATCAAGTGGCATTAGTAGATGTTTCGAGGTTAATTTAACTCAGATTTTGCCCAACTCTGTCTGCATTACCTAAGGCTCTGTAACTAATTATTTGGCCAAGTCATAGGTGGAAATACTAATATAAATGTGGGCATATTTCAAGATATGAATATGACTAAATGAGGAAGGGATTAGTCTTGTAGACCTTTCCTTTCTGCAGACAAGACTTGAATGTAGCATTTCATAAAAGGCCAAGTGCTTTCCCTTTCAAGTGAAAAGGATCCAACAACTAATGCCCCAACGTAGAAACAAATTGAGGATAAAAGTTTCCTCTTTTTCCCCCCTTTCTTTTTGCCTTCTTTTCAGGATTCTTTGACATTTTTCTCTCTATTGATAAAATATTTCTTCTTTTCTGGCTAAATTACCAAAACCATCCCTAAGGTTTAAAAAAATTACAAATTACCCACTCACGTTTGGAAAATTACATAGTAGCTCCTGTCTCATAACAAATTACCCTCTTGTCATGATGTAGCCGGCCGGAAATTTGATAAAGTCTGTCAGCCATCAACAAATCGAAATTAAAATGGACAACACTGTCTAGGTTGGAAAGGCTACAAATGTGTGAAAATAGCTTTTCACATGTTAAAAAAAAAAAGAGGACAGGTTGGTCCACTGTATTTAAGATTTGGTGATGTCATGCAAATTCCATTGAATTTCCTAGCGGCTGCATCTTGACAAAAAGTAATAACTTAATCAATTAGTTTCATCGATTCATTAATTTTGAGCTAAGGAACCTAACCTCCTCATAGAGGCTCACCTTCGTAGTGAGATAGGGGTATGTTGTAATTTCTCAAACGCGAGGGGCAATCTATAATTTCTAGAAACTTCAGGTTGAATTTTGTATAAAAAAATTAGAAATTCGTTGGCATATAAGTCTCTGACAAGACAATCAGATCTCTAATTGTTGTTATCAAAACTCAAGGCCAAAATTTCTCCATAAAGTGAGTGGTTATGGGACCCTGAATGTACGTGGTCTTATGGAGGCCTTCCATTATCCTCATTTGTTGTTCCTTTCTTTCTTTTGGTTCCACATATAATTACTTTGGTCATTTTTTATTAATTAATGAATTTTATTTATTTATTTATATAAGAATGGTGACAAAGTCAGTCGTGTGTCGGCCAAGGAGACATGTGGTATTTCCCTTCCATGTTTTTTCCTCTTCATTTTTTCCCCCTACATATATACTTGTTCATTTTAAAGATGTGAAAATAATTTATATGAGATAGATGAAAGAAAATCCTAACCATGCATTCAATCCCCTGCATTATGTGGTTCTTGAATATCAGTTCAAAAAAAATTTTTTTTTTGGTTTCACGTAAGCATCAAATTTGATTACTCGAATTGACTATTTGTTAGAAAGAAAACACAAATAAAATTAGTTACAAGAAAAATTTTACAATAAAGAAATTTACTCAAGTGGAATAACTAGTTAAAAGGCCACATCTTTACGACTTTTTGCAAACAATTTACTACTCATAGAATTCCAATGTTGAGGGCCCCTTTGAGCTAACCCTTTTGGCATGCATGGTTTTCTTTTTCCCTATTAAATTTTTACTGTATTGGAGTATAATTTTTACATCACAATATTCGGCTCGACAAGAGGAATCAAAAAAATATAAAAATATAGATCAATGTTGAAAAAATTTCATATAACACGACGAAAAAAAAACCCAGAAAGACAGTGTTTTGGATTTTTTTTTCATCTTGTATAAGTTTTTTTCCAACTTCGGTGTTCTAACGTTAATTTTACTTCAACGATGTACATACTCTTTCTCTCTCCCTCTCTCCTTCTCTATTTGATTATCGGTTCATATATTTTTTATATTATTGAGCAACTTCGATCATAGACAATTCACTCTACTTTCGGTGGACGCAAACATCGAGAAGGCTTGGCCGGCGCCATACGTGATTTGGGTTTTATCTCAGAGTTGTTGATTGTTCATCGGAACCGTAGGGATTGAGGCAATTACAACTTTAAGATAGCGGCATCGTGACTCTCTAGTCACAGGCCAAATTATTTCTTACTTTAATTATATTATTATAATTGTGTTTGTGGTGTTTCGGGTATTAAATTCTAACAAAAAAAAAAACCCTTTGTCTATTTGACTCTGCTTACTAGTGTTTGAATAATAAAATTGTGAAAAAAGACTTATAGGGAAAAGATAATGTTAGGTTAAGAAAAATGAAGAGGCCAAGAATCTAAGTTTATCATATTTTTGTCCCTTGGTAAATTCCATAAATACTTGGCTCCTTCGTCTTATGATTCGGACTCCAACTACTCGACATCAACTCGTGCTTGGCTCGATTAAAGGTTGTTTGAAATCAGCTCGCCTAGTTAACAAGCTAAATTTAAACATATTTTCAAAGCTCGTAAAGTTTTCAAATTAAGTTTGAACAATCCTCACGTCGGTCTGCTTAGTTCGCTTATCAGCTTTCGGCACATCATTAATTCTCAATGGACTTTTGCTTATACCAAACTAATCATTAGTTTTTCCCTTGGCAGATGGGGGCCGGTCCATATCCAAAACAAGATCAATCAGATAATCACGAGCTCATTAGATTAATCTCTTGAAATTGTGAGGATAAACTCCACAAAGGGCTGACACATCATCAGCTGCAGCATATAATTTTCTCCTTTGTGTATATTAGTATATGTGTTAGTGGAATGCTTGGAAAAGTGGCTCAACCAATTAAGCAAGTAGCTTTTTTTGAAGGTGAGAGAAAGTGAAAAGGAATGTACCTTTATTTTCCACCCATAAAGGAATTGAAAGGGAAAAGGGAGACAGCATGGAAATTTTGAACTTTTTCGAGTGGGAGAAGATTTTAGCTAGTTGATTTAATTACTAAAATGCTACTACTAGCATGTTATAACACAGGTTTTTTTTTTTTTTAGGATAATGGCAACATGCAAAACAGAGTTTCTTTAAGGCTGTTGATTTTGCCACTCTCTTTTTTGTTAACGCCACTCCCTTCCTCTTACAGGAGAGTGACATTAACAAAAAAATGGAGTGGCAAAATCATTTCCCTTCTTTAAAGTAACAATGGATGTGTACTGCCTATAGGATCACACTTTTTTGGAAAGTAAACTTTACATAAGGCTAGTGGAAACATAATCTATGCTACTATATATAGCTTTAATTTCGCTTTTTAGATAATATAAATTCTAGCAAAAGCAGCTAAATTGGAAATCCAAAATGATACGCCTAAAACAGAGTTTTACAACATCTCCCCTTAAAAGCATCTCTCGCTGTCAAGAACTATTATCGATGGTCCAGATTTTAAATGAACTTTTACCAGTAATAGTTAACTATCATTGGCTGAAATGGACTGCGAGAGATGCATATTGTAAGAGGATGTTGTGTGTGTAGCATGATTGATCAAATTATTTGAAATCCAAAACTTGGTCTCAAAAGCACTTCAAACTCAATCCCTCTAGAACCAGATTTATTGGGTTGAATTTATTTTACTTTTGTTAGCTTAAAAAAATTTAGTTACACAAAGTTAATGGGACTTTAATTTATTTTGTCTTCATACGTGTGGTCTATTATTGACAATAGTAATAAAAAAAGTAAATCATATGTTATAAATTTTATTAATACTGGAGTATTTTTTATTCTAGAGTGTTCGCTTAAACTCTCTCACATGGTAGTAGAGTTGCCCAACAGTTGAATGTGGACCCTTTTTTAGTTTCTGCAAATATTTGACGGGAGTTCATTTCTTGTTCTTTGGGGGAAAACCTTTGTTAGAATGAATTTGTGAGCATCTCGAGTAGATCTCCAAATTTATCTAACAAAATTGAATCTTTAAAGTGTACACATAAGCATTTGTGGATGTTGGATTTAGATGGGGAAAAATGTAAAGAGCAGGTTTGAAAACATTTAAAGCAAAATTAAAGGACGTAAAGAAGTCAAATTTAGGCCTAGTTTGGCAAAATAAGCTAAGTGGTTTTTTTTTTTTTTGCATTTGTTTGTTTCATGTCAAAATTTTTTGATTTATCGGTTCGTATTTTTTGGCTTATTTACTGTTTTACTAAAAAATAATTGAGTTTCGATCATAATTTTGAGTATTGATCACCTAGAGATCAAAGAAAAAAATGTATAGATCACCTACCGGCCCAACCACTTGTGGGCCAAAAAACATCCTTTGGACTCTACAGGCCCACCAATACGAGCCCATATCCCACTTGATGGACAGAGAAATGAAGACCAGCCCAAACTTAAACTGGATTGGGCTCCGTCGAGGCCTTACTCAAACCTTTATCCAATCTGTGCTTTTCTGAAGGAAAAGTACAAATGTTATTTAGTATCTTTCTTTCTTTTTTATCAGAAATGTTATTTATCTTCGCTCTCTACAAATTTTCTCTATTAGTTTTTGATACTCGCAAATGGAGAGGTAAATAATGGTGAAGAACAAAGGGAAAAAAATCGAAAAAAGGAGTTTTTTTATTGAAAGTATTTTGATGTTGAAACTTGAAATGAGACATGCCCCAGAGTAATTAAACAAACAAAACTACCTAGCCGGTTCGATTGAGAAAAAAATAGATTGATTTAATGTTAAAGCCATTCAACTCAATATCAATTGCAAATGTGATAAGAAAGAAAAGTTATTTAGGCTCGTATAGATCATACTAGTTCTGGAAGTGGTAATTAATCGATGTGGTACAAATTCTAACGATTCTAGTATTGACTATGTTAGGCATATGTGCAAACGTTAACCCAAATCGGATGCATAGAATCACGGTAGAGTCGTATTTTCATATTAGAGTAACCTTATTCTAGTATTTTCATATCATGGTTACTCACTACTTAACCGGCACAAGTGATGTAATTTGAACTTTGGTAACACTCCCCAAAAGATCGGGCCTTATGTATGCAAGGGCGGATCATTGCGCTCCTGTAATATATTCTGATAAACTTTGAGATCATATATATATATAGAGGAATTTTCAAGTGAGGGATCCCTCATTTTTTTAAAATGAGGGACTTTCATTTCCCGATCAAATTTTGAAAATCCGAACCGTTCAATGTGTGCAGAATGTAATTTTAAGGGTTCCCGCGAGAAATCAGCAAAAAAAATAACCGGGAAGGGTGTCATCTGAGCAGTTTTTTTTGAACTGTTCAATGAAAACTGCTCGGATGAAGCCCTTCCTGGTCATTTTTTTTGCTGATTTCTTGCAGGGACCCTTAAAATCACGTTCTGATCACTTTGAGCGGCTCGGATCATCAAAATTCAATCGAAAATGAAAGTTCCTCATTTTAAAAAAATGAGGGATCCCTCACCGGAACCTAACTCATATATATATATATATATATATATATATATATATGATGTTAATTGGTGATCGCTAGCCACCAGCAAGTAAAAAAACCTACAGTGAATGATCTTAAAGAACCTGTAATGGTTGAATTTCAATTGTAAAAATTTCAACATTGGTAAGATAGTTAACTGATGTATCCTCAATTAGTTAATGGAGAAGGGGCCTTAATAATTGGGCAAATTAGCTAGTAGCCCATTATTTACGCTCACCATGAGCCTCTACAAGTATCCTAACTACTAGGCTTCCCACGGTCAAGAATGTCTATAGAGCGTTGCTGAGCGGTCGCTCATCTTAGCAATCGACGGCTCGAATCTTAATCGAGTGACGATTTAGATTTATATGCCGTCAGATTCAATCCGAGTCGTTCATGCCGAGATAAACTGCCAGATCGGCCGTTCTGCATCCGTTCGGCAGGGAGCTACTCAATAACATCTCTGGGTCCGTCCAAAACCCCATCAAATTGACTACAATATCAAGTATAAAGTTAAAGGATTCAGATTCTCTCCGGTCTCACGCTTAGGAACTAGAATGGAGAGCCCTGTTCCGCCTTTTGTAAGCTCTTTTCGAACCCACTTTGAGATGGGATCTGAATCCTTAGTTGAAGACCCCCATAAATATTTGTGCTGTTGCTTCCTCAGTGAGATCATGAGAGTGAAACATTGATAAAAAAAATGTCTTCTTTTGCTTCTGATCAAGTAGGGTACCAAACACTAGCTAGGCACTGCCTGACTGCCAAACAAAGTACTGCCAAAGACAAGTGATTACTTGGATTATTCAAAAGAGTTGTGGTACCAAGTTTGTCGCATGTGCTCTGAGTACATAAAACTAACTGAAAGCAATTCCAACACAAGAGTAAGAACAAGGGGTGGTTCCTGGTTCATGGGTAAGTAACCAAGGGATAACCCACCAAGGTGATCATAGTACTTCAAAGTGGTTGGAGCAGCTAGCATAAGGTTACTCTTCTCCAGCCGGTTCTTGAGTTATATACTTGGAATCAGATGGTCTGGAGAGGGGGCTCTTATTTAACTTGCATTTCGGTGGTAGCTTGGTGATGGAGTCCGCGACATGGTGACGGATCGATATGTACACTCCCGGCCAGGTCAACTATGATTTAAATCCAAACATTCTAAGTCGGGTGGGTTCTTTAGTTGATCGGGAGTAGCTATGCTGGTTCAATCCAGCCCGCCATTTTTCCTTCAAAAAAAGAAAAAATAAATAACCAAGGGTTTATGTAAAATGAAAGAATTCCTTTTCCCATTTGAAGATTTGTTGGAGTCACGGTCTAGGGAAAGGACTGACAAAAATGAGCAAAGCATTCAGATGGGCACATGGAAATGGAGAAGGACAAAGCATATCCCCATTTCAAAAACAGTTGGTAAATGCGTGGAAGTTGCTCGATCTCTGTCTTCTTATTGAAGGTTCGTTGAAGTTGTGTGACCAGTTTTCACATGAGCGGGTTTCATAGCGGAGCTAGAATTTTAATCCAGAGGTGAGGCTCAAAAATATTACTCCCTCTGTACCATGTTGTGCCGCCCCTGCGAAAAGTCGCGCAATTTTAAAACAATGCAAAAAAGTATTTTTCATGCTTAATTTTTTGCACCATATTAAAGAACTTACAAAGTACTATAATTTGGTGCACAGAAATTCAAGAAATGATTCATGGAAGTACTTTATGTTTTGATCCGGTAATTAACATACTTTTCATAGGAGGCGGGCAATTTGTGACAGATGTAATATAATTTCTAACGAAAAAATTACACGTGTTCATAGGTTAAGTATCCATCTACATATTTAATACTCAGAAAAAATACACGTATTGTGTGGACTAACGTTGTTTCTGTTTTTGCAATACAAAACTAAACTTTTCTCTCTCTCTTTTCGAGGTTGGCACGTGCCACTTCCCCCCACCCAACCTATTGCCTCCGCTCCTGAGGGGATTAGGTGGTTCTGGAATTCTTTGTTTTATGCCCTCTTCTTGTCCGTTGATTTTGTCATATATATGGTGACGTGAGGAGGGCATGGGATGGAGAGGGAGAGAGAGAGAGAAAGTGAAGTCGAACTCACAACTTAGCTCAATAACAATCATGGGACCATTGCCTTAACGCTCGGTGATTCCATAAATGTAATTGTTCATGTGTTTGGTTCGTCATTAATTTGTTTCGCTTGCAACGCGATAGAAATATGAGTTCTTGTAATTGTAATAGCTCCTTGTGGTGAATTTTTGTAGTTCCCGTACGTTCTATAATCGTCGTTAACAATAACGCTTTTTTTTTTTTTTAATTAGTGCTGCTATGAATACCGACGGTTTCCGTAGGGAAACCGTACCGATGGCCGCGCCGGGCCATCTCCGGCCACCGGACGGCCGATCCGAGCCGTCCAAAAATTCTATAAAAAAAGCTGAGGGGCCTTACACGAGAATCAATAGCATCTGATGTGTGTAGGGTGGTTGGATCAAGCATCCTATTTTTCGTGTATATATGTATATACATATAAACACGAAAAACAAGGTGTTTAGATCAAGCACCCTACACACATCGGATGCCATTGATTCCTACGGAGGGCCCCTCGGTTTTTTTTAAGAATTTTTTGACGGGTCGGATCGGCCGTCCTGTGGCCTAAGACGGCCCGGCGTGGCCGTCGATCCGGTTTTCCTACGGAAACCGTTGGTACCTATATCATTTTCTTTTTTTTTTTGGGTAACTTTCTCAACCAAAAAAACTAACACCACTCCAATTTTGTTGCCATAGTGGCATTTAGCATTTTCTTTTTCGTTAATAAGTATTTTTTTATTTTTGAAATTAAGTTACTTTCTACTATTAAGCACCAACAAAAGAAGCAGAGGGAAAACCATGAAGAAAACCAAACAATAAGTCAGAGTAAAGTAGGCTTTTGATGCTTTTCTATAAGTTCCTTTAAATCTTCCTAAAGAAATCCAAGAAGTATTTAAACAAACTCTCGGTAATCAGATAGAATTCAAAGCTTGTTAACTATTTCAAATAAAATTCCATTTTTGACAGTCCCTCATAGGTCGAGTGACCTATATCTACGATGTAGGAGTATTTAAACAAACTCTCGGTAATCGTATAGATACTCTTGAGATTGCTGCTTTCGTTCTTCGCTCCCGTCTTTCACAGGCATTCAATAAGTAGCAATCTAATTTAGATCGGCCGAGGGTAGGGATAACCGTCCAGGTCTTTCCAAAGGAGGGAGATTGCTCATCAGCAGCCCGCCAAAAGGGGACGGCAGGCCCTCAAAGACCCCCTTTCTTTTTCATTCCAAACAGACATTTTAGCTCTCTTCCTCACCTCTGTAGTTACGGTAGGATTGGTCATGTCGTGAATTCACAATCCACTACTGGCAAAAGTAACCTTGTGCCCGTGTTGAATTTTGGTTGGATCCATTTACAAAATCTAACGAGACGTGTTGGCGTTTCGGTTGACGAGTTTAGTTCTAATCTCGTTCCTTACCGGTTGCTGTCAAGCTCTTTGCATCGGGTTCAGTTTACACGAACAACTTGTGTACTAGAAGCAAACTGCAAATTAATGAGCTGAAAGGGTCTAAACCTCAGATTCTTAAATGACGGAAAATGAACGTCCATGTGATTCAAATTAATGTTCTATAGTGATAGTTTTCCTCAATTTTGCGATGTTTGGTCCACTTAACCTTAGAGGCTGAGTCGCCACATCAAAATATTATTTAGTGGTCTTGGGTCACTTTCGTGTGGTGGTGCCAAGCATTCTTTTCTACCACACATACATGTAAAAGGAGTATGGTAAAAAAGCGCGTTAGGGCACCACGTGACAGTACCACAACGCCATTGATTAATCACTTTCCTAAGTCACAATCCCAGGAACATTTTGCTGAATTTGCTTTCAACATTCAATAAATTGAATTACCAAAGATAATATTTACACAATAATTTGACATATTCAAAGTTAAAACCACGTTAGCAGTTTGCCCGATCGATAACAACAGAGTAGTAATCATTCTTCCATTACTAGTGAAACTGAATATACAATCTTAGTCTCTTACATATAAAATTTCACAAACAAGGACATACCCATCCGATTAAGGACCTTACAAGCCACATAAAGGGCTCCAAAAAAAGAAAGAGAAATTCCTACTCGCTACTGCGGGTGGTTAAAATCCACCACTGCAACTCCTCCCTCACCATAGGAGGAAAAATAAAACAAAAGGGTACCCTACAATCATCATAAATGACAAGGGCCATTCAAAACAAGCCCAACTCATTCTTTTCAACCCTACCTAAGGGCCATTCAAAACAAGCCCAACTCATTCTTTCAACCCTAGCGGAAAATCCCGAAACACGCGAATACTTTTCCTAACTTCTTAACAGTCACAATACTAATACTAGTGACTATTTAGAGCTTATATATACCTAGCCAATATGGATGCATCTAAGGCCGTCGCGACCTCGTTCCGAGCACGAAGCCTGGACTTACATATTCTTACCGTTACGAGAAGTTGCAAATTCAACTTCTCGTCCCTGCGATTATATATGTAACTATATATTATATAAGAGTGGGGTCTAGTGGAACTGGGCACCACTGAAGGTCTGCCCGAAGGACCAGCTGGGTGGGGCCGCGTTGTTGGAGACGACGCTGCGGCCATCACTGGTGGTGACCTTAAATGAGAGGGACTGTCCGTTTAGGTAGGTGTTGCTCTGCCAATTCTGCCCCCAGTTCCTCGACATGGGCTGCCAACCGGTCCTGGAACCTTTAATGGCCACACCATGGACATCACCAGCGCCACCAACGTTGGTTATGAGGATTAAGTTGAAGTAGGAGTGGCCATTGATTGTGAACCTTATGCCTCCCTTTCTGCTGCAGGGTACCCTACAGAACATGACCCACCAACAAAATTAGTTATAGTGAACTTTTTTTAAGCTTCTCTTGATCAAAGTATTATGGTTTTCATAATATGATGAAAAGGTGAATGGAAAAAGGCGCAAAACTATTAAACATACAAAGAAAGGCGAAAATAAACCGTGGTTCTCGAATTTCGCAGAATAGAATGTGATCACGTTTACCAAAAATACAGGTCTTTGTAATAAGACCAAGACCAGAAATTATTATTTTTTTGTTCTGATTTAGTTTATGTTGTCAATGGAAGACCAAATAATGAAAACAGAGGATCTGGGTTGAGGGGGAGGGGGAGGGGGACCACAATTAAAGAAACAGAGACAGAGACAGAGACAGAGACAGAGACAGAGAGACAGTTAACAAGGATTTTTGCTCCCTCGTTGGTCAATTCTATTTAATTGGAAACTAACTACTCCTCAGAATTCAAGCAGAGGAAGGTATTGGCTCAGGCACCCAGAAATGACGTAAATATGGACACGGGGATCTGTAGGGCGGGCTGCCCTGCAAGGCCGCCGATTCAGTCGTCCATTTTGACAATGAATGGCTCGGATTTTAATCCGAGCAAAAGAACGTGCTTTTGTTCAATTTTACTTCAAGATCTAAAGCCTTCAAAAAAAAGAAGCAGCAGCAGCAAATAAACTAACATATAAGAAAGAGCTTTTGTAGATTACGTGAGAGTGACTTCTTCGCATTAATTAAGAATTATCCAACTAATGTTTCACTAAACGAGCCAAAAGTCCTGTTCGAACAGGGCTCTCTTAAGCAAGCCAAGCCAAATAATGCCCTTGACGAGCAAAGTCTCGAGCTATTCGCGAGCGCTACAACAAGAACTAACCGAGATTTTTAATCGATGACTGTGTCGAACATCCTAGAGGATATGACTGACGAAAATGGACAAACAAAATCGGACAAAAAAACGCACTGTTAAAAGGGCCGTGAGTATATATACCTTCGGTATGACACCGGAACAATTCCAGCTTTGTACTGAGCAATGTGCTGGAAAACAGGCTGGGAGAGGTCAAAGTGGTGCTGCGGAGGGTTACACCATCCCCCAGCGTTGTTCGGTAAGGCGTTGTTTGGCGGGCAGAAATTGGTGGCGGTGACCAAAATGGAGCCAGGCAAGCACCATCTAGGGTCATTCACACACATAATCTGATAGCAAGAACCACAGCTCAAGCCATTGTTGAACAGGGCTGTGCTCAAAGCTGCAGTGTTTGTTCCATAGCCTTGGCTGTATAGGTTTCCATACCCACATGCCCCACCTGCAAAAATTTCCCCATAATAAATGTATAAGGCTTTGTTTGGAACATCGAGAAATATATGGAAGAAAAGGGAAATGAATTAACAGGGAAGAATATGTCAGAAAGAAATTGTCAAAAGAGCGTAGCAAAATATTTTTTTGCTCAAAACAAAATGGGGTTTTCCATCATTTTAACAGGGTGTAAAAATCAGCTGAATGGGTTTCATGTTTTTTTTTTTATTTTTTGAACTGGGAATGGATTTTGTGTTTGGACGCTGGATCTTTTGCTTTTCCTAGCAAACACAGCTTAATTGGGCTTCTCGAGTAAATTACACCGCTGCTCCTCAAAGGTTTAGCCTGATTTAACATTTCGCCCACGAAGTTTCAAATTCATCATGTTAAAAAATACTCTCTAGGTTCATTTTTTTGCTTTCAATTGAGTTTGTGTATAGTCCCTCTATCGTGTGCCCTCTCAATATTTCAAACTGAAAGAAAATGATATGTTTGAAGCTTGAGGGACCATTGTATGATAAGGTTGAAAGTGTAGTGACCACTTCTGTAACTTTTTAAAAATGTAAGCTAATACAGTAGTATTATTCAACATAACATTAAAACAAGGTAAATGGATTTTAATCAACATAACATTAAAACAAGGTCATTTTCACACCCCTGCCCTTATATAATTTTGCACTTTTTCACGCTATTGCAGACAAATATACAATATTATCCTTATTTCACATGCAAAGGACGAAAAAAAAAGTGCAACTTTAAAAAATTAGAGTAAGAGAAAGGCAAAAATTACAGGGACCAAATAGTGCAATTTCCTCAAAATTAAAACAAAGCTACAAACAAAACCTACCCATCGTGCCAGAGGCATCACCACCACCATAGAATGTGGCATGAGCATTGATCCACCCTCCTCCTCCGTACCCACTAACAACAGCCACCATTGAAAGAAAACCCACCAGCAAAAACACAGTAGCACCACCCATTTTCCTGCACAAGAGATTCAAGAGGACCGTTCAGCAAAAATGTAGGAATTTGGACTCTACTATTCCATGTTAGAAGGACTCATATAGGCAAAACTAAAGATGGAAGAGAGGGAGAGAGAGGGAGAGGGTTACATTGAGATTTTCAGGCTTCACACAAATGAGAGAGCTAGAGAGAGAGAGAGAGAGAGAGAGAGAGAGAGAGAGAGAGAGGCTTCACACGAATGAGAGAGAGAGAGAGAGAGAGAGAGAGAGAGAAGAGGGTGAGTGAAGGAAATGGGGAGGGGCGGTGGGAACAATAAATAGAAGTTTGGGGGCGGGGACCAATATTTACTATACTACTATTCAATAAAGCAAAAGAGAGAAAGGAAGAAAATGGGAGCCGCACAGCACAGCACAGCAACCAAATGCTATGCTAACTGTAAAAACGGGCCGATGTTTAGTAGTACTTGTTGGGACCAAAAACCGCTACGCCAATTTATTGTTTCTTTTGTGGTGGTGGGAAAATTGGACACGACTATTCATTAACCTTTTGTTTCTTTTTGTTTTCATCCCCTTTTAAAAAAAAAACGTACTCCTTTCGTCTCCATTTTTTAGTCTCAATTATCATTTTTTTTCCGTCTCAAAAAGACTATTATGATAAGGAATTTTCTCTTTTACCCTTTCATTTTTTAATTAATAGTACTAAAAAAGTAAGAAAGTGTAATGATTTAAGGGTAAAATGAGGACGTTTTAAAAAAAAAGGGGTAAAATGAGAAAAATAAATTTTTAAAAGTGTAATGATTGTGTTCCCTTAATTAATTGGAATCCCTAAAAGGGACTAAAGAATAGAGACAGAGGATAGTACGTTCTTTAAGTTAAAAAAAAATACTTAAATTTTTGTGCGTACTGTTTTCAAATTTTTTTACTATGGGTTAAAAAAATTAGTTCATTTATTTTTATTAGACTAAAAAGATTTAAATAGTAAGTATAAGATTAATCAAGTCGTCTTGTTTTGCTGGGCACTCATCGGGAAACCAACTATTTACGACATCATAATTCTTACATTATATCTTTGTTAACTTTTTAATTTTTGTCCCTTGATGGATTGTTTTTTGAAATCTTAACTTATTTAAGGTAAGAGAAAAGGAAGGGGATAATAGTAATATTGCATTTTAAAAAAAACTCGTGCTCCCATGCACGGAAATCAATTTGAAAGTTGAAGGGATGCTATCGAGCAGTTCCTTGTCGAGCGAGTGTCGAATAGCTGATTCGACAGTTTATCTCAGCACTAACGACTCAGATCGAATTTAAGCTGATACGAAATTAAACCGTCAATTATTTAATTAAGATCTGAACCATCAATTAACAATATAAATGACCAGATCAATCCCTGTGCACCGTTCTACGAGGCAATGCCTGGCAGCATCGGCTATTCCGTGGTTTTGTAACTTTCTTCCGTGGTTTTGTAACTTTCCAAGAGGGAAATCTCCTAAAATCCAGGTGGGGTCTGCTGGTTTTTCGTCTGAGGGATAAAAGTACTTCAACCAACCCCACATTCACATGCAGCAACGACCATTTGCCGCAAATACCCTTCTCTTTCTCTCCCTTTCTCAATCTCTCTTTTCTGAGAGATTTTTAGTGATAGGTCTATCTAATAATTTTATAAAGTCACAAGTTCACACAACATAAATCTTAAGTTACCTTATGAAAATACCTAAACTTCTAAAAATTCTATAATGGGAAAGTGCACCCTAAAACCCTATAAAATTTCCTAAACCCTAGTGTATTATATCCTATAATAAAAAAGTGAACCCTAAAATCTTATAAAAGTGTCTAAATCATAGGGTACCCTATTCTACTATAGGGTACTCTAAAATGGACTTAAGACCTTAAAAAATTAATAGGTGGACTTGTAAGCTTATGAAGTCCACATAATTGACCTAAAACTAATTTTCTACTCTTTCTTTGGGGTGAAATTCAGTTAAAGCTCCGTTTCGTTAAGAGTTCTTAAAAAATAAGTAAATAAATACTTATCTGTAAGTTTTAAACTTGAAAATAATATATTTATGAAAATAACATTTTATTTTTTGCACCCAACAAAAGATATTATTGATTTCTATTAAATAAGATTCATATTGCACAAAAAATTATTTCAGTAAGTCCATTATTTTTAAATTTAAAATTACAAATAAAAACTTATTTTTTAGAAACCCTCAGCAGAGCACAACCCAGTTGGGATTTCGGTTATGATTCTTATGAAGAACCAAACCAATTAGTTCGGAATGAATATATATATATATATTGATCCCGACCGAATTAATTATATAAGGGACTAAAATCGGTTAAAGGTGTTTTTTGTGTTTTTTTTTTTTTGGCTGTTGGTTAAAGGTGGTTTCTTGTCAGGAATTCGGGATAATAAGTTGGGCTTAAAATGGTTTGGAGTCTTTGGACCTTACAAAAATTTGGTCACATGCTAGATTAGGAAAAAAAAGAACAACAAAAATTTGTTATATTAATTTCGTGTTGGTACTATCTCCCAGCAGTACACGCCTCTGAGCCTTCATTCATTTCCTTTTTCTCCAGATAAATGGAAATTTCTAACTATTACCTTGGCTGTAAAAGATTTCTAGTAGTAACTCTTACCAGCTTTTAGTTTCCAATTCTCATAAAAAAAAAAAAAAATCTAATACTGTCCATTAAGAATAGGACCTTATATAAGAATAGAACACCCAATATTGATACTGAACATACCAACATTTTTTTATCGGATGAACATACCGACATAGACATGAAAAAAAAAAAAAACGAACTATATCACTATGGGGAAAAAAAGATCTGTCAAAATACAACCCTCTGAAAATCAAATTCCTGGCTCCGTTACTGAGTATGTTGATTTCTATTATAATACGATTTGCAGATTACTATTTCTTCTTTCTCGTTTGTAAATTCATATTGTTGCTAGTCTTGATGGACCAAAATTTACGATAAGTTGAAGATGATGACAATAATTTATTATCATATGAACTTTATTTATGGGCTGCCTCAACCACAGTCGACATTGGTACGAAAGGCCTTCATAAATTTCACCTATCATTATTGGTGTGTCTAATTAAGAGGATACTAAAGTGGGGTGTGGGCAAACGGAGGAACATAACAGGTTAGCTGTGGTTTTGACAGATATCAATCGTGTTCGGTTTGCTTTTACGGAGTCCATGGTGCAATTTGTTCGTCGTGGTGGCAATGGAATTGCTCATTGCTTGGCCCAGAGTGCTGTGAGAGGGAGTCATTCTTGTACTTGGAAATTTATCCCTCTATCGTGGCTTATGTCCTCCCTTAAGAGGGATAGATGTCCTATTTGATGTTTTCTACTTTGTTTCTTTTATAATCAAGATCCTATCATTTTGACAAAAAATAAAAAGTGGGGTATGATTAGCAAAATATGAATCCAAAGGGTTTGGTCAAGTGGAAGAGAGGAAGTAAATAAATGTTTGTCCTCCATCAAGTCGCATGTTCGAATCCTACCGAGGTCAAACGTTCCAAACATCGGGACAACTAGAGGGTTTGTTTGGTCACTAATTTCAAAACTCCGAAATTAGTCGAGGTGCGCGCAAGCTGATCCAAACACCCGATTACAAAAAAAAATATGGCCATTCTAGTGTTATTGATTAATTACTGTTTCTAATTGTATTGGGAAAAAGAAAATCTCAAATTTTTTTTTTTGATCCGGTGAAAATCTAATCTAGGAGTATTAAATTCTATGCAGCTTTTCTATGCTCGAAGCAGCCCAAGAGCTAGCAAACCCTACCTCCCTGTATAATAACTGAGAGAGAAAAACAGGGCATTCCAGCACGTGGGTATTATATGGAGTAATTTAAGGGCCCTTAACTTTTAAAATTTGTTTACCAAAAAAAAAAAAAACTTTTAAAATTTTATTCTCCAACCCCTTGGTATGCTTTCTTTTTTTTTAAAATTTTGAAGGACATGAGACCTTTTATAGGTTGTTACATTAATTTTCTGGTCCCAAGATCCTTTTGCATATTGGCTCTTGTCACCCCGTAACTCATATATATGGCATTGTTTGTATTAGCACGTTGAGAAAAACGAGTGAGAACATTTATACCTAGGCATATCCGTACCTGAAGGCACGATTCGAAGAATTCGGTATTCGATATGTTTTGAGTGTCCTAAGTAAAGTGAGCAAACTGCCCAATAAAGGCCCGGGCGCAATTTGACATTGAGTTTTGCAACAACCGAATCATTCAAACAAATTACACAGTAATTAGAAGGCATTTGTGAATTCTAATCATCAATTGCCACAATAAACACAATTTTCAACAATTAACACTACGACCAGGCATTGGATTTTCCGTTGTCCAGCCTTACCAAAATGAATTGTTCTCCCTACTTTTGACCAGCCTACAAACCTGATTATCCCAAAAGCTTCTTTTTTTTTTTTCAATAAGCTTCACCCTTTATGACATCCAAAATCCACGACAAACCAATCAAACCAAAACATTGATGGCTGTTGTATTCTTAATAATTTCTCCCTACCAAAGACATCCTAATCACAACAAAACCTAATTAATAGTATGATGATCTCAAGTTCACAATCAATACTTACTTATAGGGATTTTTATGAAAACCTCGTATTATCTATGAAATTTTTGTTTTGTTATTGATTTCTTAAAGAATGAGAAAGAGGGAGTGGCGGACCCTTTAGTTTACAAATGGGCAGAAAGAATATGAAACACAATTATTATTATTTTTAAAGGGGGAAAAAATACTCTTATGAAACATAAGTATATGTATGTGATACAGTCACACGTGAAGGCTTTAAGTCAAGCATGGGCCTCAACATGGAGTACTTATTATAGCATGTGTAGGATTGTGAGTTAATTAATTTATTCTACAAAATGATAAATCCCGTAAACTCAAACAAGTCATAAAATATTTAAAGTTTAACGAGTCGTGCACTTGTTACAAGTGATTCTTCAACACACCACATTGCAATATGGATCTCGTTTAATAGATCTTAATTAGTTCTATAATATGATGTCTTCGAAATAATATAAAACAATAGAGATGGTAAGATATATATAGACAATTTTTTGAAGGGTATATATGTTGAACTTGGACAGATAAATTGGGATGGAGGGAGTAACAAATTATTCCCCTGTCGTGATATAGCTAGCCGCTAGAAAATTCAACGAAATATGTATGACACCATCAGATCATAATTACAATGAACCAAACTGTTTTTTTTTTCAGCTTGTAAAATGTTATTTTCTCACCTTTGTGGCCTTTTACAAGTTACAAAAGGACAGCATGGTTCACTGCAATTAGGATTTGGTAATGTTAGATAGATTTCTCCGAATTTTCTTGCTGCTACATCACGACATGTTAGTAATTTGTTACGATACATGGGGTATTTTGCAGTTTTCCAAACATTAGGGGAAACTCTATAATTTGTAGAAACCTCAGGGTAGTTTTGGTAATTTTCCCTTCATTTCTTTTTCGTAATTACATCGTTACATTCAGGTAAATAGGTAAAATGTGAATTTTTTGTGGAGTGGAACAGACCAAATCTGTACGTAAATCACCTGATCAAGATTGTCATGCTCAATTACGAATAAAAAAAGAAAGATTGGCATGCTCAAACAAATGTGAGATATCAAGCTATACATGCGTGACTAGGTGACGTAGGGACCGATTCGAACGAACTCTCTTCCAGTCTATACATGCATGCTGCAAGGCACAATCACAAACGTTTTCAACGATCCGAATTTAAAAATAAATTAGGAAATATTTTATTTTAAATCTGAACCAATAAAAATGCTCGTGAACGACTTGAATGTGTCCTACAAAGTGCACTATAGAAAGTACCCTATAGGATTTATGATTCCGTTCTTATCGGACCAAACGGAGGATAGCTAGGTTGACTGGACGGGAGCTTTCATATGGTTGGGTAAAAAAAGACAGGCAATAAATTGAAGCAACTTTAAGACCGTGTTTGTGGTCGTCTTTAATTCTGCCGCTGGTTTCTTCGAATGAAAAGGACGGAAGAGAGAGCTTTAACGGCGGACGGCGAAGGCAGGCGCACATGCAATTTGTCTGTCCCTCGTACGCAAATTCAAAACCAACTTGGCTTGCTTTCTACTGGACCATATCTTTTTCACTTTCCTGACGATTTCTTTCATTCGGATTGGATTCTCCCAACTAGAGAGTTTTGAAACATTGGAATGGGAAAACGGAAAGAACATCAGTACAGACAAACATGTACAGTCGCCGCGCACAGCAGGGTTTTGCGCTCGTCTCGAGTTCAACAAATATAATCGAAACCGCTCATTTTGTTCAAGATGTTTAGTTTAGGGGGTCCCTACAAAAAATTAGCTCAATCGAATGTCGATAAATGTGCTTACGAAACATCTAATTTTGCTTCAGAATTTAAGATTAAATTCTGAAGCAAAATTAGATG
The DNA here is from genome assembly GCA_019656835.1 of Rhododendron ovatum. Taxonomy (NCBI): domain Eukaryota; kingdom Viridiplantae; phylum Streptophyta; class Magnoliopsida; order Ericales; family Ericaceae; genus Rhododendron; species Rhododendron ovatum. Next base: position 1,060,079 of record CM033794.1, read on the forward strand.
TTTCATAAGCATCTTTACTGACATCCAATTGAGTTAATTTTTCGTAAGAACCGTAAAGTAAATACTCCCTCCGTCCCATTTTTCTTGGCCCATGATTCCATCTTTTATTATCCATTTTGACTTTTTAATGAGTATCATTGAGTTCATTTTCTATTTTGCCCTTTTCCCTCCAAGTCACAATCAACTTTAAATTTTAAAAAGGGAATTCAACTGAACTGCACAACAAAAACTCTTCTTAACTTTTTTTTTTTGTGAGACTCTTGCCTTTTTCAGAGCCTTCTAGAAAACTTTTTAATTTTGATTTTGAGCAAAGAATTTGTTGCCACCAATAATTTTCCACAAATCAAGGGTATTTTAGGTAATTCATTTCCTTTTAATTTGTAATCATGGCGTTTCTTAGATGGTTGGAATCCCCAAAAAATTCAAAGATTTTGGGACGGAGGGAGTATTTTGAAAAAAATGAGCGGTTCCGATCATCTTCTTTGAACTCGAGACGGGTGCTGTGCATGATTGTCTATACGTATAGCAGCTTTCATTGGAAAATGAGAGGGAAAATAACGTAGTCTTTCTTCTTTATCCCTTGATCATGTGTAATTTTCAAGCAGATCGACCAATTTATTATTCCCTTTTGGCGAGAAATTGAGAGTAAATCAAAATTGAAATTACTTGGGTGAAAACCCGATAAGTCCACCCATGAGCCCTCTAAGAGCATCCACGTCTATGAATGAATGTCATTTTACCATTTGTCATTCTCATTTTTGGATATTCAGTGGCGTCATTTTGCCAAAAAAATTACAAAGGAAATGCAGTAAAGCACCCCGTGTTTTGCTATTTCTTTCACTTTCCTGACAATTTCTTTCGTAGTGATTGGATTCTCCCAACTAGAGAGTTTGAAACATTGAATGGGAAAATGAGAGGGAAACTAACATAGTCATTCCTCTTTATCTCTTGATCATGTGTAATTTTCAAGCAGACCCATTTATTATGTTCCTTTTGGTGAGAAATTAAAAGTAAATCAAAATTGAAATTATTTAGGTGAAACCCGATAAGTCTACCCAAGAGCCCTCTAAGAGCATCCACACCCATGAATATCATTTTTCCATTTGTCATTCTCATTTTTGGATAATTAGTAGTGTCATTTTGCCAAAAAAATTACAAAGGTACAGCAATGCACCCATGTTTTACTATTTCTTTTTCACTTTCGTGACGATTTCTTTCATTTGGATTGGATTCTCCCAACTAGAGAGTTTAAAACATTGAATGGGAAGATGAGAGCGAAACTAACGTAGTCCTTCCTCTTTATCCCTTGATCATGTGTAATTTTCAAGCGGACCCATTTATTATGTCCCTTTTGGTGAGAAATTTAAAGTAAATCAAAATTGAAACTACATGGGTGAAATCCAGTAAATCCACCCATGAGCTCTAAGAGCATCCACACCCATGAATGAATGTCATTTTACCATTTGTCATTCTCATTTTTTGATATTGAGTAACGTCATTTTGCCAAAAAGATTACAAAGATACTGCACTCATGTTTCTCTCTCTCTCTCTCTCTCTCTCTCTCTCTCTCTCTCTCTCTCAAATGGCAATTTTAGATACCAATAAATGGTAAAATAATTGCAGATTTTGAATACTTTTTATATCAATGAACACCATTTATGTGTTTCTCTAACCCACTCCTCCATTTACTCTTTCTTTTTTTTTGATTGGGCCAATTTCTGTCAAGTAGCTAGAAAAATTATTCTATAATTAATGAACGATTAAATTAATTTATGTGGCATCCTGGAGGGGACCCACAAACCCATACTGTTAACAATGGGTCTGTGCACATATTCCTGAAATAAAGAGCAATAATAAAACCACACCCATAAAGTGTGTTTACACATGCCGTGTGTGTAGGGCTCATATACTTGTGGGTGTAGGTGCGTAAACAATAAAATTATGGGTACACCATTTGGTGTATAGCAAATGTACACCGCATTGTTTGGGACTATCTTGGGCTCCTACATAATGATTGGAGCCGCTTAATTCATTTAAAATATTTTTTGCTAGGATTCTTGTAAAAAAATTCAACTCATTCGAATATTGATAAATGCCTGATCAATTCTTCCCTCAATTTTGTGTCAAAAAATTGAGCAAATTTCTGATCGAGCTCTTATCAAAATCTGACAGAGCGGATTTTTTACAAAGATCCTTACAAAAATATTTCAAGGAGTACCCATAGCTGGACTTGTGTATAAATGAGTGTGGTTCTAGTAAGTAATTATTCAGTGCCTTTGGGCCACCCTGTGGCGGTATCCTAAACTATTTCCTTACACACTTGTGTAGGCTCCACACATTTTATGGTGGAGACCAAACAAATGTGTGGTGGAGAACAGTCCAGGATACCTCGTGCTGATGCCTAGGACCTTTAGAAAATTTCTCGATTCTACTTTATTCGTTCAGATTTAATAGTCATTTTTGAAAGTTCGTGTCACTTTTCAATCGATTATATCTTGTAGTTTATAATATATTACATAATTTAGAAAATACTATCTTATAGAACTAATTGAGATCTATCAAACAAGATCCATATTGGATGTAGTATAAAATTCATTACTAATTTAAAGATATACTCCCTCCGTCTGGGTTTAATAGTCTTTTTTGAGAATTCGTGCTATTTTTCCATTGATTACATCTTGTAATTTATAATATTTTATGTAATTTTAAACATGAGATTGTCTTATAGTAGAACTAATTGAAATCTATCAAATAAGATCCATATTAAATATAAAATTCATTATCAATTTAAAGATATAACTTATTTTTTATCCTGTTAGAATTGAACGAGAAACTATTAAATCCAGATGGAATGAGTAACTCATTTTTTATCCGGTTAGAATTGAACAAGGAACTATTAAATTCGGACGGATTGAGGACCAGTAACATTTTTGCAAAATATAAGGAGGGATAGGAATATTTGACCGGACAAAAGGAGGAATTGGTCATTTCGCAAACCAATTTTGGCGGTCAAAATAACGAACTTTAGTCGTTGCGTGGGGTTTCAACTGCGAATAACAACTTCCGAGGTGACTGCTACAGTAAATTTTCTTCTAGAGGTGTGTGCAATTTTCAAATATAGCATTAATCTGGACCGTTGATTGCTTATCGCACTACTGCAGATACGTCGACGGCGTACAAGCTTTACCGCTTCCCTTGTCTGCTATCGGCTCTCTCAGAACTTTTACTGGTTCCCAGGATTCCCTGTTCTATCAGAAAATCTGGAATTTGATTCTCCAAATCTAGTCCAATGCTGTGGAGTCAAATACTGGTACTCCCCTCCACATTAGATCCCTATTTGATGGAGTAGACAGGAGTAGTTAAAGAAGGGAAAAAAAAAGTGCTAATAGAAAAATGTTGGAGTCCATGAATACTTTTCAACGAAAGTGTCCATAAAAACATATCGGACGGTTAAAAGTGAATCTAGACTTCTTGATCTGTTTTCATGGGAAGTGTTCATGGACTCTTTTGAGCAAGTTTGGACCGTTCGATATGTTTTTATGTATAAGTTTATGGGAAGTGCTAAGGGTGAGTATGATCCGGATTGGTTCGGTATTATAGTAAATCAATAACCAAAGCAATACTTGAGGATTATGAATTTCGAGAACCAAATCAACCCACAAAAGATATAGAACCAAACCAATCCAAACTAATAAAATACGGTTCGGTTTCGATTTTAAGCCACAGTTTGCTTTTAATTAAGTTATCATTTAAAAAAAAATTAAAGTATTTAAAGTTATGAAGAGAAATTAAAAGAAAACTTATATTAAAATCAATTTCATTTAAATTATCAAAACACACTGACATCAACCAACTAATTAAGAGTGGAATACCACAATTGCCTCAAGTTTTGGTAGTGAAGGAAGTATAGGAATAGAATTTAGAGAAATTTTGGAATTGGGCGGTATAAGTTGACTGATCTGGTGATCATATGTGATTTTTGTGTATGATAAATTAATAATCATAGAACATTAGGAATGAGTTGTGATAGATAAAAGTTTAGTTTAAATTATCTTAGCAAAGAAGAAAAACTAAATATTACGGTGAATTTAATAGGATCAATAAATTAGAAAAATAGTTGACTAAGGCTCCCATATTTATTTGGTGAATCATAATTAAATATATGTGTGTGTGTGTGTGTGTGTGTGTGTATATATATATATATATATATATATATATATGTATTGGTTCGGATCGGTTTGGAGTCATAACGGTGAACGTAAATCCACACACCAAATCATATAATGCGGTTTCTAATTTTTTTAAACCACATGACCAAACCATACAACTAAAAACCCGAACCAAACCTTTCGATTTGGATTGATTTGGACTGGATTCGCAGTTTAACGAATTTTTTGCTCACCCCTAAGAAGTGCTTATGATCCTATAAATCTCAAAAAAAATAAGGGCAAGGTTCTCAGTTGGGAAAAATAGTGTCAGGTCCGCAAGCAATCAATGGTTCAGATTCAATGAAGTATTATTGATCAAAGTTAACTCTTATCGGTAAGAGTTAACAAACTATGAACCATCAATTGCGGAAAGGTTCAAATGCGCACTATAGGTACAAGGTGCACTATAGGTTAGCGCACTACAAAACCACCGGATCCGTGTAGAATAGGCACAACAAGAGGAGCATAACAAATAATTGTGGTAAATGTTTCTCCATCAGGTGGTACCAAAATGACATTGATAAGTTTACTTTTTTTGACTTGTATGTTGTTAAAAAAGTTACTATAACAACAACAAAAAAAAGTAATTACACTACTTTGGTGTAATTTTAGCAAAATTTTAAATTGAGATTATTAAATTAAATTCTTCCCATTTTTTGAGACAAAACAAATACCTTGAATGATGTTGCAAGTATAGTAATTAGTAATTACCAAATGTAATTGTCAAATTTGACACCAAGGATCACATTATGAAAATTTGACGTTGAATTTGGTATAAGATGAATTTGCTCTAAGGGAAGAATGTAGAGAAAACTCCAAAGGAAGAGAAAACAAGAACTTTTCATAAATTTTTCGCTCATTTTCTTTATGATATCCCCTCTCCAAACATTGGTAATTACTATACTTGCACGCATTGGCCCCAAGGCTCAACGCTTTGCACCATGTTCCGACACCAAAAGTCTTCAACCACTAACATTCTTACAAACACTTGGCACAAACGCTCAAAGTGGCCCCATGTGAATGCGAATGTGTGTGCGAAGTGTTTCTGTACATGTGTGTGATTATAGAACGGTTGATTCCGACGATACCGTTCTGTGCACAACTGCATGCTATGGAATGCCACTACTTCTTGGTTGCTCATGGGTTTCAAAAGAGGGTCAATGTGCATTTCTTTTAAATGTCAGGGAGGTAATTTGCACAAGACACATTAAGGTAATTAAACTGAATTATGGTCGACAAAGAATTCATCAAATAGGTAATCATGTCCTCTAATGATTTTTTTTTTCTTGATAGCATCATGTCTTCTAATGATGTTAAACCAAAAAGGAGATGTTTCTCGTTGGATTGCACTATATATATATATATATATATATATTGTCAAAAAGTACTTCTCAAATAATTGAGTACCTATCTTTGTTACTACATTGGGAAAGAAAAACAGAATGAAGCAAAAACATTTCAAATCATGCGGCCACCAAAGAGTTACCTCTTGAGTGAGAATGCAAATAAGTGCTTGTTTTTTATAAAGTTGTATGTGAATTCCACCGATGCAAAATGTTTCAAACTATGGGATCACCGGTGGGTTACCTTCAAGGTCCAAGAATATTTAGTCAAAATACGCGAAAGTTGACCCGAACATTCATTTATGAAAACTGAACAAAAACTGAACATTGCCTTTTCCTATTTTTCTTTCCTTTACCCCCACAAAATCTACCTAGATACGAAGAAGATCCAATGAAATGTGATTTTGAATGCTGTCCACTCACACCTTCAACTCGAGGGACACTCAATTCAACATAGCGTTACTTGGAAATTTTCGCTCTACATTTGAAATTTTCAGATTCCTATTTTACGTACTACTTCTTCCTTTTGTTTCGCGTAATTGGAATCACTGGTTCTTGGACCAACTTAGCCGTACACGATTGGAGGGCTCAATTAAAGTCGAACGAAGGTCTCGAATAGCTACCCAACACATTAACTAATAACACAAGGACGAGAATCAAATATCGTACCAACGTCTTTCTCTGACCCGGGTTGAGAGATGACTACTAGTTGAGATCATATCAGCTCAATTCCACACATCTCAGGACTACCATTTTTTATGAGTCAAGAAATAGTTCCTCATTTTCATTGATAGCAAAATACTCCGTATATTTCAATTTTTTGATACTGTTTGGATTCCCTTAATCAGAGGAAGATTTACTAGAAAAAGAGAAAGGGGCATAGAGGCAGAGTAATCTTTATGAATAGATTTGCTCCGTCTTTAACTGCCTTTTGGTGTCTAACCACCGCATCAACCGTCGGATGCTTTTGCACTTTATAATTTAAAATGCAATCCCTACCCTAAAAGCACTTCCAACTAACTATTAGGTTTTGGTTGCTAGCTTCTAAAAAGTTTTTAAGTCTTAGGGTTTTAATTATTTGATTATCAAAAGGCAATCATGGACAGAATCATACACCTCTTACAGCTCGATACGAGACATTTCGGATCTTACACCTTCTTTTCTTTATCGGAAATCTTACAACTCGTTAAGAGATCAGGGGGTTCAAATCAGTTATACAAGAATAGGGTTTCGAATCTTACATCTCGTTAGGAGATCAGAGTTCAAATCTTACATCTCGTTAGAAGATCAGGGTTTTGAATCTGCAAATGATCTCCTTGTGAATTTGATGAATTTATTTTCTTTCTTACTTTGAGAAGATATTACGAATCCAACTATTTGCTCTGTAGTGTTTTATGGGGGATTGTGATTTGTTAGAGTTCGTTGTTGCCTTGTGATGAAAGAAAGCGGATAAAAGCTTGGGGGCTTCTAAAACACAGAAGGTTATAACAAGGGTGAAGAACAAGGTGTTGGTACATTTGAACTGAGCATCTGATGGGGCTGCACATCTAGATCACCATTTCCAACCCTCTCTAGCATGGGTAGATGAGAAGCATAGTAGTAGTTGAGGAGGAGGTCCTCTCTCTACCCTGCAGAGGAAAAATATTAATTCCTACAGGCTTATCCTATTTGATTAATCTAGTCTGAATAGTACAACTTAAGGGTCACGGGACGGCGGGAGAGAAACATTTCTTCAGAGAGCTCGCTCTTCAGTTAACATACTCCTTTCGTCTCTATTTAAATGTCTACTACGATTTTGCGTGCATTTTTAACGACTTATATCTCTCGATGTATATTGTTAAAAATATGCAATATAAAAAGAACACCGTTAAAAATACACGCAAAATCGTAACCAACAATTAAACAGGGATGTGGGAATTTTAAGATGGATCCAAGTATTCATGCTTTTTGTGGCATTCATTGTGCAAACGATGGCGAGATGCCGAATGCTGCCGCCGCCTCTGATGGTAAATAAAAAAGTACTCCATCATTTTAAACTAGTGCATTGAAAACTATCATTTTCAGATAGTACCCATGTGATAATTACTACTCCGTAGTTTCATCCATAAAATCTTACTCGTAGATCATTCCATAAAAAAGGCTTTATATAGGTTAATCGCGCGCGTCTAAAGTGTTTTTAGACGGTGTGGATTGAAAATCAATTATGACCGGTGACAATTAATTTTGATCGATCAAAATTAAAAACAAATCTCAGCCATTGATTGCGCGAATGAATAACTGAGATTGCACTGCTCCGTGAACAAGTTGTTCACGGAACCTCCATGGATAAGTTTCTCTCCTTTTAGTTTGAATCAATCGTTGTTAGCTTTTTATCCATGGCAAAATTAGGCCTCGTTCGTTTAACATATTTATTTTGTTTTAATTTTGTTTTTCAATTATTACCATATATTTTTTCTCAATCATTATCTTATTTCTTCAATTATTAATTTCATTTCTCTCTCCAATCATTATTCTATTTCTATCTCCACCCACTACCAAAACTAAAATACCCAAAGTTACCAAACGAACAAGGCGTTTTTTTTTTCTTTTTCCAAGAGGCCTTAGAATTTCTTCGATCCCTTTCAAATCAGTGCTAATGAGTCAGGAAAAGTTAATTCATCCAAAATAAATGAAGGTGGTCTCAGTCTAAATTTCGTTGGTCCCTCTTTTGATTAGGTCAAAGATTAGGTGACATAAAAAGCCCTGACTTTCTTTTTTCTTTTCTTTTTTTATAGGAATGACAAGAAACTTGTACAATAAAAGTTTTAGGTTAGTAAAGTTAATCGGTAGACGTCAATTCTCAAACTTGAGTTATTGGTGAACTTAGAATAAGCACCAAAAACCACATGGGCCAACTTGCAAATACCATAAAACTATGACTTAAATTGCATTAATTTCGAATTAATTTGACTAGAAAAAAATAAATGAACTACTGTAGTTAGCATCTAACCAAAAGGGTGTTCTTTTCTCAGCATTCAAAAACACCACTATTGTGATTGCTATGTTCCACCCGCCACCTCCAATTAACTACATGCATATTCTCTTTGCCTTTTGTTTCTAGTTGATTTCTTGTCCTACCAAAATGAAATGAAATGGATTTTCTTACAAAAGGGTTTATAGAAGCATCACTAGAGTTATTTGTGCATATTTATTGAACAATATTAGTGCCTAGCTAAAGCTGCTTCTATTTGTAAACACATGTATTAGATCATTTATGCAGCATCTAGAGACGCCGCTACACCACCGCCAGAGGCCTTTGCGGCTGGCAGTGGAGTGGCGGCATCTCTGGATGCTGCAGTCCTGGTGGTGACCTGAGGCAGCGATGGTGCATTTTGGTGAATGACAATGGCGGCAAGCGGCGGAGTCTTGGAATCTCAAATGTCGATTTTCTCAGGCCATTTGTGAGGTCCGAATCGGCGGTTCCTTAGCAGTCATTTTTGGGGTTCGGCCTCTTGTAGGGTTCGCAACGTCGCGGGCTGCCAGTTGTTGGTGGCCGGAGGTCGGCAGTTTTTGGGTGGAGGCAGAGACTGATATTTGGCAAAGACTTAGGGTTAGGGTTCATGGGTTGGGCTTGGCCTATACTTTGTATGGGCTTTGCTTTTTCAGGTGTTTCGGGCTTAGCCCCTAAGTGTTTTTTTGGCTTTCCTCCAACTTTTGGTTGGATTCCCCTCTCCTCTCCCCCACTTGATGTATCATTTGTCAAGATTTTCTTAACAAATTTTATTGCCGGTCACTCAAATTTTTTACTTAATTTAAAGTAAAAATATGATTAAGGGTTGGAGATGCTCTAACAGAGGCCAAGATCGATTTTGCTGTAAAAATGAAAAAAAAAAATCCAAATTGAGAATATCTTTTAGCGTCCTGGCCTGTAGCTAGCTTGCAATTAATATGGCTATACCAAGTGGTCATATATGGTCCAGCTGGCGATATTGTACTAAAGTGACAGTTTCAACGTACTAGCAGTTGCTGAAGAAGATATGGTTAAGCATTAAGCAACAGCACAAGTTGGCATAGTCTACCTACCCTGTGCACTGTGCAGTGTTGCTCAACTCTGGCTAACTAAACTTGTCTCAACATTTGCACTTGTCTTGCAATTTACCATGATATGCAAAAGCAGAAAAAGGAAGAGTAAGCTATCGCGGCGCCGTTCAAAAGAAAAAAGTGAGCTGTTACAAATACATTGTCAACTTCGACATTAGAGCGAGAGGGTATTTGACGGTCTTGGAGCATGAATTGCTCGGCAGCATTCAGAGTGTGCCATGTGTCATTTTGTCCCTTACATTACGAACACAAACTCGATCTACAAGATTCACTAATCACATAACACGTAGAGCACAACGGGGATTGCATTCAATAGTTTTTCCACAAAAGCATAATCTTGGTGTGAGAAATTACATGCATAAGCATGACATGGGTATGAGAGAGAGAGAGAGAGAGAGAGAGAGAGAGAGAGAGAGAGAGAGAGGATAAGGATTAAGACACAATGAAAAACTTTCCCTCGCCAAGTAAATGGAGCCACAGCTTTACACCACTATTTTTTGCTTAGAAAAAAGAATTTTACTAATCTTCGAAAAGGATTACAAAGATTACGAATCTCCGGCACACCGACAAAAGCCATCCAAGCACCAGAGCCAAAAGAAGGTAATATGCTAACTGAAACACCATGCATAATAAAAAAACAACAGCCACACAACATTCTTTATAAATAAACAACCTACAACCAAAACAACCCAACTTCAAAAAAACAAGAGAGATAAGAAAGACATACCTACGTACTTTAGAGCATATTTAGTGGATATTCTAACTTCTAACAGGTCACATGTGTACTTTGTTACCTCATGTAATAAGAGAAGCACAAAGTACAATAACATTAAAAGGTTAAGTAACACATTAATTTGTTAGGAGTACAAATTTGAAGGGTGAGAAGTAACACATTAGTATTTGAGGTAACTGCTGAAATGAACAAAAGATACAAGAACCTTCGATATTTTCTTGATATTTGGTGTTTGAAGGAGTGACTCTTTCGGCCCGTTCTGCTAATTAAAGTTCTTATTTTTTAAGTACTTATTTCCTACTTTACGAGACAGGTCATTCTCTCACAATACATCAAGTTTAATTCAATTAAAATAAGTACATTATTTATTTTAGTTAGTAGAACATGCTCCTACAAATTAATATGTTTGATTGGCCAGACGACTCTGGCTGATATTGACGAATATATGATTTCACATTCACTAATATTACCATCTTTCTATCATAATTTTGAAAAAATATTGAGATGATTAATTACTAACAGTGTGAAATTGGTTGTACAAATCATATATAATTTCTTCTATTGCATCCGAACGAAAGAAATACAAATCAGGAGTAATTATTATTAGACCAACAAGTAAATCGATCCTAGCTAAATCAAAAAATAGAGTAATATCCTTATGATCTAATTATGCCTTGGCGATCGACAATATTCCCATGAGGCATAAGTCACCAAAATGAAAAAGCAATCCCACTTCAACAACCTAAACTGTCACTTTCCAAGCGTGAATGTCCCAATTCTCTGTCACATCTCACACCAAAGGGGGCGGGCGTTGAGAGACCTAGTCAAAAATCCATCATATTTATATTTTTTGAGCTCAAAGATATGCGCCTTTTGCAATCAAACATAAGATAAGTGTGCTGCATGATTACTAAAATATCATTTCTGCAAAACTAGTGAAAGTGCCTAAGATCCTAGGGCACCTTATAAAAATGCCTAAAATCTTAAATCCTAGGGTGCCCTATGAAAGTGCCTAAAGCACTAAAACCTTATAATAAAAAAATAAACCCTAAAACTCTATCAAAATGCCTAAACCGTAGGGTAGTTTTGTTCGTGAATACATGTTTTGGCCTTATGGCTCAATAACTCAAAAAGTTAAAGGATTTCTAGTGAAAATTATTTTGCTGGCGTCCTTCTCCTAATTGAAAACTATTTTACCATATTTATGGCAAATTTTTCCAAAAAAAAATTAGGTTGCTAGCTAGAAATATAAAGTTCGACTCTCACCTGCATGAGTACTATCAATTTTATATGGGATTATTTTTTTTGCCAATATTGTATACATCAACGGGGTTAGTAGGGTATTATTATGTTAATCAACAGAGGGTTCATAGGCTGTCCATAGCCCTGAACCCCAAAACCGCCTCTCATGGGGCTCAAACTCTGGTCTCCACTGCGGGGTGAAGAGATAACCAACTAAGTTAACTTGGTTTCTCTATAAGTGATTATTTCAATAATTAACACCGAGAGTTTGCCCGACTCTTTTCCCTATTCTTATTGGGTACCTGCTAGTGAACGACGGAATTAACTCGATATTAACTCAGGTCCATTAGACTGAACATCGAGTTATCAAAAACTATAAAGTAAATGGTTGTTGCTTGGGGTCAGTCACGCATGCATGTGAGGGGGACAACATGCTTTCATCTCTCTTTGAGGAGTTCATTTGAATTAGGTGTTTCCATTTTTGTTGTGTGAAAAGAAAAGGGAATAAGATAATTAGGACCCACCATCACATGGGGAGAACATGGCTAGCTAGTACTGGAGAAGAGTAGCAACAAAATTTTCACCACAGTGCATTTATGTTGAGGCCGGTACCACTATTTAATTTGGAAATACGCACCAAATATTGAAGAAGTAAACCATTTATTAGTTTTGTTCTCATTTATGTGTTAACCATTTTTGAACAGTTAGGGCATGTGATCTGAGTGTGCACGTCACATGTCTCTTGAAGAAAAAACAAACATCATGTTTTTTCAGAAGTATGGCTTGAAATCTTCCACGCTAGCCGATCGAGGATGCGTTCTCCCTTTTTCTTTTCTTCTCTTTTATTTTCCCTGGACAACGTCCCAGACTCCCGGTGGCCTGGATGATGTACTCCCCGACGTCACTAATTAAAGCACAACCGCCCAAGAACTCCAATCGATCTCATTTTACTCTGATGTCTTCCCATGAACGTGATTTGAAAACAGAGTGTATGTGCTAGTTTCGTAAAATTTGAGTAGCTTAGAGATTAAAAACTTGGAGAATATTGAGCCGCAAAAATAAATAAAGAGATTAAACTTGGAGGATATTGTGTGCCTAACTGAAGCTCGGTAGTGATTGCAGCTCAACAGGGTGTCTCTTTCACTGATTTATCTCCAAGGGTTGGTTATCTCCATTGATATTTTTCAAATGGTTGGAAAATGACAAGAGCTTGAACATGGGGGTAAAGGTAAAAAAAAAAAACTAGTCAAAATCCAAATGTGCCCAATTTGACAGGGGTAAAAGGGAAATCTTTTGTGTGGTTTGAAAAGGACCAGCAAACACTGGGTATAATGTGCAATTGTCTTGTTTAATGCCAACACTACACATGAATGAATGAGAGGAAAAATAGGGATGTGGCCCCAATCTTTTCTCCCTCTAAATAATAAGTCCTAGGCTACAAGAATATATGGTAATTGGTCCTATCTTTGAATTTTCAATGGCTAGGGCAATGGTCCATGGGCTTTAATAGTTGAAAGTGTATTGGGTACTGTGCCTCAATTCAGAAGGAACATATACTGGCCCAGAAAATGACTATTGCTTGATTATTAGTAGGTTTGTATTGTACTAAAGGCAGTCCCAATGTCGGCCTACTGTTCAAATTTCACGGGTGTACTAAATGATAGTTCACTACGAAAAAGATGTGGGATTTTCGGACATCAAAACAAAGTACGATGTGTGTATAGTTTTTGAAATTTCTTAACGCCAAATTATACACGCGTTGTCATAATAGACAATCATTTAAGAATGGAGGAAGTACTAGATGTACGACTTGAAAGTGATTTTCGTTGTTAGGTTTGTTAGCAAAATTTGTCACTCCATGTTTCTTTCTCTTGTTGCAACAAATTTAATTAAAGCACGATTTTAGTTTATGGATTACAGCTTCTTTTTTAGACAACTTGCGTGCACCTCCATTAATTTCGGAACCCTAAAGTTAACGACCAGACAAACCCTCCAATGGTCTCAAGTTTTGGAATAATTGGATTCAGTGAGATTCAAATGTGTGACTTTGTGAAGGACAAACGTACTTATTTGTTTTCTCTTGTTCACTTGGCCAAACTCCTTAGAGTTTATGGCTTACTATTACGTAGTAATAGAGATCTACGTAGACATTTGAAATATCAACTCCTTGCTCAATGGGATTAAGGTTCGGTTTAGAACTTGGGGATGGAAACAAGGTAGGAAAACTAATGAAGAGGAAAATTAGATGAGAAAGTTAAGAAGAAATTGGAGAGAAAATTGAACTCCGTTTCTTAAACTTTCCCTTTCTCTTTCTCTTGTAACCAAACAATGGAAAGAATTTTTTTTAAATTTTACCTTCTTTTCCATTTCTTTCCCCAAGTTTTAAACACACTCTAAATTTTTCTCACATACACTCGATTTTATTTTTATTTTTTTGTGGGTATGAAATCAACATCAGTCAATGGAAATGAAATAGATCTGTCGAAGACAAAGTTTACCAGACTAACACATTCATTCCATTTTGAGTATCCTCATTGATCGAGCGCACTATCCGCACATGCTTAGGGTCAAGCTGAATTTGTTGCACGCCATGAGCTTATCGAGCTGAGTAGTAACTCGTACGTACTCAAGCTCGTTTTGAAGCTTCACAAGCCTAAAAAGATAATAATTTAAGCTTGGTTTATTTGGAGAGCAAATAGCTCACGGAGGCTCTTTTAATAAGCCGAAGTCATGTGGAGTAAACCATAATATCTCAATAATGGGGATCAACAAAAATGATTGAACCATATCTAACCATCTGCGCGCGCACACAGTGAACATCTTCAGTAACTTGGTTTCCCACCAGCCCACCACCATCAGAACTTCAGAGGAGAATCATCAATAATGTTAGCTGGTACACGAAGATATTTCTCACCCTTTTCATTTAATTTTATTGTCTGTGGTTTTGCTAAAGGAAAGGGGAAAAACCAAAAATTGCCATATCTAGGAGTCTACGGTTTTAACCCTGTGAATAATTGTTGCATGTGTCTGAGATAAAAACAAAAGGGCAGAAAGAATGACAATACAACTAAAAAACAACGGTCCGAAAGGCTTTAGCTCAGTTGGCATTTCCTAGCTCTCATTTTGTGGGAGACCAAGGTTGGGAAAATATTTTACGTCGAAACAAACAAAGCCTTAATGTAAGTCGATCATGAAAAACTATATCCTCCAAATGCCTATCTTGCATTATATATAATCAAATTTAAGTCTTTGCATTCCCATCCATACAGCCATACTTCAAGGGTGAGTTCTATCAAAGGGTTTGTATCATTGGTATCAGAACCAAACACTACGTCGAGAGTATGGGCTTGGATGCACCTGTGCAAGTATGGGATTGTAAGGGTGTGTCTTTTGCAGTTCGACTTCTGGAGGGGGCGATCTATTCATTGGACGAGAGTTCCATGCCAATAGAGTGATGGGCTGCCGGCTGTGGAGCGTGGTGGTATGTTACGATCCTAATGTCCTATATCGGCTAAGTATGGGCTATCGTTAACCATCACAAATTTATGATCTAATCCAACATAACAAAGTAGGTACCTTGTTAACCATCCATGCAGCCATGCTAGACTAGAGTTGTCCAGTTAAAAATTAAATTAACCAATACGAAGCTAAACGATTCATCATCTAGCTAAGGGGTTGGAAACATCTTTAGCTTTCCTGAAGCCAAGCAACATTGGCCTCACCATTTTGAACCCTATTTGCTTGCAAGTCATTGAACATTTTGATCTGGCAACGTACGTGGTTATCCATTTACTCCATTGGTTGGAGACTCGGAGGCCTCAACCACATCAATGAGTACTGCAACTCATTGAACATTTTGATTTGGCAACGTGGTTCTCCATTTACTCCATTGGTTGGAGGCTCGGAGGCCTCAACCACATCGATGGGTATTGCAACTCATTGAACATTTTGATTTGGCAACGTGGTTCTCCCTTTACTCCATTGGTCGGAGACTCGTAGGCCTCAACCACATCGATGAGTACTGCAACTCATTGAACATTTTGATTTGGCAATGTGGTTCTCCGTTTACTCGATTGGTTGGAGACTCGGAGGCCTCAACCACATCGATGAGTACTGCAACTCATTGAACATTTTGATTTGGCAACGTGGTTCTCCATTTACTCCATTGGTTGGAGACTCGGAGGCCCCAACTACATCGATGAGTACTAAGTTGTCAAGATGGCAACAAGCAGTGATTATCCGACATTGACTCCTGATTGGGAAGAACGAATGCGACCTTAACGCTAGCCCACCTGGCCTTAAGAATGCCAAAAGTCCTCTCAACAACATTACGTGCTGAAGCATGCTTTGCGTTGAAAAACTCTTGGGGGTAGTAGGAGCTACTCCCATCAGATAGGGGGATTGAGAATCCCATGGGACTCCTAATCTAACCCACGAAAATCAAACCAAACATGTTTTTTCTGGAGGCCAGACCACCTTAATTAATTCTATCCCACGGCCCAACCCACGAAAATCAAACCAAACATGTTTTTTTTGGAGGCCAGACCATCTTATTAATTCTATCCCACGGCCCAATCCGGTTATCAAACAGGGCCCGAGTGTGTGTAACTTTGTGTGCATCACTGTTTCAATCCCACCTAAGATAGGTGTGTTTTTGCTTCGGTCAGAATAGATTCAAAATCCATCAACTAGCTGAGGCCAACCAACAGCAAAACCACTTATACCAAGCAAAATAGCAAAGGCCCAAAACCATCTTTGCAATGAGTAAAAGGGATATCAAATTCCAAGCTTCTAGCCCTTGGATTGAACATTTACATGCTTTTGTTTGTCAACAGAGAGAACCAATTAGTCTCGGGGAAAATGCAGTATGCATAGTTATCGCGCGGCAGAAAATTCCAACCCACAGTTTCTGCTAAATTAAACATTACAACACGATAAACATTACAACCAATCTAGATCATCAAATACCTTACCAGCTAAATCGAGAACAGGAATAAATCAGATGACTTCAATTTCCCAAGAAAATTCCAGTATCCAAGCTACATACATATGATTCATTTCAGACTAGTGTCTGTTATGTTCTTCGATGACCCAACTGGTCCAATCTCCAAAGACCTTCCAATCAGCTGAGGTGAAGAACATGACCCAATTTTCCTCAACTTCCCTGGATAATCCTTTCCTGAAGTACCCTTTAAAGAAAGATTCTTTCTGACACGGTTTCGGGTGAGTGAGAACATAGTGTTGCGAGAAGGAGCATGCAAAGCCCCTTCAATACAATCACCCGCTTGTGTGCAACCCCAGGGCCTGGAAGGCCCATCTTCACCAAAATGCCTGTGTCTCGGGAAATTATTCCTTAGCTTGGAATATACCCGCTGATCCGGAAAATTTTCCTCCTCTAATCTTGTACAGATAGGACAAGGTGGGTCATTTTTGCGTGCCTTAGGGATTGTTTGGTCCAAACATTCTGCATGGAAAACGTGACGACAAGAAAGTACTCCTGCAACTGGCATATCCCCGCTTTTCACAATCCGACGAGAACTCCAAGGGGATCTCTGTGAAAGAAACCTCTCACACAATCCACATTTAAAAGTGCTTGCCTGATTACACAATCGACTGACAGAATCAGATTCCAATGGCTCCGAACAATCGGTGAAATCAATACTGCCACTAGCACTGCTTAAGCGATGTGTATCTCTACGTAGCGTGGAAGCATCAAACTCTGGAAAGGAGGCGACTGTGTTGTTAGTAACTTCTCTTGGAGGTGTTTCGGATGGAAAGGAGAGGGGATGAATGGCTTTTGACATAGTAAAGCAACGGTGACTTGATAAGTTACGATGAGAGGAGTGTGACTTTGCCATCCGCTCATAATCACTGCTGTCTGATGCGGATGAAGTAGAGCCCACACTATCTTGAACCGCTGATGTTCCCTGGAAAATGAATTCCAGTAAGTTACTCATCAAGTAAAATAGTAAAAACCAAAAAGGAAATACCAATATATGTTACCTCCATAGTTGGTGAAAAGGATAATGGCCCCAAAACTGCATCCAGAAAAGAAAGTGGGCAAAACATCAGCAAATGCAGTAATGAACTTCTGAAGCAGTTTTGAGCTTATTTTCTACAACTTGTTGGAAAGAGTAGTAAATTAAAGAGGTCCTCAATAGTTTCTCCAACAATAGGACCTCAAAGTCCACCACCCACTTATCAAACTTAAGTCCTTAAAAATGAAAGATATATAATTTAAGTTGATTTTATTTGTCCAGAATCATTTTGGGAAAATAACCTAAAGGATCTAATCCAGGCAACCAAACGGAGCCTCTGTCCACTTTTTCGAGGGCACATATATAAAGTTACATGTATAGCAACATGGAAGGGTTCGAGTCCCCATGGAGGCACTCAGGATTTAAGTGGGGGGCCGTGGTGATGGGTTGCTACACTAGTTTCCCGTAGGTTTACATAGCATGGGTGGGTCCAATGTGGCCCTGCCATGGCATGGTTCCAACATCAACAAAAAAAAATTTAAAAAGAAAATCGGATTTTACATGCATAGGGAAGAGAGGAAGTCAGTATATATATGACTTAGTATGCATGGAACAACTGCTATGGAGGAAGTGAAGTCTAATCTCATTCCTTTATTTGTTATGTTAAATTTTTTTTTCCCATAATCTCTTTCATTTCCCATACAAGTCTAACTTCACTTCTTTATTCAAATCACTTTCAATTCGTCTTTTTCCACCAACCGTTCAAGAAATCCTCTCCTCCATTTCCATGGAGAACTTTCCCCTCTCTCTTTGAATAGTACACCAACTTCCACCAACCTCAATTTTATCTCTTCCCATTTATGGCATAAAGTAAATACGCGTTTTGATGCATGAAAATGCCATGGCAGATGTTTGGGGAAAAACTGCTTTCCCTGACCCCAATCTACTTTGCCCTTCTTTTTTTTTAACTTCATTCTTTTGTTGCCTGCTCTTTCTCTCTTATCTCTCTGTACTCAAAAACTCAAAAAGAAAAGAAAAGCATCAAGGCAAGATGACAGCAACGATCACTTGTTCTAATCTTCCCACTCTCCGGTCTTCCTCCACCCGACACTCATCTGCTTTTTCTGTTCATCGTCAAATCTGTTATTTTTCTTCGGCAGAGAGAACACCAGAGTTACCTGGCCGAATCTGACCGCGAACTGACCAGCCCGATTCATTCGGTTTCGATGGATATTCGGTTCGAAATCGGATGAGGTATTATCCACCCAAAGTGATCACTTTGGGTGACAAGTGAGGTGCAAACCCGACCCGACCACGGCACAACCATAAAAAAATAGCATACAGGTATGGCTAGGGTACTTCCTTGAATGAATAATTTTATACTTCGAAGAAAGGCATTATGTATAACAATGAGAAAACTGAATAAAAAAAATTAGTCGAACGGCTTAATTGAATAGCATACAAGCCAAAGACTAAGGTACATATAAGAACTCAATCTCATTACATAAAGAAACTAGTACGACGCATGATAAGCATGACAAAAAGCCTCATCCATCTAACTTGTGCTCCCTCCGTCTCAATTCATTCGTCCATTATCCCATTTTGTGCCATTTTTCAATTGCTTATATCTTCCAATCTATAATGTTTTTCATGCTTTTCAAAACTTTGTATAATAGAACTAATCGGGAATTTTCAAACAAAAACCATTTTGCATATTTTTTGAGATCCATATTAAAAGATGTAAGCCATTGAAAGCTGACACAATCATCCGAAATGAACAAATAAAAAGGGACAGAGGGAGTATAAAAGAAAGTATTACTCTGACTGAGTACGACTTTGGTTTGTACTTGGCACCTTTGGGGTAAGGCAAAATTTAAGAGGGCAAATATGGGTACGTACTTCGTGTACCTGGTACGCATGCAGAAGTACCATGTCAAGTACCGGTACCCAATAGGTACCCGGTACGGGTACAGCATGTTTTTGAAGTACCCGTCACCCATGCTTCATAGCTTACACCATACCTTGGACAGGCTTGGCAAAGCCCTTGGAGTTGGGGTCAATATCTCCAAACCAATCAGCCCAAACTGGAGCTGATATATGACATGATGAAACCAACACAAGTTACAAGCAAAAAAGCTGTTAAAAAAATAGAGTAGAAAACAGAGGCAGCAGACACATACCACAACTACTTGCTCCAATCTTTTTTATAATTCAGCCAATATATCATAACTAACATTCTTATATAACACATTACTCGTAGCTAATATTTGCCTTTTCAGAGTCATTAAATGTGAAATAAGTCAAATAACCATAAAACTAAAGTTATGCAATGAGGCTTGAGACACACCCCAAGCAAACAAGACGATGTCGAAGCAACCATCCAGAACTAGAAAAACATATACCTTAACAGCCTATCATGAAAGAAAGAGCAAACAGGTAGGCATAAAGAAAAATAAGACACCTCAAGAAGATGGAACATTCTACTTCTTAGAGAGGCCTTTGGAGAAGACTTCTCAGGAATAAAGAGGTTAGCTGTCAACTTGCCAAACTTAAGAATTTTCAATTTCCTATACGAGCTTCTTCATGCTCTTAACCCGGGAAGAGAAGACTGGGTCTTCCACAGGCCATTAGAATCTCCAAATGAAAGGGTCTTTGGAGGCCCTCTGAGATGTTTAGATGGGCTGAGAGCTAACTCAGGATAATTGACGGATGAGGTAGTGATAGGCTTCCCAGTTCCCACCATTTTACCACCTTCTCCCCCTCCTAGAATCCTATCCACACTAACCCCATCATCTGTCACCGGGTTAGAAGTAGAACACACCACTGGGAGGACGCTTGGCAACATTTAAGGGAACCACTTGAAGAAACCCCCAGGCTCCAACTCACGAAGCAACTCCTCATTCAAATTATCCAAGGCAAGCACATCCAAACCTTAGGACAAAGAAGTAAAAGATGGAGCCCGACAAGCCCATAACTGACCAGAGTTCCCTTCCCCATCTTAATAAGCTAACTAATACTTGTCAGAGCATCTTTCCTTCAAGAAAAAACAAAATTAACACAACCCAGCCTCTTCTTCTCAACCATCTCACAATAATCTGACCCTGCAGAGACAAATTACATACAAACTACCTACCTATGTATGTAAACTACGTGCCAAAAAATACATTATTGGGTTGTAAAAGCTGTTAAACTATATGGCTCATCACCATGGGCTAGTTGTACCTTGAAGAGAGACCAACAACCAAGACCATGGCACAAGCCCTTACTATGATGCTATCAACGAACTAATTTTAGGCCATACTGGTTTGGCATCCCACTGAGAACCTGCAGGAATCCCAGAGCTACAAGTTCAAAGACCTCACCTACACAAATTCAGCCCACCAAAGTGGAAGCAAAGGCACCAACTAACCCTTATGTTGAGACAGCTGCTAAAAAGAACTTCAAGTTCACCAATAAAGTATTATAACTACGAGTACAATGTCGTGGCATTTGGAGGCAGGCTTGTGGGTAGTTGGGGGGGTTGAAGAGAAGTCAACAACCAAGACCCATGGCACAAGTCTGTACTATGACACCATCAAGAATTAATTTCAGGCTATAATGGTTTGGTATCCCACAGAGAACCTGCAGGACTTCCAGAGCTACAAGTTCAAAGCCCTGCCAATTTCCATTGAGCCGTTCAAAGCGAAAGCAAAATAATGCAAGTAGAAACTATTAATGATGTTGAAGGTAGCCAAATACATCAAAAGTACAAACAAATTATAGAGCCAAAGTGTGTACCAATACAACAATTGTAAAGTAACTCTGATATGGTTGGAAATCCTCCTGACTTTAAAATGACAACCATTAGCTCCTACTGGTCATGTGGGAGGAGATTTACTTTTTCATTTCTTTTATGATTCCACTAAATCAGAACAGAAACCTATAATATCTTTTTTAATAGTTCAAGGGGAGAGAGACGAACATAAACCCAAAAGATGTGGAACTAATGCTTAAGCCACATAGGAGAAATAAAGAATGAAGAATCACCATGCTATTTATTCAATTTCTAATACACAAAAGGCTACATTAATAAAAACAAATAAACACTACATTAATGAAAACAAACTAACACTACATTAAACAATGGAATAGTAAACAAAGAGCTAGTCTGAAGTTAGAGAAGCAAAGGAAAATTAAAACAAGAAACAAAACGTTATGTAAAGTCCCAATATTCAAATTTTATTAAAAATTAAGGGTCCAAGTGTTCAAGTTGGGTTACTTGGGTACAAGGGTTGGACAAATATCGCTTACCCACCCTTGGCATGCCCAGTTCACATGGGTACGGTAGTTGTATCATGCAACACTTTCAAAATGCTACATTGAAGCAACACAGTTTTCCACGCAGCATCACGCTCAAAAAAAAAAAAAAAAAAAAAACGATAATTGGCAAATAACTGTGAACGAGAAGTCATGAACAGACACTTCTGTCTCTATACCAAAGATGATAAAAGAGATGAACAATCGATTCAGATTACCTCTCCTTGAAGAAGCTCCATAATCATCCACTCTGATTTCTTGTATTGCTGGAGGAGTCCACTGCCGGGCTGGAGAGATGTCAGATGGACTACTAAAGTATGGCCCAACACCATCAGATGTCGAATATTGATGATTAGAAAGATGGTTTCCTCTCACCCAGCTCCTACTTCCTCTGCTGGTTGACGATGCAGAAGAACCATACAATTGAATACCATCTTGAGAACCAAATGATACACCTTCTGGTTGGAACCTGAAATCCCACCTTGATGGTGGAGGTGAGAAGCTTGTATTAGTTCGCCAGTAGGGCTCGTTTGGACCCACAGACCACTCCCTGCTGGTTGCATTAGTTGCGTTAGACCCATGTGGCCTTGCAGCCACACAACAGAAGGCCCCCGTCTTAGCTATGTTTTATAAACCTCACAAAAGATGTATCCAGCTTACTTCGATAAAGTTTTCGTAGCTAGTTGATAGCCAACCGAAAAATCAGTTCACTTCACAAAAATACATCATTCGGGAAATACACATTTGCTCAGACAGCTGATAAGATTCCGACGTGTACCGTCTAAGCAAGTATTTGCAATCAGTAAACCAAGTTTCAGTTCAAATGATTTCTACATAAGGGCCCGTTCATGATGGAACCAAAATAATCCGGCAAGCATCTCCTCCTAAAGTGAAGTAAACTACTAATGAACTTCACCAGTACGACATTTGAACTAGACACACATGCAGTATAGCTTCCAGGTGACCATACTTGTCCAAAATTCTCCAGTGGAAACAATGACTGCAAAAAAATAAATAATGGGAGACAAAATACTAAACATCATTAATCCGCTAGAAACCAACATGGATCCAATTAAGTCATGTGTGAGAAGACTCTGAATCATGAAGGCTAGCCACAGAGAAAATAAAGACTACTTTTCCTTTTCATATTCCCTCAATTACATAATACATACACATACATTTAAAATGTGCTTTTACATCAATACAGGGCACAGAAAGAGAGGAAACAGATTACTTGGTTGCAGTTTCCAGAATCCAGTTCATATAAAACTTCCCCCGTTCTGTATTTGAGAAGATAAACATTCAATGTATTATCATTCATCTTTCAGTGAGAAAACAAGTTTCGAAAATAGTCAACCATCAATCAAACAGGGCACATGCTGTGTACAAAACTACCAAAATATCACATTGAATTTGAAATCGAACTTCAATAAAATAGCATTTTAATCCCCCCAACCCACAAATGTGCAGTAAAATAAATATTAACAACTTTACACTTTAGAAGATCATCAACCTTAACAACAAAAACAGAAATAGTTTCACACCAATCACCACCACCAGCAACAACATGGGTAAGATGCACTAATAGGTCAGATAAAGAGCACCGAACAAATGCCGCTGAACAGGTTATAGTTTCACTGATGGCACCCCAAACATAGTTTCCATCATCAACTTATTCTTACATCAAAACCGGATACTCTTAAAAGTATTACATAATTATACACATGTATATACAAATGTGTGTGTATCTATTCCTAATTTCCTATTGTTCCTTTTTGGTGTGAACATCAGTTTTGATGCTTGCTCGCATTTTTTTTTCCCAACTACCCCCTTTAACTACTGGAAGAAACTGCAAAGAAGAAAGAGAAATATTGGCACCCCAAATTTCTTTCTCCCTCTTTTCTAAGTTCACATCCAGATTTCATTACGGATTAATCACAATTCAAGATTTTCCTCTTTCCATCTTTTGTATTCGCACACGTATCTTGCGTGCCCGGGGAGTACATATACATATATAGAGATGCATGCATCATGCATATATAAAGAGCAGTTCTGGCGGACAAGTGACTGCATTTTTGTACCACAATCTTTGTTACCACCTCACTTGGACGCAACCACAACATTAGTGAGATTCATACGGGATCCGTTGTAAACAATACTACATGATCCTTCCCCTGCTACATTATAACAGCCCCCATTTACCATTCCATTCATCATATTCACTATCCTGTTCTGATCATTTTGGAAAATTTCGTCTAAAACAAATAAATAAAGTCAAAGGATCGGGCAAAAATATTGAATTTAAAAGAGGATAAAGAATCATCTTTGGAGGGAACTATTGCCTAAAATGACTACTGAAGCCAAAAAAAATATTTCTACCACCAGCGAAATCAAAAAATCAAGAAATAACTGCCAAACCATAATGAACAAAGACACCAAATTTTTCAAGGGAACAAATGTCTTTCCAAACACCACCAGCAAATATTCTACCAACAGAGAAACCGCAAAATTAAGAAATAACCGTGAAACCCTAACAAAGACATAGCTATGTGTGTGTGCTCTTTTATAGAAATATATGGAGAGAGAGAGAGAGAGAGAGAGAGAGAGAGAGAGATAGAGAGAGAGTGAGCTTACGGTGAGGGTAGGAGTGAAGAACTCAGCCAGAGTAGGTTGCAACGGTATTGGAAGAAATGTGAAGCGTGGGTGGGAGGCGGGGGATGAGAAAACCCTAAAAAGTCGGGGAGATTAGCTTTGGCCTTTTTGCGCCGAAGCCCCTCAATTTTTGTTGTATTTCTGTTTTTTCCCTTGTTTCAACTCTCTTTTTCTTTTGCTTCCAGTTTCTTTTTCTTTTCATTCTGATAATATTACATGGGGACGACTATTCGCAATCCTCTATTTTTTCCTTTACTTCGTTAAAAATTTTGAACTAATTACAACATGACCTCCAATGCAAAATGACTTACTTGCCCTTACACCTATACATGAAAATAACCTACATGCCCTTATGACCAAAACCCTAAATTATCTTCTTCCCATTTCCCCTAAAAATCAGTATTCACGTTTCCAACACAAGGCGTGTTCTTCATCCAACGCCAGGAGTGTTCTTCATCTTCTCTTCTCCTCTTTATCTCAAGCTCTCTTTCTTGTTCATCTTTATACTCTCTCTCAAATTTTTCAATGGAGGAGGAACAATGACCAAATATTGTATCAATAGAAGGTTCAAGTCCTTCAATTGATCTATTTTTTGACCCACTTATAGGTTTGGATTTTGAAATTGAAATTGAATCAAATTCTATTGGCAACCATATGATGGCAGAGGAGAAGAAATATATTGTGATGGACAT
Source organism: Rhododendron ovatum (assembly GCA_019656835.1). Taxonomy (NCBI): domain Eukaryota; kingdom Viridiplantae; phylum Streptophyta; class Magnoliopsida; order Ericales; family Ericaceae; genus Rhododendron; species Rhododendron ovatum. The sequence continues at coordinate 1,085,303 of CM033794.1, forward strand.
TGGATCTTGAAAGCCGCATTAGAAGGTAAGTTTTTCCGTTTACAATGGCCTCTACTTTGTCGTTGTTGTGGCGTCTGGTTTACAAAACCTAATTTTTCGATGTTTCTGGTCCGAATATAATAAAGTAAGTAATTTCGGTAGCTAACCATTGTAAAATATTAACATACTCGACAGTTAGTACCGAAATTGAGATACATTTTCTGCATCCAATTACCGAAATATGTGTATCTTATTTTTGTTATATGCATTTCCGACATGTAGTTACCGAAATATAATCTTGTTTTCAACCGTTATTTACCGAAATGTAATGTATGATTTTCGTATATATAGTTCGGCAATTGGTTACCGAATTTTGTACATATTTTCGACATGTTCTTTTTCTAAAGTGATACTTATTTTCAACAGTTATATACCGAATTCTATGTATATTTTCGACATTCACTTACTGAAACAGATCCAGAGAGCTAGAAAACTTGTTTCAATGGACTTTTAAATTTTTAATACTTTCTTCAGGGTGATGCGGCGGTGGTGTTCTGATAAGAGTGGCAGTGACGCGCAGAGAGAGAGAGAGAGAGAGAGAGAGAGAGAGAGAAAACGACACCTTAAAGAGAGACGGTGGTGCAGCGGTGATGTTTTGGCAGGAGTGACAGTGGTGGCTATGGGGGTGTGGGCGATGGAGGTGGTGGCTACGGGGGTGGGGGACGTAAATGGGGGTGGGGGCTTAGGGTTTCGTATTTGGATGGGTAGGGTGAGAGTGAAAGTGTAATTTTTGAGAGGGGAATGGTATAATGGGAAGCTCTGTTATATTTAATGGGTTATATTGAGAATTTTTTTTAAAAAAAATATTGAGGATGGGTTCTATGAAGGATAGGATTAAGGGAGAAAATAGAGGGCTGTAAATAGTGGCCCCCATATTAAATACTATAGAAATTTCATTGAGCAGTCTCTGACTCTCTGTCCAGGTATGTTTTTTTTTTTTTTTTAATATTAGAACTTAGAAGAAACCGTTGTGCTATTAACACAGACATTTATCACATAGACTCCGCACAGATTTTAATATGTGGCCCACTACGGGTCTCATACAAACTATCCAAGCCGTTCATTAAATTTAGAATATTTTTTTGAATGCTCCCGTGAAAAATCAGCTCAATACGTTAAGTATAAGCATTTGATCCAATGTTCTAACTTTTCATCCAACCTCAATAAATGTTGAAAATGAATGAAAAGTTAGAAGATTGGATCGAGTACTTATACTTATCGGATTGAGCTGATTTTTCTAGAGAGTACTCGAAAAAATATTCTAAATTTAATAAACGACTTGAATCGTTTGTGTGAGACCCGTAGTAGACCCCTCACTGATATCTGTGCAAAATTTGTGTGATAGATGTCTGTTTGGACAGACTTACTATAGAAGAAATCCTCTCTGAAAGAACCATTATCAATTTAATCTGATTACTACTACACTCCGGGGAGGATCATACATGAATTCTAAAAATTACTTCACAACTCGTTAATTATCGGTTATTCTCTATCTTCATTTCACCCCAAGATAGACGATGACTTTGAACTTTAAATCTGCACATGTACGCAACTACCATACACAAATTCGGATATATCCCTCTTAAAGAGGTGAATTCTACTCGTCCCGGGTGTTGCAAGAGAACTAACTTTGTTTGACTTGTGTTCAAATAAAAGTGGTACGTTTTTGCTGAATGGTGGTGGCCGACGGTGGATAGTTGTGGCAGTGGTTGAGTTTTTAGGGTTAGGTTAGGTTCAGGGTTGAGATTGGGCCCTTCGGCCCTTTATGGATTTTTATGATTATGGGTTTTGGCCCTTTTGGATATTTCCAACCCTTGGTTGGTATTGGTGTTTTTAGAGTTTTTTCTCCTAATTTGGGTTCAACCTGTTGGGTCTAAATCAGTTTCCTCGGTGTGATTTGAAGAAGAGGGTCTAGGGTGGTCAAGCTGGTGTACCTAAGACCCTATTATCCATGTACTTCGTGTTATAAGTTAATGAAATTTATTTTTGGTGATAAAAAATAAATAAAGTGCACGTATTTTTCTCCTGACATTATGATTGGAGAACTATTTTAATCACCCTTCACCTTGAATTTTGATGCTCTTTCTTTTTTTTAACGGGTGAAAGTGTTCCGAACTTCGCAAGCCTAGAGAAAAAAGGGAAGTGACGAATGCAGTGTTCAATCATCCATCAATTCCTTGAGTTTGAATGCACGACATGGAGAGTCTTTTTTTTAGTTTATAACAACTAAATTATCGGAATCTGGTTAACAATATTTTTGGAGTGCCAAAATCATTCGCCGAAAAAAAAAAAAAAGCTTCAGAATTATATAGGATATCACAATTCGTGTGCTTGGGACAAAGACAAATTGATTAATTGTTTAGACCAACATGATTAACTACTTGGGGGAATGCTATAAATTAGATGTCAGCTAGCTTTTTTTTTTTGGCATTGACTTACAGTCTTTTGGGTAATTGAAAAAAAAAAATGTTTAAAACAAAATTTTCGTTGCAGTATAATTTTTTTTTTTTGGATTCTTTTCTTGGATTTTTTTTTTCTTAGTTCAAGTTGAAGTTTGTTTGAGTTCTTTTCTTTATTTTTTATTAGGCCAAACCAACATTGTTCAGGTTATATTCTACTAGAGGAAATCTTCTTTACGGCTGTTCCGTAAAGAAGAAGTTACAGAGCTTAATCGTGACCGTCCAAAATATTTTTGGACGATTCGAATTGAAAACCAATTATGACCGGTAATAATTGATTGTGATTAACTTTTTCCCAAAAAAAATTTCATTAAAATCTAGACCGTCCAAAACCGAAATAGACGCGCGAGGTTGAACAGCTCCTTGAAAAAGTCATCGTCATTCTACTATAGGTCCTCTAAAAGTTAATCTTCTTTCATGATTTTAGTTTTCCTTTTTATACCTTTCAGGTTTCGATCGTCAAAACGACTTGTGGCAATCATGCCTCTTACGTTCAGTTCTCATGCATACCGGTTTGATCATGTGAACATTGCTTTCTTCTTTCTTTCCTATAAAAAGGAACGACAGACACTTTCTTGATAAATCTGTAATAGAGCATTTTACATTTGCAATCACCTACCTTTTTAACTTAACATCAAATTTAATGCTTCCATTGTTGAGTCCGCTAATCGAGATCTTGGAGGAAACTAATGATCGATCTTGAGCTCAGATGAGTATGGATGGCATCTAAGATGGGTGCACAGTTGATATTGGGGAATGGTGCGTAGCTGATCATTACCCAAAGGTCGTTGCAGGAGTTAGATGGACAGCGTGTGAGGTGTTAGCTATACTGCAGCTGGCGTATAGCTATTCTGCTTTTCCTTTACTCCCTTTTCATTTTCTGTTTTGGGTTACAAAAGGGAATATTTAAATATCCATCCTTTTTATTCATGCCATGTAAGAATTCATCCCGCCTTTGCTTATGTTTTCATCCTCTTAGTGTGTGAATTACCTTTCTTACCCTTTTCACTAGGATATACATAAATTATGTTATATTGCTTTCTTAATTTAGTAGGATTGAATTGGATTGTTTTTCCAATTTAATGGGATTGTTTTTCTAATTAAGTGGGATTTGGTAAATTTAAACCGTTACACGGTTAAATGGTTAAATTACCATGACATTACATGGTTAAATTACCATGACGATTACAATGTGAACACGATAAATATCCCATGACGATTACAACGTGAACACGAAAAATATCCCATGATTCGAATAAATATTTCATGGTGAACGGTTCAAATAATTTATCAAATGAAAATAACAGAGAAACATATTTTATGGTAAATGATACAAATAATTTACCATGAAAACTAAAACCAATGTAACTATTAGCGGTCGACGAAGGGTTAGACGTTCTTGACCATGGAGGCTGCACCAACGGTTCTTTCGCGGGGATGGAAATTGTTATTTTTCAGTCACAAATTTCAGTGCCATATATATATATAAGGGTACTTTTGGGATTAAAAAAGATAGAGGATGAAAACATAAATGTTCAAAATGAGTAGGATGAAAACATAAGTCAGTTAGGTTCTAAGAATGAATATTTAAATTTCCCGTCGTTTACCCATGTCCTTCGTGCCTTCACCCGTGTGGTACCCCGTGGTGTGTCCTGTTCTCGATTAGCCTGACTTCAATTTGGCTTGCCAAAAATTGTCGTATTTATAATGGTCCTAGCAGTCCTCTTGATATTTTTGTAATAGTCAGAAATTCTATTAATTTAGCCCTTGAATGGTACCTTGCTTGTGTTAGTGGTTCTACAAACCGTGGCAATCGAACTCTCTTAGGGGTGTTTGGGAGCCTATTTTTTGACTTTTCATTTTTCAGCTTTTCAGCTTTTTGGTTTTTTAAATTTTGATTAGAATGTATTTTAAATTTAGTAGAGTGTTTGAATGATATGTACAGAATGTATTTTGTAGCAAGAATAGTGTTTAGAAAATATGTGATGAAAATGAATTATGTGTTGAATTTTTACCATGTTGCCCTTGTTTTGAGACAAACCAAATTTGTCTTTCTTTCACACACACGCAGGAACCCTGGCAAATTAACCAATTCCAAACCCATTTCTCTCTCCTCTTCTCAAACCCAAACCTCCATTTCTGCAAATCAAGAGCCCTTTTTTGCCAATAAAACCAACACCCCTCTTCTCTCTTTCATACAAAATCAATAGAATATGGTGAGCTTTGAAAAAACAGTTAGAACATTAGATGAGTGCTAGTTGGGTTTTGAAAAGTCAATTGGTGAAGCCACACCAAATTAAATGGTTTCGAAATTGAATATGATGAGTTTTGTAGAGTTTTTAGTGGAGTATCTGAATATGGTGAGTTTTGTAGAGTTTTTAGTGGGTTTGATTTTTGGAAACAGAAAAAACAAGCGAAACAATAAAATTTGTTAATTTTTGTCGAAATTTGTATGTGTTGGAATAGAAGATATGGAGTCGAATTTATGTTCTGGGGTTCTCTTATGGTCAAATCGAAATGGTAACCATAATTCTTTTCCAGAAGAAAGTCTCCCTGTTCTTGTGGTGAGAGATGCAGAGGTGTGAAGAGGATAACGTAATTTGAGGGGCTTTTGTGAAATTATCCCAAAAAGGAGAGGGTAGAGATGTCTTTTGGCATGGTTGGAGAAGAAAATGAGAAAATGAGAATGGAAAAAGCTCCTCCAGAGCTCTTTCCCACTTCTCTTCTCCTTTCTTAAAATTTGAAAAACCATTCTTAGAGAATGACTTTTCTTGTTCTTAGCTAAACACCCAAAATAGAAAAAGGTAAAACAGAAAATGTGAAAATCAGCCATCCAAACACCCTCTTAGTAGGTTGGAAACCCCCTTCGGTTGGGCAATTTAAACTCAACACTGGTGGCACCTTCAATCCTTGATTGAGGTCGGTATGGCAGGAGGTCTTATTCGTGATGGTCATGGAGATTGGGTTGTGGGTTTCCAATGAAAAATCAAGGCAGCTTCTTCTAGTACTATGGTAGAGTGTTGGGCTTCATACGGTCTAAAGTTAGCTTTGGAGTGTAATTTGCATGCAGGGCGTTCTTGTGGAGGCAAATTCTATGGCTCTAGTTCGCCTCCTTGATGACAAAGGATTGGATACTCATGAATTAAGTAATATTCTTAATGATTGCAAGTTCCTTCTGGATCAACTTAAAGGTGGAGTTCAACATGTGTTGCAGTTGGGTCCTCATGAATTAAGTAATATTTTTAATGATTGCAGGTTTCTCCTGGATCGACTTAAAAGAGGAGTTCAACATGTGTTGTAGTTGTTAAACTTCCTTGTAGTAGTAATACTAGTTCTTTTGTTGTTTTTGCGTACCCAAACTGTCTCGAACAGTATTTGTTAGACGATTCTAGGGGAGTTATGTTCCCCAGGACTATGCTTTAGTTTTTATAATATTCCAGTTAATAAAAATAAAATAAAAAGCGTAATCCCAAATTGTCTCTCTGTCAGTTTCAATAAACTTCTTCTTTGCGTAATTCTCCATTTCCATTTTCCATTTCTGCACTTCAATTACCAATCTTATGAATTCGAATCCTCTATGAGGATTTGCGTGTGAGGATCTTGTGACGATTTTGATGAGAGAGTACCAACACATTAACGAGGAGATCTAATGATCCACAATAAGCACCCATTGGGCCAAGCTAGAATTGTAACGATCTGAATTTTGGCCCAATTTTTTCGAATACAAATATATAAATATAACCCAATAATAATAAAAATATATATAATTTTAGTTATATATCAACACACATATATTTTTGGAGTGCCAAACTCATTCGTCCAAGAAAAAAAAGGCTTCAGTATTATAGGACATCTTCGTGTGCTTGGGACAAGAGAAATTGATCAATTGTTTAGGCCGAGATGATTAACTACTTGGGGGAATGCTATAAATTAGATGTCAGCTGGCTTTTTTTTGTTAGCATTGACTTTACAGTCTTTTGGGTAATTGAAAACAAAAAAAATGTTTACAACAAAAATTGTCCCAGTATCTTGTTTTTTTTTGGATTCTCTTCTTGGATTTTTATTAGGCTAAATCGGCCCCAAGTTCTGTACAAACTACTACAGTTTTAGTCATTGGCACTCTACCATTTTGTGTCTTGATCATGTGAGATAACAAAATAAAAAGTGAAGTGCCAAAATCGCATCCCCTCCCTTATCTCTCAATGTATAAACCAAAGACAAAAGGTTTTTTTTTTTCCTTTCTTTTTTGTTTGTTTTTTCAAAGTTACGACCATTAAAGGTAAATTAACTTTTATTTAAAGTCATGTGGATCCATCACTGAACCCTAAGGGCGGAACTAAATACAGGTGGGGTGGGCTATAGCCCATGTCAACTTTGAAAAAAACAAAAAATTTACATGTAAATTTAGCTCAAATAATTTTAGCCCAACCCATTTCAACCACGAACTCATTTTAGCCTAGGGTAGATTACATTCCTGGTTCCGCCCACTATGTCAATGGTGCTCCATGGAAAAACTTAGCAATGGTCATATGATTACTCAGTAAATATTTTTATGCAAGTGCCAAGGATGGTACATTCTTGACTAACAAAACAGATTTACAAGAATAAAGTACAAACCTCCTGTAACATGACCTGCCTTTATAGGTGAACATGGCAGCAATCTCCAGGCCGTAAGTGCATGCGCAAGAGAAGCAACATGATAACAATATCCTTCTGTGAGAAATACGAGAACAAACAACAATGCTGACTCTCTGAAACTCATTATCGGTGCCAAACTATCCTTGAATCATAGTCTGTGATTGGACTACTACGTGACCTTAAGCTGACTATCGACAAGCTGCAGTACGTGTTCAGCATGACCAAACTCCAGCGTTAGGACGAATTTACACTTTTCTGACAAGTGCAGCCCTAATTTGAATGCCAAGTCTTTCCACTTTTCATCTACTTGCAAGCAATCCCGTAAACATGAGGGCTTACAAAATAGGCATTAGGCACGAAAACCATGTTCAAGTCAACGTCAGAAAACCCTGCTTCCGATATGTACTTTCCTGTTGTCCTGGTGAGGTGACACCCATCAGAAACTGTCTGCTGAAGAGGATCGAGAACACCCTGTACAAATCTGGTAATGGTTCCATCTATCCAACCAAAATAACGGGAAAGTGTAAGCAATTCCACGTTCAATATGGACCACCAACTCAACAAAGGGGGCGTGAAGGTGAAAGGGAATTTGGACCTGTAATACAGAACTACCAGATATTTCTTGTACTACATATGATTTAAGACAGTCAGTTTCCATACCTTTTCCAGCTACATGCTCCACAAATAAGTAAAGCCCGCCAGGTTTAAGCACCCTCATCACCTCTGTGGATTTACGGAGCATTAGTCTTTCTGAAAAAAGCGACTTGTGTTCAACAAAGAATAATTAGATTAGATACTAGAGATTTTGTTCCATCCTTTATTCTTAACCAAATGTGGGGAAAGTAGGTCATAATACAATACTATAGACAGGTTTGCAATTTGCAAGCAGTTTGGGAATTTTCAGTCATGACATGTTAAATACCCCCATACCACCTATGAATAGACATTTTACAGCCTGTTCGATGTAAAATAACTTGGATTTCGAACCAAAAAAATTATGTTTAAAAAAAAATTCACGGCATAGTCAACATCAAAGTTTAGCCATTAGATGCTATTCTTCGATGTTTGCATTCTTTCCAGCTGATCAAATTTCTGAAAAAAATCAATTCAATGTTGCCAATTTAACCTTGAGAGGGAAAACAGTGTAATGGCGAGCTTCATATAACTTAATTCATTACTTGCAACCCTGCAAGTCATACTATTTACGTAGTGCACTCGAAGATGGAAATTGAGGTAGTATGGTCTGTTGACTTTCATTCAGACAATAATCCTCTGTGAATATAAGGTTCCTGGATGAACTTCTGCCCGTAAGAAAAATTAACTGAATAAGAAACAGAATTTCATGCTAGCTCGTATACCTTTTAGTGCCATATTCACGTCTTTTACAGAACATAGAACAAGTGTTCCAACAACCGCATCAACGGAAGCGTCAGGTAATGGCAAAGCCTCTGCAACCTGCACAATATCGACAGACTTAGTGAACAACCTTTCAGCTCACATATAAATTTCCTGATCACTACATTATCCGAGGAGAAAATGTTAAATAGATAGAGTAGGAATCAGGATATTGCTAATCACGCCTCCCATAGAGGAAGAAGGACTGAAGCATCAATACGAAGGTGGTAGATTGACAACAAAAGTAACAAACTTCGTCTAACATGTGTTAGTATCTATATATCAAAATTTATAACATATATGAATCTTCTAACTTCTGTAACTCATTTTATTCGGCAGTCCAAATTCCATGTCACCACTCACAAGAAATATCCATAATGGAAGCCTCATCCTTGTTACCTATATGGTGTCTTCAAGATCTGACTCTGACCTTTCATGATTATTCATCACTTACAAGCTCTAAGAACACACCAGTGAAAAAATTAAGCGGTTTGAGGTTTTGGAAACATTCAATCATTCTTCTCACCTTGAAACTAGAATTAGTCAAAAAGAAGGTTATATAGAAGAAAAATATTGTCAACTGATTTAAGATGTGTTCTATATTCTGCTATCTGCATTGCTAGTCACACCAAGAAACCTACAAAGCACCATATTAAATTTCACAAAGCTGAAATGTCAAAATTACTAGTATTTTCCAGGTGCAAAATTTAGACTCACGGTCAAAGCATCTTAGCCAATGTTGACGCCCCCCAATACCAAACCAACAAGATAAATATAATGATTGGAAATAACACGAGATTCACTTATGTGGGAAGGACAAACTACCGCATGGATGAACTTGAAATCTGCTGGAGGTAGGCCAACATTCAATGCCGCTGCCTGTGCATACTTCTCCATCTTTTTATTGGGATCTATGCCAAAGACACGAACACCACTATTATCGCTGGCATAATACTTGAGATTAGGACCTGCCCCGATCCCAATCTCCAACACATTCTCAGCCTTTCCCCTCACATTTGCAAAGATCAGTGACTTATAACCTGCAACCTTACCAAAGAACGGGTGCGCATTAGAGAGGTGAGTGCTTGAAATTGCACAAACTAGAAGATACGGCACACTCAATGGTTGTAGACCATGATCTCATAACCGATATGGGACTAACCTGTGCCTCATATGACTTCATGCCCATATCCAAAGCCGATGCATACAATTCCTCATACCAATCTGGTCTAGGAGGGTGAATGCTGTTCAGCATAGCCTGTATACATGATTGTCATTCTAATGCTTTGCCACTGCCAAGAAATGCATTCACTAGGTATGAGATAAAACAAACATAGCGTCTATAGTCGGGGGGCAAGAATCCGATGTTAGAGTATGATGAATTATCTTTTGAACCCTGGTATCACCTTATGGGCACACAACATCAACCTAATTTGGCGGGTATATTAGGAGAATTTAACATTTCTTCAATAGGAACCCTCATCGGATGTTGATAATAGACTTAATAAGAAGGTGCATGATAGTTTCAAACTTGGAAGCACCTTTTGCGCTAGAGCCCCAAAGGACACCCCCATGAAGCCATATATTGGACTTGGCTTCAGTGGATATATAGTACTTCCAGGTGGAGGCTGGGTCAATTAGTGCCACTGGTAAAGCCTCCTTGAAGCAGGGATGGTAGTTTTCCACATCGGATGCAAACAACTTCTAGAATTGACTTAATAAGACGATGCATAAGACTTCAGACTAGGAGACACCTTCTTAGGCCTTTAGCCCGTAGGGACACCTATAAGGCCAGTTGTTGGGCAGGCCATAACTGAAAATACTTGTAGGTGGAGGCTGGGACGTGCATCTTACATGTCCAAAAAATAACCAACTTGTCTTGATTGAGTTTGATCTTCTGCTTAGGCGGCCCCGTTTGGTAATCCATCATAGTTGCTTATTCTAGTCTAGGAAAATAAGAAAATAAGAAGGTGTGATAAACCCTTCTAAGCTTTGCGTTTTTCCACCACCCTCAACAATTTAAAACCAACAACCATATAAGAAAATAAGCTAGTGATCACCAAACAGAACGAGCTTTTGTGTTTTGAAAATAAGCAATAAGATAGATTATACATTCTTCTAAGTGTAGAGTTTGACTGATAGAGTGGTTGCAATTAGCTGTAGAAATGAAGTAATGAAACTTTGTATCTTGACATCATTGTCCTTTATTTCCTACATAAGAAGCAAAATAATCAAATGAACCCAAATCATACGCGAAGCTCCATAATTTGTTTGTATATTATTTGATCTTTGTATCTTGGTTCTAGTCTAACATCGTCTTTCATATCACCCACTAATTCCCCTTAAACCTCACAATGTTTGAGAAAACAAAAGGGACACCCCTTTTTTTGTGAACGTGATATAAGACTGACTCACTTTTTTTCCCCAAACTAACCCTTTACCATTACAGAGGAACACCTTTTCTATGTAGTTGTAAACATCAATTATGAGGCTGACTCACACTTATGCCTTGTTTGGATGATGTTTTGAAAATTTGAGTTTGATTTCTGAGTAATGAGTGTAAAGAGAAAATAGGGTAATGAAAAGAGTTAGGGGTAATAAGTGAGAGATAGACAGAGAAATGAAAATAATGATTAGAGAGATAAAAGAGAAATTAGATTAATGATTGAAGGTAGAATAATGATTGGAGAGATAAGAGAGAAATGAGGTTAATAATTGAAAATAGGGATAATGAGTTTTTTTCGAGGTGGAAATTTTTTTTTTCAAAATGCCATCCAAACAAGGCATTAGTTTCCTAAATTACTCATCTAAGAGCATCCACAATATAATAATCAAAATTAAAAAGTTGCTAAAGTTAGCAATGTTTGCTCAAAAAAATGCTCATATTGTAATAACCAAACTTAGCAATCTCTTAACAACTCATCAAATCTTGTCTCTTGAATAATCAAAATTAACAACTTTTTGCCACTAATCAAATCTAATGGTCTTCATATTTTCTCAATACACCCATCATTACATAAAAACCTTATCTCTCTTCCTTTTTCTCTCTCTCTCTCTCTCTCTCTCTCAAAAATGTTTCTAGATAATCATTTTTAAAAACTATTTTTTTTTTCAGAAACATTAAAAAAAAGTATTTACAAAAAAAACATTTTTTGTTTTTACACAAAAACTGTTTTAAAAAAAAAACGGTTTCTAACAGTTTTTCAAAAAAAAAAAACTGTTTTCTTTTTGAAAAAAAACTACTCTGTATTTTCAAAAAAAAAAAAAATTCACTAAACTATTTTCTTAAAAAAACTATTTTTTTTTCAAAAAGAGTATTCAAATTATTGTAAAAAATTTTAGTTTTTAGAATTTTGTAGTTTAAAAAGATGATGTGGCAAATTTTGGTTATCTAATTTTGATTATTACATTGTAGACCTCTACATTGCTAACTTTAGTAATGTCTTAAGGGCTCGTTTGGATGCGGGATTAGATTTAGAGGTATTATGTAAGAAGAGGGATTAGATAATAGGAGGTATTTGTTAACAAGGGATGACCCACATTGATGTGATATTTATGAAGGGGGTATTAAATAGCACTTGGTTTGGAAGAAAGATAAATAGAGGGTATAAGGGATGATGGATGATGTAAAAAGTTGTCAAATGACCCTTTTGCCCTTGTGCAGTCCCAAACTTAATTATGTATTACATTATTTATATAACCAAACCAAACCGAGCCTTACGTCCCAATCACTTGAGGTCGGTTACATGAATCCGTTTCCTCTATTGAGCTCTATCAAGGGTCACTTGTTCACACACACCCATTATACTTATTTCTTTGCGCACTACAGCATTTAATGTATTACGTTATATATATAATTATAAATATAATTAATCTTTCACACTTTAAGCCTTAATATTTAATTTTACTAATAAATGTACTAATTTAATAATATGACAAAATAAAAAAGTCAGTTTTAATTTGATAAAATTCGTTTTTTTAATATATATATATATATAAACTGTAGGTTGAAAAAATTAGTTTTACTAACAACTGTAGATTAAATTCGTATTTAATCTTTCACACTTCGTTTTTTTTTAAATTTCATATTTTTTAATATATAAACTGTAGGTTGAAAAATTAAGTGTTTCAATTTTCAATCGGTTTGAATCAGTGCAAAGATACTATTTCTTTGATCATTTTATCCTAAGGGGTCATAATTAATTTTTGGCTTTAGGGCTCTCGTTAGTTAGCTCTAAGATATTTGGTTGTACGACTTTCTTGGGGCTAATCAACGAGAGTCCTAGAGTCAAAATTTAATTATGACCCATTAAAATTAAATGATAAAAAAACAAAATCTTCCCACCCATTCAAATGGATTGAAATTTGGAACACTTAATTTTTCAACTTATAGTTTATATATTTAAAAATATGGTTAAAAAATTAAGTGCTCTAATTTTCAATCCGTTTGAACCGGTACGAAGATTCTATTTCTCTGATCATTTTATCCTAAAGGGTCATAATTAATTTTTAGCTTTAGGACTCTCGTTGGTTAGCCCTAAGATATTTAGTTGTACCTCGGGGTGGAAAAGGAGATTACAAAGGGTAAAATCGTCTGAAATAGAGGGGGATTTGAAATAGAGGGGGATTTGGGGGATTCCACAAACTCCAACCCTACCCATCGCTAACATCCCCTGAGGGGATGTTAGCAGGAGTAGTGGAAGCCCCCTCCATTTTCGAATCCAAACGGGTCTTTGGCTGTGCCCAGGGAGGGGGATTTCACAACCCCTGCAGAATACTCCATCCAAACATGCCATAAATGAATAATAAAAAGATGACAAAAAAATGTAACAATTTTTAATTATCCAATTTTAATTATTACATTGTGGATGTTACAACTATCTAAGGAAGCTGCCAAAAATAAAAAAAGGAAAATGCCACCCTAATGCGTGCGCCCGTGTGTCTAGGGTGTCTCATAGAGAGAGTACTAACCAGTTGCGAGTAAGTTGGGCCAAACACCTGGTTATAGAAATATAGAGACGGAGAGTACTAACCGCGGGATCAGGAGGCGAACGGGAAGCCATAGAAGGAGGAACAGACAAGAGAGTGGTTCCAATAGCTCCTATCAACCGCCTCCTTCCACAGCAGCATAATCTGGGCCCGCACAAGAAATCCAGCGACATCGACTCGCGATGTCCACCGTCCGACGGCTCATCTCGAACAGGGGACGACGAATCGGAGGGGTGCCGTTGGCCTTGTTTGACGTTGCAGTTCAAGATTGCCGTGGTGGGTTTGGGAAAACGAGTGTTGGGTTTGAAGGTAGAGACTGACGGTGAAGGATATGGTGATTGAAGGATCATTGTTTAGAGAGAGAAAGAGAGAGAGAGAGAGAGAGAGAGGGGAAAGCTGTTGTTGTTAGTCACTCCGCTGAAGTTGACCTGAAAGTCAAGAGTATAAAATAAATTATCGAAGCTTCACGAAGCACCAGAGCTCGGATCTCCCTGATGGCAGCGGCACTTGTGCTGTGTCCGACGGGACCTGGGTTCGAGCCACGGTACCTCTCTCTCTCTCTCTCCATAATAATGAGGTATTTTAAAATACCTCCTGTTTTGGTTTTTTTTTTTTTGGTGATAAAAGAAGGAAAGTTCTTCCGAAAACAATAAAAGTACGTAGCATAGACGTTGTTAATTCTGTTTAAAAAAAAAAGACGTTGTTAATTTTTATTTTTTGGGGGGCTATCTTAGTAAACCGAAAAAAGAATTTATATGGTGACTGAAATTGTTATATTTATTAGGGGTGGAACTTTTGGACACGACCCGAAGTTAGAGGGTTTAGGTCGATCGCTTTTTGACACGAACGTGAGTATGACATGACCCGCCAACACGATAATTAAATGAATCAAACACGGATAACTGTTTAATTTTTTGTGTTAACATGTTAATCCGAAACGACACGACTTAGTTTTGATTCTTTTGAATTTTCTAGTTAGTTGGAGATTTGATTTTTCAAAATCATGTTTGGTTAATGCGTCTAGCAACATATTAATAATACTATAATTATGGGAAAATAAGACATGCATACTATTACAACCCATTATAGATTTTTTAAATCAAAACCCGTTGAATATCTAATTTCTTAATCACTTATTCACTTGAGTTTCCATGTTAAAGAGTCCAAAATTAATTAAATTTATTTAAGCTTATTGGAATTATTATTTTTCATTATTTAGTCTTTTAATTTAAAATTTGTATATACTTATTCTATAATTGTTGATACTTTTTTTATTATTTTAGCTAAAAATCGTACAAAACTAATTTAATTTTGAGACCTATGTCTAGTTGTGACTTGAGGCATTTGTTAATGTCATTATTTGGCTGATTTTATTGTTTCTATGATTATGATTGTAATGAAAATGTCTTCAGTTTTTGTTATTGAATCAAATAAGTAGTTCGTTCAAAATATTGGATATTATATAATTCTATGTAAATATTAAAAATTATAAAAGGGTTTTAATAGTGTCAATCTAAACATGATACGATTTTAAGCAGGTCAGGTTAATGTTAAGATATTTGACACGTTTTATGTTAATAGGTGTTTTGACACGAATCCAAAAAGACACGAAACACAAAATAAACACTACTCGAATGGACACAACACAAAGGTAATTTTGAGTTAACAGAATTTATGTTATTAACAAGTTTGTTTTAGATGAATGATTTTTGCACTCCCTAAATTGTTATGGAAATCAACTCCATATTGCTTTCCACACTCAATTAACAAAAGAGTGCGGTTAACAATTTTTGGGGTGCGAAAATCACCCCCTTGTTTTATTTGTTATCGTAATTAACCAAGAAAGCTACTATTTAATTTATGTGATAACTAAAATTACTATAAACTAAATGAAAAGTAATTTTTGGTTATCATATCATATCTCATATCAAACTAAAAGAACGACATTGCTCTATGAACAAAATTTATGTTGTTCGGATATAAATCAAAGATCATGCGTTTATTGATGTCCGAACTACATGAACCTCCATGTCAAAAAAAAAAAACTACATGAACCTTTTTGCGGTTATAAATAACGAGCCATTTTGATCATTAAAGTGAGCCAAAAAGAGTCCACAAACCTTATTATTTTGATAACCAAAAGAATTGGTCAGATAGTTAAATGTATAATTAGAGTTTTGTTTTGCTTTTTCAAAGATTGCACGTTCGAAACCTCTCATATGTTTATTAAGTCCCGTGGGAGGTTTTTTCTTCATAAATTAAACGGGCTCTCAATGGTTTACATTGAAAATTGATTACTCAAGAATTAGTCGGTGTACGTATCATGTACTCTGAACATGTGATATCGGAAAAACAAAAATTCTATAACCACAACCCTAAGATCCCGTTCTATTGAGGATTTTATTTTGAAGTACTTATTTTTCATTTTACGAGACCAATTATTCTCACACAAATTACAATACACCATCTTTAATCGAAAAAGTAAGTAATATTTTACTATAGTTAGTGAAACGGGTCCTAAAAGACTAAGAGCCCGTTCCAGAACACCTTCTTAAAAAATAAGTACTTATTTCACATTTTCAAACTAAAAAATAATATAAATAAAAAATAATTTTTTGATTTTTTTTGCACTGTATTAAAGATCTCAATGAAATCTTTCAAACAAGATCCATATTGCATATTTTTAGATTTTAATAAATTCATCATTTTTAAGCTTGAAATTGTCTTCTTAAAAAATAAGTACTTATTTCACGTTCCGGAACGGGGCCTAAAACACCCAAACACATACACACGCTCACGAGTTCAGAAATTACTCCAATAGAGTCCTTTATTCAAAGTTCAAACCCTAAAAACTCCAAGATGGACCACTTGAATAGAACTGATTTTATTTTATTTTATTTCCTTTTTTCCACGAAGTCGTTTGTCGGTACCTTATAAACCCCTTGCATCAATAGGCAGTTTTTATACACAAATCCTTCCACCCTCTCTGCATATACATCCAATCGAACTAATCTAACAAGGTCAGGAGTTCTCTCTCTCTCTCTCTCTCTCTCTTCGATTCTGTTTCGATTAATTTGTTATTAGCATTGGAACTGTTATTGTTGTTGTTTGAGAGCATTGGAACTAAAAACCTCTACTGGTTGGTTGAATCGAAACACGAAGTCCCCGGTGGCGGACGCAGGATTTATTCACGGTGGCCAACCACATGTATTGCTGCTCGTTAGTTTTGACTTTTGAGAAGAAGACGAGATTGTGTGTGTATAGGTAGCCACCGTTTAATTTTGTACCACGATTAAATGAGGGTTGATAAATTTTCTGGGGGGTTTTATCGACACGTATATAGGAAGTTAAAGAAGTTTTTTTTCACCGAAGGGACTTGCAGGGCCAATCCCATTACCCATAGAACTCTTCCAAATTAACCTGAAATCTAGAATAACTAGTGAGAATATTTGGAGTTGTGTGTAGACCCAGGCAACCCCGACACCCCACTCGTGTCTGCCCCTGGAAGTCCCTTTATTTTTCGTAAGCTATGATTATCCAAATGACTCGTAAATGATATGCGACTTTGATATACTGTCACATGGGTAGCATTTATATCTGTGACTTGGATGTTTTATTTCCTTATTGCTCAAATATTGATTTTGGTGGTGAAGCAGTCGTATTCAACTCTCTTTCTACTGTAATCCATACAAAAATTGCAATTAGTATAAGCTTTATGAAGATTTTAGGATAAAAATTCCCTGAATAAGTATTGCAGAATGAAGCATTCATGGTAATTTTGATCCGCCACCAACTTATAAAAATTACAACCTTCTAACTTCGCTGCAATGTATTTCCAATGTGCCCGACTAGAGAAAATATTGTTCAAAATGTCAAAAACCAAACATATGTTTGGGCTGTCTGGAGTGTGATGCTTGACGCAGATACCTCAGGCCAATGTGACCTTATGTTACGTCTTTTGCTGCCAATCAGATATCAGATCTATCTTGCTTATGGTTTCAATTCAAGTGTGATAGTCCATATATCTGATATGAGCTGTAGTTGTTTTTGAGTAATACAGAGGGCTGATATTGAAACGTGATGTGTTGTTTGGAAGTAAGCTATTTTGGAAGTTCTGAGCAACTGATTTTATATTTGCTGCCATATGTTCTTTCCATTTGCTGATACTCATGATGCTTACAAGTCTCTTTGATAGTCTGAACTCTGAAGTTGGTCTTTTTCAGATGTTATCATTTACCATATGTTGATAGTTAGGGACTGCTATGATTTATGGTTTCTTTTTTGTGGCTGCAGTTGATATAAGTGGCGGATATCTGCTAGGGTTATCGACGTAGTCCCATCCCATGAGTAATGGCTGGGCAGAACAATAACTACGGAAAGAGATCCCATGCTCAATCTGATTACACTGGAGATGGAGAAAGTAAGAGAAATCCATCTGATGATAGGGACCGCAACACTATTGGTTTGGAAGATACTGTATACCGTTACTTGTGCCCTGTAAGGAGAATTGGAAGTATTATTGGCAAGGGAGGCGAGATTGCAAAGCAATTAAGGGCAGAAACGCAAGCAAAGATTAGGATCAGTGAGACTGTTCCTGGCTGTGAAGAGCGCGTAGTCACCATTTACAGTTCAAGTAAAGAGACTAATAACTTAGAAGATACTGCTAAGTTTGTTTCACCTGCAGAAGATGCTCTCTTTAGGGTGCATGAGAGGGTGGTTGCTGACGAATCACTTGGTGGCGATGATGAGTTTGAGGAGTCTCAGCAAGTAACGGTTAGGATGCTTGTGCCATCGGATCAGATTGGATGTGTTATTGGGAAAGGCGGACAAGTAATTCAAAACATGCGTACTGAAACTCACGCTCAGATTCGAGTTATAAGTAGCGACCATCTGCCACCTTGTGCTTCAAATTCTGACGAGCTTGTCCAGGTAAACATGCCATTTCTCTTATCCCCTTTTTAACTATTTTGTAAGGTTCTGTCATGGGTTGGGAGCCAAAAAGAAAAAGGGTTCTGTTATGTGTTTATTCTTGAACACCGAACCTCTGCACCTCTCTGAACTTTTGGCTAGAGAGATTTAAATATTAATTGAAGTGCATGTGCGCGCAAGAGAGAGTTGTGTGACTCGTGTTCTTTGGAAAGTGTAGAGGTGTTGGTGTCTGCACTCATTGTTCAGGACAGAGTGGAATCACATCCTCTCCTGATCGAAGCAGTTTCCTGTGATATAATTGATAAAACTGGATAAATTATTGATGAGTCATGATGGCATGATTTGCATGGCATTCCACGGTTGCATTTCAGTTTTCTATTTGCCTTTCAAACTTGGCCAGTAGATTATGAGCATACTCTTCCGGTTTTGTTGGAAGGTGTTAATTGGGTTGGTCCAATAATATCGACCGAGTTCCATACCTTTTATTGTAAATCTTTGACACTATTGAGGTTTCTTTTGTAACTGCATCTTTTTGATTCTGTGTAATCAAACTTTGTTTCTCCAGTTGATTGCATGTTTATGTTCTAAAGTATTGCCACAAGGGGGATTTGTCAGCATATTATGGTTGATTTTGGTGCTAATACTGAAGACCATTGTTATGTTTTGCCCTCAGATAACTGGAGAGGCCTCTGCTGTTAGGAAGGCCCTTTATCAAGTAGCATCCCGTCTCCATGATAATCCATCACGAACCCAGCACCTGCTCTTGTCATCATCATCTATCTACAATTCTGGTGGGGCATTTATGAATCAAAGTGGTAGTGTGCCACTTATGGGTCTAACTTCAGTTATGGGTCCTTATGGGGGTTACAGAAGTGAAATGGGTGATTGGTCAGGTTCTGTAATGGAATTCTCACTTCGTTTGGTTTGCCCTACTGAAAATATTGGAGGTGTGATTGGCAAAGGAGGTGCTATCATCAAACAAATAAGGCAGGAATCTGGGGCATTTATTAAAGTTGATAGTTCAGGTGCTGAAGGAGATGATTGCATTATAACTATTTCAGCAACGGAGGTAAGCTCCACCATGTTAGTACTTGGTTTTGTAATGTTAATGTCCCGGCTGTAGGATTGACATGAATCAACTAAATTGTCTTGTCAGTCATTTGATGATCAATCTGCAACCATCGATGCAGCGATGCGCTTGCAACCTAGATGTAGCACGAAAGTGGAAAAAGAATCAGGTGATTCTGTAATCACGACTCGTTTGTTAGTACCAAGCTCCAGAATTGGATGCCTTATTGGTAAAGGAGGGGCTATCATTACTGAGATGAGGAATGCCACAAGAGCAAGCATCCGCATTCTGTCCGAGGGTAACCTTCCCAAAGTTGCTTTGGAAGATGAGGAGATGGTGCAGGTGAAGAATTGCAATTTTTCCCCTCTATTTTTTTTAATCTTTGTATGTGTTTCTGTTTTGTTTTTTCCTCCTGTGATTGAGTGGAGGCTGGGGCATTTTCACTTCCCCTTGTCTTTATTCGTTGGTTATTTCATTAAGCTTTGATGCTGGCAGATAACTGGAGACCTCAATGTTGCTAGCAATGCCCTTTTACAAGTAACTATGCGTTTAAAAGCCAACATATTTGAAATGGAGGGAGCTTTACCTGCATTGCCACCAGCTCTTCCCTATCCTCCTGCATCAGTTGACATGTCAGATAGTTCAAGATATGGAAACCGTGATAACAAATCTCGTGGACGGGGATATTCTACGTACTCTGATGGGTATGGTTCTACTGACTTGCCTCTGAGTGGCAGTTATGGAAGTTATGCTGCTTCACAGGTGATTACAGCTGTACATCTGTTGTGTTTTATTTATCTTTTTCTGTCTGCAATCATTGTGGGGTAGATATTATTAGTAATTTGTCTGGTTATAAGGTTGTTCAAACCACTCCTATACATGAACTGCGAATAAAGCTAAGCTTGTCTTCAGTTTATAAATTGATTTACTTGCCATGTATATGGTCTTGATTCCTACCATTCTGCAGAGCGGTGGTGGAAGTGGGTATGGAGCATATGGCACTTACTCTCCTCATTCTGGAGTAGCTGGGTAAGTGTTATCATTTGTATTTCTTATCAGAATAGGAATTTGACTTTATTTACAAATTTTATCTTTTTGTACTTGAGATCTTATTGCATGTTTGTTGTTTCTATGCTTTTAAGATTTCTTTATCATTGCTATAAGATTTCTTTTTCGTTTCATTGACTTGTATCATCTAGACCATCTGCTGATGTTTTAATTCTGTTATCAGGTCATCTGGTCGTAACCCTGTTTCTGATGGGAAACGTCATGGCTATTAGGTCTAAATAGATGATCCTACAGGTATGATAATTCTCCCGTTGGTGCTTAGTTGGGTTCCGATGGCCATTTTGCTGTGTTATATGCAGTAGCCATTAAACAAGATGCACATTTCAGTGTTTGTGTCTTAACCTCCCTCGCACCTTTTTAGGATATCTAATACTCCTTTTTTCTGTTTGTTTCCTTCCATGTCCATCAAAACAGCTCTATCCACAATGCCTGAAGCCAAGCCCATGCCCCTTTTGATGATGTCTCCAACCTAGACCAGAAGACCAGATGAACAGCATTTGAGAAATTTTTGTACCACCTTGCCCACCTTTGTGGATTTGTTTAGGGTGACCACTGTCATCTTTAATATATGGCCTTGCACCCAATTTTACCAAGCCAATGTAGCCACCATTCTTATTTGTTGGAGTTGTTTTTGTACTTTTATTGTGAAACAGTGGCCCTGATTGTTTCCTCTTTACTTGTTTTATTGTCGGATGCGATTAAATTTTACTGCTGGAAAAGATGGCGATGTACATGCTGTTGGTATGGATATGATGATTAGTGTTTTGGACTTCAGGTAACAGGGTTGGAAGTGCAACTCTGCAATATACGAGCATTATCTGTGATCTTAAAGTCTGTATACTGTCCTAGTTGGAGTGCTTGCTATTTCTTTCCTTCTTTGGCCCATATGTTTAGCTCATTTCTTAGGATTTGGTGCTTGATGTTCTGCAATGTTTTGTGCATGCATGCATTCTCTATACATTTTATTTGTAATAGCTTGGCTTGTGAAGAAGAGTGTACTAGCATCCCTGCATGTTCAAGAGAGATGGAATTCCTTGTTCTCACTATGTAAGTGGTATATCGACGTTGAATTGGTGACATTAGGAAGTTTTTAAAAACCAACAAGCTGCTTTACAGGGAGGTACTTTTGTTTAAGGTGCATGATTAGTACAGATTTGAGGCTATATGCTTTGGGAGGAAGTGCATAGTTGGAGGCTAAAGATGTCATATGCTGTTGGACTATGAATCTTTCGTAAAACATGATGCTTTGAGCTTGATACCAGTATACCACTGTCAAAGGTGGACTACATATCCTCAATGTCTTGATTCAATAGGTCTATGGCGGAACAGGTCTGTGTTCATACAACATAGACACGTTCTTTGGTCTTTGTTGAGTGTGTTTTTTCACGCTTTGTGCAACTAATTTGTCAGGTTTGAGGAGTACTTGGTTCTCTTGCCGTTACAATCAGGTAAGTTGCTCTCGCGCTCGTAATTATATAGTAGTAAAATAAGCTGCAGTGTTTTGAAATTGGATCATGTCACCGACCCTGACGATTCTGATATCGGTTGAAGAATGGATTGTTTGTAGCTTACTTAGGAATTGTTGTTCAACAGCAAAATTTTAGTTTCTTTCAGCATAACCCAATCTATTCACCAATCCTTGGGGCTTTGATATTTTACTCGCACTACCGACGGACTATTTGCTGCCTACGCCCTTAGATTGCCAATTTGCTGAAATCGCAATCTGAAAATCAGGCTTAGTGTCATTCTCCTTTTGCTGTGAACCTTACACCCTTCTATAATTTAGAACCCTGTGTCCACAAGCTTTTGTCGCCCTTTCTTTCCACAAAGTCATTTGTAAGGCTGCGTATTCAAAATGGAAGTGTTTGTATTGCTTGTTGAAGTCAGGACCCTCAGTTGAACAATAAATAAGTTTCTCATAAGATGACAAGTGGAGGATAAAATCAAATTGATCACAGCTTAGGCCTTCTAAGTTGCCTGCCTTCTTTCACAGAGAATGAGAAATGATTGTTTGCGAAAAATGCTCAACTGAAAACCCAGGTTGCATGTGCGGTTTTCATACTTTTCTATATGAAGGTGCTATGATAGGCGTATCCGATATGTATGTATCTTGGCATGCCTTGTTCATTATCTATGATGCAGAATGCGTGGAGGCGGGAAGTAGTTATCATTTGAGTTTAGAGAGGATTTTAGGAGTTTTGTACTAGCTTTTTTGTAGACTCTCTCTCTCTCTCTCTCTCTCTCTCTCTCTCTCTCATGTGAGAATGCTGTTCAATGGTTTCTAAATGACAGATTATTCGTTTGACATGGATTCATGTATTTTTTTTGGGGGGTAAGTTCTCTCTGCTTGCACTCACTCTCTCTCTCTCTCTCTCTCTCTATATATATATATATATATATATATATATATATATCTTATCATTACTGGGGCTGTGATTATAAAGAGAGAGGCTTGAGTGGGCTGTTCTCTTTACCGAGAGGACGTCAGGAAGAGATGATAGAGATCCAGTGAATTAGGTGCCGCTCTAGGGTTTGGCGTTTGAAATCACAAAATCCATTCATTTTCTCTCTCTTCCCCTCTTTCGATTACGGTTTAGCCCACGATGACAGTTCTCCTAAAAATTACACTTTATATAAGCCCCACAATTCGCTGAAATTAGCAATCAGTTTTTAGAACTAGCATTTGTTGTGTTGATTGTAGAGGGAGAAAAATCTATGATTTTGGTTTCTCTATAACAATGGTGCATACATTGATCGTCTAATTTACCCTCGATTTCACAGCAAACTGAGTTGATTAAAACTGTGTTTGGTGGTGGAATTGTTAGGAAAATCAGGCAGCGGCCAGACAGCCGTGGGGATGGAATTCCACAGATGACTGATTCATGGTTTATGTTGGTGTGCGAATACAAATTAATGTACGTTCCTTTCGTCCTAATGAGGCTATTGCCAACGTTGTAGTAGCTTGAAACTATCTCAGATTCATTACCAGCAGGTAGGGGGAATCCAACGGCTTCAACAAAGTTGCCGGTATGGTGTGGAGTGTGGACTGTGCGGTCTCATAAAAAGCCTAAAAGCGTCAAAGAGTAAGTAGTTAGGAATATTTGGAACCTTATATACTGGATATATATTTTGTGAAAATATAAAATTTCTTTACCCCTTAACAATTTTAGTCCCAAAGAAATTTACTTTCTTGGGCGGTTGATTGAATTTTGCTATGTACATCTGAATTGCTTTGAGTAATTTGCCAGAGGATTCGAATTAAAAAAAAAATAGAAATTTTTTACTGGAGGATCATCACCCAATTTATTGAGCTCCATCCTCCAATTTTGTTTGTGTTTGTGCGAGAGAGAGAGACCGTCACCAAGTCATCCTCTATAATTTGCTGCCACATGGTAATCTGCAATGGTGTATGGATATTAGAATCTCTAGATAACAAATCTCCAAAACTAAGAGATTTGAAGGTTTGTGTTTTAGGAGTTCCATCGGAACCTTCAAAAGTAACCAACTCTTCAAATTTCTATTATCTTATTTACAAATAATCAACCTGCATATTAAAGAACATATTTTTCTATTTATTTTTACATTTACTCCTCTCTTCCTTTTTTTTTTTTTTTCCCCTTTGTTACCATTAGATTTTTACTACACCTAGCCGGTGAGTGAAATTTCAGAAACAAAATTTTCTTCCCAAAATGCTGACCGTTGGAAACAAGCTCAATTTAAATGCTTATTTTTTTTTTAAACTTAATTTTGTCCTTTCATCACTTTCTATTGCCCGTAAATGCTTATTGTTCTTGGAATTTTCACTACCAAATTCTAAATTTAAAAAACAAAGGGAGGTTAATTTGTGCTAAAATTATTAAAGTCTTTATATACTTAAAAGTATAAAAAAACTAGAATTTGTAGCGTCTGTTGAAGTGTACTTTACTAACTCATCCTTCAAATTATGATGTTGTTTCTTTGTTCCTATTAGTCTTATAATAACTTCAAGATTAATGAAATTTTTTTACCAATCAAAAAAAAAAAAAAAAAACCCCTCACCCTTCAAATCATGTAGAAGCTAGCAAAATACAATTCCGTTGGATATGCTTCGGCCTTCGTGCTAGTTTTGAAGCTTTCACTAAGAAAGAAATAAAGGTGCATTGTCAAATGTCAATACATTAGCCGACCCATACCCCTACTTTTCTTTGTCTATTTTCAATCTTATTTTGTATGGTGCATTATTTTCTTGTCTCTTTGTAATTTATATTGGATGGACATGAAGGGGTATCGATTGTGGCCCAGGATTCGGGAATGCTGCAAAGTAGTTTCTTTCTAGTAGAGTGCCTTGCAAGACGCATCCGAATCGTCCATCTCGACAATCAATGATCTGGATCGAAAACAAACTTTTCCAAGGAACCCTAAGTCTTCACTGAAAGAGTTTGTTTTCAATCTGGACCATTGAAAATATTTTGAACGGCTAGGGTGGTGCACACTACAACGCTCTACAAGGAGCTGCTTTCTAGCATCCCAGATTGGCGTGGCCCATAAGGGCATCCGCACAAGACTCTTCAAATTTTGAACCAAATTATACCTTGAAAACTTACTTTATTATTTTAGCTAGCCATTTTTACAATGTTCACTGCATCAGACTCTTTACTCTCACGCTTTTCTCAATTAAATATTCGTATTTATGATAAAATGATAAAAAAATAAGATTTTCGCATCGGTTCAAACGAATTGAAAATTGTAGAACTTAATTTTTTACGTTGTTTATATATTACTAAAAAATATGGTTAAGAAATTAAATGTTTCAATTTTTAATCTGTTTGAACCGGTGCAAAGTTTTTATTTTTCTAATCCTTTAATCCTAAATGGTCATAATGAATTTTTAACTCTAAAGCTTTCAACGAGCTCCCTAAGAGAGTCCTAGAACCAAATATGAAAAGTTTAAACAAAGTTTGAATTGAAAATATTAAATTAATGTTTAACCTGTGAATAGTTCCTCTTGGTTTTCCACGAGGCACTGTAGCAATGTTAGTTTGATGCCAAGAGAGGAGAGGCTGATGCATGGCCATTTCCCTCTATTGGCTGGTTATTATAGCAGCACCAGGGAAGTAGCGTCCCTGATGCAGATGCTCTAACAGGAAGTTTTTCGAGTGGTGGGCATCCATGCTTTGTAATTTGTAAAGGTATATCGGAAATCAAGGATGATATGGGTTGTGAGGTAGATCTATTTCTTGCTTCTCCTAAAGTCAAAGTTGCTATAAAGGCAATATCATATCATATCATGTCACTCCCATAACCATATCTCTTCACGAGATCTCTCTGCCCATCCCCTCCCGTTACATCAAAATACATCTTTTTTATAATCAGAATCGGATTAACTTGCGTGCACCGTCCAGCAGCGGGCTCCCATCTAAAGTTTATGGATTGGCTCAGAAAAAATTTATCGCACCTGAGAGATTTCGAACTTAAGACTTTAGGAGAAAACAAACCCTTTGACTCCCAGTGGTAATCCAATAAAGAGGTTTCAAGACGTCTAATCCACCTATTTCATATTTTTTTTGTCACAGTTGTGTCTGTCGATATCTCATTTGTAATCACAATCCGAATGGATTTTCAACTAAGAGGCCATGTTTGATTTGGCGGTTAGGATTCGTGGGCCAAGGCCAAGGCTCCATGGTCCATAAGTGGAGCCACTTTAAGAAAAGTAGGGTTCTTTGATTTCTCAATGAGAAATATTTTATTTGCACCTTGTATTTGTCATTTTGACCCCCACAATATAGGTTAAAATTTGCCCCAAACTGCTGCTGTTCTAGTGTTTCTTTCTTTTCTTTTCTTTTTTTGGGTAACTACTGTTCTAGTGTTTTACTCCACAAATTAATCAAGAATTTTGACTCCGCTCTTGTTGTCCTGCCCATGACAGGATTTATAAATAATTCCAACTAGTGCTAAAATCACGAGTCTTACATCGAAAGTTTAAATGAGAAATGTATCAGCTATCAGCTAATCTAAAAAAAGATCAAATAAATATGGGATGGAGCATGTGGCTATGA
Source organism: Rhododendron ovatum (assembly GCA_019656835.1). Classification (NCBI taxonomy): domain Eukaryota; kingdom Viridiplantae; phylum Streptophyta; class Magnoliopsida; order Ericales; family Ericaceae; genus Rhododendron; species Rhododendron ovatum. The sequence continues at coordinate 1,111,924 of CM033794.1, forward strand.
ACCACGGTGTCGGGAGTTCGAATCTCTCCTCGCCCGTATCCGGCCCAAAATGGATGGACCGTTCCCCATGTGCGTAGCGCGCGGTTGAAATTGGATGGCATCCCTTGTCCTAGCCCTCCTGAAAGTCAATGGTGCTTACTTTTTCTATCCTCCCATCTCCCATTCCTCATTACGTAAACCATGTGTATTGGCAATTGGAAAACTTGACATGCAATTACTAACTACTTAGTCCGAGGGTTAGTCCCGTTGATCGATGAGTTTGCTCTCTGTACAATTGACTAGTGTTCGATTATTGGAGTCAAGTTGCGAGAAAATAATTTCTTGTGAATTCTTTAGTCTTGGCTTGGATAACCTGCCTTTGACCGAACCAGAGAGAAGATTAGTTGAGGCGTGCGAAAGCTGGCTTGGACACCCTGACCATTGAAAAAAAAAAAAAAAACTAACTACTTGCCTATTGTTTGGGGTTTGGAGCACTCTTTCTTTTTAAGGATTTGGATGTCATTTGCCATGTGCTGTGCACCAGCCGCATAGCACGGGCATTTGAACCGTTTGTTCGGCAATCCAACGATTCAAATCTCATTTCTACCATTCGAGCATCTGAGCCGCATAGCACCTTCTCGAGTTCGAGAATTAAATAGCAATAACAGCTGCTAAGAACCAAGGAAAAATGCAATCTGTACAAGTCATTATCTAAATTTAGGGATGCGAACAAGTTATGTTGTGCTGAGTAGTGGATTAATCGGGCTTTCATTAAAAAACTCAACCACATTAAAGAACATGTTCAAACTTTACTTTAATGCCTTACATAAAAGTATCGAGTTGGTTTCGAAATTAATCAAGATTTACATACGAGTTCGAACTGCGAAAATTCCTCAATTCACACAGCATACTTGGCAAGCACTACCTTTTTGATCTAGAACAAACTTCTGAGCAAAAACTAATTTCCAGAAAACCAAAAAAAAAAAGAAAAAAAAGAGAGGAAGATTATTGATTAGAAATGCTTTTTCAATATAATAACCTTATCCTACACTTGAACAAGGAAAGTGATAAGATGCTATTTTCGAAACAGCATAGAAAGCTGGCTCAGGATATGGTGACCCCACTCAGTGACTAGAAAAGTGCCTTTAAAATAGTATATCATTATCCAATTCATGAAGCCCTCAAACCCACCATTCTCCCATCTCTCTCTCTCTCGCTCTCTCTCTCTCTCTCTCTCTCTCCCCTATTTCATCCCCCTGTTTTCGTACATCATCGATCCTCATGGCTCAAAAGTCAAAACACACACATAAAAACCTCTCCTCTCTTCTTCATAAGTATTCTTGCTTCTTCCTATAATTCCCTCGCCCATATATACCATTTCTAACATCTCCTTTTCTTTCTAAGAAAAAATAGAGATTTATAATCTCTTTTTTTTTTTTTTCTTTCTTGAAAGAGAGATTGTATGTATCTCTTTGAATTATATATGCTTTGGAATTTCGAATCGTATTCATCTAAGGTTTTGCATGTGGAGATGAAGTATACGTGGTGCAGCCAAGGATGACTTGCCGGCAATTTCTCTTCAAACTCTCTCTTTTCCTTTTTCATTTTTTTACGTAAAAGAACGAATACTCCGGCTTCTTACTGTATATTTTGACATGGTTTAATGGAATTTTGGTTCCATGAGGGAAAAAAAAAAAACTTTTTTTTTGGTTATATTGATGAATAGTACTGCATTTTGAAGAGGGAGAATCGGCGAGTTGTCCTTGGCTACATTTCTGTCTCATCTTCACATGTTATATCTATGATGATTAAAAAAAAAAAACCGCGATTACCGGTGGTTTTGGACATCGTTGCCGGAAACAATGGTGAAGCACAAGTTATCATTTTGCCAACAGTAAGTTCATCAATTGCCTTCATATCTATATATGTAATCATTTTGATTTCCTATATATCCATGTTAGCATAAGCTAGAAATTTGCTTCTCTGAGTACTGTTTTTTTTGGGCGACAAGAGTACTCCTAAACCTCCTGCTGAGAAATAAAAGTTCTGCCCAGTTCATGATTGAGCTACCTAGTTCAGTTATTAATTAAGTAGAAACTTAATTCTCTTAATTTTGTTTACAAATAAACATATAAAATCTTTTTTGATTAATGCAAAGCACAACTTTTAAATATGTGACTGTATACTGCACACACATTACTGTAGTTTCTATCGATAATTTAGTTGCACACATTCTTGTGGCTTTCTTCTTGGTTGGTTTTAGAAGAAGAGAAAAAGACATAATAACCTATTTCTCATACGTGAGGGAGGGGTATCCGTCATTAAGATAAACTTCAATGGGTGTCTGTGAAATTTAACCTTTAACAAAAATGGTATATGGTACTATTATCACGCATATTTAGATGGGGCGTAATCTTTTCTCTTATTTCTATAAGTGGATGATATGATTTTAGGATTTAAAAAATTTCCATATGTGGCATACTTTTAATTGAGTGGTACACGTTTTTTGGTTAGTTCATATGCAGTTTATTGGTTTATGAGATACGTACTTAAAAATAAAATTCAAATTTGATACATTTCCTTAAAATTCATAAATTTATAATTTAAATTCTTAGAGGAAAAGTAGGGTATCGTTTTCATTTCCTTTACGTGCGCATAAAAATAGAAGCCGAAATTGAAAGAAAATGGATCCTCTCAAGTTCAAATTAAAGTTTGGACTGGATGAGACAGTCTACGTATGGACCGTCTATTTCTCCATGGAAGAGTTTTTGAACAAATTAGAACCATTAATTATATCAATGGACAGTCTCGATCTAGACTGTGTCGTTCAGTCTAAATCATTATATAAATGACAATGAATCTAGGTAGTGACTGAAAAATGAAAATACACCCAATTACTTCTATCTGATCCCATTTATTATTCCTTCTCTTTGTTAATTTGGAAGTTACGGGAAAAAAGGGACAAGAAGAAAAAATCTATAAAAAATAAAATAAAATTCCTTCTAGGCTTCTCTAGCTTTTAGTCCCTACGAAATATACCAAGTTTTAAAATTGTCCCTAAAAAATTTTGCATGTCAATTGCATCCTTAAAGTTTAACACGAATGTCAATGTTGTCCTTTCCGTCAATTCGTTGACCAGAAAAGCTGACGTGTCTAACTGCTGCTTATGCGGCAATGACTGTTGTGTCAATGCTTTGTTTTGCCGAAGAATTGGAAAAATTTCAAAAATACTCCTAACATTTCAACTCAACGTCTCATACTATCATACAAACTTGAACTTCATAAAATGTTAATTAAATACTTGTACTTTTCACTCCGTCATCAATTCCACCTTGACCAGATTTTCGGTCCGAAAGCTAATGGAATGACTGACTTGACACTTACCTAGACGTTTTGGGGACAAATGCTAGGCTTGTTAACCAATTAGGTTTTTTTTTTTGCTACATTATTAATAAAACACGGGTTTTTAAACTTTATTCCAAAAGTACGTTAAAACGTGTTTACAAATCACACTTTCTACCCAATATTAAGTACAAATACAATTGTGTTGGTAATTAACTAAAAAGCGTTTTGAAATCACGCTTTTAGAAAGTGTGTTTACTAGACACGTTTTTAAGAAGAAAAATTAGATGGCCATTTTCCTCTTGCTCGCATTCAAGAAAGGTCCCCCTTTCTCTCTCTTTCTCTCTCCCACCATCGATTGGTTCCCATAAAAAAATCCAACAAAAAACACATCAAAAAACGAAACCAAACAGAATAAGAGGTTAGAAAACTTTAGAAAGTTGGAATCAAGTATGAAATTGTCTTGGAATCACGCCTTATAAAAATCATGCTTTTGACATTAATTTTGATTAATTATATATAATTTCGTGATTAAGATGCCTAAGCAACAATAAAGGTGTGTTTTTTTCGTGAAAGCGTGATTTCTAAACACGTTTTAACGTACTTTGGAAATGAAGATTAAAAACACACGTTTTGATTAATAATGTAGCAAAAAAGCCCCTATTCTGTTAACAAGCCCACACACTCTCTCTCTCTCTCTCTCTCTCTCTCACCAAAAGATCTCTTCTTTCTCTTAAATTGCCCCATTCTCCTCTCTCTCTCTCTCTCTCTCTCTCTCTCTCTCAATTATTAAAACAAAAAGGGACAGCCTTCACCTTCATTTGATGGGATTTGGTCATCGAATTTCCATTGCTTGACTTTCGTGGTGGGTTTGTCTAAAATTGCTGATTTGGTTAATATATTTGGTGGTGGTTGAGTTGCGAAAAAACTGTACATTGCACCACATGCAACCCCAACCTCCACAAACCACTAATTCGAACCATTTTTGGCACAATCACGAGTCTGTTTGTGAATTATTTTAAAAAATATGGTTAAAAAATCAAAGGTCCAATTTTAATCTGTTTGAACCGGTGTGAAAATTTTATTTTTCTGATAATTTTATCAGAAATGGTCATAATGAATTATTAACTCTAAGGCCTTTCAATGAACACCCTAAAAGAGCCTTAATTCATATGAGAGCCCTACCGATATCAGATTGGGCTAATTTTTTTTAGGGAACCTATAAAAAACATATTAAGAATGATTTGCAATTTGAATCATCTTTATAAGATTCGTAATGGATCCAAATAAATACTTTAAACGTTGGATGAACAATACACATTTCACAATTCCGTTTACTTGATAGAAGATGATGGCAAAGTCTTAATCGTAACTTTTTTTTGTAAACTTTGAAGGTTAAATTGAAAATACGTTAAAGTTTGGAGGCCTATGGGACATTGCGATGTAAGTTTTGAAGTTTTTTTTTGAATTTTTCCCTATTTGTTATGATATTGACATCTCCCGGCCTTTCGCCATTCCAATTGGTACGTGGGATCGGATCTAATCCAATTTGGTCCATTTGTTACATCCGAGCCGTCTAAAAGTGTTTTAAACGGTTTAAATTTATTCTAGGTGTTTTGAATATTTTATACGTAATAAAAATAAATGTGATGCAAACAAATGAACCAAACTGGACTGATCTTTTCCCGCAATACGTTTCCATGGTTGATTTGATAGCTCATAGCGGAGCCCACCACCATATAGATCACGGGTGGGTTAGTGCTTTGGAGTCCAATTGGATAGTGGAAAAAGTAGGCTATGGTGAACGTTGGCTATGGGGTGTTGGGATCCCAGTAATTAAAAATAACCTTGAAGTTGTGCGTATAAGTTTTTGCGTACCTCCCCTTGCAAGCCGGTTTTCAGCGAAGATACAGCTCGAGTCACATGTGTATACCACAATACAAACGAAGAAAAAATGTGTTTTTTTTTCTTGTATGGGGAGGACTTCTGGTGTGCAATGGGCTTTGTCTCTCGGGTTTTTTTTTTAACTTTTGGTTGAAAACTTTTCCCTTTTTCCTAATAAAATGTTACTTTTGCCCCAAAAAAAAAAAAACTATCCTCTGATTCGAAATCCAGGTTGATTGATGAGACAAAGCACCATATTTTGAAAACTGTTCATCCTTGTGGGTAATATGCAAACAGAGGCTGCTTCTTTGAATGAAGGGGAACAACTTCGTAGAGGAAATGACAATTTCTCACTATAGATTGGGAGTTCCATTTTAGTAGTCATGTACAGTTATTTCTGTCACTATTTTTAGTTGCGTTTTTGTGTGTGGGGATGATTCTAGTCCATCCTCTCAGCCGCGGTGACCCTATGTAGCATGGATAGGGTCACTGACAGGGGGTATGAGCCACAATAATTCTGGAAAATTAGGAACATGGACACGGCGAAGATTTATTGGAGGTACAATAAATCGTATGTTATATATATGAGGTGGTTCCGGAGACACCTATAAAAACATCTAAAAAAACATCTAATAGTTTCCGATCAAATTTAGATGATCCAAGCTGCTCAATATGATCAGAATATGATTTTAAGGGTACTCACGAGAAATTAGCAAAAAAATAAAGACCGTGTGTGTGTACGTGCGCGTGCGCACCTAACTTGTAATGGCATAATGTATAGATTTGGGCCGTTTGGGCTACCATCAAATGGGTTATTCACTGACGATGTTTGTTGATATAGATACAAATATATTTTATATCACACTTTTTTGGTCTAATACTTTTGAAGTTATAAATATTTACTCTTAGAAAAGCTTTTAAAATTTATAAAAGCCACCTCGCCGTATCCCCACTTGTGTCCCTGTGTCTCAAATCTCAAGCGTGTTCCACTATAAAAATTACTAAAATTTGATGGACACACCACGTTATATGTCCCATATATATCTTGACATGTTTCGATGTGTAAGACACGAATACGACGACTCCTTGGTGTGTCGATGCGTCATACATACATCAACCGCATGCATCTAACAGAAACGTGGCACACAACCTAATCAAGTGTCAACTCAATTTCTTGATCTCTGTGATCATAGTTCTGATCACTTTTTGATGCAACAAGAACGATATCTTTCAGAGTGTACTGATTACAAACTTCAATCTCTACACACAAGAAAAAGGCCAATTCAAACAACTTTTTGTTCAACTTCGCGTAGAGTAAAATTCTCATTGGTAGGAGTCAAGGGAAGGCCACTTGGCCTCAGATTTCCATATAAAGAACAAGACGATCATAAATACCGTCTTTTAACTTCTATTCCGACATATGTGAAGATGATGAAGTATATAATGGGGCAGTTGGCTACAGATATCAAAAGAAACGAATCATATCCAATGACCAAAATTGGCTCACTTTTGATTCTTGTCTTTTTGATGACTTGGGTCTGCATTAAGAGTATAAACCATTATTTTCATACCAAGTTTTGATCCCTTGTATTTGTCCTTGTATCACACCCACCATATGTTTAAGTGCCTCTTTTACCTAATCCGTTGTTGGTTCACGTCTCTCAGTTTTGTACTCTTTTCCATTTTGGGGAAAGTCTTCAATACACACCCCTTTAAGGTGTGTACCATATGCACCTATTGTGTGGTTCATATTATGCCACCTCATAAAAAATTACTTGTAGGACCAGTCATTCATAACATTTTATTTCGTATCGTAACTTTTATACTAAAAATTCGTAACTTTTCAACAATATGATTCGTAACTTTTTAGCAATAGATTCGTAACATTTTGGGATTCATAACATTTTAGTGTATTTTAATAAGGGTGCATATGATACACACCCAAATAAGGGGTGTGTATTGTAGCACTTCCCTCCATTTTGATAACTTCATATCCGACCTTATAGACCGACTAATTAATCCCGTAATCTGGTGTCCACTAGCCGGGGCCCAATTAAAATCTCATGGTTGGAATTGTGCTTAACTTCCATACAAATCAAGGTTTTAGAAGTAATTAAATGTAAACTCAAGCTTTTTTTAAAATGCCAAAATGTTGGCCAGGTGGTCAGTCAAGGGGGTTTGCTCCTTCCTAGATCTCAAGTTCGAAACCTCCTTGATGCGGTCAACTCTTATGGAGCTAGTCCATATGGGTTGCGGCGGCTTTATTCCGGCCTTTGCATGGGCCGGCGTTCGTAAGCTTTTTGGATAGCCTGGCATTCAAACCGCAAAGAACACGGATTAGATCATAACAAATGAGATTAACCAGCTGTAATAATGTCAGAAGTACATATTTTCACCTCATTGCAGTGTAATCCTCTCAGAAAAGAGAAAATTTTGGATCCATCCAATGGAAACCATATTTGCACTGATGGAGGAGATCAATCATATAAGCTTAAATGTTGCATAAAATAGAGAAAATTAGAGCAGGTAGGACTGTAGGACTCTAGAAAATTTCATGCATATCCGTATGTGTCCTCTTACATCACAAAAGGTGGACTGCTTACACAAGCACCAAAACATAAGCAAGATTTTATTTGGTACTTCCGGGCCAACTCACACGCGCCTTGATTAAATCTGAGGGACCGATACCACATTGATAATTTTTCATTGGTGAATTACCCAGGAGAGTACAATCTTGCTTTTGCTTTGCTAGTTGTATAAATGCACATACTTCCCTCACCCCATTCAAGCAGTAGTCTCTGCTGAAGAAAGATAATTAGCCTCAATTGTCCAAGAATTCGATATAAGTCTCGTTTTACGTTCAGTCTGAGGCCTCTAAAGATTCAGGTGATACTGAAAAATCCTCAGCACTAGAGGTTCCAAGAGAGAGAAGAAAGAATCTCGAAAATAATGAAGCCGGTTGCACTCGAAACCGGTGAACCTTCAAGGGTTCCACCCCAAATTCACAAGGGAAACAAGGGGATCTCCATACTGGACCTTGTTCTTCGAGCAGTTGCGATAGTTGCAACGCTGGCAAGCGCAGTGGCTATGGGCACTACCAATGAAACGCTCCCGATTTTCAATCAGTTCATACAGGTCAAGGCTCAATACAACGATCTTCCAACCTTCACGTGAGTCGTCTTTCTGGTTGATGATGTGCTTGTTTTGATGCCTTAACTGTTTCTTCGCTCGGAAGAAATTTAATAGTTTTCATGTGTGTTTTTGTCAAACAGGTTCTTTGTGATTGTGAATTCTGTGGTATGCTTTTACCTTGTTGTTTCTCTTCCTATGTCCATCTTCCACATTGTGAGGAGTGGAACAAGAATCAGCAGGGTCATTCTCATCTTCCTAGATTCGGTAAATGATTCTATGTTTCTTTTAGCAAATTTCTACTGTCTTTTGTTCATGACTTGTGGGTTTCTTTGCTTTTCGCCATCTTTCCTCCAATGAGTAAACCATCTCCGTTTGTTTCGGGCGAAAAATCTTTTCTTGAAAGAAAAATGTTTTCCACCCAAAACAAACGGACCGTACATGTTGGACACATATCCACGGAGGTTTTTTCTTGGCTTTAGACGTAACGTGATTGTTAGTTCTTGGAAAACAACACGTCAACACAACAGCCCCTAAAGTTATCTCAGAAAAGTTTTCCAAATGCTATTTCTGCGATACTGAATCATTGGGGATACTGGATACGTTTCTGGGTCCTCAGAATTATTGTTAGTCCTCGAAATTAATTGTCATAACTTCTTCAGCTGGCACAATTTTTTCGTAATGTGGTATTTGTGCTCCGTATCCTGGTTAAAGTCCATACCATTTCCTGAGTGAAGAATTTCGATCATTGACGTAAAAATGTTGGCAACGCGAGGATAATGGGTTACATAATGATGAATAGCGCTTCTACTTCACTGCAGTGTGGATATTTTTCTGGGTCTGTAGCATTATCGCTAATCCTCAAAAATTAAAAACAGATCCAAAACTTGTTTGAAAAAGCCAAAATGGTATTCAGAACGTTGTATTGGCAGCACCGCTGCTGCGCTATGTTCCAAAGCCATAGCACTTTTTTAAGACAATTGAGGGATTTGAAGCGAATGTCACGTACTGATTTCCTTATGATCCTAAGATATATACATAATCTTCTGTAGGTAATGCTGGCTCTTCTCACCGTGGGAGCTTCAGCAGCAGCAGCGATAGTATACTTGGCTCACAAGGGGAACGCTTCGGCTAATTGGCTGGCAATATGCCAACAATTCAACAGCTTTTGTGACCGTGTTTCTGAATCGCTGATTGGTTCTTTCGGTGCAATTCTTGGGTTTATAGTTCTGATTCTGCTATCAGCCATAGCACTATGTCGACGGCCCTAACAAGTTGTAAGCTGAAAGCATGCATCTCTGTGGCTCTGTCTACGAAAGTTTGCATTTCGTATGTGTGTTTGAATAGGTTTTCTACTGGATTGACAAATTAGAGTATGTGTAATGTTAATGGGTGGGATTCTTGTAGTCTGAGTTCTCTAAAGGGTGTTTTTTCGTAGTCTCCACGATTGTTTATACCGAAATCAGAGTGTCTCAACCGTCAAGTTGTCAACCATTGGATAAAAAGCATTTCCCCGCAGACTACTCAGTCGGTTCAGCTCAACTCAACTCGTTTGCAGTCCTAAATTAGTCATTTTCGCTGTAAAACGGGTAGAAGGTAAACTAAACGGATCATCCTTTGTACAACAAAAGGGACCTACAAATTTAGGCAGGGGGCATGTTTTATTTTTAACCTTTTCCACTCAATCCAGAAACAAGATCGGACGTTATTCTGGTTCGTCTCCACTTTCGTGAAACTATTCCCCAAGCAAGGCAGCCGATAAGTCATCGCCTCGCCCCTTCTATCTTATCTATTGCCTTGCTCCTCGGCTCCCTACTACTCCAGCCACTCCTTGTAATAGCTAACTCAGGGTTATTTGTGCTCATTTACGCGAACCTTTGACTATTCCCTGAGAGACTGACCTTGCAAGAATTCATCGCACCTAGGATGTTTCGAAACTGAGACCTAGGAGGGAGCAAGTCCTTAAGTCTCAAGTCTTGCCACTAGGCCAACTGCTTAGAGTAACGTACTTTTCATTGGGATTGGATCCTCTCAAGTTCTTTTGAGGGACTGGACGGTTTAGTCCAACCCATGTTCGGGCCCTTTCAGGATCCATTGATGAGCAAGACAGTTCGCTTTTTAGATGTCGTCGATTACATTAGGAAGCACATCCTTCACTGGTCAATATGGACCGTCGAATCCCTTCAAAGGGACTGGAGAGGATCCATTTCTTTCTTCATTGACACTAGCCTGGAAGCACATCATTCACTGTAATTTTACAGAATCAAGCTTTAAAAAAAATTCGAATGAGATGTTCACTAAAATTGTACTGCATTCTCTATTCTAAATCCCCCACCATTGTTGCTCGCAAGGACAGAGGTAGTAAACTATGCTGGTAGAAATTCCACGAGCGCGTCGATTGATTTCAGGGTCTTCTCATAGTACAGATACGATTCGTAGACCTTTGGCGTCCGAATGTAATAGTCAAACTGTCACAGAATATGCAGACGTTGTTAGCTAATTTCATAGCACAATCACAGAATATCCAAATTTTCTTTTTAGTTGTACTACTAGTTTGTAGTCTAAAAAAGTTTTATAAGATTGGCCCCTGCAAGTCGCTCAGATGAAAAAAAAAATTCTTAAAATAAATAAAAGATGTGTGAAGAAAATTTCCTATAATTATAAGTTATCAACAGTAACATTTTGGTCGCGTATTTAAAATAAAATCCCAAAGCATAGAGCATAAAATCCAAGAAATAATAGCAATAAACCAAGTAAATGACCTCTGCCATGTTATCAACCAACTCATTGGCAGCATCAACGTAAGCCTGCTGTCTGGTTTCTGGCACCATTGACAGAGCATTTTTCATGTCCTGAGACAAATAGGACTGCTTGAGCCTGATGTAGAACAAGATGTATCTCCAAGACATGGCCTCCAGCATATCCCTGATGCTATGTAACCCCTCCGCCGTCTGCCGGATCCTCAGCACCGCATCTTCCGGCGACAACCCGGGCTCCAAGAATTTCTCCCTCAGGAAGGAACGCGTGCCCCAGCTCTCGGCTAGCGCAATCGGGGCAGAATTTAGCCCAAGAGCTATGGAAGCTGTTAGGAATTTTGTGAGGAAATTTCGGCGGTGGGATTGATTTTGGTCGCCGGGAAATGATGCCCGGGTGGCCGGGAGAGGGCGGGGTTGGTGGCGGTGGGGTTGGGGTGTGGTGGTGGTGGGTTTGGGGTGGAGGAGAGTGGTGGTGTTAATGAAGTTGCTCATGGTTGGATTTGTATGGCTATGAGCAAAAGAGCTCGATTATACAAGAGATTTGGAGTTTTGGGCATGTTTCGTTGTTGCCCAATTGAGCTGCCCGTTCCTCCAACGTGGACCCTTCCTTCTTGATGAAATAGCATTCATTATCTTCTCCTCTTTACAACCCATCTCTCGCCGTTAAAAAGTAGTAGTATTTTACAATCCTCATTTTAAATCTATTTTTACAGGTAATAGTTAACTTTTACAGGTAAAATTTATTTTTGAAATCCGGACCATTGATTGTTGAGATGGACGGTGAGATATACACGTTTAAAGGGGATTTTTTTTTTAATTTAGCTTCATCTAAAAAGAAATATTTCAGGCACATATGTTTGAATGTGTCTGTGTCTGGAACTGTTTTATATATCTAAATTCTACAATCATCATATAAACCTGTGTCCGAACATCTATATCCATAGTACTTTGACAAAATGGCAAGTTGGGTATTTGATATAAGTTTAAACTCAGGATTATGAGTTGGTCGTTTGAACGAACGAGTCTTATGTTAAAATGCAATCCCTTCATTTCAAAGTTTTGGTTCAATATGAAAAGTCAAAAAAAAAATTGGAAAAAGAAATAAAATAGTGAAGTACTTTTGTACATTAACTTTAAATTTTTCGAGGCAGTGCAGAAAATTAATTAATATTTCTTATTTAATGCAAAAAAATTATTAAAATTATGCAAGCATTAATTGAGATCTCTTTGGTTTGTTGTGTGTTTGAGAGAGAGAGAGAGAGAGAGAGAGAGAGAAGGGGGCAAATAGAGTGACATCCAAGTGGAAGATGTCCTATATTCCTTACATTAGGTGAGGGTTCAAACTCCATCAGCCTCATCCCCTTTCTCCCAAGTAGAAGAATTAAAAAAATATGTGGGAGAATAAGGGCAAATTTGAGCATTTAGAGGAAAATTATGCTTTCCCCAAGCAACAATCTTTCATAAGTCAACTAAATGTATGTTGACTCATGAAAGGTGTAGCTTTTCTTTTTGGTAAAGAAAATAAAAATAAAAATGGATAGAGATAACAGCTCTGGAAACATGTGAAACTTGCATTTTGCATCTTCTGATATAGGAAGGAACTTACAGTTCTATGAACCATAAATTTCCAAAGTAAGCTGTGTCTTGGCAAGACAAACTGCCAATAACACGAAACGAGTTTTTCAGAAGGCGACTTACGTATTCCATTATTATGAGTTGGTATTATCATCTGGTTCCTTCCTTGCGTAAAGATCCAAGTATGTCTTTGGCATCGCCCGCTAAATTTACTGCAGATCGATGTTAAGCAAAGAGACCAAGGTTCGTTTTCTAGTTGTCACTGAACTCAGCTTAATACCAGGTTACTCAAGTTAAATGCAGGTTTCGTAAGGTGAAGCAACTTATCATGTGTTGGCCAATGAGAGGGTTTTTATCCTGTAAAAGAAATTGCCCTTCAGCCCATGTTTGATGCTGCGTGGTGAGGGGGACGCGCGGTTTCATCTAACAAGACGGAGTGGTCCTGCTAATAATCCGATGTTTGGTTGCTGTTTTTCTGAGGCGGACTTGTAGTCTAATCAGGACTATGAATCCTCTGAAGTCGGGTTTGGCCAACTTAGGGGGTGTCTTTGATTGTCCGTTACGAGGACTTGCTCCCAATTGATATATTGTCACATTAATTTCATCTCATCATCAAATCATACCCCTCCCCACACAAAAAAAAAAAACAATTTGTCTCACTCCTCAACCAAAATAAATATGATTGCATTTCACAACTAATCTCTCCACTATCAATACCAACTTCAATATCCTCCTCACTACCAATCCCCTGCGACCTATGGCAAGTATAAAATAAGGCTCAAGGCTGTATCTCGAACAAGAATTCGGGTAATTTAAGGAAGGAAAAAAGAATGGAAAAGTTGAAGGATTAACTGTTGTGAGCCATTAGATCCTGTAACTTTTCTCCTCTCCTTTTCCCTAAACGCCTCCATTTTGTTTACTCTTTTTCCCCTTTCCCAATATTATTTTTCTGAAATTTTATGTTGAATATATGAAAATAGATGTCTTGTACGGAAAACGTCATAGTACTTAATAAGCACAAACTGAGAAAGAGTATTTTAAAAATTACCATGGGATTAATCTAAAAGAAAAGATAATGATTTGTATATTGTAACATCTTGGCGTTGAGATTTAGGCGCCTAATGAGGGGATATTGTCGGGTATCCTATGGACTTGATACCATTTCTCACAGTTGGGGTCGCGCCCCAGAATAATGCCGGTGTTCCGTAATGTTTATGTTATGCAATGTTTTTCTCTGATTATTCCCATGAATTATATAACTTCTGTCGTAAATCTCACCTGAAATGGACATTTCAAATCGTCATGGGTTTGATCCTTTCAATGATGGTGACTTTATTGTTGGTCATTGGGGTCCGAATTATTCTATAGTGACGATTTTGATGATTTGAAGCTCGTGCAATAATTTATTCGATAGTGCCAGGAGTTTGGGGCCTACAATTGCTCAAGTTAAAGCCAATGAGTGAATATTTATTTTCTTTTTATTACACTGTAGTCAACTCCAGAATGTATTTTGATTGATTCACATGCTTCCACTCTTCAATTTACAGATATGGATGTTTGTGAATATTTTACATATGGGAAGTTAAAAAAGAAGACTTGGGTGATTTTGTTTCACTGGCCTGTTGTGTCTTCTAACCCTCGGGTTGGGTTGTGACACTAGATGATAGTATAAAATAACTTACAATTTTGGCTAGATCAAATCAAATGTTTGGAATATCGGATAAGATGACTTAATGAAACAATAAAACTATGAATTCATACAATCAAAACAAAAAAAGTGCGAACATACGATAGGAAAGTGTGAGAATCCCAACACCAAGTACTTGTAAATGTAGATGAATTAATGTACTTGTAATTGCGTCATTCGTTATAGAGCAGGAAATTGATTTTCACATTCTGCTTTTGTCCAAATTAAGTGCACTTTATTTTTCGTCTACATTCACGTAGAATTACAAAACTACTCTTCATACCTTTTTTTCCTTCACACATGAAAGAGTAATCATGTAATTTCACATCACTACAAATCGAAAAAATAAGTGCATTTCGATAACAGAAATGATATTGGTACCGACGGGGTCGGTACCAATATAGTAGGGACGGCCGCGCCGGGCCGTCTCCGGCCACCGGACGGCCGATCCGAGCTGTCCAAAAATTCTAAAAAAAAAAACGAGGGGGCTCGCTTGGGAATCAACGGCATCCGACGTGTGTAAAGTGCTTGATCCGAGCACCCTTTTTTCATGTATATATGTATATTTGCGGAATATACATATATACACGAAAAAAAGGTGCTCGGATCAAGCACCTTACACACCTTGGATGCCATTGATTCCCGCAATAGCCCCCTCGTTTTTTTTTTTAGAATTTTTGGACGGCTCGGATCCGCCGTCTGGTGGCCGGAGATGGCCCGGTGTGGCCGTCTCTACGATTTCGGTACCGACGGGGTCGGTACCTGTAGCATTACTCGTTGGATAAAAGTAGAGTGTGAAAATCAATTTTCTAATGCTTTATATACAAATGTTCATGCACTGATTTAAATATAGATGTCACAATCCCTAACATTTTGCGCCTTGTTATTGAGCAATACTACGGATACAGATGTATAGATGTATGCGAAACCACTTGAGTTTTACATGTTAACATAAAGCTATACTATCAGATGGTGTAGGGAACATATGTTCACAAGGGTTGCAAACGACTCAAGCTACTAGTGGCTTGTTAAGGCTCGGTTCGTTTAGTAATTGAGCCGATATCGAGTCTGAATTTTAGGCACGTTTAGCTTAACCGGAAAAAATTCGGTTTGGCTCACAAAAGCTCGACTCCTTTTATAGACTCAACCCTTTTAAAGAAGATCGTTAGGTAAATTAGTCAGGCTCATCTCGATTACGACTAACCCGAGCTCAAAAATTATAAAACTCGGATAAAAAAAAACTGTAAAACTGGGCTTAGCTTGTTTGCACGTACCTTTCATTGTATTTTTGTTAATTTCAGTATAGTATAAAAAGTCTGAGGAGAGGTTTAGAACCTAGGGAAAGGAAAGGAAAGGAAAAGAAAGAAAAATAAAATGGAAGAAAAATGAGAGGAAAAATTTCCTATTCAATGCACTTTTAAAATTTTTATTTTCTTCGCTCTTTCCGTTCAAAGTTCACACCAAACAATAGAAAAGAAAACTTTTTAATTTTCCCTTTTTTTCCCCTTTCCTTTTCTTCGATTCCAAACAGAGCCCTGACATTTTTTCAACAGCCAAAAAAAAGAGTCTCTGACTTCGACGGTCCGACGGACTACTTGTTCACGCAGCACGCCAAAGGAAGACTCTTCTATTTCTTCATTTTGAAACCCAACTTCCATCACACCTTCCTCCACAATTTGTTCTGCAAAATCCGCCACAAAAAACCTCTCTTCCCTATCAGAAACCCACCGAATTCCCCTCAAATTTCTCGATGGCGAAAACTGGGTTGTTTAATCTCGAGCGTCACTTCGCCTTCTACGGCGCTTACCACAGCAACCCGATCAACATAGCCATACACACGCTCTTTGTCTGGCCTATTTTCCTCACAGCTATTCTCATCCTCTACTTCACTCCCTCTCTGTTCAACCTCCCTCCGATCGAGGTTTCCTTACCCGGGAACAGCAACCTTGTACTGATTTTGAACCTTGGGTTCTTGGGTACCTTGCTCTACGCCGTGTTTTACGTCTGTTTGGATGCGAGAGCTGGTTCTTTGGCTGCTTTGTTGTGTTTCGTTTGTTGGGTCGTTAGCAGTTACCTTGCGAACCTAATGGGGTTTTCCCTGGCTTGGAAGGTGAGAATTTTGATAACGATTTTGATATGCTTTGTTTGATTTGGGTTCTGTTTTTGGCTTTTAAATTTTGTACACAATAGTTTGAATTTGATTTGGGTTTTGTTTATCTTTAATTTAATTGTTTAAGATTTCCGCGGCTAAGACTCTTCTTGAAGATCGACTTATCCTTCATTCGTCTTTAAAGTTATTAAATGATTTGAATAAGATTTTAATTAACGTTTCCGAAAACCTCGGGGCGTTACGATCGAGCCCTAAACCTCATGCTTCAAAGGAGCGCTACACGACCATTAGTAGTTACCTTGCAAACCTAATGGGGTTTTCACTGGCCTGGAAGCTGAGATTCTTGGCGATGTTTTTCGCGTGTACAATAGTATTTGACCAGGGTTTTGTTCTTGGCTATTGAATTTTGTACACAAGTTGTATTTGATTTGATTTGATTTGGGTTTTGTTTATCTTTAACTAAAATGTGAGTTGACTTTTGTTCACCCTCCACTTAAGAGGGTGAACATTAGCCTCTTTTCTATTGGTTGAAATGATGTGGACCTCATCACAAAGTGATAGTCATGTTTTCCATAAAGTGTATTGCATGATTAGCATAACATTACTTTGCGGTGGATTTCACACCATTTCAACCAATAAGACAAAGAGTAATGTTCACCCTCTTTTAAGGAGTGTGAACAAAATTGCATTCCTAAAATGTTTAAGACTTCCACTGCTAAAACTCTGCTTGAAGATCTACTTATTCTTAATTCGTTTTTAAAGTTATTAAATCATTTGCAAAAGATTTAATCAGCGCGTTTCCGAAAATAGGGGCGTTACAATCGAACCCTAGACCTCACGCTCCCAAGGATCGGGGCTACATGACCATTAGTAGTTACTACCTATGAAGTACCGACACCTCCAGAGGCCAAAGTATCGCAGTGTCGGACACGGGGACACATACGGGACACGTCACGTGGCATGTCCCATAATTTAATATAAATCTTTTAGGGGGACACGGCTGGGGACACTGATGGCGACACGGCAGGGGCCAAACTGTAATTTTTTGAGGGGCCAAATTGTAATTTTTTAAAATTTTGAGGGTCAAGTTGTAATTTTTTTTAAAATTTTGGGGCCAAATTGTAATGTTTTTAAAATTTCTGGGTGTCTAACTATAATTATTTATTTATTTATATAAATAAATAAATATACACGTGGTGAGTCCCCCGCTGTGTCCGTGTCCCCATTTTTTTTAGAATTCCCGTGTCCCCGTGTCGGTATCCGTGCATCATAGGTTACTACTTGCGAACCTTATGGGGTTTTCACTGGCTTGGAAGGTGAGAATATTATTGGCGATGTTTTTGATGTGTACAATAGTTTTGACTTGGGTTTTGTTCCTGGCTTCTGAATTTTGTACACAAGTATTTGATTTGATTTGGGTTCTGTTTTTGGGTTCTAGACAAGGACAGACGCAGAATTTCAACATTTGGTGGGCAAAACACATTAGTAAAATATTTTTTGTCACATATATAAAAGATCTAAAAGATCAGATCAATTTCTGCTAATACATGCGGACTATTATAGAAGTGGTATCAAAATTATTAGGGCCAATTACTCAAATGGTCCTTGTAGTTTGATCTTTGTGTCACTTTGGTCCCTACTCTTCCAATTGACTTGATTTTAACCCCGTAGTTTTGATTTCGTGCCAACTAAGGACGAAAGATAACTTATGTTAGCTCCCACTTAGGTAACCCACTAGACGGGATTACATTTTACCCTTGTAGTTTGGGCTTGATGCGAATTGACCCATTGTCAATTAGAAACTACCACACAATCCCATGTAATTTGTGTACTAAAGTGTCCGTTACATCTGTTAATCATAAATATACAAAGACCATATTACCCCTCTTATATTATTCTCTTTATCTTTCCCATCTCGTAAACATGTAAACAGTAACACACATATGGTTAATGTATAATTTATAACATATAGATGAAGATACTAATTGAATCTCTTATCAACATAGCTAAATTACAAATTATCATTATTCTTTTTTGTTCTTGTTTACTTTTTACATTTGTTAGCTTTGAGACAATTTTTTAGATTATTTATTCAGCTTGACAAGAGGAATGGAAAATGTAAAAGATTATGTCCAAAACCATAAAAAAAAGTTTGCGAAAGCATAAAATAATTCTACATAGAGAGTTTTTTTTTTCTTTTTCTAAGATTTTTTCTGGTTTAGTTCATATTTTTCTTTCTTTTTTCACCTCTAGTTGAGAAGAAAAATATTTTTATAGCTTAACACAAAACTAAGAAAAGGAAAAAAGTATATTTGTGACGCTAACACAACACCATCAATTATACCAAAAAGTTAGATTCAGTGTTTTAAATGGCGGCCGCCGAGGCGCTTGGAGGTGCCCTGCCGCCACGCCAATATCCCTTGGCGTTTGATTTGGCTCCCAGGGAGGTTTGGCGGCGGCCTTGGCGGCCATGGCGGTCTCGGCTGCCTTGGCGGCGTCATCGGTGTCTTTGGAGGCCTTTGGCGGCCTAAAATGTATAGTATTAAACTAATGGAGATCAAGTTTTGGAAGGGTATGGAGGAGAAGAGTTAAAGGAAGGAGATGAACTTTGAACTTGGCATTAGGAATCTCCGATCTCAGTTATTTCTACTTGTTGTCTTATTCAACTTATTTACTAGTTGCTACTACTTAATTTCATTTGGATTTATACATTAAACTTTGCATTATGGTTATATAGAACTTTGAACTTGCATTATGGATACATAGAATATAGTTTGATTGGATAATGGTTTGTTAAAAAAAAAAAAAAAGAGGCCGAATTGCTTGGCATAGGCTGCTTGGCGCTTGGAGGTGGGTCTCTGCCCTACTAGCGCCAAGCGCCATTTAGAACATTGGTTAGATTATAGGTTGAAAAACTAAATTTTTTTTGACTTTTTTTTTTTGAAAAAAGGGAATTATGGCGATTTAGGATTTACTAATTAGATTGATATGAGATTGAATTAATTTTCATCATATGTATATACAATATTACATTAAATGAATGTGTTTACATGTATAGATGGGAGAGGAAAGAGAATAAGATACGAAAGGTAATATTTTCATTTTACATTTATCATTGATATAATTTAAAGATGCACTTTAGTACACAAATTACATAAGGTCGTGTGGTAGTTTCAAAATTACAAGGGGTCAATTAACATTATGCCCAAACTACAGGGGGTCAGGTCAAGTATAATTTGTCAAATGGGTTCCGTTAATGGGAGCTAACGGAAGTTATCTATTGTCCGTAATTTGCACAAATCTAAACTGCAGGGTTGAGTCAATTGAAAGAGTAGGGGCTGACACAGAGACCAGACTATATGGACCATTTGAGTAATTTGTCCAAATTATTATCATAAATTTTTTTTAAACCCATATCATATAGAAATATGATCCCGTATAATTTTAGATTCTCATAAGTTTGTGCATCCATGTGCATTTCAAAAAGTAAAATATTGAACGTATTGTTAAATTTGTTGTAGGTGTTTACAATATTAGAAGGACAATTATTGAATTTTCGAAACAAAATCTTAGACGGGTGGGCAGCATCTTACATAATTTTGATGTTTTTGAGAAAAATATGACTCTAAAGAAAATTTGAAACTTTATAGGGTGGTTGTTCAAGCTCATCCACCTCTCGGTCGATCTTTGGTTTTGGATTTAATGTTTGTGCTGTAACTGAAATTATGAATTGGTTGTATTTGGTGAAATGTGTGAACCATTAGGACAATAGCTGGCAAAGTTTTCCTTCGGATTTGTTGGTTGAATTTAGTCGATTCATTTGTAGTTTTTTTTGAGAAAAAAAATAAGTACGGGAGATGCAACTGATTCTCAGAATCGGTCCTCTGAATTCAATTCTAAATTAGTTCACGTTGTTTATTTGCTAATACCTTTTCGAGACCTGCTGTAAGGAGCCTTGTGCATTGGGTGTTATTACCTTTTATGTGTGGAACTTTTGAGAGTTGTAAATGGGCAGTATGCTTGCACATACACATGACAACATTCATTTTCTTAGGCTCGTTGAGTAGGTCACCAATGCCAATATACTGCTTGATTTGAGATTGGTAGCCATATGGTTGTAGCTTATTTACCTCGCAATTTATTTGGAAAATCAATGTAACCATTTAATTTGTTCCAGACACATGACGTGCGTATTTACCGTACACTTTATTTTCGAAACCAACCAAGCTGTTTAACTTTTTCAAGACATATGTTGTACGATCAGATAATTCTTGATGACAATTTTTTGACATGGGTGACCTACTCGCCGAGCCTAAGAAAATGAACGGTTCTTATTACATCAGCAGACCAGGGGTGAGTCGGAAAACGCCTTCATAGCACACGTGTGGTGCCATTAAGCACGTCACACTGTACATAGGAAAGAATTCCTTTGATCGATCTTCCTTTATAGCAGGCATGTTGTGCTATTAAGCGCATCACACTGCAGATAGGAAAGAATTCCTTTGCTCAATCTTCCATATTACTTATTATCACACCTTTTGTTCTGTTAATTCCCTTTTTATTTTCCAATCATCAATCTTATTAGTGTAGTCCCATGATCACTAGTTTCATGTGCAAGATTTATTCTAGAATGAATGTTTCATTCTCTTTGGAAACGCAGATAACATCTGACTCCATTTTAGCTGAATCTTCTTCAGTTTATACTTTCTGGTTCTGCTTTTGGCCCTTTATTCACTGCTATGGGTTTCCTTCTTCCCCTCTTGTATTTTCCGTACTCCCTACCTGCAATGCAACAGTCATCTGAGGCAGGGAGTTCTCTGGTTAACATTTCCAATATACTGTACCAAACACTTTTAACGACAAATACTGCTTCTACTTTTTTATTGTTTGTATTTCGTTTTTTCCTAGTTGATGACTTGAGTTTGAGTACTTAAAGCTTCACTTGTATGTTTCAGGTTGTTCTGGCAGCTCAGCTGGTATGTTGGACAGGGCAATTCATTGGCCATGGGGTATTTGAGGTAACAAGTTCTTCCACTTGAAACTAGAAAATCACTTTCAGTGTATGTAAACACCTCTAATGATAACTTATAATGCAGAAACGTGCACCAGCGCTCCTTGACAATCTCTCTCAAGCCCTTCTGATGGCTCCCTTCTTTGTTCTGTTGGAGGTCATTAGTGAACAAAATTTTCGATTATTTGTTTATTTTTTCTCTTGTTGGGTAACTAAAGATAGGTATATTGCTACTGTTGGTTTTTGTAGGCTCTACAAACCATTTTTGGTTACGAACCATACCCAGGGTTCCATGTTGCAGTTCAAGCAGAGGTAGAAGCTGAAATTAATGAATGGAAAGATAAGAAGCAGAAACTAGTTTCTTAAGTGTGTGCTGGTGCATGTGTCGCATTACTCTGGAACAAGTACAAAAACATACTATGCATATTCTGATATATGAATTCCATGAAATTTATAAATTTCCAAACCAGCCATGTCATAGCAGACTTGCCAATAAACACAAATAGCTTGAGTTGTAAAAAAGGTGACTTCTCTTTTCAATGGTGTTCTGAGTCGGAATTTTCATCTCTTCCTTCCTTACATAAAGATCGAAGTATATGCTTTTGCCATCGCTGCTAAATATATGGAATATGTTAAGCAAGGAGAGCAAGGTATGTTTTCTAGTTGTCATTCAGCTTAATACTTGGTTATTCATATCATTGAGCAACTTAGCATGTGATCGCTATTGAGTGGGCTTTTTGTCCTGTAAGAAGTTATCCTTCAGCTGTATCTGGAACAAGGATTCGGGCAAGGAAAGAAAAGCCATTGGAAAAGTTGAAGGATCTAACCGTTGTGGGCTATCAGATCCTGCAACTTTTCTGTTTCCCTTTTCTTTTTTCTTGCCCAAATCCTTGATCCAAATACTGCTTTAAAACCTCGATTTGTTTACTTCCCTTTCTTAGTAGTAAATGTATGGCTTGTAGAGCCCACGATGGTAGCTCATACAGAGTTGGGAGGGATTTGGTCTGTAATCTGAATTATAGCTATAGACATGCGTCTTCCCTTTAGGACTCTCTGCCTTACATATCCCCATAATTCACAGTATGTGTAAACATTTTGATACAGCACGGGGAGGGATGAGAAGGGGAGGAAGGGTAGTGCAAATGGGCCACAACCCTAACACAACCATAGCCTTAAAACTCAATTCTCGTTTATCAAACGCTCATAATACATCAAGAAGCTCTTATTTAAAGAACTAACATCCGGACAAAAGAAATTAGAATCCTAATAAAACTAGATAACAAAACATATCATTTATCTTATTGTAACTGAATACTTATCAAGATATTATCCTTCTAAATTATAATAGCGACAATGGCTACTGTAACAATAACAATAATAATAATACTAATAATAAGGCAGCTAGGATGTTAACATTCTGCATCATTCTCCCCGACAAAGAAAAAGAACTCGACCTCGAGTTCAAGCTAAGGTCTAAATATTGCACTCTTTCATGCCAATGGATAAAATACTCTGAATATGGCAGCTGCTTGATTTGCTTCAACTTCCAAGTTAATATTGGTCAGTAGGTCGCTGACGATGTCCATCTTGACAACCCAAACATTGTCTTCAATGCCAATAAAATTAATCCTTTCTGAGAGAAAGAAATAGGTTTGTGGGGAGTAAAAAAGGGTTCAATAATTTGGGTGCACTTTCATTGTCTCGAATTTTCCTCATCTTTGATTACTTCTTGGTCATTGACACCTTCCAAATTTTCTGTCAATTCGCCACTCAACAATTTCCGTCTGATCTTCAGAAGAACTTTGTGGGACCTCTAGTGCATCACCTCTATTATAGGCGAAGTTGCATTTAGATGGTCATTTGTCGTACTATTTTTCTGCTCTGTCTGTCCATCTTTCCCTTACTGGAGGAAGGTATGAGGAGGCAACAACAATGACAAGGATAAACTAGAGAGAATTCACTGATGGAAACGATCTGGAAAGGAGGGTTTTGATGGCAGCAGCGACAGTTGACAAAGAGATCTGTAGCTTTTTCCCCTACTTTTCTTTTGTGTTTTTTTTTTTTTTACTTATTTATCTCAACCCCGTTTTGGGGGTTATTGATACAACAACAGGTATAATAGAATTTTGGGAGAAAGAGAGAATGAGAGAATATCGAGCCTAAGCTCTGATACCAAAATTTGTGCAGCATGTGAAGGGATGAGAATGGTAGAGAAGGGAAGCGCAAATGGGCCACAGCCTTGAAACTCAATTCTCTTTAATCGAACTCTCACAATACATCAAAGAAGCTCTTGGTTAAAAACCAACATCCTAACAGAAAAGGAATTAGAATCCTTTTAAAGCTAGATGACATACTCATAACAAAACTTATCATAACTACTTATCATTATCTTTTCTTGTTTTATAACAACTGAATGCTTATCAAGATATTATCCTACTAAATTATAAAAGTGACAATGGCCATAATAATTAATAACATTTCCTGGACCAAAATCTTTCTCCGGCGACTAGGACATTAACATTCCGCATCACTCCAGTACGGTAAGGAGCTTGAGAATCCTCATACGAGGTTACAGGAGGTGACAACCATTGGTATTAGTCCACATTAATATTTGTATTGACATAAGTTGTCGGGTTGGGATTTGTTGGTAAGGTCATTGTTTATGAGCACCCAAGTTATCAGAATCAGACAACAGCTGCCAAATATTGTATCAAACAGAAACATTAATTTTTACCATGGAAAACATAAACAACAGTTTGGGTCCTGAGAAGTCTTAGAAACGCCTGTCAATAGTAACCTTCAATCCATGTGCCATTGACAGAATTGTCATCATGCGGTACTTCACTGGATGCCCTGGCACTAAGCTGAATTTGAAAAACCTACACAAAATAGCCAGAGCCATCTTCATTTGGAGATACGCTGAGTCCTTCCCTAGGCATATCCTTGGCCCTGCCTGCGTATCAAAGACAAGAAGAATTTTAAACAAAGTCGAGGTCAAATTTGCATCGTCAACTGAGATCTGCAATGCAAGTTTGGAAAAGAGGCATAATATAGGTTTAACCGAGGTCGGACAATATTTACCGCTTCATCATTTAAAGAATACCTGGAAGGCAGTGAACTTGAATGGAGATGCATTCTGGAAATATCCCTCTTTGAGCCATCTCTCAGGGTTAAATGAAGCTGCATCGGGACCCCAGTTGTACTCCATTCTTCCCATTGAATATGGAACATAAGTCACCAATCCTCCTGCCTTAACTTTGGTTCCATTAGGTAAAACATCATCGTCCAAGATGCCTTTCGGATCCTACAAACCCTCAAATTTGTGCGATTAGAGTTCTTTTGGGTTGCATTTTTCGTAATTCATCGTGCTAGTCTTTTATGATCGCCATAAAAATGACACAAAATCAATTTTTGTGGACATCAATGCTATACTTTATCTGTGAAATGAAGGTGGCAGGCACCTGGCTTGGTTCCCATGATTCGTGAAAACAAATATTTTTTTGTCCAACTGTTTTTTGGAAACATTTCTGAAAACAACGAACTTTTCACCGAAAGCCTAAAGAGTATGTTTTTGAATCTCCCAAGCAGTTTTTACTGAAAAATGGATTGCTTTTTCTTCTTAAACATGCGCATTGTTTTTGACACGTGTTTTTCTTCTCAGAAATAATAAGTTTTGCTCCTTTTTGATTTTGCATTCTATCTAGTCAACTGAGATACCTGAGGGACTGCTGGGTACAATCGGAGTGTCTCTGTGACCACTGCATGTAAATAGGATAGTCTTCCCAACGAGTCATATGTTAGCAGTCCAGCAAATTGTGTTACTCTTTGATTGAATGTTTCAGAATCCTCTATGTCATACTGAATCAACGAGACCTTTTCCTCTTTCGCCCTTTCTTCCTCTAATGTTGTGAGCTCTGAGTACAGCTTGTCTGCTACATGGGCGTTGCTCATTATCATGTATATGGCCCAAGAGAGAGTTGTGGCTGTCGTGTCGCGGCCAGCAATTACAAAATTCAGGACAATATCTCTGAGGCTTTTATCGGTTATGTTGTTTTCTGGGTCTTTCCCTAGCTCAATAAATCTTGATAATATATCATGCTTAACCTGATCATTTCCATTTACAGATGTCATTTCAGCTTTAGAGGTTGCAACATTTTTCACTTCATGAAAGGGAGAAAGGGCTTCAGGAACTGAATTACCTTTTCGCTTTTGCTCGACTCTCCAGTTGCTTCTATCTCTGCCTTCCTTTTCCGAATAACCGAGTAAGTGAAATCATCGACGATTTTGATGCTCTGGTCAAGCACTGCTTCCGAACCCACGTTAAGAAATTTCTTTATTTTCCACAATGGGTCAATGAACCGAAGAGTTACAATAATATTTGCAATATCAAATGCCCGAGCAAAGGAGTTGTCTGGTAGATGGGGGGCCAATGTCCCTATTTCTACACCAAATCCCACCTTGCATATGGAGTCCAAAGTCATCCTCATGAACAACTCCTAGAAACCAAAAAACATGTGGAAATCAAAATCTTGTACCAAATGGTACTGACAACGCGATAGGATGGTTTCGCTTCATCAGCGTTTTTACCTGAATGTCTATTTGTTCGCTGTGGAGAGATGCTTTGTTTAGAATAGAAGAGAGCTTAAGGCTATAATCTCTGAATACTAGAGTGCTGAAATCCCTCAGGTTTTTGGATGCAAACTCGAAGCTTGCCGTCTTCCTTTGTTTCCTCCATAGCTCACCATCTACATTGAAAATACCATCTCCCAGCAACACCTCCATGTAGGAGCGATATACTTCACCCTGGAACAGAATTAGGAAACATCAAGAAACAAAAGTATTTACGTGAGAGTTAAATTATGTGCGGTTCAGTCAGACAATCATAAAACTTAGAGCAGAACACTAGAAAAACTGAGAATGTTTCACCTTTGGGTAATTCGCGAAGTTGGTCTTCAGGACATGCTCAACGTTAGCAGGATCAGCAATGTAAGTATACGTGGTGAATGGCATCGGCACCACCACAGTTTCCGACTCGGAGAGGTACTTCAGAATCCAGTCGTGCATCCTATTGTAATTCATGAACTGTTCAATTGCTGCCCCGACGAGCGGCCACGTTTTCGGGCCTATTTTGTTTCTCTGATTCCATCTGTGGATTAATACCCATGATATTAACATGCATGCTATAATTGAGATTCCCATGTTGTATCCATCTGTTGAGAAAGGAATGGGAATTTCTTGTTCCATCTGAGGGAAAAAAGAAAGAAGATGAAAGAAGAGCAATGTAGTACAAAAGGGCTTCAGAGGGCATTGTTTCTTATAAAGTATTGTGGTGAAGAAGTGGGTGAGACGTAGGTGGCTAATGAATGAATAATTATTCAATAGTCCGAGAGCATCGCCATGTGATGTTCCGGACCACTCTAGAACCATACATTAAATTATGCGGGATTCATATACTTAGTCGTGAACCCCACCAAAATTTGTGGTTGTGGAGTGGTCTAAAGCACCATGTGGCGATGCTCCCGAACTGTTGAATAATTTCACTTGATTAAGTTGGTATAAAATCTGTTGTAACATTCTTTGTGGCGTAGCATTATTAATGGTTTCATACCATTGGCAGCTCTAACCTAATTTGAACAATCGCAAGTACGTGATCCGCATTTCTAGCTCATTTCTTTATTGTCTGGAAGAAAGCATTTCTATCTCATTTCTTATTTTTGGAAGAAAAACACAACATACATGAGTTTTCATTCGCGGAGAAAAATTTACACGATGATGAAATAAAGACCTATTTGTCACTGCGAATTCTACAGAGTGGAGCAATGTTTTGAAAATCGAGCCAGTGAATGAAATGGGTCATCGGTTTCAACTGCCGGATAAAATGGGTTGAACCGTGGTGCCATATTATGTAATGAATATATAATTTTATAAGCTAATATACTAGTACTAAGCTGAAATATTTCTATTGCTGTGTATCCAAAAATGAAACGGTATATATAGATAAACCGGTTCGGGTCAACCAACACAGTCCAGTTCGATGGTTCAACTGCTTGTTTTACTTATTACACGACAAAGCGGTTCTATTCATGAAACAGTTTTGGGCGGTTAACCAGACTGGATTTGGGACCGGTAGGAACGGCAAATAAAATGTATATATAAATGCACCGGTTCGGGGGTCAACCAACACAGTCCAGTTCGATCGGTTCAATGGTTCAACAGCTGGTTTTACTTACTATTACACGACAAAGCGGCTCTATTCATGAAACAGTTTTGGGCGGTTCACCAAGGCCGGTAGGAACGGCAGTCCGGCTTTCAAGCACTAATGTGGAGGGGCAGTCCGGCTTTCAAGCACTAATGTGGAGGGCCAAGTTTCCCAAGGTCGAGCCACTGAACTCGGCGTGGCAGGCCCAAAGCCTGCATGGGGGAATAGGCCGTATTAAGAAATAGCTGAACGGGTGGGTCCTAAGACTTGGGCTGAATACGGGGAGAGGATTGCCCGATTGACGACCCTAAGCTAGCTGGAGATGAGTCCGTAAGCAATAACTTATGGATCACTGAGAGAGGCATGAAGTCGTTAGAGAGGCACAGATTTTTCGAGGTGTTTGTAGGGTCAGTCACTGTACTCTATATAAAGTAAAGTATGTGGTGTAAAGCTAGGGAGGTTTTTCAACTTACGTCCATTCTTGAAATTTACTTTCTTTGATGGGGGCTGATTTTTTTTTATCAACAAAAGAAAGGTTTTCATACCATTAATAAAAATTATACATAACAAAAATCATGTAGTAACATACCAGGGAGCATCATGCAGAAACGGTGGTACCTCATCTATCACTACACCTCATATCCATTTAAAAAAAAAAAAACAGAAAAGAAACACACCCAAAGGTTGGTAAGACACTAACAAAAGGGAAAATAACGGTCTAGGATGTGTTTTGATGATTAATACCGGCTAAGGACATGCTGAGAACAATAGTTAATACTGAAAATATTCTTATCGGGTATGAATTATCAAAACACGTCTTCGGCCGTCATTTTCCAAAAAAAAAAAACTTAGCCCAAAACAAAAGGGCTAGGCCCAAACACCAAAACAAACCCTAAATCTACAGCAGCCCCTAAACCAAACCCTACGCTACTGCAGCCACCAACTTCGGAGAGTGCCGTTCGACCAACTACCGACTGGTAGGCACTAACGTTGCCGTTCATTGTGCAATTAGCTCGCCCGAGAGAGAAGCTGGACGAGAAGGCAGTTGCTTGCACGGATGACTTCGCCATCAAACTTTGGATTGAGAATTTTCATGTCACATGTACTCCTTCCGTTCCTTTTTAAATGTCCTGCTTCGTAACTCTAATTTATTAAAAAGACATCATCATTATACTTTTCACATCAACTTTTTCCTTCACTTTCCTTACTTACCCATTATCATTACACTTTTACTCACTAATTTTTCAAAATGGAATCTACTTTTAGGGACAAAATAGACAATACATCAACTTTTACCCACTAACTTTATAAAATGGACACTTATTAAGGGACAGCCTAAAATGGAATACTGAATTCTAAAAAAGGAACGGAGGGAGTATGTTTTTTTATCACATCATTGTATCTGAAGTTTCTGTATGCAAATTATATCTGCTCGATATTCAAATTACATACTTGATGTATTCGTGGAATTGGTGTATTGTTATACATGTCAATACGCCGAAGGTGTGGAACTTTGCTCCATTTTAATTAATTGAGCCCTTGGTAGTAGACGTCGGGGTGGGGTCAGTTCATTTAAGTAAGTATGAAAGTAAACCCACATGACTGGTCATGCAGGGTGTAATGGCGGCTCAAGCTAATCCATAAGAGCTCCATAATTAGTGCAAATTACGGTGCATGATTGGTTAGCTAATTAAGTTCATTAAAAAAACATGACAACGTGTCAAACTGTCAACTCCGATTAATGACGTAGTTGGTGCAAACTAAGGTGATTGGTTAGCTAATACTAGTAATTGGTATTTGTTTTAGTCAAATGCATGCACCTACTGTGTACCGTTTGAATCTCAAACTCTCCAATTTTTTTCCACCAGCTCTTTTGAAGCATATATATATGGCCTGGGAATCTTATCTTATCATTAATTTTAACTTTTACTCCTTTTCAGCTATAAGACAACTCAAATGCAAGAAAAAAGTTTCCATCATCTTGCTAGCCCATTTGACCATGCCACTCGTGGCCTCGTATTTATTCCTATTTTCTTGACGTATCGCATCACGCACACCCTGAGAAACCCGGAAAATGACCTACTCCTGATTAGAGCTGCAGACGAAACGAGCTGCTTACAGGCATATTGTGGCTCAGCTCGTGGCTCGAAGGCGCGCTCGTTAGGGGCGGCTCAGCTCATGACCCAAATCCACGTTACGGTTAATTGGAAACGGCCATTACATGTTGTTTACGCAAAAAAGAGGAGTTTGTGAAACATCTGTTGAAGAAATTTTAGTTCAATAATTATATAACCACATATACTCACAAAAACACTTTACACACATATTCATATCTTTTGGTAGGTTTTATACACACTGGAGGTGTAATTTATGTGGACCCCAATGTGAATGTAAGTGGGTTTGTATAAGTTTTTGTGATTGTAGAATAATTGATGTTGACAATATCAATCATTAGTTTCATATAGGTCAATTGATTTGAACTGTGGTAAAATTGTACTCCATCAGTTGCATTTTTATTGTCCATTATTCTGTTTGTCTTTTTTATATCTTTTGCATATTTCTTTTAGTGTAGATCTTGAAAAATATGCAATATGGATATTGTTTGATAGATCTCGATTAGTTCTATAATACAAAATTTTTAAAATTATGAAAAATATTATAGATTGAAAGATATAAACAATTAAAAAATAACACACAATTCAAAAATGGATAATGAAAATACGACGGAGGGAATATCTTTTATTTTATTTTTTTTCAATCGATTGGAGAAATCATTTATATTATGTATGAATTATAAAGTACAAACTCAGGACACTACACCATTTGTGAGAGTCCACGAAATAACTAAGCCTAACAACTCAACCAATATACATAATAAATAAGCCCATCATAGGTAAAAAACAAAGAAAGAATAGAAAATCCTCTCTAATAAGATGTAATAAGATGTAAGAGTCCTGACCAATTGAGGTAGTCTCAATTATTTAGACCTGAATCTATAATATAGCAGATTTTCATGTTCCAAATTAATCAAATAGAGACCAGTGCATCAATTTTGCCAAAGAAAGTCATAATAACATTGCCTTATTTATTTATTTATTTACCTTTGTCAAACTGAAATTTGAAAATGTCCATTCCCACTTCAAGACACATGTAAAATACTTCTATTTGCTTTCATTGAACTTAAAAAGACTTTTTTTACATTTTTGTAACAATTGTCGTACCCAATCAAGCCTAATTAACAAACCCGATTAAACATTATTAAATTTTTATATGATAAAAATCCTAAGCAAGTAGCATCATTCGAATTGGAACACTGGATTCACAAAAATGGGCTGTTCGTTGTGGTTAGCTTCGAACTTCACTGAATCCATGTAATGGAACGGCACTTCACCAAACTGGAATTTCTGGATCGCGCCGGGGCCGTTTTCGGAGACGCCTGCAATGTTCTGGTAATTATCGTACACTGATGAGTTGTAAGAATTGTCGTTCAAGAGCTGAGGAAGTGAGCCCAAGCAATCCAATTCCCATAGGCGAGAGAGTGAGAAATTCCTCGGAATTTTTAGTGTTTGTGAGTCAACTGTAGCATCATTTGTAGGCTCTGTTTGGGCACATAATTCTTCGACTCTTTGCTCCTCTGTTCTTCCCATGCTTTTCTTTTTGTAGATCCTACATAGGACCCAATCATCCAACTGAAACGCACAAACACAAACAATGGTCAAATCAATTACGAGAAGTATATCATTGCAAGATTTTTTGGTAAAGTAGGTGTTCGGATTAGCTTACGCACACTTTAAATAATTTTGGGGTTCCCTCATCTACTCACCTACTCACGGGAAGCCCATTTAAAGCCAGAGAATAATTGATGTGCTGGTGGTACTTTTGTAATAAATGGAACTTAAGTGGGTCATCTTTAAAAACAATGGCGTGCTAAAACCGCAAATGATTTGAGAACAAAATCTATAGGGTAGGGATTTTCATCCGCATTTTTAACATTTGAAATTACGACAGTGTCCATTCACTTACGAAAAATTCTGTGAACATGAAATGGTACTTCTGTAAATTTAGATGAATAAAAATAAATTGAGTGCCCATGTTAAAAAAGAGAGTGAAAATTAATAGGAAAAAAAAATCATGTGGATAAGTATAGCATAGCTGCAGAAGTGGTTTTGAAACTATGACCCAGTGCATATATATTTTGGTTTAAAACGTAATTGATAAAAAAAAATATCGAAAGAAATGGGTGTTTTGGTCCAAAATGAAAATATCACTAAAGATGACATCATTGGTGTATAAAGAAATCTGCACAAAACTTCTACTTCTATATGTTAACTTTTCTCATTGTATACCATTACGTAGGATTATTAAACGAACCAAACTATTCGAGTTTGAGCTCATGTTTGTTCGTTAAAAAGCTTGAATGATTCGTCACATAAACCAACAAAGTTTGAACAATTTTTTTGAAACTCGTTAAGATTTCAAACCAAACACGAACAAGCTATTACTTGGCCTGTTTGGTTTATGACGTATAAAAATTCAAACTGCTCAATATCAGCTTGTGTTTGACTTCGTTAAAAGATCATTTGAGATCTGCTTCGTTTGACTTGTTTATCACCTCAAAACTATCAAAAGAATATTTATTAATAACCTCAATTTAGCATATATGACGAAAGCTAGCTTACCCTCATTGACCCATTTTGCCTGCTAATTTGCCTAGTTGAATCACTCATTATCCGATACTCATGCATAATCCAATCTGTCTTAATACCCTTTGGTGGCTTCCCCTTGTAAAACACAAGAGCCTTCTTCACCCCCACATATTTGGATCCACTGTGAATGGACTTGTCTGTTCCTGTGGCCTTCCAGTAACCCGATACCGCCGCCCTATTGGGCCGGGCCCCGTTCGGGTACTTCCGGTCTCGTGGGCTGAAGAAGTACCATTCGTTTTCCCCGAATCCTGCCTTCTCTGCACTCCACAGGGTACAAAATCAAGTTAAGTTCCATGTAACTTGTATTGGTGTTTAATTTGCAAACATAATATGTGTCCTAATAGTATTGCGATATAATTTGTACGATTTAAAAATAGTATTTCATTGAAACAGCAACGAGGCATTGAGTGTTTTAATCAGAGATAAACTGAGCACAGAAGATCAGATTCTTAATATACGATAAAGAAATACTATATAGATACAGAACATTCTCACAGAAAACGTTATTAGAACGATGTGACGAAGTCATTCGTAAATTAACTGTATTAGTTGAAGTGCACATAAACCCTTTTTTTTCTTTTTTTGTTGATTATGCATAAATTATCAAATTCAATTATGGATATATATATATAGAACTAACCCGGCAGTTCCCAGGGATCAAACTTGTAGATATCAATTTCTGGGATGATTGAAACAGGGCATGGCCTAGAAGTGGTCTGGTTTCTGAGGTAATACATGATTAGTTCCTCATCAGTTGGGTGAAACCTAAAACCAGGAGGGAGGTCTGAGCTGTTTTTCCCTACCATTGTTTAGATATTGAGATGATCTTTACTTGGCTAGAGAGAGAGAGGAGAGAGGAGAGAGGAGAGAGAGAAGGGAGAGATTTTGAAATGTTTGGAAGGAGAGGGCTACCCAATTTATCGGTGAGAATTTTTGTCTTTTAGCGTGGTTACATGACATCACATTAATGGGCTGTTTTTTTGGTTGGCGTAGGAATGGGGTATTATCTGAAATTAAAAAATTTGGTTAGAAAGAAAACATGGGCGATTGCATCCCATACTTGCTTGAGTGGGTAAAATGGTTTACTTCTTTGTTAAGGCGAACACCAAGGTGGGGATATTCACAAGCACAGGATTGCCACAGTAGTTGGGACAGATACTTAAGTTTTAAGAGTACTCTTCAAGTTCTGAGAGTCGATTTTTCACAGGGTGGATACCTTGGAGTAAGTGGGGAGTCGTGATTGGTATGGCTGCGCTAGCTCCCCCGAAGATTTGAGTTGCGCAGTCAGATTCATTTAGTAGCTTGGTTGTAGAACTGTTCCTCTGGTAAAAAGAAAAAGAAAAAGATGGGGATATTTTTCTAGAACTTTATATATATATATATATATATATATATATATATATATGATAAGTTTGAACTTTATATTTTAAGACTTTTGACATCCAAATCTAGGAATCTTACCCCAATAATTACTACACTAAACCCTTTTCTTCCTTTAGATAATACCCACTTTTCCACCAAGCAAAGAGGGTTTTTCCAAGGTTGGAATTATTCAACACATAAACTTGTGTATATGGGTTGTTGGTTACCGAATTGCGGATGGTAAGTTGATAGCTTCAAATTTAATGAGTTGCAAGGTAATCGCACTAGCGAATTTACGTGTGGAATGACATCCGTCTTGCTTCTTAAATCTTTGCTTATCTTCTACGTAGGCCAAAAAAGGTAGGTGAAACATGCAAAATTTGAGACCGAGTGACGATTGAATTGTTAAAAGCAAAGTCTCAATATTCACACAATTATTTGTTGAAACTCCTTGGCTTTGTCAACTATTACTTAACAAACTTCTTTTTTTTTTTCTGTTCCTCCTCTCATTAGTCACATGTTTGAAAAACATGGCCTCGTTTCGATAAGGTTCTTATTTTTTAAATATTTATTTTTTACTTTACGAGATAGGTTATTCTCTTATAATACATCACATTTAATTCAATAAATTACTTATTTGGAAAATAAGCACATATTTTAGTTAGTGAAACACATCCTGAATCCAATGGAATCAAGTCTTGTATGTTCCCTGAAATGGACTAGACGGTCCAGTTGGGCCTATTTTCGATCTCTAACTAGGTTGATTTCGATGATCTGAACTGTTCACTATCTAGACCTCATTGAGAATATGAATTACACCAAAAGCCTATTGATTGGTTATGGTTTGATATGTTTTCTAAGCACTCTTATATTGAGGACCAGAGAAGAGGCGTTTCCGGATCCAATATCTTTCTCCTAAATTGAGACAGTGACTAGGATTATATATCCAACTAAATGTCTCTCTACGGATGTTGTTAAAAATTAATGATTCTTCCCAGTTTAATCAAGATTTCAGAAAATATTTTAAGAATACGCAAATGGCAACATTTTACCATGATTTTATAGATACCCAATTCCCATGATTTTAGACCATTAACGGATCTACAACATGACCGGCACCAATTGTACAATTGGATCCAAAAAAGCGGCAGACAAATGACGAATTTCACATGGTGCAGTTTCCGGCAGAACTGCCGGTGAGTTCAACCCATTCATAAAACCAGTATCAAGTGTGTAAACAAAGAGGACTTTCCCATAAATTTCGAAGAAAAATGCAGTCAATGGCATGAAGGATCGATGTGAGACCAAAAAAAAAAATGGCTTGAAGGAGAGTAAAAGTTGCTTTATTCTACTCGAGCAAGTACAAGTGCCCAACTACTAATCCTTAACGGTAGTGGGGGCTTACATTAATCAATAAGACAATAGGGGTGGGACCCACACACACTAGAACTGTGCAGTGTGTGGGGCTCACTCTTATTATGAGCGTGTGTGTAAGTGTTTGTATGTGGTTATAACATTGTTGTACATTAATACCACTTCTCACTTTTGTCAAAAAAGAAAAAGGGGGAACGGAAACGTGGGGGCCGGTGTGAGTAAAAACACATCAGTGTGCAGCAACGCGCAATCTCACAGTCGAGATTTTAACAATTAATTACCGAGACAGACGATAATATAGGACACAGCTACACGCCTGCTGTGTTTGCTTACAGCAGCCCCCTTCCATAACTTTGGATTAAAAAAGAGGCTTATTATTATCAACCGGGGGTAACTCGACACGTGTTGTTTGCTAAGAGATGGGCCGCTTTCCTAGAAAAAGGATAAGCATTGCCAAATACTCCTAGGAATAATGTATTTGGTCATTTTGGCTTGCTTGTTCTTATCCATACCTAAACCCGCTCCTCGATCGGTGACATCATCACTTTTTGAGTCCTTATATATATAGTTTGATCCTAAAGTCCTTATTGATTGGTCCAAAGAAAGAAGAATGGGAATAGGCTGACTTGTCCTTCTGATTTTAACAATCCTACGTATCAAGAAAACCGGTCGCAGAAGAATATAGCGGGGTCGGTTTTGGGCATACTTTCAGGATGCAGACGTAATTGGTTACAAATTTTTTACGTAATTTTTGGTGCTCCCAAGGTTTTTTATGCTCTTATATTATGCATATAAAAAAAATTAGTAGAATTTTTTTGAAGAGAAACTTATAGAGCCCAATTTTAAGCAAAGCCCAAAAAAAAAAAAAAACCCAAAAATGGAAGTAAAAATGTAGGTGAAATGATAATTGAACCCAGTATTTGAGGAAAATCTAATTATTATTTGTATAAAAGAAATACTAGTTTGATGAGACTGATATGAATAACTAGCGCAACCAGATGAAGAAAACTTCATCATAGATCAATCTCTTTCTTCTGCGCCAAAAAATTAAGAGCATGTTTGAGCAATTTCAAGAATACGAAACATTTTTTGAATTTTTGTTTGATTTGGAGAAATTAAAGTCCGCAAATTGCCGATCCAGAAAAAAAAAAAACTCCGTGAAAGATGAGTTCTTCAAGATCTACTGTTTCAACCTTGAATTTCCTTTGAGTCATGGTGAGCTTTCTAACATAGATGCATGGGAGGAACTTGTTTTCAGAAATGAAAGTCATATATAAAGAAAGTCTTACTCAAAACAACCAAGAAAGTCAATAGAACTGCTCAATTATTTGAAACCAATGACTGGTTGTTTTTCGAACATATGTCGATTACTTATTGAATACTGTTGAGTGTACCAAATATAACTGCCTCTGAAAAATAAAGCCTTTTTGAAGTCAAAAGTTGCATAAATCTTATTTTCATCAACTACGTCATAAGAAACGTTGAATGGATTAATTATTTATCCATTGAAATTGATGTGGTGTATAAAAGTTTGATTATGAAAGCTTAATTATTACTTTTGCCGCTAAAATGTGAGAAAATTGATATTTAAATAATACCTTTCGAATTAGTAGAATGATTATCCGGTTTTATATATTTATGTGTTTCAATACTGGTATTATATATATATATATATATATATATATATATATATTTCTTTAAAGTTTTTTCCTCATCTCCTTAGTTTTCTATTTGCAAAGGGCCTCATTTAAAAAATAAATTCAAATATTCAAGCCCTAGAAAACTGAAAGCAAGCAAACATTTTGTAAAATAGCGCAATGTTGCACTTCGTACTCCAAGTATACCCCGAACTATTAGGAATCGAGGGGCAACCAGAATAGTGACCACTTTGAAGAGATATGATGGGAATTTCTAATCGCTGTAAATGTTTGGTTGGAAAGTACTCTTGCGACGTATCCAGTAATATTCATAACAGCATCCCAGTAACCTATTAGAGGTGCGAATTAAACAAGATTATCTCACACACAGCGCATCTGGTTCACGATGATGAGTACTACTACTAGCAAGCGAATGTGAACTCGATCGCGAGGGAGTTTCACCCATACTTTTGCCATGTGGACAATCATCTCCTCGTCAAACTCCTTTATATGTATATAGAATGAGTTCCCCATAAACACGTGATTTGGGGACCTATATATTATGCAGATATATAAAATGTATATCTTCGGTACAAGACTTCTGGTACCCTTGCCTTTTCTCTTTGTGACTCTTATCCATGACTGCAATGTCCATATGTTGGCCGGAGTCAGAGTCTAAGACTTAGGGATTTGTTCTCCACCCTTTTAAAATCTTCCGGGCGCTATCGGTTTCTTTGGGGTCAATCCACACAGAGCTTTGCTCCAGCTTTCATTGGGCTAGTTCCCTGCTTGCGGATGCCGGGATTGGACCTCCAGGATTGGTCGAGATGCGCGTAAGCTGGTCTGGACACCTAAGTTATCAAATAAATAAAACAAAAATCGTGCAATATCTATAACTATCATGTGTTAAATTTTTGTTAGTTTTAATTTATTGATTAGTTTTTTTGGGTTGCATGGGTTTGCGTTTGGCCTTTTGGATTAAGATCAAAACTCGATACACGTAGCTAGCGTGGTTGAATTTTGCACCATCTTCGTGGAATATTCCTCCTCCCCTGGAAGCTCAAAAAGGTCTATCGTAAACACGGAGGCCATTCTATGAAGACGATTTTGAAATTTAAAGGTTCGAAAATCTAATAGTTTGTTTGGTTTAAATTTTGAGGGAGATTTTTTGGGTAGTAAGTAGAAAGAGATAGAAGAAGAAATGAGATCAATAATTGAATGAAAAACTTATGGGAGACCGTGCACAGGGAGAGAAATTGGGTTTTGGGACAAAAAACGAACACATTTTTATGTCTAAATAATATCCAATACAAAATACAATATCTAGATGTTCTCACCAAAAAAAAAACAAAAAAAAAACATTAATATTTAATAATAAAAAAAATCCCCGAAACCGCCCGGGGGCCTTGACCCCCATATGCCCACACCTCCCTCTGTCTCTGCTCCGGTACATGCTTCGATCTTCTCACAATTTTCGTTATGTATCTTCCATTCTCATTTCCATCCCTCAAAAAAGTATAGTTGTATGCAATATTTTCAAAAGATTCCTTGTTTTCGCTCGTGTTACCACACCCTCATATGTAACACTAAGCTTTACGGTTGTTAGTTTTGTGCAAATACGCTGAGTTTGGCCTAAATTAGTTTTGTCCAGATACACTGAGCATTACAGTTGGTTTGGATTTTTTTGGTCAAAATTTTTGGGTTAATCATTTGTATCAACTAGAGGAATTGGAAAACTACGAACAGAAGAATGAAGTTGAAAAATAAATAAAATAACATGAACAAAAAGGAATAAATTTATTTTTTGTCGTTTGTCGATATATATATATATATATATATATATATATATATATATATATATATATATATATATATATATATATACACACACACATATACATATACATATACAGTCATTTTCAAATGAGGAGGTCTTTATTTTAGTTAAAATAAGGACCTCTCAATTTCTCCCATTTTCCGTTCGAATTACAATGATCCGAGCCGCTTAATATATTCAGTACATGATTTTAAGGGTATTCGCAAGGAATCAACAAAAAAAAAGACCGGGAACGGCTTCATCCAAGTAGTTTTATTTGAACCGTTCGATAAAAAATAAACAAAAACTGATCGGATGAAGCCTTTCCGGTTATTTTTTTTTTGCTGATTTCTGACAAGTACCCTTAAAATTACGTTCTGAATACATTGAGCGGCTTGGATCATCGAAATTCTATCGGAAAAGGGAGGTCCTTATTTTATTAAGTTAAGGTGGTCCTTAGGAGAAGGAGACTCATATATATATATATATATATATATATATTTGCTTTTAATCATATTTTACATTCTTAAATTTCACTCTTCATGGCGAAAAATTAATTCAAAAGATTTGCCGCAAATAAAAAAAAAGGCCAACAGCAACAATATTCTAAAAATTTGACCCAATTAAAAACTCTGAGCCTTAATTTGTCTAGACCTGTACGTACTATAAAAGAGGACGAACTGTTGGAGCATTCGAAGAGTGGCCTGCATGTGACGAGCACACGCCTCAGCAGTATTCACTGGAGAGAGAGAGTATTCTACGAATTTGTTCGTTTTGGTGTGACGTCCTAATCTAATCCTTCCTTTTTGTTGTTAAGTTAGGTTGCGTCTGTTGACCCGGATGTCACTTTGTCATTTTCGATTTGAGCCAAAGCTAAAAAAAAATCACTGACTTGTGGATGAGGTAATTGAAATAATTCCAGATGGGTCGAAAACAACAATGGATGATTGGATATTTTGTATTCCGGTCATGCCTCAACTAGGGCTGAAAACGAACTGAATTGAACTTAGTTTTAGAATGTTCTTGTTTGTCTGTCGAATTTTTTTGAAAATTTGAGTTCGAGCTCAATTAGAATTTGATGAGCTGAACTCAAGCTAAGTCTGCCTGGATTTAAGTTGAATTCGAACTTGTTGACACGCCTTGACCAGTCAAAAGTATCACAACAGCTGGCGAATTACGGGAATTTAGAAAGGACAAAAGAAGATGAAGAAGAAGACAATTCAAAGCTTAACCAAAGGGGAAAGGGTCATGATACAGTGGCTTTTAGGTCCTACTCCTACTCTAAGATGAGAAAGTATATTCTAAGAACATTCTCATAAGTTTAAGTCCGGGATAAGGCTACCATTTTCGAGATCTACGTACATTAATTCGAGAAGAATATATGCGTATGTTCCCGGTCAGTTTGTATGCATCGATGTGAAACTAATTTTATAACCTTTTTTATGCTTACAAGTAAGGTGAGGTGGCCTAAGAGTCAGAGGCGGAGCCAAAGAGGGAGCAAGGGGTCACATGCCCTCCGGTTAGAGCCGGCTTATAGTCAAGGCCGGGGAAGCAGGTGCTTTTGGCCCCCGAAAAAAATTAAAAACGAGAGGCCTCTAATTTTTAGGATCCCTATATATATATATATGTGTGTGTGTGTGTGTGTGTCCCAAAAAAATTGCATTAGTCTCCTTTACACAAAATTGGCCCAATTGAAATTTAGGAGCCACAATTAAAATAGGCCTAAATTGTGAAATTACTCATTAGAAACACTGAGGCATTAAAAAAAGAAAGAAAATAGGGCGTATTCCATAACAAATACATATTCTTTATTTGTTTTGAATTTGCTATTTTGATTTCTTTTAATACTACTCCCTCCGTAATAATTTGTTTGCCCAATTTGGGAAATACGACTTTTTAAGGGAACACAATCACTGCACCAATAAATAATCAACTTTCCAAAAGTTGCCCTCCAAAATTTTTGAAAAAAATTACTTTAGTTCATATGGTAAGGGACAAAAAGGGAATTTTGTAGCTTTTGATCCCTTGGTCTTTTAAAGTGGACAAACATTTTGGAACAAGTAAAAGTCAAAAATTGGACAAACAAATTGGGGCGGAAGGAGTAGAAAAATGTATAAAGGTCTCATTTTCAAAGTGCGTTTCCGGCCCCCAAAAGTCTTGAGCCAGCCTTGCCTCCGGTTTTTTATTTTTGCACTTATACCCCTATGAAGATGCCTTTTCAATTATCTCCTAAAATTATTAAACTCATCAACTCTTATAACCCTCACGTAATAAAAGAAGCCCCTAGATTAATTTACTTCACCATTTTGTCTGTAAAATATCACCTCCTCTATTTTTTAAAATTCTGTAAGACATTTATTTTTTTGTTTTCTCACCAATTAATATAATACCTGGGCCTTCGATGCTCAATTTTCATGTTTAATCATTGCTCATATTACATCCGTGAAAGATATGGCTTTTGATTCCTAAATTAATCTTAAGCCATGCTTTTGATTTAATTCAAATGTAGATTGCTTGTTAAAATTTAAAATTTTTTCCGTTTGGAACTACGAACCATCCTCAAAACAAATGAAACATGACCATAAATAATTACATAGTATTTGATCACTCAATAAGATACATCCAGGCAGGGACGGAGCCAGGATTTCATAGATGCAGGGGTTAGATTATTATGAACAACAAGATTTTGAAATTTCAAGATTAGAAAATCTAATAATTTGTTTGGTTTAGATTTTGAGGGAGATTTTTTGAATAATCAGTAGAGAAAGATAGAAAGAGAAATAAGATTAGTAATTGAAGAAAAAATTTATGGGAGACCATGAGCAGAGAGAGAAAATTGAGTTATGGAACCCAAAACGAACACATTCTTAAGCATTTAAATGTCTAAATAACACTCAATACAAAATATAATTCTTAACAAATAAAAAAATAACTAATATTAAAATTAATTTTTTTAAAAACAAAGCGGGGGGCCAGCCCATATGCCCACATTTAGCTACGTCTCTGCATCCAGGGAAGTATTAGCAGCCAAACATCTTAGTTTATTACATCGTTTTTTAAGGTCATGTCCAATGACCTTTTATGGTGCTAGTTACGTATTAATCCTTGCAGTTATGAACTTATACATGAATGTGTGCGGTATGCACATAACGGTTATGAACCAATTTTATTTGAATCGGCTCAGGACATATTTTGATAATTAATACCTACCAATGACATTTTAAGCATTAACAAATTTTCTCAGCATGTCATTGGCGGTTATTAATTATCAAAACATATCATTGGCCATCATTTTCTCTTACCTTAATGACAAATTAGTTTTAAAAGTATGAATATATTATTGAGAGTAAGTATCATATATATACTGATCCCTCAAATAATTTTCAAATATATATATTTTGGATGAGAGCTAAAATATTTCGTTTAAGGCAAGTTTTTCTCTCTGTCTCTTTCCACCAAAAGTATGCTAAATTTCCTCTATCAATCATCACTAGTTTCTACTATATATAGCTAACCAAAAATTCTGTCTCTAATCATTCTAGATATTCTTAGCCAAACAGTCCAAAACCAAGGCACACTTGTTTGGGCCCAAATGTAAGCCCATGTGTTTTAAAGCAGAGCCCGACAGTGAAATGTGGCGACTCCAGAAATATGTAAGTAGGGGGGAAAGTGACGGCCAATAACGTGTTTTGATAATTAATATCTGTCAATAAAATTTTTAATATTAATAAATGTTCTCAGTACATCCTTAGCGGGTATTAATTATCAAAACACGTTCTGGACCGTTATTTTCCCCAAATAGGGAGTCATTCAATAAAATTAAGATCCATGATTACCTAAGAAACCAGTATTTACACTAGTGAATAACTAGCATATCTACTATTTGGGAAAATGATGGCCTATGACGTATTTTGGTAATTAATACATGCTAATGGCGGATATTAATTATCAAAACACATCCTTAGAGCATCCACAGTGGAATAAGCAAAATCAAAAGATTGCTATCGTTAACAATATTTGTTCAAAAAAGTGTTCACATTAGAATAACCAAACTTAGCAACTCATCAAATTTTGACTTTTGAATAATTAAAACTAACAACGTTTTGCCAATAACCAAATTTAGAGATTTTCATATTTTCTCAATTAAGTACACTTATTATTATACAAAAATCTTCTCTCTCTCTCTCTCAACAATTTTTTCAAAAAATCATTTTAAGAAACTATTTTTTTTTTCAGAAACTTTATAAAAAAAAACTGTTTTTTTATGATTTTCTTTTATAAAAACTGTTTTTTTTACACAATTTTTTTTCATAACCTATTTTTTTATACAATTGTTTTTAACTTAAAACTGTTTTTTTTTTTTCATCCAAAAACATTTTCCAACTGTTTCCCCCCCCCCCCCCCCCCCCCCCCCCCCCCTTCTATCCCCCTTCTCTTGCTCCCCCTCCCCTTCCTCAATGTACCCATTATCGAGTTTCTCATTAATAATAGTTTTGCTGTTTCAAAAAAAAAAAAACACTTTTTTTTTTCAAAAACTAGTTTTTCAAAATAATATACGTGAAATGAAAGGGAAAACTTTGGAGGAAACTCAGGGAAGGAACCAATGGGCCCATTGGTTTTGATTATGAGTAAAAAATAATCAATGTGGGACTTAACATTGCTAACTTTAACAACCTTTAAATAGAAAATCAAAATCTTATTTGACATTTTTTGATTGTTCATTTTTATTTATTTCACTGTGGATGCTCTTAGCCGTCATTTTCCCTATCAATTTCTAACAAAGCTAAACTTAACTTTTCAACTAAATACTATTAAGGCCCCGTTCCGGAAACGGAAATAAGTATTTATTTTTTAAGAGGGCAATTTCAAGCTCAAAAATCATATGTTTACGTAAATAATTTTTCTATAAATATGGATCTTGTTTGATAGATCTCATTGAGATCTTTTATACGGTGAAAAAAAATTGAAAAAAAAATTTTTATTTATATTATTTTTGAGTTTGAAAATGTGAAATAAGTACTTATTTTTTAAGAAGGTGTTCTGGAATGAAGCCTAATAGTACTCATTTTAGTCTTCGAACAAAGAATACAACTACGTGAGGTTATACAACTACATTCGAGTTCCTTTTGTGTTTTGATATTGTTTTTTTTTTTTTTTTAAAACTGCCAAAGAAAATTTCCATTAATCATAAAGATGGAAAGATGGAAACAATACAATAGAAAACGGTAAATGCATTGAGAGAACTTCGAAGGGTATTAAATAGTCTCTTA
This sequence comes from Rhododendron ovatum, assembly GCA_019656835.1. Taxonomy (NCBI): domain Eukaryota; kingdom Viridiplantae; phylum Streptophyta; class Magnoliopsida; order Ericales; family Ericaceae; genus Rhododendron; species Rhododendron ovatum. The sequence goes on from CM033794.1 coordinate 1,155,761, forward strand.
GTGCTGTAACTCGCATAACTTAACCTACTCCTCAGCCCCCGAATTTTCAAATAAATTGTTGACAAGAAGCCGATTAAACACCTAAAGCTTAAACCCTAGAAAACCAAGATGCCACATCCTTTTAATTTTCTGCCCAAACACACCCCTAATGGGCTAAAGCCCTGACACGAACACCCCAAAATACACAATCCCCTCTTGCTCAATGATTCCCATGCACCTACCACACCCAAGTAAAACTCCAATTACTCCTGTGAAGTTCCCCAGACTGCCATTGCACCGCCACACCCAAGCAAAGGCTGTACATACAGCAGACACAGATCGGTTTTGAACCCATCTCAGGTCTTAGAAAAATGATCGGAGTTGCTTATATTGTTCAAAATATTTTCTTTAGAGCCCTTGTAAAAAATCATCCCAATCCGATATCAGTAAGGGCGTTTACGAATCATCCAACTTTGGTTCAGAATTTGGCATGAATGACCCTAAAGAAAATATTTTGAACAAAATGATCGGCTCCGATCATCTTTATGGTATCCGAGACAGATCTAAAATCGATCTGTGTATGCTATATGTACAAGTTTTGCTTTACCTTTAGCACCTCTGTTTCCAAATACGCACTAAAATCTGAGGCAAAAGATATATAGAACAGAAAGCATTATTTATTGCCGAACCCAAGTTCAACATCCACTGCTTCTTCAATGTCAAAAGCAGTAAACAGCCAGAGAAACACCAGGAAATGAAATTCAAGTGTAAGCAAGACTTGAATTACTGAAGTCAAGAATCGGCCTTAGAGATATGGCCATGTAAATTATATTCTTAATGGCGTTAAATAAGTACCGACCTACGTTATGCCAGAATCTAGAGCTATCATGATTATCACAGTACAATCATTAAGCGGAAACTTAAGGAATCAAGAATGGCGTACCCGAATCCATTTATGCGGAACTTGAGAGATCCGGTAAGTGACTTGAGCAACCATAATTTACTAGAGCATTAAGCCTTAGATGGAATACAGGTTTCTCTCCCTTGCCTTACTTTCTAGTTGTTTAATATATCACATTAATTTAATGAAACCCTAGACGCTCTTTTATAGGCAGAGAGAGGACCAATTTTCTTATTAAACATTATAATCACTTTCTATCGAAGTTGAGTCTATTTAGGAAATAACTTTTCTTTTTGTCCAATAGAATAAAATTTGAGACATAAAGATATAGAGAATCTCATTAGACCCAATATTTGTATGTGCCATATTTAAGACATATGGGCCATAAAGACTAATTACAAAATTTAGTCGTACATGGCCCACATCTACAGAATAATGCAGCAGCATTAAAAAATACTGCCCAAATTTAATTACCAAAAGTTCAATAGTACAATGTTCAACACAATTGCCGAAATTTGTAGTACAGGAACAACATCTGCAACCTCGACACCTTTACCAGAAAAACTTTTCTACGGAGGTTTTCGTAAATATTCTTTCATGGAGGCGAGCGTCCAAAAGTGATGCAATAGAACATAGCATTATTGGCAAAGTAGTGGTGGAGATTTAGCGATGAAAAGGATGTGGGGGAAGTTAATCAAAACAAGGGTGGCGACGTGCATGAAGGCTAATTCGATATCAAAGTCTACATAGTGGAGGAATTTAAGGGTTTCTTAGATGGTATTCGAAAACTGATGAGATTGTAATCTTCTAATCTTCTTTTCAGGTGTGATATCCAACTGTTGGTTGGATGTTGTCTCTTGTTTTCTTCTGGCATCCAAGCACTTATCGCTGTGGTATTTTTTTTTTCCCCTCGATGTACCTCTTTCGAGTTCTATAAAATGTTTCGTTTGTCGAGAAAATAAAAAAAGTGGTACTAGAGGAGTATATTTGGTATTAAAATTTGACTTACCTTAAGCGTGTATTTTATGATTTAATCCTGATCCGGTGGTAATTACTTTAAATTTTTCTTACCTACACGTAAATTGCATGACAATAAGATTATGCTTCTTTAGCTGCATCCTTTTTACTTTCCGAAAGCTAATGCTTTATATTTTTGTTTTTTGGAATGATCAGCTAATGCTTTATTGGCTTTACCCATAAGGCAAAAACCTCCGAGAAGCAACCCTCAAGGTTGGTCCATGCCTCCTCCCTTAATTCTTTATGAGAGTAAAATGGATACGTATGTAGCTGTGTTTGAAACAAAAAGTCTAGAACCACATTAAGAAAATGCACAAACACTCATGACACACAGACTCACAACGATGCGAGCCCCAAGAGGTCTCCAAATGGGATAGAGAGAGTACTAACTTAATTAGACATCAATTGTGCTCTAAACAACTTACAAATGTGGAATTTTGTCTTTTGCAAACGTAAACTAGCTATATAAATATAGCTATAGATGCTTTTGTCTTCCACAAATGTAAACAGACCGATTAAGGTAATTTTTTTTTTCTAGAATGTACTTCTTTGCTGAATAAAAAATAAGAAGAGTTCTGACTTTCGATCGTTGTTGAGAGTCGGGAGTGGGCTCATGATGGTTCGAAACTAGACCAATCTGAATGATGGGAACTAGACCAGAGCTTGGTGACTTGGTGCCCTTTCCCCTCTCCCTTTCTCTCTCCATTACGGACTTCAAGTACTATTACAGTTACTACTGTTAAAAAAAGGTGTTAATTAGTTAAGTTTTGTGTTGAGCAGTACCATCTGAAAATCCTTCAACCCTTCTGCTAGCTAATTGTGCAATTGACAATAAATTACCCAACACTTCTAATTATTTTGCAATGCTTATTGATACATCATTTGCGAAGTACAAATCGCTAGTTTTGTACAAGACGATAAGATATTTTCTTATCGTGTTGTAAAGAAGTTAGTACGTTGAATCCCGTCTCGTTCAAAACACCGGTGAACCTGATGGCGAACAGTTCACCAGATTCACGATGCCGTTCCAGTAATTCTTGTTCTCTTCGAGATTGCCGCAGCAAGTTCCGGCGACAATACCTGAGTTTCCGCCGGTGATGGACGGGTATAGTTGATTAGAATTGTCGAACAACATATCACCAAACCCTGCTTCCATAAAATTTGGAAGCAGGATGTTTTCATTTCCTTTAGCCATGAAGTAATCATCCGTGGAACATCCCAAGCCCTGAAGCTGCAATAGTTCAATCTCCATTCTTTCCTTTGGATCCTGAAAATCATTTGTTGGTATTTCCAAGTCGGCGCCAGCTTTCATAATCATGCAGGCTTCACCTGTATTGGAAAATTATCCAGTGTTAGAGCAAGTCCAACCGTACGTGCCATGATAGCTTTGTCATGGCCATTATGACCTGTTATGCTGTCAAAACGCCAATGTAGCATCTGTATTCGTTCGGCACCATTCGACGTACACAATCTCAAAACCTACGCCCACCGCTCTGTCATCACTCAACATCTCACTATCTGTCTCGGCAATCAATGGTCTGGATTTTAAAATTCGGACCAACCAAAAATAACGGTAAGATTGAGAATGGTGGGGGGAGTGGCAAAAGTTGAGCGGTCAACGTAGACGCTCTTTTTTTCCTTGTTTTGCTGGGGTATGTCCCTTCGAGGTTGTACACATTTTGAGCTTCTTAAATGGAAATTACTTATCAAAAAAAAAAAAAATTGCAATCGTGGTATTTTTGACATTATGAGCCTAAGCTATGCTATTAGAGTTCTAACTTGAAAAAGAATGACCAAAAAAATGTCACATAATTATGTGTTATCTATAGTTCGATAGAGAGCAATTCTTTTCTATTTTGATAACTTCGGTTTCCGGGAAATAGATATAGAGGTTAATTCTTTATACATGATGAGATGACATTACCTTTTTTTGAGAAGTCTAATGAGGATGTAAGAAAGTCAAGAGAACTGCTAGTGGCCGCAAAGGTACGGACCGCAAAGTCATTATATTTTGGTGCTTTTAGCCATGATCCCTTCCAAGCTGTTAGAACATCCAAACAAATTGGTTGAAGAGGCAGAGGCGGCAGTGGTCCAGTCGTTGTCGCTTCGTAAACGAGTTCAGCTGAACCCAAGGAGTCGAGTTGTGTTTGAAAAGGGTTGGGCACTTGTAGCTTGGGCTCCCGAATGAGTCGGGCTTCGGCTTCAAGCCGCGCACCCTCCCATTGAGCCATGTGTTTGAGGTTGGCGGCGTCCTTCAACTGGTCGGGGCTGAGGGCATGGCTCTTCTGCTGGTGAGTCACTGGATCGATTCCCATCTTGGTTAACCTCTTTTTGAGGTGTGTGTTCCAATGGTTCTTGATCTCGTTATCGGTTCTCTTTGATAAGTGAGCTGCTATGATTGACCATCTAAATCAAATTAACCATATCAGTGACAAGTACGATAAAAGAAAACATATTATTTTAGGATGATGCTACGGTGTCTCCGGTCATTTTGAGGACACCGTAACTTTTGGCATAACTGACCATTAAAAACATAACAAAAATCAGTGATATGCATAACCAAAACTTTACAGAGGCATAACCCTTAAAATTTATTTTGGGAATTTTGGGGGTTATGCGTTTGTAAGGTTTTGGTTATACACATCACTGATTTTTGTTATACTTTTAATGGTCGGTTATGCCAAAAGTTACGGTGTCCCCAAACAGTGGGTGGACACTGTAGCATTTCCCATTATTTTAACACACAACTTCAGCAATCAGACGACGGTGGCATAATTATGGTTATGGTAGCATGCGTGAGATTTTTGATTATGTACATCAACAGATATATAATGTTGTAGACATTATATACATTTTATTTCTTTATATAAGCCGGTTTATTTGATCGGAAATCAATATCAGATTGGACTAAGGAATATATATTATATCAGTCCATTTCTACTAATGGTGCCCTTAACTTGTAAGAATCTCATCAATTTGACAATGTTTTTGATCCAATTTTGATGATTCGAACCGTTTGTGTTTGATCCGAGCAGTTTTTCATAATAACGCTAGAAATGTATTTTTATGAAAAACTGTTCGAATTAAGCTATTTCCGGTCATATTTTTTGCCGATTTCTCGTATGTATCCTAAAAATCACGTTTTGCACACATTTAATGGTTCGGATCATCTAAATTTAATGGGGAAAGGGGAAGTCCTTAACTTAACAAGTTAAGGACGTCAATAGTAGAAGCTTGGTGTGTATATGTATGTGTACACACACACACACTTCCCTTCACCTAAGGTCGACCTCAGTTAAGTTAAGTGCGGACGTCGCTTATAAGCCGTTAGATCTCATCCAACGGCTCTGATAAAAGGAGAGAACTCGCGAGTAAAATAGCAGCGTGGATCAGGTAAAATTGGTCTCGGGTCAGTCTAGTTCCCACATGCGGATCCTTTTGTTCCCACCTTCTAGTGGACGCTTTGCTTCAAACGGAGAGAGAGAAGAGGGTGATTGAGGCCGATGAGCGACGACGACGAACAAACCGACGAAGAACAAATCAACTGCGAATACCACGAAGGGGTCTCTCTCTCTCTCAATTTTTCCTTAGACAAGCAGAAACCCTAACTCGATTTTTTTTCTTTAGTAATACAAGATATACAAAGCTATCTCTCAATATCTTGTGAAGGAGAACACGAAAGACTATCGGATTAGGACTCAATTTCAAGGTATCTTACTTTGTTTTTGAATAAAAGAAATCCAAAAAAGAAAAAATAAGATACCTTAAAATAAAGCCCTAATCCGGTGATCTTTTATACGACTTTTATGGCTATATCGATGTTACTTGCTTTTAAGTTGCCTTCTTATTTCCGTACGAGGTACCTTCTGACACTGGTTGGCCATGCATGTGGGTGTAAATTATTTTGTACTAGAGAAAAGGGAAAATACATTTTTGGGGGGTGAGAACTGCATTTAAATCCTAGAAAGTAGAAAGCCTAGGATCACCCCTGACCGCTGTATTTACACCCCTCTTTCCAACCGCTTCACGTGGGGCTCACTTTCAGCCCTAAAAAATACTGAAAAATACTCATAAAATTAAAAATATTTTTATGAAATCATATAAAAAATCAGTTCAATCACATATTTCTAGGTATGTTTTCTAAATTCGAAGTACGAAATTGCGATTGAGCTAATTTTTTACATGGTTTTACAAAAAATATTTTAAATTTTATAGATATTTTTTATATTTTTGCGAGGTCTGGAGTGAACCCTGGAAAAGAGGAGTGGGAATGGAGGGGTGATCGTATGTGGCAAATTGATTGAAAGAAAACAACAAGTGCTCTTTCATGAGGTCGCAGGTCCCACAGAAGCTAAATATTTCAAATCTTGGGGTCATTGGAGGTTATTCCCGGTCGTTACTTTCAGAGCCCGAAATTAGTTAAGATGCACGCAAATTGATCCGAACATCTGATTATCTATAAAGAACAAAAGGTACCATCACTAGTACTGTTTGTTTTTTTTTCTTTTTTGCTTTCTATAGTCACCTGTTTCCCAGAAGAGCGTGGAGTTGGATGATGGTTTGTTCTTCCTGCAAACTGAACTTGCCTCTCTTGATATCAGGTCTGAGGTAATTCTTCCACCTCAATCTGCAACTCTTTCCGCATCTCTGGAGGCCTGTTTAACCAAACCCACCAAAATTTCACTACCAAATGAAATAAGTTGGACCAACTGCACCAAAATAGTACTCCTACTACTCACATTTGAGTATATTCAAGTCCTTACTTCTGATCGACGGACAAGATTACTAAGTTAGGAAACAGAAAGTCTACTACTACAAACAAAAAATCTGTATCAAGATTACTAAGTTAGGAAACAGAAAGTCTACTACTACAGACAAAAAATTTGTTACCAATGGATACAAACCCCTTTTTGGATCTATTTTGAGTCTCAAAATCGGAGTCGCTTATTTTCTTTAAAATATTTTTTCTTATGGTTCCTACAAAAATAAGTTTAATTCGGTATCGGTAAGATTATTTTCGAAACATCTAAACTTTGCACTATAAAATTATTTTTTTGAAACCCAAAATAAATCCATAAAAGAATTTGTACCCACTGGTACAGATTTTTTGTCTGTGTACGAGTAGCACGTTGGTTAGGAAATGACATGTCTGACTTTGATGGAAGTTAAAATAAATTATAATACAATCATTTTATTTGGTTCAATTCTCATTTCATCTCATTTTTCTCTTTACACGTTTCTCAATACATTTTTCTATTTATCTTTCTTCACTCATTATTACTCATTACATCAAAATTAACTTTCAAAATGTTGAACCAAACAAGGTGACTCTTTGTTCTTGCAGAATCTACACGGGATGACATGGCAGAATTATAAACCAATCATAGAGATACCAGCTTCTGCGGGGAGAGCACTCCAGCTTCCGGGACCGTATTGTTCAATGTAAGCCAAAAGCTTGTGGTCTTCTTCAGGTGTCCATGGCCCTTTCTTCAATCCCACCTTCTCACAGCATGGTGCCCTGCCCATCCTAGAGAGAGAGAGAGAGATGTTTTCCTTGTTTCTTTGTCTGTTCTCTTTTAAGCGAAGTAAAGATTGGAGGATGTGATGGGGATAGTTTGAAAGGCACATCGCATTTTATAAAGGTAGATTGGACCATTTAGTGGGATACTCCTTTATGGATGTACGAGTAGTACAAAATTTGTTGGATTTATTTACTCTATATTGATTTTCCTAATGCAAATTTCACTGATCTCCCTGAGGTTTCTGACACGAACCTTGAGGTTTCTAAAATGACACTATCCTTTCCTTCTTTATCTGACAATACCAATAGACCCCCCTCTATTACTAGCACGTTAGAAAATTGATAGAGAAGGTGATGTCATTGTATTATATTTTTTACAATATCTATACTACTCTCATCAGAATCTTTACCCCTCTCATTTATAAAATATAAAATACAAACATTACTATGTTTTATGCTCGTTTTACTTTGAGTTTTTGTCCTTATTTAAAGGAATTCACATTTGTTAATTTTCTGTCAAATTTTTGTGAATTATTGGTTCGTCTAGATAAAAGGAATTGAAAAAGTAAAATTTAAGACTTTTACCAAATATTTTGAGAAATTCAATATTTTGGATAAAAGTAATAATTTTATACTCTTTTGATTTCTCTCGTTGAGAAAAATCAATAATCCTCAAAAATTTAATGCAAAACTAGAAAATACGAAAAAAAATTCAAATATAAACAAAAATCAAAAAGCATAAAAATCTCACAAACAAACCCGCACGAAAAATTCGAATATGAACAAAATTAAGAATAAAAAGCCTAAAAATCCCAGAAACAAACCCTGTAAAAATCAAAAAGCCTAAAAATTTCACAAACAAGCCCGTACCCTCCGTTGCTAATAGTTTAGAAAATGTATGAATTTTTGCACATGTATATTTTCTAACAAATATGAATCCTTTTAAATAAGGGCAAAATCTCAAAGTAAAACGAATACAAAGTGTAATGATGTTTGTATTTTATATTTTATAAATAAGAGGGGTAAAGAGTCTGGTGAGGGTAATATAAGTATTGTAAAAAGTATAGTACAATGACATCACCTTCTTCATCCATTTTCTAACGTGCTGGTAACGGGGGGGACGGGGGGTGGGTCCCTTGGTTTTGTCAGGTAAAGCAGGGGAGGACAGTGTAATTTCAGAAACCTCAGGGGAGGTTTCTCTTTATGGCAGAAACCTCAAGGGAGGTCAATGAAATTTGCCCATTTTTGGCGGAGGACGTTGTACCCTTAATTAATTTCCCGGAAAGGGCAGCTACTAGGTAGGTCTGTCAGTGAATTACTGCTAGTAGGGTCCGGTCATAAATGTTTCCTGAGCATGTACATTAGCGTATAGACAAAAATACTAGTCAACGTTTACCAAAAAAAAATACTAGTCAACAATATACAATTTTTTATTTTATATAATCATATCTCTTTCAACACTATATTAATATTATTTATTTTACATGTTATGTATTAAAATATTAATTTTACCTATGTACAAGTGAGAGGAAGAGGGGAGAAGAGGAGAGAGAGTAAATGGGAAATTAATAAAATAATAGATACATAACGGATAATGATTAGGTATATTTACCTATTAACTGTTGATGGATACATTTTACTTAGGCCTTTACCTAATTTGTTGCAATGTTCATTTGGGGGTTTTGCTTCGATAAAATAGTTAAAAAGGTCTTTTACCTCTTTTGATGTACTTGCTCTAATAAAGGAAGATTTTTGCCTCATCTGGTGCACTCTGATCATCTTCTCTTTAACGAAAAATTTAATTAATGTCGATCATGATTACTATGTGATTTTTACATTGATAGAAAAAAAGAAAAGAAAAGGCGGGAGCAATTCTGCCAATGCATTAAGTATTCAGGTGCAGAGCCGTCTCATAGGGCAGGCGAGAGAAGCAACTGCTTCTAGCCCATAAATTTTGGTAAAAAATTGAGATCCCAATGTAATATAACTTACATATAAATATTACTCATAGAAAGTTTCCAAATGAAAATGCAATGATGTACTTGGTTCAGTGGTGAGATAATATTGTCATGTTAAAATTGAAAAATTTGAGCGAGCTATTACTGTTTGTTATTTTTTTCACACAAATCATATTTATAATTAAATATGAAGTAAACTATCTTATTTTTCTTCATAAACACTTGCAATAAAATCTTTTTACGTTTATGTTGCTATAATTGTATCCTTTGAGTTTGATTTTTTAATTCTTTGATCATTTTTTGTAAGGAATTCGTGAATATGTAAGAGGCCCAATATTGGGAATTTGCTTCGGGCCTTCAAAATATATGAGCCGACACTGTTCAGGTGGAGTTCCACTTAGGAAAAATTACTTTTTGAAGGTTTTATCCTTATTTAAAAGAATTGTGTTTGTTAGTTTTACGCCAATTTTTTGTGAATTATTGATTCGTTTCGTTGAGAGCAATCGAAAAAGTAATTTTTTTTTACTTTTATTCAAATATTTTGAAAAATAACCACTTTTCGGCAAAAAAAAGAAAAATTGACAAAAAGAAGAAAAAAAAGTTTTTGCTGAAAAGTTGTTATTTTCTAAAATATTTCGGTAAAAATATTTTTTTTTCTTTTTCAATTTTTCTCATCTAGATAATTCACAAAAGTTTGTCGCAAAACTAACGAATGAAATTTTTTTTGAATGAGGACAAAACCTCCAAAACAAGTTAAGCGAAACACGGCCTCAAAATATGGTCGCCAAATGTGATCCTCATGGTACTATTGTTTTTTTAAGTGCGAAGAAGAATTTCTTAACCTTTGAATTGAGAATTACATCAAATATTAAAAAGACCCCAAGCATACCAACAACCCCTAGCATACCAACAAAGTTGGTAGTTGGCACCAAAGTATGGTTTTAAATAACGGTAGCATTTGTATTGTACCGATACCAAGAGTATTGCAATATATATGTAGTTTTAGAAAAAAAACGGAGTTTTGCAATAATTTTTGAAAAAAATATTTTTAATTTCCTGAGTAATCGAGTAATGATCGAGTATTGGCCGTGAACCGGTGGTGCGATAGCGACAGCTACGGCTATAAACGAACTGAGCTATTCGTGAGTTTCGAGCAATAAACAAATCGAATTGTTCGCGAGTAGCTCAAAACTCGAATCGAAACGAGTTGTTCTTGAGTTTCGAGCAATAAACAAACTGTGTTCGCGAGTTTTGAGCAATAAACAAACAGAACTGTTCTCGAGTAGCGCGAGTAGCTCGAAACTTGAATCGATAATAGTTCGCGAGTTTTGAGCAATAAACAAACAGAATTGTTCTCGAATAGCGCGAGTAGCTCAAAACTCGAATCGATAATAGCTCGGATGGGCTTAATTCGTGATATTCTAAACAAACGAGCTAGAGCACTCAATTTTGGCACGTTTCGTTTATATATTTGCGAGTTGCCGAGCTCGAGTTATCCAAAGCTCAGCTCGAATCAATTTGTGATACTCTAAACAAACGAGCTAGAGCACTCAATTTTGGCACGTTTCGTTTATATATTTGCAAGTTGCCTTTGCAAAGTTGCCGAGCTCGAGTTATCCAAAGCTCAGCTCGAATCAACTCTCAAGTTGCCAAGCTCGAGTTATCCCGAGCTCAACTCGATTGCTCGATAACTCAACTCGAATGCTCGAATTAAATACTCAAGTTATCCAAAACTCAACTCGAATCGGCTCGCAAGTTGCCGAGCTCGAATTATCCAAAGCTCAACTAGAGATTCGAGCTCGCAAGTTGCCGAGCTCAAATTATCCTAAGCTCAACTCGAGTGAGTCGCGAGCTCAAATTATCCAAAGCTCGACTCGAATTATCCAAAGCTCAACTCGAGCTCGCAAGTTGCCGAGCTCAAATTATCCTAAGCTCAACTCGAGTGAGTCGCGAGCTCAAATTATCCAAAGCTCGACTCAAATTATCCAAAGCTCGACTCAAATTATCTAAAGCTCAACTCGAGTGAGTCGCGAGCTCAAATTATCCAAAACTCGACTCGAATTGAATCGCGAGTTTGTATATATATATAAAATACAAGAAGGCTCATTAAATTGGCTGACAAGACGTACAATGTTTAAAAATCACGCGGAGTACTGAGGGACCACCATGAAGCTTAAATAGGGGAGGGAATGGTCTTGAGCTGGTAAATCTTCCGATGTGGGACAATGTTCAAGTGAACTCCCTCCTTTATGAGGTTGGTTGCTCCACATTCCCTTGAGCGCTGAACCAACCATACCATCATGATTTCGAGCCAAAGTGAGCCGAACTCAAGCCAAAAAAATTAAGATCGAAACATGATTTTTTTAATAAAGATGAAAATAAGTGGTTTATTGACTTAAATTTGTCTTTGTTAAAAAATTTGAGTTTGGCTCATACCTTTTAGATTCCTCTCGTTGTGATTGCTTCTATAACGAAAAACTAAGAAATGCAAAAAAATTTGGATAAGAAAAAAAAAAATCTAAATGAATTATTTGGGCAAAATCTAAATGAATTATTTGTGGTCCCATAACTTCCATTTGAATAGATATCTCTAATCAATCTCACAAATATAATCCACCTAATTATTACAGAATATTAACTAGGCATGTCCACCTACCCGACCGATGACCATACCTGACCCGACCGAAAAAATAGGCATAATAGACGAGACTGATAACCTTTATTGGTCAGGTTCGGGTTAGATTTGTTGGATATTTCATTTGGTTGGTCGGGTGTCGGATGCACCTAATCATTTTTCAATCCAACCCGACCAGATTGATTGTTTACATATATAAGAAGAAAAACCCTAATTCGGCCCTCCGTTACTCCACACACACTCCTAATTGATTAGACGACCCAAGAACCCTAAATCCTAATCGATCAGACAACCCAAGAACGCTAATCGATAACCCAACTCCTCTCTCTCTCTCTCTCTCTCAAACCAACACCCCGCCGCCCCCTCCTAGAGCCTCCGACGATTGACTCTATGACTCTGAATATATGGTTCATGTATCTGATACTATTTTCAATAACTCCAATTTGGTATGTAGTTAAGTTCGTTTAGCTTATCTTTGTTTTTATCGGGGAAGAAAATATTGTGTGATCACTTAATAAGATACATTGGGGAAGGATTAGTAGCCAAACATCATGGTTTATTACAACACTAGCAAATGCCAGTGCCTAAAGGCACGGCGCAACACATTTTGAAGACAATGAAAGCTACCGGTCCATTTTAAGCTTAGGATCTTTTCGGACAACTGTGAGCTACCATTGGCGTACTCAATTATCTTATGCAAAAGCTACCGTGCTAATTTTTTGAAAATGTGCAGAGTATTACAATTTTTTCAAAGCTAAAGATTCAAAGCTCAAGCTAAAGCTCGCCAATTTAGCCTGTTTACCCTGAAGTTCTGCACCCTGAAGTTCTGCTGTAGTGTCATTTATGCTCAATAAAGGGATAAATCTAGGCATATATTAAGATTCAAAAACCGTCACTTGCTAGTTCTAGTTCGGCAAACACAGAAAAAATAAAAACCATCGAAACACCAATGAAAATATAAAATGGTACACATATTAGTTAGGCAAACCAGGAGATGCTCGGCAATTTGATTGTAATGGTCAGACATAATCAGTAAATTTTGCACTTTGCTAGAGCATCAGAAGAGTAGTTTGAATTGGGCCTCAATATTATTAGTTGTGGAGGATTGCCATATTAGTTCGGTTCATGCAACATCATTTAATTTAGCAACTTAAAAAAAGAGATTGCTCTGTCTCACAAAGCAACTGTTTGCTACAAAGTCTAAAAAACCAAAAGAAGTGGTTCCAACTCATGTCAAAGAAGCACAGAAAAAATTGTAAAACCTTCGGGCACGGCAATTTCAAAACACAAAATCTAAAGAGTGAAGATACTACAATCCCATAAAACTAAGCAAGCATGCTGTAAAAATGCCAATATTGTATCTGCCTAGAAAGCCAAACGAAGTGGTTCTAACTCATGTCATAGAAATACATGTCACATAGCCTCCTATTTTGAGCTATCAGGCTGTCAGGCCCGGCGTCTAAAAGTATACTTATGTGATTCTAATTAGGTTGCGAGATTAAAAAAAAAAATGTACTTTAGTAAATATTTTTAGAGAAAATTTCTTTTATATCCCTTCTACTTTGACCAAAAATTCATTTTGGTCCTTCATCTTTTAATTTCGGCATAAAAATCCTTCGACTTTCCAATTGTTTTCAATGTCATCCAATCCGTTTTTTTTTTAGTCTTGTTATAGGGACTGCGGCCGCGCGCGGCCGTCTCCAGCTACCGGACGGCCGATCCGAGCCGTCCAAAAATTTTATAAAAAAAAATGAGGAGGCCAATGCGGGAATCAACAGCATCCGATGCATGTAGGGTGCTTGATCTAAACACCTAATTTTCGTGTATATATGTATATATCCCTAAAGGATGACATTGAAAAAAATTGGAAAGTAGAAGTATTTTTATGCCGAAATTGAAAGGTGAAGGACTAAAACGAATTTTTGATCAAAATCGAAGGGATATAAAAGAAATTTTCCCATATTTTTAGGATACGAGTATAGCACGATATAATTTTAGGGGTTTAATATTTTCTTTAGAAAGCGAACGACACCCTAAGAAGTTACACCTTTTAACTAGTCTACGTTGTAATCTTTTTGAGTTCGGAACCCGGACATGAATTATTGAATCAGATCAATTTTTTTTTTTCCTGTTAGATAGCATAATTGAGTTTAGTGGTCTATTCACCCTAGCACTACACGTATCCAACCTAGAAATCTAAGTGTTACAAGTGTCACATATTCCCTACGGCAAGGAGAAAAAAAAAACGAAAAAAAAGAAGAGAAACAGCTAAAAGGAAAAAGAAGCAGTGAAGGAAGGGAGAGAGAGAGGAGCAGTTCGTGCGCCCCTTCCTGTTAGATCCAACATCCGACTTCCTTCGATTACTGCCAGAAAGCTACATTGAGTAATTCCCTCTTTCTTTTTCTCTCTCTCCCTCCCTCTTTTATCCCTGCGTGGACCATCGTACACGGCGGCAGCGGCCATGGCTGGACCTTCCCATACTTTTCTTTTTCCCGTCCTTTCCTCGGCTGGGAAAATAACACAAAGTACATGAGGTTTAGCGGCGGCAATGCGGCAGCTATTTAGGTTGTGTGCCGCGTGTGTATGATGTGCTCTGTTTTGTGTGAGTGTGATATATGTATTAGGTACTGGAGCATCTAGGCGTGCATATAAGTGCACTTATTAATTAGTCCTTAATCAAATCTTGTTTTGCTTAGACTAAAGGAAAAGCATGATCAATTTGAGTTCTAGAAAATTTCTGGTAATGAGCTTATATATATGTATACTTGGGCAAATCACCTAATTACTAAACTAGACTAGATTGTAGTTCCTTTAGTTGAGTAAATTAGGTCAGTAGATCGGAAGAATGAGGAATCCCTAAACAATTGCAATTTTAATTAGCTCACTAATTGTATAAGCATATGTGTGCCCATGTGAAATAGCTCAAGTGCTAAACAAAGTCTTGTTCCCTAGTTAACTTTTAAGAATGGTAGCCGTGTATCAACCTCGAACCTTTTCTAAAGTCCAGTAGGCCGACTCACAATCATATTCCGATTATAGTTTTAAATGTGTTATGACACAAAGTAATTGGCAATAGGTTGGTTCAAGGGATGAGAGTGAGAACGATCCAAGTCTTTAGTGTAGCACTCGAGAAATCAAAGGTGAGATACTCTAACCTTGGTTATATTTTTTTTCAAGCAAATTATGTTTTGCGTTCTTATGCTCAAAATTTATAATATGTTATAAGGAAGCATGATTTGATGAAATGTTTTTATATCTTATACCTTATGCCATGGAAATATGCTACGGGTTGTGCATTGAAAGATGATGATTTTATAAGGATGATAATGTTTGAGAAGTAATGACTCTATGAACACCTTGCCATCTAAAGGTGAAAAATAAATGATATGACGATTCTATGAGCTTAAAGTTCATTGATGCATCCAGACAGCGGTGTCCCGGGTCAGGGGGACGGATTTTAAAGATACCGTGACCAATGAAGGGGTTATAAGGAAGGATTGTTATGTGGCACCAGCTGCCAGTGACTTGATCATTTCACACCACGAGGGGTCGCTCCCCTATGTATGTTAAGCTGTTGGATGTGCATCGGTTACAGATGCAAAGTTGATGATATGCAATTCTTCTTATGAAATTTATGACAAAGCTATGATCTATTTAGACTGCTATATCAATAAGGTTTATGAAAGTTATTTTCGTGGTAAAACATATAACTCTGGTGTTGTATCTCACACGAGCTATCGGCTTATGAAAATTTACTATTTTCCTACAGGTAATGGCGAGTAGGAATGAAGTATGCTGCTTGCCGGTGGACATGTAGATATTGTATAGCTAATTTTTGAAAACCAAACCGGGAATTGACTCTTCCCCACTTTGTGTAAGATGACTTGCGTTTTGTAAAGGCTGTGAATTTGCTAAGGCTCTGATGGTGTTTTGTTAAATGTAATAATGCTTCCGTAGTTTTTAAATTATTGAAAATTTCTGTTTTATTTTTACTGAGTAGTTATGAGGCCTTGGGTGGAAGTGAGATCCACTGGCCGGTCACGACATTCCTATTATCCAACTATTGGGTTGGGGTCGTGACAGAGTTGGTATCAGAGCAAGTTCTTTTTTTTTTTAAAAAAGGGGTATTTGTATACTTCTTTTTAAAGTAAAATCTCAGAGCCTTTAAAAAAAAAGAAAAAAAAGAAAGGAAGAAAAAAAAAAAGTTGTATTTGGATTCAAAGGAAGTTCCCGGGCAGCTGACACAACGTAGTAACACCCTTCTAAACTTAAGTTTTGGCTATTATTGGTTGTTGTAGGAAATGGCTAACCCCCCCAGGTCGCTGAGGCATGGATACATGGGGCGGATACACAGTCGATTTTGCGCATATGGGACAAACAATCACACGTCCAGCAAATCTGAGTTTATATAACCACCTCACTACGCAAGACGCTCGGGATCTTGCGTATCGAGAGCTAGTGCGGATGATGCAACGACAACCTTACTTCACTCCGTCAATGCATATTAGTATAGTGTAACACCGCCTAGATACCGATATTTTGATAAGAGAAAAAGCCGCACATTTCCTTAACCACCATGATTTTGTTCAAACCATATTAAATCGGATCGATGCGGAAGAACGTGGAGTGGTGCAGCCACCCTTGAATGAAGTGTTACCTATAGTACTATTTGTGCCTAGGGATGAGGATTAGTAGGAAATGTGGTGTAACCTTTCTGTAAAAAAAAAAAGAAAAAAAGAAGAATAAGAAGAAGTTGTACATGATGAACACATCATGTAAAATATCATAAGCTGTGATGTGTATCCTAGTGTGTAACTTGTTTATCTATATATATGAAATGCCCTTTTTATGTTAAATAGTTACAATTGTATTCTTCTCTGATTTAGAATACTAGTCATGGAATCGAATCAACGGCTCGAGAGACTAGAACAACAAGTGGGTATGATATTAGCTCTCTTACAGAATCAGAAAGAATCAGAATCAACCACCGCCTCCTCCACTTGTAGTAAATGTTGACTTGAATGTTCCACCTGTCATTCCACCTGAAAATCCTCCACCACCTCCACCACCTGAGCCTGTTATAAATGAGGTACGAGTCAGGGATTTTCAGAAACATAAACCACTTATGTTCCATGGAGGGATTGATCCTATAAAAGCCAATGAGTGGCTAGAGTCAGTAGAAAAGATATTTCGAGTCATGACATGTACGGATAGGGAAAAAGTTGCTCTAGCAGCATATAATCTAATTGGTGAAGCCCAACGATGGTGGAATCTGGTATCTAGGGCTGAGCCACGTATGGGATGGACCCGTTTCTTGGTGTTGTTCAACCAGAAATATCTTCCCCAAGCTATTAAAGATAGCAAGAGTATGGAGTTCCAAAACTTGAAACAAAGGGGCAATATGACTGTGACCGAATATGACGCACAATTCACCACACTTGCACATTATGCTGAGCATTTGATTCCGAATGATAGTATGAAGGCTAGAAGATTTGAGGAAGGGCTCCAACCAGATCTGCGCAGAGCAGTAAAACTCCTAAAGTTACAAACATATGCAGAGGTGTTAGATCGAGCACTGATGCTCGAGGCAGAAGAAGAAAATAACAAGAGGATTCGAGAGATGAAGAAAAGAAGGTATGCGAACTCCAATCCAAGGGCGAATAACGGGCCACCCAAAAGACAAAATGTTGGGAACCCAAATAGAGAGAATCAGTATCAGAATCAAAATCGAGGAGGGCTCCGACCGAACTGCCCTACTTGTGGGACCAATCATCCAGGAGTATGCCTTAAAGGAACTGGAATTTGCTATTCTTGTGGTGAAGCAGGACACATAAGGAAAAACTGCCCAAAGTTCCAGACAAATCCAGTTGCAGCACACGGAAATGGGAATCAAAGAGGGACTGCAAATGCAGGGCGCAATAACAGTAACCAGAGACAGACCGGTAACGCAGGACAAGGACAGAGGCAAGGAAGGGCGTATGCTCTAGTCCCAGGCAACACACAAGAGTCAGAGAATGTGGTGGCAGGTACCTTAATGATTTGTTCTTTACCAGCATATGCACTTATAGATTCTGGTTCGATGCATTCTTTTGTGTCATTGCATTTTGCTGATAAAATTCCTAAAGTACCTGAGTTTCTTGGATATGAACTGCTAGTTTCACAACCTCTAAGTAGTAAAGTAGTTTGCAATACTGTGTATAGAGACTGTGATATACTAATTGGAGAGAGATGTATGGCTGCTGATTTGATACCCATAAAGATGGGTTATTTTGATGTGATACTCGGCATGGATTGGCTATCCAAGAATTTTGCCACTATAGATTGTGTTGAGAAAAGTGTAGCTTTTCGCAGTCCCGAGGACAAAGAATTTTATTTTAAGGGAATTAGAGTAACATCGCCTCCATATCTTATATCTGTGACACATGCTCGTCGATTGCTGAGTAAGGGTTGTCGAGGGTATTTTTGTGTTGTGGTTACAACTTCAAATGAGAGTCCAAACATAAGTGAAATCCCTGTGGTTCATGAGTTTCCTGAAGTTTTTCCAAACGACTTGCCTGGAGCACCCGTGGATAGAGAAATTGAGTTTACAATTGAACTTGTTCCTGGAACCCAACCAATTTCAAAAGCACCTTATAGAATGGCACCTGCCGAGATGAAAGAATTGAAAACTCAATTGCAGGATCTTTTGGAAAAAGGTTTTATTCGGCCAAGCACATCGCCTTGGGGAGCACCGGTTCTTTTTGTCAAGAAGAATGATGGGACAATGCGTTTATGTATTGATTATCGTGAGTTGAATAAGGTAACTATAAAGAACAAGTATCCGCTACCAAGAATCGATGATCTCTTTGATCAGTTACAAGGGGCTCGTGTTTTCTCAAAAATTGACTTGCGTTCCGGATACCATCAGTTGAAAGTGAGAAAAGAAGACATTGAGAAGACTGCTTTTCGCACTCGGTATGGTCACTACGAATTTATAGTAATGCCTTTTGGAGTGACGAATGCCCCTACTGCCTTTATGGATCTAATGAATCGCGTGTTTAAACGTTATTTGGATGATTTTGTGATTGTGTTTATCGATGACATTTTGATATACTCGGAGAGTGAGGAGCAGCATGCAGAACACTTGCGAATTGTGTTGCAAACCCTTAAGGAGCAGAAGTTATATGCGAAGTTCAAAAAGTGCGAGTTTTGGTTAAATCAAGTGGTGTTCTTGGGACATGTTATAAATAGTAAAGGGATTGCAGTAGATCCTCAGAAAATTGAAGCAATTGTGAAATGGCCAAAGCCGACTACAGTTACCGAGGTTCGAAGTTTTATGGGCCTAGCAGGCTACTATAGGAGATTTGTGCAAGACTTCTCCAAAATCGCAGTGCCTTTAACTGAGCTGACAAAGAAAGGAGAACCATTTGTTTGGACAGAGAGGCGAGAGCAAAGTTTTCAAGAGCTAAAGCAACGACTTACCACGGCTCCTATTCTTATGCTTCCCGATGGAACGGAGAGATTCGTTATTTACAGTGATGCTTCACGTCAAGGATTGGGTTGTGTATTGATGCAACATGGGAGAGTAGTGGCATATGCATCCCGACAACTGAAGCCTCATGAAAAGAACTACCCGACACATGATCTGGAACTAGCTGCCATCATTTTTGCTCTAAAGATTTGGCGTCACTACATTTATGGAGTATCTTGTGATATTTATACCGATCATCAGAGTTTGAAGTATATTTTTACTCAAAAGGAGTTAAACTTGAGACAGCGACGCTGGCTGGAATTGATGAAAGATTATGATATCACGATCCAATACCATCCTGGTAAAGCGAATGTAGTGGCCGACGCTTTGAGCCGTAAGTCAATAGGAAAGTTGAATCATATTGTCACTCAACAACAAGCCTTACAGGAAGAGATCGAAAAACTGAATTTGGAATTAATCACCAAAAGGTCATATGGTATCTGTTCCGCGATGGTAGCACAGCCAGCATTGATTGAGGAGGTGAAGTCTCGCCAAATGGAGGATTCTAAATTGAAAATGATATATGATCAGGTGAAAGAAAATCCACATGCAGATTTTTCAATTGATGGAGAAGTGATGAAGTTTAGGAATCGATTATGCGTCCCTAATATTCCAGAGCTCAAGCAACAAATTTTGAATGAACACCACAAGTCAAAGCTTGCATGTCACCCTGGAGTCACAAAAATGTATAAGAATTTGAAGCAATTGTATTGGTGGATGGGTATGAAAAAGGAAGTTTTGGATTATGTGAGCAGATGTTTGCAGTGTCAGCAGATTAAAGCAGAACGACGAAAGCCCGCCGGGTTATTACGACCATTACCTATACCTGAAGGAAAATGGGAGAATCTAACCATGGATTTTGTGATAGGACTGCCTCGTACTCAGAAGGGAAACAACTCAGTGTGGGTAATTGTGGATCGATTGACTGAGACTGCACACTTTCTTCCAGTAAAGGATACTCACACAATGAATCAACTTGCTGCCATCTATGTTCGAGAAATAGTATAGTTACATGGAGTTCCAGTGGCAATTGTTTCAGATCGAGATTCAAAGTTTGTGTCTAGATTCTGGCAAAGTTTTCAGAAGGCAATGGGGACTAAACTAAATTTCAGTACAGCGTACCACCCCCAAACTGATGGTCAGTCCGAGCGAACAATTCAAACATTGGAGGATATGCTACGAGCTTGCTCGCTAGATTTTCAAGGCAATTGGGAGGAACATCTACCTTTAGCAGAGTTTGCTTATAATAATGGCTATCAGGCAAGTATTGGAATGGCACCATTTGAAGCATTGTATGGTAAACAATGTAGGTCTCCGTTATGTTGGGCAGATGTGGGAGATGGACAAATTACTGGGCCAGATATTGTGCAGGAAAGTGCAGAGAAAATTCGATTGGTTCAAGACAGATTGAAGGTTGCTCAGGATCGGCAAAAGAGCTATGCGGATGCTAACCGAAGGGAATTGGAATTTCAAGAGGGTGACTGGGTTTTTCTTAAAGTTTCTCCAATGAAGGGAATATTACGATTTGGAAAGAAAGGGAAGCTAAATCCACGGTACGTTGGACCATTTGAAATATTAGAGAGAGTTGGGCCAGTGGCGTATCGACTCGCTTTAACACCTGAGCTTGCAAAAATTCATGATGTGTTTCACGTATCTATGCTAAGGAAGTATGTATCTGACCCATCACATGTTCTCACGCAACTACCAGTGGAGATAGAAGAAAATCTACAATACGAGGAACGACCCGTTAGGATTCTGGATCGAAAAGACAAGCAACTTCGAAGCAAAGTCATTCCGTTGGTAAAAGTTTGGTGGGAGAAACATTCGGGTGAGGCGACATGGGACAGAGAAGATGATATGCAAAGGCAATATCCGGAGCTGTTTGAAAAAGGTACAACTAATTTGCCTAACTCATTTTCAACCCTAAGTTTCGACAAATTTGGAGGACCAAATTTCCTAAGGTGGGGAGAATGTAAGGCCCGGCGTCTAAAAGTATACTTATGTGATTCTAATTAGGTTGCGAGATTAAAAAAAAAATGCACTTTAGTAAATACTTTTAGGATACGAGTATGGCACGATATAATTTTAGGGGTTTAATATTTTCTTTAGAAAGCGAACGACACCCTAAGAAGCTACACCTTTTAACTAGTCTACGTTGTAATCTTTTTGAGTTCGGAACCCGGACATGAATTATTGAATCAGATCAATTTTTTTTTTCCTGTTAGATAGCATAATTGAGTTTAGTGGTCTATTCACCCTAGCACTACACGTATCCAACCTAGAAATCTAAGTGTTACAAGTGTCACATATTCCCTACGGCAAGGAGAAAAAAAAAAACGAAAAAAAAGAAGAGAAACAGCTAAAAGGAAAAAGAAGCAGTGAAGGAAGGGAGAGAGAGGAGCAGTTCGTGCGCCCCTTCCTGTTAGATCCAACATCCGACTTCCTTCGATTACTGCCAGAAAACTACAGTGAGTAATTCCCTCTTTCTTTCTCTCTCTCTCCCTCCCTCTTTTATACCTGCATGGACCATCGTACACGGCGGCGGCGGCCATGGCTGGACCTTCCCATACTTTTCTTTTTCCCGTCCTTTCCTCGGCTGGGAAAATAACACAAAATACATGAGGTTTAGCGGCGGCAATGCGGCAGCTATTTAGGTTGTGTGCCGCGTGTGTATGATGTGCTCTGTTTTGTGTGAGTGTGATATATGTATTAGGTACTGGAGCATCTAGGCGTGCATATAAGTGCACTTATTAATTAGTCCTTAATCAAATCTTGTTTTGCTTAGACTAAAGGAAAAGCATGATCAATTTGAGTTCTAGTAAATTTCTGGTAATGAGCTTATATATACGTATACTTGGGTAAATCACCTAATTACTAAACTAGACTAGATTGTAGTTCCTTTAGTTGAGTAAATTAGGTCAGTAGATCGGAAGAATGAGGAATCCCTAAACAATTGCAATTTTAATTAGCTCACTAATTGTATAAGCATATGTGTGCCCATGTGAAATAGCTCAAGTGCTAAACAAAGTCTTGTTCCCTAGTTAACTTTTAAGAATGGTAGCCGTGTATCAACCTCGAACCTTTTCTAAAGTCCAGTAGGCCGACTCACAATCATATTCCGATTATAGTTTTAAATGTGTTATGACACAAAGTAATTGGCAATAGGTTGGTTCAAGGGATGAGAGTGAGAACGATCCAAGTCTTTAGTGTAGCACTCGAGAAATCAAAGGTGAGATACTCTAACCTTGGTTATATTTTTTTTCAAGCAAATTATGTTTTGCATTTCTTATGCTCAAAATTTATAATATGTTATAAGGAAGCATGATTTGGTGAAATGTTTTTATATCTTATACCTTATGCCATGGAAATATGCTACGGGTTGTGCATTGAAAGATGATGATTTTATAAGGATGATAATGTTTGAGAAGTAATGACTCTATGAACACCTTGCCATCTAAAGGTGAAAAATAAATGATATGATGATTCTATGAGCTTAAAGTTCATTGATGCATCCAGACAGCGATGTCCCGGGTCAGGGGGACGGATTTTAAAGATACCGTGACCAATGAAGGGGTTATAAGGAAGGATTGTTATGTGGCACCAGCTGCCAGTGACTTGATCATTTCACACCACGAGGGGTCGCTCCCCTATGTATGTTAAGCTGTTGGATGTGCATCGGTTACAGATGCAAAGTTGATGATATGCAATTCTTCTTATGAAATTTACGACAAAGCTATGATCTATTTAGACTGCTATATCAATAAGGTTTATGAAAGTTATTTTCGTGGTAAAACATATAACTCTGGTGTTGTATCTCACACGAGCTATCGACTTATGGAAATTTACTATTTTCCTACAGGTAATGGCGAGTAGGAATGAAGTATGCTGCTTGCCGGTGGACATGTAGATATTGTATAGCTAATTTTTGAAAACCAAACCGGGAATTGACTCTTCCCCACTTTGTGTAAGATGACTTGCGTTTTGTAAAGGCTGTGAATTTGCTAAGGCTCTGATGGTGTTTTGTTAAATGTAATAATGCTTCCGTAGCTTTTAAATTATTGAAAATTTCTGTTTTATTTTTACTGAGTAGTTATGAGGCCTTGGGTGGAAGTGAGATCCACTGGCCGGTCACGACATTCCTATTATCCAACTATTGGGTTGGGGTCGTGACAGATACATTGGGGAAGGATTAGTAGCCAAACATCATGGTTTATTACAACACTAGGAAATGCCCGTGCCTAAAGGCACGGCGCAACACATTTTGAAGACAATGAAAGCTACCGGTCCATTTTAAGCTTAGGATCTTTTCGGACAACTGTGAGCTACCATTGGCGTACTCAATTATCTTATGCAAAAGCTACCGTGCTAATTTTTTGAAAATGTGCAGAGTATTACAATTTTTTCAAAGCTAAAGATTCAAAGCTCAAGCTAAAGCTCGCCAATTTAGCCTGTTTACCCTGAAGTTCTGCGCCCTGAAGTTCTGCTGTAGTGTCATTTATGCTCAATAAAGGGATAAATCTGGGCATATATTAAGATTCAAAAACCGTCACTTGCTAGTTCTAGTTCGGCAAACACAGAAAAAATAAAAACCATCGAAACACCAATGAAAATATAAAATGGTACACATATTAGTTAGGCAAACCAAGAGATGCTCGGCAATTCGATTGTAATGGTCAGACATAATCAGTAAATTTTGCACTTTGCTAGAGTATCAGAAGAGTAGTTTGCATTGGGCCTCAATATTATTAGTTGTGGAGGATTGCCATATTAGTTCAGTTCATGCAACATCATTTAATTTAGCAACTTAAAAAAAGAGATTGCTCTGTCTCACAGAGCAACTGTTTGCTACAAAGTCTAAAAAACCAAAAGAAGTGGTTCCAACTCATGTCAAAGAAGCACAGAAAAAATTGTAAAACCTTCGGGCACGACAATTTCAAAACACAAAATCTAAAGAGTAAAGATACTACAATCCCATAAAACTAAGCAGGCATGTTGTAAAAATGCCAATACTGTATCTGCCTAGAAAACCAAACAAAGTGGTTCTAACTCATGTCATAGAAATACATGTCACATAGCCTCCTATTTTGAGTTATCAGGCTGTCAGGCCAGGCGTCTAAAAGTATACTTATGTGATTCTAATTAGGTTGCGAGATTAAAAAAAAAAATGTACTTTAGTAAATATTTTTAGGATACGAGTATAGCACGATATAATTTTAGGGGTTTAATATTTTCTTTAGAAAGCGAACGACACCCTAAGAAGCCACACGTTTTAACTAGTCTACGTTGTAATCTTTTTGAGTTCGGAACCCGAACATCAATTATTGAATCAGATCAATTATTTTTTTTTCCTGTTAGATAGCATAATTGAGTTTAGTGGTCTATTTACCCTAGCACTACACGTATCCAACCTAGAAATCTAAGTGTTACAAGTGTCACATATTCCCTACGGCAAGGAGAAAAAAAAAGAGAAACAGCTAGAAGGAAAAAGAAGCAGTGAAGGAAGAGAGAGAGAGGAGCAGTTCGTGCGCCCCTTCCTGTTAGATCCAACATTCGACTTCCTTCGATTACTGCCAGAAAACTACAGTGAGTAATTCCCTCTTTCTTTTTCTCTCTCTCCCTCCCTCTTTTATACCTGCATGGACCATCGTACACGGCGGCGGCGGCCATGGCTGGACCTTCCCATACTTTTCTTTTTCCTGTCCTTTCCACGGCTGGGAAAATAACACAAAATACATGAGGTTTAGCGGCGGCAACGCGGCAGCTATTTAGGTTGTGTGCCGTGTGTGTATGATGTGCTCTGTTTTGTGTGAGTGTGATATATGTATTAGGTGCTGGAGCATCTAGGCGTGCATATAAGTGCACTTATTAATTAGTCCTTAATCAAATCTTGTTTTGCTTAGACTAAAGGAAAAGCATGATCAATTTGAGTTCTAGTAAATTTCTGGTAATGAGCTTATATATACGTATACTTAGGTAAATCACCTAATTACTAAACTAGACTAGATTGCAGTTCCTTTAGTTGAGTAAATTAGGTCAGTAGATCGGAAGAATGAGGAATCCCTAAACAATTGCAATTTTAATTAGCTCACTAATTGTATAAGCATATGTGTGCCCATGTGAAATAGCTCAAGTGCTAAACAAAGTCTTGTTCCCTAGTTAACTTTTAAGAATGGTAGCCGTGTATCAACCTCGAACCTTTTCTAAAGTCCAGTAGGCCGACTCACAATCATATTCCGATTATAGTTTTGAATGTGTTATGACACAAAGTAATTGGCAATAGGTTGGTTCAAGGGATAAGAGCGAGAACGATCCAAGTCTTTAGTGTAGCACTCGAGAAATCAAAGGTGAGATACTCTAACCTTGGTTATATTGTTTTTTTCAAGCAAATTATGTTCTGCGTTTCTTATGCTCAGAATTTATAATATGTTATAAGGAAGCATGATTTGATGAAATGTTTTTATATCTTATACCTTATGCCATGGAAATATGCTACGGGTTGTGCATTGAAAGATGATGATTTTATAAGGATGATAATGTTTGAGAAGTAATGACTCTATGAACACCTTGCCATCTAAAGGTGAAAAATAAATGATATGACGATTCTATGAGCTTAAAGTTCATTGATGCATCCAGACAGCGGTGTCCCGGGTCAGGGGGACGGATTTTAAAGATACCGTGACCAATGAAGGGGTTATAAGGAAGGATTGTTATGTGGCACCAGCTGCCAGTGATTTGATCATTTCACACCACGTGGGGTCGCTCCCCTATGTATGTCAAGCTGTTGGATGTGCATCGGTTACAGATGCAAAGTTGATGATATGCAATTCTTCTTATGAAATTTATGACAAAGCTATGTTCTATTTAGACTGCTATATCAATAAGGTTTATGAAAGTTATTTTCGTGGTAAAACGTATGACTCTGGTGTTGTATCTCACACGAGCTATCAGCTTATGAAAATTTACTATTTTCCTACAGGTAATGGCGAGTAGGAATGAAGTATGCTGCTGCCCGGTGGACATGTAGATATTGTATAGCTAATTTTTGAAAACCAAACCGGGAATTGACTCTTCCCCACTTTGTGTAAGATGACTTGCGTTTTGTAAAGGCTGTGAATTTGCTAAGGCTCTGATGGTGTTTTGTTAAATGTAATAATGCTTCCGTAGTTTTTAAATTATTGAAAGTTTCTGTTTTATTTTTACTGAGTAGTTATGAGGCCTTGGGTGGAAGTGAGATCCACTGGCCGGTCACGACATTCCTATTATCCAACTATTGGGTTGGGGTCGCGACACAGGCGCTGGTCATGCAGTCGTGCCTTCAGCTCTGACAATAAGCAAAGGGAAAGTGCCAAATGAGAAAAAGATAACGCTTAACAGCCGAATAATAAAAAGATTACAACTGGTGGTTGCATGAACACCGCCACCTGCTGAGGCATTGTCATCCTTCTCAATCTCAACTGGTGGGAAGTGGGTCATTGGCATTTCATCACCAATGTCAGCATCTTCCTCGCAGCATCATTTTTTTCACGCACAGCTCTGACATTAAAACTAAATCCAATGTCATAAAATAAATAAACGTTCAATGGGGGAGTTCCATTCTTAAAAATAAATGCTTTGAGAGAATTTAATCAACACGACGGATCCACAATCTAATATCGAGAAAGGAGTAATACCACAGCTCAGAAAGGGATAAACCATGCCATAATCATGTTTCTCCCTTGAAATTCAAATTTCAAACTAAAAAAATGATATATTCATTGAGCTCTGGGCTATTCATTGAGTTATTCATTTAATATTCTAGGCTCTTTGAGCTCAACTCAGAGACTTACAGTGGTTTTACACATCTCTAAAGAAAAAATATGGCAGTCAACCGAATGTATTGTACACATTTCTAAAGATTTGTTGCCTGATGTATTGTTGTACTTGATTTTCTAAAATGGCTTGAGCCATTGCCATGTACTAAACAAAGACCACAAATAGAACTTAAGCCATGATATAAAGCAGAACCTAAGCCAAAATTTCATTTACAGTACCTGAGATTGACGGAAGAGAGACGGTGAGCGATCCCCAATATAATCGAGTGTCATTGGTGCTTCCTTCCCAAATAAATCATCTGCATCAAACACCCAAATATTATTAATATGGAATGCTAGGAAAAAAATACGCAGAGGCAGAAAAGAGACACCAATATGCGTCTTCATTTTCATTCCTAAGGTAACTAAGAAAAAATTAAACTAAATTGTAATACTCTGCAACCTGTTGTAGCTGGTATGATAAACCACACTACAGTAGAACTTCAGGGTAAACAATATTGGTAGTGGAATCTATTGCTTCTTCGGGGAGGACACTTATGCGGTCAAAAGACGTGCACCTCGACAATGCCACATATAGTTGCCTATGACTAAACACAGGTGTACGCAAATCGACCCCAACAAATTTTACAGATTGTCCTTGTGATTTGTTAATAGTCATAGTATATGCCAAACGTACTGGAGACCTACCTCGTGAACATGGACAGCATGGTGGTCTCGCCCGTCGCGGATTTCGGCTCTAATATTTCCGTCGAGGAGAGGTTGAATCTTTTACGTACAAAGTCATCAATTGAGAAAGAATTTTAAAAAAAAATGGTAAGAAGATATAGATAGTCGAACATGAAAGTAGCAGTATTACTTAAGGACTATTTTTTTTTTCCAAATGCAAGGTAGAAAACATGTGTCAACGTGATATACCTTAGAGTTTTCCTTTCCACTCCCTACATACGTTGCCTTCTGTTTCCTAGTCATTGTCCCTATTCTTTGAATCTCCTGCATGTTAAGAAATACATAAATTGCATTACAGGTACTAATTAGGTTTGCAAGAAACTCCATATTTATATGGAGACTTACCTCGGGAACATGTACAACATGGTGGTCTCGCCCATCGGCTCTAATATTTCCGTCTCGGAGAGGTTGAATCTTCACCTACAAAGTCAACAATTGAGAAAGAATTACATAAAAAAAATATAGTTAGAAGATGTAGATAGTCAAATATGATTTTGATTAATAAGAGTCTTACACTTGTATTTATTGGCGAGAGTTGTTCTGATCGCCTTTCAGTGGTTTGCTTAAATATTCGTTCTCGTTCTCGTCGGGCACGTTGCGCAAGTGTTCCTTTTGAATATGTGTATAAGCAACTTCATGAAATTAGAATGTTGTTTAGCTAATTGACTATCAATTTTTCTTTTCAAAATAAAGATAGAAGATACGT
Organism: Rhododendron ovatum; assembly: GCA_019656835.1. Taxonomy (NCBI): domain Eukaryota; kingdom Viridiplantae; phylum Streptophyta; class Magnoliopsida; order Ericales; family Ericaceae; genus Rhododendron; species Rhododendron ovatum. The sequence continues at coordinate 1,184,525 of CM033794.1, forward strand.
CAAAGGGTGATACCTGTGAATCTTTTTCTCCATTGCTAACACGTGTTGGCTTTCCTTTGCTGGTCATTGCCTAATGCAAGGGAAAAGACAAACAAAAAAATATATATCACAAACCAAGATTGGGAAGAAAATATTGGACGGAAGGCTATATCACTTATCAAGTGGTTTGCAAATGGCTAGGCTTTAAATGCCTAGAAATAAGAAAATTCACACATAGGCTACTTTTCCTTTACCCTAGCCCGTAGAGCTTTCCTTATGCTTACACCAAGCCTTATAACCATTAGATTGACCCACTTGTTAAGTGAGGTCACGGTCACTTGGGTATTTTGTGTCATCTGTTTTGAAACTTCTCTTAAATTTCTTCTGGCCTAAATCAGCTATGGCATATGCTTCTCTTAGATTGACCCACTTGTTTTACATAGCAAGTTCTTACTACTACTGTATATTACCCGACCATGACTAAGCAGCTACACCTTGGATGAATAACCCTGCCAACATTAGTAGTAGAAACTAAAAGGAATAAGATCAATGAACACCTTGGATGAGACATTCTTACAAACACCTTGGTGCAATAAACCATTTTTGTCTTGCATATGTACATAATTCCCTCCATTCAGGTAATTACTAATTAGTGCATTCTTTTGGTATGAGGCATTTAGTGCCCAACTAAAGAAATCGAAGTTCGAATCCAACTAAAGAAAGATGAGGTTCCCAAAGTGTTGCATTGAAATAGTGGCTCCTTATATTATTGGTACCGCGTTGAAACGGCAAAAACTTGACGACAACGGGTACACTTATTGGCCTCAAATTAAGACTGGGGAGAACAAAACACGATTCTATTCGAAAATCTTGAACCAAATGAAAAACTGTTTTTATGAAAAACTTATGAAAAACGTAGATGGCTTACGAAAAACAGTTTTTATGAAAAATTTATTGACAATGGGTACACTTTTTTTGGAATGATTCCATAGTTTTCACAGGTTTCCTTGACAAATACCTTAACCTTAACATATTTGCATGACAAATGCTTTACTGTAACTTTGGTTTCCTTGAACACCTTGTATGAGGCATTCTTACAAACACCGGTTGAAAACTTTTGCCCGAAGACTACCGTTTGAATTGAATGTAACTTGTACTTATATTAATAAAAAAAACTGTAACTTCTAATTGGTGGGCATTCTCTATCTATTGTTCAGTTCATTACCTATTGGGAATGCCCCACTTCACAACAATCTTCACTATATGGAATGCCCCACTTCCAGCCTGAAGTTTTATGTTCCTCCCTTCAAATGACGAAAAGATAGGGAAAAAAGGGAGGTTAAATGGACACACATGCATACATCAGAGCACTCATTCTCATAATTACTTGAACTATGACAGAGCAAATAAATCTCCAGTTTGAGATAAAGATGGGAAAAAGGAAGGTTATATATTGTTCACTTGAACTATGACAAAGCAATTTCAATCTCCAGTCTCAATTATATTTGGATGCATTAAACTAAGAAATAAGAAATGACCCACGATGCATTAAAAAGCAACATGGATTGCACAAAATTGAGAGAATATCCATGAAGGGAAAGAGCTCACCAGGAGGGCTTGGTGTCCCAGGGGAATTAGTGCCCGCATCTTCTGAAGGCAAAAGGGAAAAAAATAATGATTCAATTGTGAAATTAAAGTTCAAAAGATAAGGAATCTGGAATGAAGAAGCTTAAAAGGCAAAGTGCTTACTCAATAGACGGTTGGGAGAGCAGCGGGACGGACGGGAAGAAGGCGGAGGCGGTGGTGAATAATCTGCAGTGGTGAAGAATCTGGGAGAGCGGCGGCTGCGCCGGTCTCTAGCTATGCGCTGCGGTGGCGAAGAATCGGTGAGAGAGGCAGCGAAGAATCTGTCTCTGGCGAGGGGAGGAGGCGGCGGCGAAGAATCTGCTTGAGGGGGAGCCATATTCGCAGAGAGAGAGAGAGAGAGGGAGAGAGAGAGAGAGGCGCCGTATTCGGAGAGAGAGAATGGGGGAGAGAGGGTTTGGAAATTAGACCGTAATTTGTAAATGGTCAAGAAAAGTTTTCAATTTACGGACATGCCATTGTAGGATAGAGGGTAGAGATTTATGCAAAAAAATGAATAAATCTAGAGTGTTGGTTGTCTTTTAGATTCAAATACAGCTCTGTTTTATTATATAGATTTTTTTATGGTGCTAGTTACGTATTACCTTTGTAGTTAAAAACTTATGCATGAACGTGTGCGGTATGCACATAACATAACGGTCAGTTTGACAACTATGAAAAATATTATTGAAAGTAAGTATCGTGTACTACTCCCTCAAATAATTTTCAATTTTTTGTTTGGATAAGGGCTAAAATATTTCATTTAAGGCAAGTTTTTCTCCATCTCTTTCCACCAAAAGTAGCTCATGCAAAACCCGGTAGAGAAAGCGTGAGATTGGGGGGAAAGGCGGGGTTGAGAATAGCGATTTCGAGACGGGTTTTGGGTGTTCTTGTAAGGATAACAAAAATGCTACAAACACAACAACTCCCACAACCGCTGACGTCATGATGACGTCAGCATAAAACGACGCCGTTTTGTTTTAAAAAAAAAAAAAAAAACCAGGTCGCGAACTGAACCTTTTCTCTTTCCCCTTCTCGTTCCCTCCATTTTTGACAGTCAAAAACATCCAGAATTTCAAAGGGGGCTCCCACCACCACCACTACGGACCACAGTACTCTTCCCACGACCACCGGCGCCCACCACAACCCAACCTCAGAGCTCCACCACCTCCGGCGACCGCCCCCACCGCCGATTTCTGAGAACTCCACCATTGTTACACCCACAGCAAAGGTTTCTCTCTCTCTCTCTCTCCTTATTTCAATTAGTACCCTAAATTTGTTGCTAATGAACAAAAAAAGGGCGTACTAGTGAACCAAGATGGAAATTATGATGATGAAATAAGACTTCATTTACGTTCAGATTGAGATGATTAGTCCAATTCCTAGTGTCTCAATTTGTTCTTCGAAATAGCCATCTAGCCTAGTGACAAGGCCTTCCCCTGTTGGTTGTTCACAGAAAGGGTCAATTGCTTTACTTTTTTTTGGGGGGAACTAATGAGATTAAAATGTAAAACCTTTTTTTTTTGGGAATAGGGGAGTTGGATGCTCTGTTTCTGTAGAGGAGGATAAAAGGGTTTGATTTGCTTGAACCCTGGTTTCATTTAATGAAATACTGAACCTTTTGTGGTTTCTTTCTGTTACAGATTTATTTTAGTATGTTTGGAATTTCTTTAGGCCTGATTGTTTTGATGTTAGTATAAGTGGTTTCGGTTTAGGATATTGAAAGGATTATTTAAAGCAAAAGTATGTGTATGGGCACAACATATATCTTCTGCAAATAATAGCGTTGTGTACATTTAATGTACGGGACAAAAAAAATACTTTTGTATATTTTTTTGCCCCGTATCGAATCGACGCAATGTTAGTTGATAAAAAAATATAACTTAAAATTTTCGACTACATACATGTTGAAATTGATTTGCAATTGCGAATAATGTTATATTGTAAACAAAATTTCGGCATAGTCTTTTTGTATCTTATATTGTTGTTCACTCTAGTAATTGCATTGTAAGTTGATTATATCTCTATATAATTGTCTCATTTTTTTTAACCAATAGATGATGTCGTCGGATTCTGTTCCATCGGCAATGCCTCCAAACAACGAGTGTGTAGAAGAAGAAGAGGTATGGAGTGGAGACCGTGAAGACGAACAAGAGGTATGGAGTAGTCCTTCAATCAAAAAGTGTGGTGAAATAGATACAAGCGGAGCTACGAAGGAGGCAACAGAAAATTGTGAACATAGAGTTGAAGAACCGAAAGAGGGAATGACCTTTGACACATCAGAGGAAGCTTATTCATACTACTCAAGATATGCTAAAGAAAAAGGGTTTGCTGTGGCAAAAAGAACATCAAGAAAGGGAAAAGATGGACAGTTGAAGGATGTAACTCTAGCTTGTAGTCGTGCTGGAAAGGCAAGAGTGACATCAAGCAACCCGGTCAAACCACGGCCACAATCAAAAATTGATTGTCAAGCTCATATTACCGTTGTGTTGCAGCTGAATGGAAAGTGGAGGTTAAACCGGGTTGCTTTAGTTCACAATCATGACCAGAGTCCGGGAAAGGCAAGGTATTTGAGGAGTAATAGGATACTCGATGAACAAGTGAAAAGAAGACTTGAATTGAATGATAAAGCTGGGATCAATCTTAACCAGACTTATACTTCACTTCAGATTGAGGCCGGGGGACCTGGTAAGCTTCCATATATCCAGAAAGATTGCCGAAATCATGTGGATAAAGTGCGTCGTTCACTACTTGTGGAAGGAGATGCTCAGGCAATGCATAATTATTTCATGAAGATGAAAGCCGACAATTCTGACTTCTTTTTTGCAATGGATTTGGATGATGAGGGTCGACTAAGGAATGTATTTTGGGCGGATGCAAGGAGTAGGGCAGCTTGTAAGGAGTTTGGTGATGTTGTGACATTTGACACAACTTACTTGGTAAACAGGCATGACATGCCTTTTGCTCCGTTTGTAGGCGTGAATCATCATGGCCAGTCTGTTTTATTGGGATGCGGGCTCATCTCTCACGAAGACACAGAGTCATTTTCGTGGTTATTTCAGACTTGGAAGACATGCATGTGGGGTTGTGCTCCGAAAGCAATTATTACCGACCAATGTATGGCCATGAAAAATGCTATAGAAGATATATTCCCTAACACCCGACATCGGTGGTGCATATGGCATATTATGAAAAAGATCCCGGAAAAGTTGAATGGGTGCGACGCGTATGAGAATATTAGTTGGTGTATGCGTAGGGCAGTTTATGCTTCATTGACCATAAAACAATTTGAGGATGCTTGGGATGTATTCATCAAGAAGTACGAACTTCAAAGTAACACATGGTTAGAAGGGTTGTATTTGGAAAGGAAACGGTGGGTGCCTGCTTATTTGAACGATGTGTTTTGGGCGGGGATGTCATCCACACAAAGAAGCGAGAATATAAATGCGTATTTTGATGGTTATGTTCATTCAAAGACGACCCTGAAACAATTTGTAGGACAATATGAAAATGCATTGGGGAATAAGGTGGAAAGTGAAAATCAAGCAGATGTGAAAAGTTGGAACACTTTCATCCCGTTAATGACTGAAGATGAGTTGGAAAAGCAATTTCAAAGTGTTTATACGCATGCAAAGGTTAAGGAGTTTCAGAAACAATTTTTCGATAAAATTCATTGTTTTTGTGATAAGCCGGCAAAAGTTGATGGTATCGTGTCCGAACATGAGATAAATGAGTGGGTTACATATGGCGAAGGAGAAGAGAAAAAGAGGATTCAAGTGGCATTTACTGTTGGTTTCAATGCAGAAACCAATGAAACACATTGTAATTGTCGATTGTTCGAGTCTAGAGGAATGGTATGTAAACATCAACTATTTGTGTGGCATCAAAAGGGAATTGAAAGAGTGCCTGACAGGTATGTGTTGAGAAGATGGTGTAAAAATGTGAAAAGGGTCCACACAAAAGTTCGAATTTGTTACGATAAGTCGTCAACGTCAATTGAAGCACGTCGGCATGACAACATGTGCAATATCTTTAATGAAGTTGCTGATTTAGCGGAAGAATCTCAAGAGAAGTATGATATGGTGATGAAACGGGTACACGAGCTAAAACGAGAGTTGATGGAAGCTTCGGTTGTTTGTGAAAGTAATATGATTTCACTTGGTGATGACACTGGTATCGTAAAAGTTCTTTTTCAATTGGAGATGGAGTTATACCTCCTAAACAGAGCACGAACATACTTGACCCGGAAGGTCTTCGACGAAAAGGGAGACCGCCGTGCAAAAGAAAGATCGGTGCTGTGAAAAAAGCTGTTAAGAAGAAAAGACAAACATCCAAGAAGCTATTATCCAACGAAAAATCCAAGGTATAAGTTTCTTACGATTTGTTGCTTACTAGTTAATATGGACATATAGATTTGTTCGATGAATGTGTAATAGTTATATCATTTGCTAATTTCAGGAGGTTGAGGAACTTGCGGTTAGCCACCATATCGGGACACAAGAGAGTATTGTAAATGTAAATGTAAGAAATTTTATTTTTAATTGCATAATTTCATGTGTCATGTAATTGTTATTCAAAATTCCTTTGTTTTAATGGGCAGGGCCACTCAAGCTACATGGGACACTCAATGTGGCCAAACATGATGCCACATCCTATGCGACCAAATATGACACAAGGCGGAAGCATCTTCCCATTTTCCCCAACTTTATGCCCCACCGGAACAAGCTTGAACCAAAACTTATTAAATGGTCAAGTTTGGATGGGTCAATCAACTATTGCGGGTAGTCAAGGTTGGGGAGGAGGACAATCAGGTATTTTGGAAGCTCAAGGTCAATATTGGGGAGGACCACAACCAAGTATGCTGGAAAGTCAATGGCAAGGATGCGGAGGACAACAAAGTTATACGCAAATGATGAATGCACCGGATAATGTCGAAGAGTAGTTCACTTGCTTGTATTGTTTTATTTCGTGTCCATATCGTGTCCTGTGTCCCTTTTTGTGTCCTTGAAAGCTGTCCATATTGTGTCATGTGTCCTGTGTCCCTTTTGTGTCCTGTGTCCCTTTTGTGTCCTTGAAAGCTGTCCATATTGTGTCATGTGTCCTGTGTCCCTTTTTGTGTCCTTGAAAGCTGTCCATATTGTGTCATGTGTCCTGTGTCCCTTTTGTGTCCTGTGTCCCTTTTGTGTCCTTGAAAGCTGTCCATATTGTGTCATGTGTCCTGTGTCCCTTTTGTGTCCTTAAAAGATCTGATTATTTGTTGATCTTGTAATGACCTTTCATAAGGTAGATGGTTTGAAAAATTCTGTTTGAAGTTGACTTCTTTAATGAGACGCATTCTACTTTTGTTCATAAAATTGCACTTCTTATTTACTTTCATTATGCTTCTGTAATGACCTTATTGCTTGTTAAATTGATAGTTCCATCAGATAAGATTTTGAAAGTTTTTATTTTTTTTTGAGAATGATTTGGTCAGTTCAAGGTTTTATCGATAGGTTAGAATAAAAGCAAAATAGTTCTAAGTTTTGAGGTGAATTCAGTCACCAATATTAATACTAGAATTATGCTACCGTATTTGGTTTTGGAAAAATTTCGGCATAGTCTCCCTTGTTTTTTGGTCCTAACCCGACGTCTCACGTCTCAATCTGTACAGCCATAACAACAATAGAAACCAAAACGAGGTTATGCACAAGTCCACGCCGGACCTTTCTCATTGTAAATCAACAATCACAAGCTACATTCATTGCCAAAATCTATTGCCAAATTATCATTTCACAACGAAAACCATAATACAATAAATTTCAAATCCACGCCGGGCCATTCTCATCACAATTATCAATTACATACGAAGTTAGGTTTTGCAATACTACAACTTGATATTACAAAGCTTAGTACATAGTGATATTCGAAACTACAACAAATTGATCATTTTTCTTGGCCTTCGATTCACTTGAATAGCTTCAATCTCTTTCATTGCCTTTTCGAGTCTCCACTAGTCTTTGCAAAGCTATTGGTCCCGTAGTTCTAGCTCATAAATCTTGTAAGCTCTCCCGTTCTTTTGCTTTTAAGTTCGCAGCCATATGTAATCAAGCTGCCCTGCCCTCCCAATCTTCCAACCATAATCTGAGAATAACAATGATCAATAAGAATAAAACCATAACCATGTACTCAATTAAATTCTATTCATAGCTTTGCTTCTAGCCATCACCCCAAATGTACCAAACATGAACTAGTGCACTTCAAATGTAAATTTTTAGCAGTCAAATATAGATTTCAGCACTTAGACAAAGTTCCACCACATAAAAAGAGCACTTCCAACTCACCGTTTATCAAATTCAACTTATTGGACATAGTCCTGTGCAAAAGTCACCTAATTTCAGTTTGTAGACATAATTTTCAGCATCTATACCCGTGATTCCGCACCAAACCAGTAGCTCCAGTGCTCTAAAAAGATAGATTCAGCACCATATAGCAATTTCCAGCACTTAAGTATGAGTTTCAGCATATAAACTTCAGTTTTTAGCTTCCAATTATAATTTCCAGCTTACACAAACATAATTTCTACCATCTAGGCACATAATTCAGCATATTAGTTTGACTTTCAGCACTTAAGAACAATGATTCAGCTTTCCCTAATTAGCTTTCGGCATAGAAGTGCACATGTTCAAGGTGTAAATAACTAATTGCAGCATTGACAGAAATAGTTCCTCTCATCAATCTCTTGCTAACTGACAGTAAAACTAGAAAATTTTGACGAGTTCTCGTTTCCATGGCCGCACACATTTCTCAACATTTGTGAACACAATAAATGTGAAATAAATCAAATATTCAGCTAAATTCACAACCCAAATGTGTGTGTGTTTGTGTCTAACATACACAGAATCATAAACAAAGATATATATGATTTCCAGTTCAACTTCCTATGTGATCCAAATGCACACAGGAAGCACTTGTTTGGCTCCAAAACTGCTAAAAATTATCAAGGTACTGCAAATAATAATTTCACTTTGCTTTAGATGGGTATATTTAGTAAAGGCGCCAAGCTGTTATTCATCTATACGTGCAGTGTGGCAGCATTCAAGCAGAATAAGCAGAAACGGCAGAATGTGGAAAACATGTACAACAAGAAGACATTGAATTCCATGAGAAATTCCGCTACGGTGTCACTACGAGGGGCCTCATATTATAGATGGAGATTAGAAGCCTATAGTTACTGTCACAAAAATTCTCTTCTCCATGAAGGCTACACATGTATAGTGAGCAACAGAGGTGCACAGTGTGCTTCCAACCATTATCCCGTCCTCCATACAACAATAAGCCATGCTAAACTGACTTTTAACATCAACGTACGATGCTCAAGCATTTGAGACAATTAAAACTGAATACCACCCTATTTTAAGCTTAATAAAGATTGCAATGCCACCATAATGTAAACATGATACATAGCAACCAGATAACTGACCGTCGTATCTCCAATTCCAAGATTCACAATTCCAGCAAAAGGGGCAAGAGGTTGATCGTTGAACCCAGAAGACAAAATGGTATCAATTAACAAAGATTACCGACACGTTAAACCACTATTCTGGGGTTAACAACTCCCATTTAGGGTTTCTCATATTTTCGAATTAGGGGTTTCTCAAATTTTCAAATTAGGTTTTTTGTTTTTTTTTTCTCGGCAGCACACCACTTTGGGGTTTCTCAAATTGAAACCCCCTAATTGATGAGGAGTAGATAGTGGGGATAATCTATCTATCTGAAACAAGGACAGAGAGAGAGAGAGAGAGACACAGAGAGAGAGAGAGAGAGAGAGAGAGAGAGAGAGACCTTTGTCCGGGACAGCGTCGGGGTGCCAGAAGCCGGTTCTGGTGGCGGTTGCCGGCGATGGGGGAGCCGGTGGTGGCGGGTGGCGGTTGCCGGCGATGGGGGAGCGACTGAGGCTGTGGTGGGAGCCCCTCCCACTGGTTTGTATTTTGAACGGGTTTGTATTTTGAACGAGAATCAGAAGGGGAAAAGGTAAGGAGAACCAGGCGTCTGTTTTTTTTTTTTTTTTTTTAAATCAAAACGGCGTCGTTTTATGCTGACGTCATCATGACGTCAGCGGTTGTGTGAGTTGTTGTGTGGGAGTTGTTGTGTTTGTAGCATTTTTGTAAGGATAATAGTAGTAGCAGGTGTGAAAGCGGTGCTTCTGATTCGTTTCGTGATGTTTATTGATTCAGTTCATTGTTTCGATCTATAAACTAATTTTGTATTCACCGCTAAGTGGATCGACATTGGGGAGATACTCCTAAATTGCAACTTGGCCATGGTTTCGTTAATTAATGAAAAGGGAAAGACTACAATACACACTATTTATTTGGGTGTAAATCATATGCACCCCTCAAAATGTTATGAATTATAGAAAAAATATTACGAATCATATAAAGGTTACGAGATACACCAAAATGTTATGAATCATAATGAAAACGTTACGAATCGTGTTGCTGAAAAGTTATGAATTCTAGAACAAAAGTTACGAAACACTCTAAAATGTTATGAATGAACCACAAAATAGGTGCATATGGTATACCCTTTTAAGTAGTGTGTATTGTATAGACTTTCCCTTAATGAAACAGAGCAATAGATCTGTTGGGGAATGCAAAGAGAAACCCAAAGCCAAGCTCTATAAGCATCCCCTCTCTCTCAGTTCAAGCTCTGATAGGTTTAGAGCAGGAGACTCAAACAGAACCGACAAAATAATCCTATGGTTTTGATGGGGCATTCTGGTAAAGCACATGACTTGGCTGAGTTCGCTCCCTTTTCCCTCCCCCTTTCTCTCTCCATTCCGGACTCCAAGTACTATTACAATTAGTACCGTTAAAAAAAGCAGAAAGTCTATGCGTACATATGTTCATGTACATACATTACGTACATACGTTTTTTGGACCTGTTTCGGGTCTCAAATAAATGATCGGAGCCGCTCATTTTGTTTAAAATACTTTGCTTATAGTCCTTTCGAAAAATAAGCTCAATCCAGTATTGATAAGAACATTTACTAAAATTTCCAATTTTGCTTTAGAATTCAAGCGTGAATTATGGGATAAAGTTGGATATTTCGTACACACTCTAATTGATGCCGGATTGAGCTTATTTTTTGCAGGGTTCATAAAAAAAATATTTTAAACAAAATGAGCGGCTCCGATCATTTTTTGAAAACCCGAAACGGGCCTAAAAGGAGTATGTACTCACTGGTACAGATATGAAATCTGTACCAGTAGCACCTCTCAAAAGCACTAAAAAAAGTGTTAAATTAGTTCAGTTTTGTACTGAGCAGTACCATTAGAAAATCCTTCAGCCCTTCTGCTAGCTAATTGTGCAATTGACAACTACTTTATAACACTAAAATGCATTTCACAACACCATTCAGTTACAATAAATTACCCAATACTTCTAATTATTTTGCAATGCTTATTGATACACCATTTGCGAAGTGAAAATCGCTAGTTTTGTACAAGACGATAAGATATTTTCTTATCGTGTCGTACAAAAAGTTAGTACGTTGAATCTCGTCTTGTTCAAAATACCGCCGAACCTGATGGCGAACAATTCACCAAATTCAAAATGCTGTTCCAGTAATTCTTGTTCTCTTCGAGATTGCCGCAGCAAGTTCCGGTGACAATAATACCGGAGTTTTCGCCGGTGATGGACGGGTATAGTTGATTAGAATTGTCAAACAATATATCACGAAGCCCTGCTTCCATAAAGTCATCATCTGTGGAGTATGAGTATCCCAAGCCCTGAAGCTGCAATAGTTCAATCTCCATTCTTTCCAAGTCAGCCCCTGCTTTCATAATCATGGCTTCACCTGTATTGGAAAATTATCCAGTGTTAGCTATTGCCAAGAAAAATGTTCTGTCACCAGTTTTCTTTTGTCCTTCAGACTTTCATTTTATGGGAAAAACCGCTCAACATCTCATCGTCCGTCTGGGCAATCAATAGTCTGGATTTTAAAATAACTATTACCTGGAAGAGTCTTCTAAAATTTAGACCATCCAAAAATAACGGTGAGATTGAGTGGTCATTGTAGACGCTCTATTTTTCCTTGTCTTATTGGGGTATGCCCTTTCGAGATTGTACACGTTTTGAGCTTCTTAAATGGAAATTACTCATCAAAAAAAAAAAAATTGCAATCGTGGTATTTTTGACATTATGAGCCTAAGCTATGCTATTAGAGTTCTAACTTGAAAAAGAATGACCAAAAAAATGTCACATAATTATGTGTTATCTATTGTTCGACAGAGAGCAATTCTTTTTTGTTTTGATAACTCAGGTTTACTGGAAATAGATATAGAGATTAATTCTTTATATATGACATTACCTTTTTTTGAGAAGTCTAATGAGGATGTAAGAAAGTCAAGAGAACTGCTAGTGGCCACAAAGGTACGGGCCGCAAAGTCATTATATTTTGGTGCTTTTAGCCATGATCCCTGCGAAGCTGTTAGAACATCCAAACAAAGTGGTTGAAGTGGCAGAGGCGGCAGTGGTCCTGTAGTTGTTGCTTTGTAAATGAGTTGAGCTGAGCCCAAGGAGTTGAGTTGTGTTTGAAAAGGGTTGGGGACTTGTAGCTTGGATTCCCCAACGAGTCGGGCTTCGGCTTCAAGCCGTGCACCCTCCCACTGAGCCATGTGGTTGGGGTTGGCGGCGTCCTTCAACTGGTTGGGGTTGAGGGCATGGCTCTTATGCTTATGAGTCATTGGATCGATTTCCATCTTGGTTAACCTCTTTTTGAGGTGTGTGTTCCAGTGGTTCTTGATATCGTTATCGGTTCTCTTCGGTAAGTGAGCTGCTATGACTGACCATCTAAATCAATTAACCGTATCAGTAACAAGTATAATAAAAGAAAATATATTGTTTTAACACAACTTCAGGAATCACACGACAGTGGCATAATTATGGTTATGGTTGCAGGCGTGAGATTTTTGATTATCTACGTCAACAGATATATAATGACTAGTGCATGCCCGTGCCTTCAGGCACGGCGCAACGCACTCTAAACACAATTTAAATGAAGTATTAAACACTACTTTTTCGATTTTTTTTTGGAAAAGAATTGTTTGTAACTCCATCTCACATGGGGTGAGTTCCATGTATGTTTATGTACCATGTGAGAGGACACTATAAATAACTATTAAATGAAATTTTTTCCCTCTCCCGACAAAATCTACGTCTCAAAATTTTTCATTTTGAAGAATATGCTTCAAACATGGTCCATCTAACCAAGTTTATAGAATAGTCTAACACAACATATGTTATCGAACCTGTCTAATTCCTTTAGTAGCATTCACGCATAGTATCAGAGATGTTAAGAATGTATAATCAAACGGAATTCCAACAACCAAAGAAATATACATTTCTACGTCTTATAATAGGTAATTAAAATTTTGATTAGTCACTTTCTAAGTATGTACATTGAAAAAATGCATGCCCATATTGAATCCTGCTCAGATTCAAAGCGATTATACCAATTTTAATATAATAACACACGTCACATGACCAAGAGGCTAGGCAAAATTATACACCATGCGCAACACACACTCCAAGTGAAATTAACGATTAACAGGCTCTTTTGCCACACCTATATTTTAGTGTTCTTTTAATGTGTAAAAGAAGCAACAAACCCTTTTCATATTTGAATGAACCTTGTAATCATAAGAAAATTAGGTTTTTTAGGTATGGGCCTAGAAAAGATAAAATAAGGATAGCATTAGTACCCAATAGGATATCTCGTCTTCAAAATCAGACATGAAATTTCTTTTCAATCAATTTCAAATTAGTGAGTTCTCATTTTCCTTAATTCCTTCTTCTTCGTTTCGGATCAAAATTAAAATTCCAAAGCAAATAAGAGAAAAGGTTACACTTATGTACATCAGATACTAAAACCCTAACTCTTGAATGAACCGTAAAGGTATTGATCCTAATATTATGAAAATATAAAAGTAGAGTGCCCCAACTACCCAAGCACATTCACAAAATAATTTTGCAACAACACAATAAGATATATAGTGGACTTGTGCAAACCCCTCTTTCCTTGAGCCATGGCTAGTTGTACTAAGATCGACTTGCATCCACTCCGGCCATTGTTATCCTTTACTTTCAAAGTGGAAAAACATGAGAGTAGCCATCAGCAACAACAATAAGCATAAAAATTAGTTTAAAAAATCATCCCATTAATTTGGATTTGTGTTAGGGCCATTTAGAGCTCAAAAAATTCAAACGTGGTACCCCAACTTGCAACTTATACTATATAGAGAATGAATTGAACGAAACTACCTTTTGATGCGCGGTATTCACTGGAATGGCCTTAATAGTTTAGCCTTCAACATCGCAATATATAGCTGCAAAAAAAAAAAAAAGAAAATCCATAATATCAGAACTTAAGATAAACTCGATTGTGCATAAGGAAAAGATAAACTCGATGTGATTTTGCATTTACACTACCAATTTGGAACACCAAATGAATTCATTTTCACAGTAGCATATATGAAATCACATTCGCAAGATAACTTTTTCATATCCGCACAACATAAAATTCTTTTCCTCTTTCCTTTCTTGTGGCCATCTCTTTGATCCAAGTTCTTCTTGTAATTGGAGTTTGGCCTCCTCGATGTACCCTTTGTTGAGTAATAATAATTTTGTTGCCTATCAAAAAAACCCCATGATATTACACTTTTGTAAAACCAGACCACGACCATTAACCAACAATAATAACAATAAGCCAAAAAATAACTCTAGATTCTCATTCCCAATTTGAGTTCATAATTTTTAGAAAACTCAAAAGACCCAAAATCCGAACTTAGAGATTGAATCATGAAAGGAGTGAATTGATTTAAAATATCTTTAGAATCTTGAGCCGTGTCTTCATTGACTCCATATTATTTATGTAAATATTTAGAACCTCCGAAATGTAAATATTCTTGATTTCTTTGGATTTCAGTAAGAACTTAGTAATAGACTACTTAAGGGAAACAAATCAAAGCAACAATTAAAGTTACACTAATACAAAAAAGGGAGCTATCTGTTGAAATAGACAAACTTCTAAAGAAATAGAAAAATAAACTCAAACCTGCAATCGTACCACAATGAAATTTTCAGTCGCCAGGAGATCTCGAAACATCTGAACACTGAAAAAACAAACTCGAAAACGATAAGAAGATTGCTTTGATTACCAAAATAATAATATGAATAAACGATAATGTTTAAGGACAATTATTCTTTATGAGCTTTCAAGAGTTATCATTTTCTAGGAGAATTGAAGGAGGAAATTCTAACCTTTATTTTAGGGATCAATTATTCAATATTTTTCCTTAATTATGAGACTTCTTTGACACCCATTACCATATCTATATTCTATTCCTAATTAGGAGTATAGTTTAAGATCAATGCACGAAAATTTTAGAATCTAGAATCTATTTCCTACATCTGCAAAGGCCAATTTAGATATAGAGTCCTTTCAAAGAAAGACGTTAGAATGTAAGTAATGCTTTGTAAATTTTTTTTGAATTTTTTCGATTAAGGTAATAAATAAGATATGCTGTGTAAATATTCTTGATTTCTTTGGATTCCAGTAAGAACTTAGTAACAGGCTACCTAAGGGAAACAAATCAAAGCAACAATTAAAGTTACACCAATACAAAAAATGGAGCTATCTGTTGAAATAGAAAAACTTCTAAAGAAATAGTAAAATAAACTCAAATCTGCAATCGTACCACAATGAAATTTTCAGTCGCCAGGAGATCTCTAAATATCTAAACACTAAAAAAAACAAACACGAAAGCGATAAGAAGATTGCTTTGATTACCAAAATAATAATATGAATAAATGATAATGTTTTAGGACAATTATTCTTTATGAGCTTTCAAGAGTTATCATTTTCTAGAAGAATTGAAGGAGGAAATTATAACCTTTATTTTAGGGATCAATTATTGAATATTTATCTTTCGTTAATTATGAGACTTCTTGACACCCATTACCATATCTATATTCTATTCCTAATTAGAGTATAGTTTAAGATCAATGCACGAAAATTTTAGAATCTAGAATCTACTTCCTACATCTGCAAAGGCCAATATGGATATAGAGTCCTTTCAAAGAAAGACGTTAGAATGTAAGTAATGCTTTGTAAAAAAATTTTGAATTTTTTCGATTAAGGTAATAAATAAGATATGCTATACATAATTCTACCTGCATTAATGTTCATTCAGCCAACGGTCTAGATTTATGCACAAAGAGGGGATAAATCTTAAGTGTTGGTTGCCTGTTGGATTCAAACACAGCTCTGTTTTATTATATAGATTAAATACAAACAACTTTGTGGTACATCTTTTTTAACTGATCAATTTTGTAAAGAATAATGAAGGAGTCAGCATGCATATTCCAAACGACAAATAAAATTTTTCATAAACCTAATTAAAAAGTTTATAAGTTTAATAACAAAATCATTATGAGTGCTCTATATGAAAAAGGATAGCAATCCCAAAAAAAATTGCAGTACCTCGACTTTAAGCTCAATGCAAGAATTCTCTAAATATATTTCTTGTGATCTTTCCTGCAGTAAAATAATAGAAAGTAAGAAGATGGTAGAATGAACAACAAAGTTAGGATTAACGTAAAAGACCCATGCAAGGTTGTCAAAAAAAAAACTATTATCTCACACTCATATTTTTTCTTCCACTAAATATATTTCTTGTGATCTTTCCTGTAGTAAAATAATAGAAAGTGAGAAGATGGTAGAATAAACAACAAAGCTAGGATTAACGTAAAAGACCCATGCAAGGTTGTCAAAAAAAGAAACTATCTCACACTCATATTTTTTCTTCCAATTTTTGGCAGAAGAAACCCAGTATGAAAATCGAACTTGCATGAGAAATGAAAAAAATCCTTCGATGTTTGAATCCCTTGCATAAAAACTGAAAAAAAAATCATTCAAGAAACTTTTAATTTACGGCAAAAGAAACCCAATATGAGTAAAAATCATCCATGAAAAAAATTAAACTTGCATGAGAACTGAAAAAATCGAACTTACATCACTATCAGTAATGGTCAGGAAGTTGTTTTTGGCAAAAGAAACCCAATATGATTAAAAATCGTTCAAGAAAGAAATCGAACTTGCATGTGTACTAAAAAAATCGAACTTACCTCACTATAGGTAATGGGCGCTCAGAAGTTGGAGGACATGGAAAACCTATGCATATGACAAACAATCCCAAAAAATGTGGACTTCTAAATAGAATGTATCAATTGCACACAGTAGGTTGGTCTTCTAAGAAACGGTGACTTCTAAAATGTAGTGATAAGTTTAAATATTCTAAAATTTAAATCTGATGTGATAAGGAAATCACAGGGAACCAATCACTCACACATTCCTAAATGGAAGGTATATTCCTTATAGGTTGTGGACTCCTTATATATTTTACCTCATACCTAAATAGGAGCCGGAAATGTTTCCTTCTAATTCCTTGTTATTGTGGCAGAAAATGTGGTTTATCCTTCTAATCAGTAATCCCACGGTTATATATTTTCGAAAATGTTTCCTTCAAAAACCTTCAAATTCCCTGTTAATTGCATCCAGATATTGTGGACGAAAATGTGGAATTGTAATTGTAAATCCGGCTATTGTTTCCTTCATCATAATATATTGCTAAGAAATTTTTTTTATAACCCTTGGATGGATTTGATATTTATCAAAATGCCATTGTAGAATGAAGGATCCAGATTTATGCACAAAGAGGGATAAATCTGGAGCGTTGGTTGTCTTTGGATTCAAACACAACTCTATTTTATCATATAGATGTACACATTATATACATTTTATTTCTTTATATGAGCTTGTTTATTTGATCGAAAATTAATATCAGACTGGGCTAAGGAATGCGTGTGTGTGTGTATATATATACACATATATATATATATATATATATATATATATATATATATATATATATATATATAAAACATACATGGTTGTTCCGGTTACGTATCCCGAATTTTGGTTAAGATCCGGAATTCTCTCACAGCTGTTGAATTGTGTCTTTAATGGTTCGGATCTGCTGATTGTCATAAACCATTTATCACCGGTCATAAACCATCAGTAGATCTGGACTATTAAAAACACAATCCAATGGCCGTAGGAGAAGTCCAGATTTTAACCAAAATCTGGGATATCGGACCTGAAAATGACTATATATATAGAGTCTCCTTCAGGTAAGGGAGCCCTTATTTTAAATAAAATGCGGACGTTCTATTTTCTCCCATTTTCCTATTAAATTTCGATGATCCGAGCCGCTCAATGCGTTCAATGAAGAGCAGATACTTAAGTTCTTCAATTTTCAATCTGTTTAAATTGATGATAAGATAATATTTTTTTGATCTTTTTATCTTAAATGGTCATAATTAATTTTTAGATTTAGGACTTTCAATAGGAGCCATAGAATTTTTACACTTAAACGGCGCCGTATCTATTCAGGCAATACCCATTTTTTAATCGGTAAAGATTTGACTTGGAGTTTGATGCGGGACATGTTTGTATTGACTTAGAGAAAAAGTGGGATTTTCCTCTCCTAGGAGAGAGAACTTATTCTCGAATAATGGGTACATATTTTTTAGCTAAAATAGTGTTTCAACAATAGCGCGAACTCAGCAATATTTCCAAAATGATGAGGGCTTTTATGGCTATCGATGTTAGCTTTAGTGGCTTCTTATTTCCGTACGAGCTACGAGGCAGCTTCTGAATCTAGTTGGCCATGCACGTGGGTGTAAATTGTTTTGTACTAGACTAGAGAAAAGGGAAAATACATTTTTTGGGGTGAGAAATGCATTTTAATCCTAGAACGCCTAGGATCACCCGACCCCTGTATTTACACCGGTCTTTCCAACAGCTTCACGTGGGGCTCACTTTTAGTCCCATAAAAATATTAAAAAATATTCATAAATTAAAAAAATATTTTTATGAAACTATATAAAAAATCAACTGAATCGCACATCGGTAAATATGTTTTTAAAATTCGTAGTACAAAATTACGATTGAACTAATTTTTTACATGACCTAAAAAAAATATTTTAAAATTTATGAACATTTTTTGTATTTTTGCTATGTCCGGAGTGAACCTTGAAAAAGAGGAGTGGAAATGGAGGAGGGGTGATCGTATATGGCGAATTGGTTGTGAAAAAATAAGAAGTATTCTTTCATGAGGCCGCAGGTCCCACGGTAGGCTAGATATATCAAATCTTAGGGCTATTGGGACTTATTTTCGGTCATTACTTTCAGAGCCCCGAAATTAATTAAGGTACACACAAATTGATCCGGACATCTGATTATCTATATAAAAAAAAGAAGTACTGTCACCAGCACTGTTTGTTTTTTTCTTTTTTGCTTTCTATAGTCACCTGTTTCCGAGAAGAGCGTGGAGTTGGATGATGGTTTGTTCTTCCTGCAAACCGAACTTGCCTCTCTTGATATCGGGTCTCAGGTAATTCTTCCCCCTCAATCTGCAACTCTTTCCGCATCTCTGGAGGCCTGTTTAACCAAACCCACCAAAATTTCACTACCAAATGAAAATAGGGTTGGCAATGGGGCGGGTAGGGGGTGGATACTACTATTTCCGTCTCCGACCCCCGAATCCAAATCCATCCCCATCCCCTCCCCGATCCCCATCAGGGAATTATTTTTACCTTCCATCCCCTCCCCAAACGGGGAACGGGGATCCCCGTGGGGAATCGGGGATCCAACTGGAACCACATGCAAAATCGATATTCTTAATCCGGTATCTCTCCTGCAACAAGACGCCAAGAACAAACAACACACGCAAAGCTCTTTAAAGCTTCGTTTCTTAGTCTCTCACCACGACGCTATTGCATGAGTTTCTGACGTGAACGATATTTATTAGACGTGAACAATATTTATCTGACTAGAACTATCGATTTGAGCTCTTTTTTCTACTAATCTTCTATCCGTAGTAAGTGAATTTAATTACTTCTATGTTAATTGATAGTGAAATTTAGTTTCTTTATTTCTTCCTCACTTATGTATATATAGTACTTCTATATAATTTTCATTTATGTATATAACTTATTATATATATATATACACACACACACACACAACGGGGCGGGGCGGGGATGGGGCGGGGACAGACTCATACCCATTCCCTACCCGTTCCCCATTTTTTAAAAAAAATTATCCCCATCCCCTACCCCATCCCTGAAAAATCCCCGAATCCCCAATCCATTTGGGGCGGGGCATGGGGCGGGGTGGGGCGGTCGGGATTGCCATCCCTAAATGAAAATGTTGGACCAACTGCACCAAAATAGTACTCCTATTACATTTGAGTATATTCATGTCCTTAATTCTAATCGACGGACAAGTAGTTAGGAAATGACATGTCTGACTTTGATGGAAGTTAAAAATAAATTACACTACAATATTGTCTTTGTTCTTACTATTAGGGTATGTTTGATTTAATAGAATAGAATTGAGGTTGAAATAGAATCGGAGGAAATGAAATTGGAATATCCATTTCCATTTCCAAATTTGGTTGTACGTAGGAGTAACCATTCTCATCCGAAATAGAATGATATGGTGAAAGTAATTTTTGGAGTGACACTAGTAATTTTGGTATGGCAAAGAAATGAAATGGAAATTATTTTATTTTTTTAGTGGAATGACAAATATTCCTTTACTTAGGTGAATAGTGATTCCATTTGAAATGATTATTCCGTCATTTAATGGTGTACCAAACAGAGGAATAAGTATGCCATTAGAATGACTATTTCATTCCAATTTTGATTCCATCGAACCAAACATACCCTTAAGGGCCCGATTGGATGCTGTATCCATCGGGTGTATTGTGAAATCCGGGTGTATTGGTTTTTGATGGGACAGTTGCTCCACCGTTTGGTATGATTTTTCGCTCCTGTATTCGTTTCTCCCTGTTTTCGTTAATACAGCCCTCATGGTACTAATTTATGGCCACCTCCGGAGGTAGCCATAACTAATCCGGGGTAATACAGGTGAAATCTTTCCAGTTCTGCCCTTCCTAATCCCCCTCTTCATCACCTCTTCACACATGCACAGAGAATGGAAAAAATGGAAAATAGAGAGAGGAAACAAAATTATGGCCGGAGTTGTCATTTACAGTAGAGAGAGAGAGAACTACCGAAAGTCGCCATTGCCGTTCGAAATTTAACCGTCGACGGTGTGGATTTGACCATCCACCGTCTTCAAGTTGCCATCGTCGACTGGAACAGAGGGAGGTGGGTTTGTTGCGAGAGAGAGAGAGAGAGAGAGAGAGAGAGAGAGGTGGGTGGGTTTGCAAGGGGTCAGTGGGTGGTTTTGTAAAAAACTGGGTAATTGTGTGTAATTGTGTGGTGGGTGGGTTTTTGAAAACCGTGGGTGGATTTTTTAAATTATTAAAATAATTAAATTATTTGTCAACTAAATTAGTATTGCTTAAGGAAATTGAAATCTACACTCCTTTTTTTCACATCTACATTCCTTTTTTTGTTTTTTAGCAAAAAATTACATACACTTTCAACACTAAAATCCAAAAAAGGGAGTGTAGATGTCAAAAAAGGAAGTATACATTTCAATTTCCTTGCTTAATTGTGATAAAGTAATTAATTTCATTGGATTTTGTAATAATATATTTAATCTAATAAATTATCGATTTTAATACTAAGCAAGGACAAAAGAGTCATTTGTCAGCTTTTTCCATCATACACCCTTTCTTATACACCCAATTTATCCTCCATCCAAACCTAGTATTATTTTATCCTCCTTCTCTGATACATCATCCAAATCATCTACTTTTTAATACATCCTCTATAAATGTCACATCAATATGGGTCCTCCCTTCTTAACTAATACCCCTTACTATTTTATCCCCTCTTCATAAATAATACACCCAAACCACATACGGCATCCAATCGGGCCCTAAAGGTTTGACATAAGTGGAGTTACACTGGATTAAAAGCAAAATCTTTTTTTAGCGAATTAGTGAAAAGGGTTAAAGGAAATATATTTCTTAGAGTTGTTCCATACCACCCACTTGAGCCAAGCACTCAAGATTGCTTAGGAGCACTCAAGATTGCTTAATCCTAGATGCTACTCTATTTCTTGTACTCCATTTATTCTCTCCGTTCTTAAATGACAGTTCACTTCAAAAAGACATATAATTTTTATGTCAAAAAATGAAATACTTTATGGCAATTTTTTTCATTAATATTTGGAAATGATTAAAAATATTAAAATGATCATGGGCAAACCGATGTCGTCACTCAATAACTAAAATCAAAAGAAGGCAAGATACCAACCAAAACAGCACAAACTAAAACAAAAGCAAAACATCCGCTAAAAACAGCTCAGCAAAAGCTAACACCAAAACAAATTAAAGCCAAAAGATTAACTTCAAACCCAAAAGAAACAAACCACAAGGACAAAACCGAAGACCAAGAGAGCAAACCAAAATTGCCAAACCACGGAATTAAAATTTTAGAGAAATAGAGGCACCATCCTCGAAGTTATCATCACCCTCCAGGAAAACATCACTCTCCAAGTCGTCAAGAGCATTGATCCAGTCCTCCATGAATACTTTTATGCATTTAAATTTTTTAAAATTAACTTAAAGATTTCAATTAGTTTTTTAATTTGGTGTCCAAAAATTTAAAACTTTATGCAAGAAAGTACTTTATTTTTTTCTTCAAAAATATCACGTCTTTTCGTAGTGACTATCATTTAGAAACGGAGTGAGTAGTCCTCCAAAAATCTAACAATGTGGGGAGCCCAATGCTACCAGTTTGTGAACCAAGCAAAGGCTTTATCCCTTACCTTGCGCGCTAACCCTTAATTTTCTTAGCAATGAATTAGAAAGCACATAATTTTGAATTTTCTTTCATATATTAGAGAATTTTTACTGCCCAAATTACTTCTGAACCCTTTTATAGAGTATCAGCTTCACAACCTCAGTGCATCTAAGTGGGTACATAGCTACATAACCATTGTACCAAGTGTCCCGGTTACCTAATTGAGACACTTAGACAGGAATAGAATTTTTGCGTTACATTGTACCCACTAAAAAAAAACAAAAACGAACAGAATCTATACAGGATGTGATAAGTGCTAAAATATACATATTTTGGCCCTCCAATCTACATTTATTAGTCCTTTATTTTTGTTAATTGATTTTTATTATGTGTTTTTGTGTTTATAGGTTGTTCGAGCCCGTTGTCCAAGACTTTAGATAAAAAAAAGATTTTAAAGAAGTTTGGGATCGAAATGCAAAGTGCATTGAAATTTTTGATGGTTAATTTAATATTAGACAATCAAATGGCCTTTGTGTGATATAAGTCTTCAATACCTATATAAACCATCTAACCTACCGGTGAAAGGAGGCTGCCGTGGAAAAGAAAGAAAAGAAACAGAGGCGTGGTAAAGAAAAGCTGCGCACAGTGCGGCAGCGGTACGACAGACATTCCGAATTTTATTTTACAGTTTTTAGATTAATTTCTTCGGAGCTTTGTTTTTTCCTTTCAAGTTATTTAAAGTTTTGTTCAATTACTCATATTTCAGTAATTAGTTTTAATTTCTGTTTTAAATAAAAGTTATTTACTAATATTTGATTAGTTAATATTTCTTATTTATTTTTCATCTCACGCAATAGAAGTACGTTTTAAGTTAGTGTTTCTTGTGTTTCTTGTTTGATGCATAGTGAGTAGTCGTATAGGTAAGGTCGCGGGGTGATTAGCACACCGTGACCAGTTCGGGCACTGCTCCTATTTTCAAACAATGAAAAAGATAATTTTAGATTGAAAAAAAATACTTTCCGCAGACGAACCCGGACATTGTCGGAGCCCATGTGAACGGGAGAATGGGGGTCCAAAACTCATTCTCCGCTGCGCATGGATAAACAGCGACCATAGGGTCTCGCATCTTGTGGGGTATGTTTTTCAATCTAAAGTTGAACGTTTTTAAGAAGACCGAATGGAGCAGGTTAATCCGGTCTGGTTACGAGTGTTATGAATCCTACGACCGTACTTCATTTTAATTATTTGGAAGAAAAGTTGTTTTCTTATGCTTTAGTTAATTTCAAACAAAACAACAAGGGGTGGTTATCTAAGAGGCAGTTTAAATTAGTAACAACCCGAGTTTTAAGTTAGCACACGTCACCGTCTCTGTGGATTTGATTCCGAACTTACTGGATATTGTGCTACGTCGATCTCCGCCCTACGCTTGAGGCAGCCAATTATTTTAGGTCTAAGAATCGGTCAAGCATTTTTGTGACGTGGCAGAATTATAAACCAATCATAGAGATACCAGCTTCTGCGGGGAGAGCACTCCAGCTTCCGGGACCATATTGTTCAATGTAAGCCAAAAGCTTGTGGTCTTCTTCAGGTGTCCATGGCCCTTTCTTCAACCCCACCTTCTCACAGCATGGTGGCCTGCCCATCCTAGAGAGAGAGAGAGAGAGAGAGAGAGAGAGAGAGATGTTTTCCTTGTTTCTTTGTCTGTTTTCTTTTATGGAAGTAAAGATTGGAGAATGTGATGGGGATAGTTTGAAAGGCACATCGCATTTTATGAAAGGTGGATTGGACCATTTAATGGGATACTCATACTCCTACATATGGATGTACGTAGTAGCAGAAATTTGTTGGATTTTTTTACTCTATATTTATTTTCCCAGGACGTTGCCCAGAAAGGGCAGTTACTAGGTCTGTCAGTGAGATACTGCTAGTACGGTCCATAAATGTTTCCTGTGTAATAAAGCAAGATTTTTACGAAAAATTTAACGTCGACCATGTTTAGGATATTACCATGTGAGTTGTCATTTTTACATTGATAGAAAACAAAAGAGGCGGATACAATTTCACAAATGCATTAATTTACATGGTTTTCACTTTTCAGGTGCAGAGCCATCTCATAGAATAGGCGAGAGAAGCAATTGCTTTCAGCTTCTAAATTTTGGTCAAAAATTGAGGTCTCAGTGTAATATAACTTACATATAAATATTACTCCTAGAAAGTTTCCAAATGAAAATGCAATGATGTACTTGGTTCGGTGGTGAGATAATATTGTTATGTTAAAATTGAAAATTTAAGCGAGCTATTACTGTTTGTTATTTTTTCACACAAATCATATTTATAATTAAATATGAAGCAAACTATCTTATTTTTCTTACAAAAACACTTGCAATCATATCTTTTTACGCTTATGAAACTATAATTGTATCCTTTTAGTTTTATTTTTTAATACTTTTATCAAATTTTTGAAGGAATTCGTGAATGTGTAAGAGGCCAAATATTGGAAATTTACTTTGGGCCTCCGAAATATGTGAGCCGACACTATTCAGGTGGATTTCCACTCAGCAAAAATTACTTTTTGAAGGTTTTATCCTTATTTAAAAGAATTGCGTTCGTTAGTTTTACGGCAAATTTTTGTGAATTATTGATTCGTCCTGTCGAGAGGAATTGAAAAAGTAATTTTTTTTCCAATATTTCTAGTGACACACCCAAACTCACACCCACACCCACATGAATGGTGGGCCCCATACACACACTAGAGTGTGTAGTGTGTGTGAGACCCACCACTCATGTGAGTGGTGGGTGCGGTACTAGCACCATTTTTTTTTATCCAAATATTTTGAAAAATATCCACTTTTAGGCAAAAAGAAGGAAAAAAGTTTGACTCTTTTTTTTTCTGCTAAAATTTTGTTATTTTCTAAAATATTTGGGTAGAAATATTTTTTTTTCTTTTTCAAATTTTCTCGTCTAGATAATCCACAAAAAATAGACGCAAAATTAATGAATGAGAATTTTTTTGAATGAGGACAAAACCTCCAAAAGTGCTACAAGTTAAGCGAAACAGGCCCTCAAAATATGGTCGCCAAATATGATCCCCATAGTACTATTGTTTTTTTAAGTACGAAGAAGAATCTCTTAACCTTTGAGTTGGGAATTACATCAAATATTAAAAGGACCCCAAGGCCCAAGCATACCAACAAAGTTGGTAGTTGGCACCAAAGTATGGTTTTAAATAACGGTAGCATTTGTAGTGTACCGATACCAAGAGTATTGCAATATATGTAGTTTTAAAAAAACGGAGTTTTGCAATAAGTTTTGAAAAAAAAATATTTTTAATTTCCTGAGTAACCCGTAAGGATCGAGTATTGGCCGTGAACTGGTGGTGCTATGGGCGGCAGCTACGGCTGTAAACGAACCGAGCTGTTCGCGAGTTTCGAGCATCGATACCAAGAGTATTGCAATATATGTAGTTTTAAAAAAACGGGGTATGGCAACAGTTTTTGAAAAAAATATTTTTAATTTCCTGAGTAATCCGTAAGGATCGAGTATTGGCCGTGAACAATTGGTGCAATGGGCAGCAGCTACGTCTGTAAATGAACCGAGCTGTTCGCGAGTTTCGAGCAATAAACAAACCGAACTGTTTATGAGTAGCTCAAAACTCGGGTCGATAATAGCTCGGATCGGTTCGATTCTTGATATTCTAAACAAACGAGCTAGAGCACTCAATTTTCGCTCATTTCGTTTATACATAAACTTGCCGAGCTCGAATTACCCAAAGCTTAGCTTGAGTTAGATCGCGAGTTTGTATATATGTACACAATACAAATAGGCGCATTAAATTGGCTGTCAAGACTTGCAACGTGTAAAATCACGTGCTGAGTAGAGCTGCCACCATGAAGCTTATATAGGGGAGGGAATGGTCTCACTACAAGAAACTAGGCTATTGGCAACCAGAAAATTTGCTTAGGTAGTTTTGCTGTTGTAAAAGGTCAATTTTATTGACTGGGTATTATATTTGCTACTGCTAAAATTCCTATTGCAATTAGTAATGAAAAAAATATCCATCTGCCACGGTAAAAAGGATCCGTAGCAATCTAAACAAGTAAAAGCAACTGGTTGGTCCTCGTGGCAAATATAGGAAAAAAAGATAGAGTTTTAGTTTCGCGGATTTTTTCTTATTCAATTTTTTTGCATTTGTTTATTTTTTTTAATTTTTGTAAATTATTATTACGTCATGATGAGAGAGATCTAAAAAGTAAAAAAATAAGATCGAATCATGGTTTTTTTAATAAAGACGAAAATATGCCACTTATTGGCTTATTTTGTCTTTGTTAAAAAATTTGGGTTCAGATTTTAATTTTGTACTTTTTAGATTCCTCTCGTTGACATGATGAAGTAATAATCCACAAAAAATTGACGAAAAACTAATAAATGAGAAAAAAAATTGGAATAAGAAAAAAAACTTAAATGGATTATTTAGCCAAAATGCTCTGTTCTACTACCTTGAATTCATATTCATTTTGGTGGTTATGGCCAGTGGGTATCATCAACTTGAAGTTCATAAAGTCGAATAAAACATTTAGGTGATTTTTAAAGTCGGATAATATATACTTGTCCTGTGTTGGATTCATAGAGCATTAAATTTACCAATGTACATGAATTTTACTACCAGCTACTACCTTAAATATAGTAATAACCAAGTTCATACCTCCATAATCGTGTGATTTTGTTTGGGTCTATATTTTGTGGTCTGATAGCTTCCATTTGAATAGATATCTCTAGCTAATATAATCAATCTCACAAATATAATCCACCTAATTATTACACAATATTAACGAGGCATATCCACCTATCCGACCCAATCGATGACCGGATACCTGGCCGACCAAAAAATAGGTATAACAGACGGTTCCGATCACCTTTATCGGTCAGGTTTGTGTCAAATTTGTCAGATATTTCACTTGGTTGGTTGAATGTCAGATACACCTAATCATTTTTCAGTCCGACCCAACCAGATCGACTGTTTACATATATATGAAGAAAAACCCTAATATGGCCCATTCGGCCCTCCACCGGTCCACACATATGCTCCTAATTGATCAGACGACCCAAGAACCCTGAATCCTAATTGATCAATTGATCAGACGACCCAAGAACCCTGAATCCTAATTGATCAGACGACCTGATACAGCGCAGCCTTCATTTATGAAATTAGTTGCAAGAAGAGATCACAAACTTACTTATGTTAAAGATTCTATCTTTGAAACATAAACACAAATAGGTATGGATTTGAGGTACTTCCTCTTCGAACACACGATAATGAGAAAATTCTCATTTTTTTCTTTAATTTAATAACAACCACCTCCTATCGTAGGGCTTACAATGATACTTATTGGGCAATTATTGGGCAAAGAAACCCTAAACCAACTAGGAAACTAATAAACTTGCTAATCAAGTCTAATTTAAAGAAATTACAAAATTACCATAACGCCCTGATTTTTCAAGGAATTTCAGAGGCATTAAATGATAAATTTTTATTGAAATAATTTCAGAGCGACTCTAGTCTTGATACGGATCCCAAGCATAATCGATATCTGCCCCTGGTATTCCTCCCCTATCAAATTGCTCCAACATTGAATCCTGTACCCTCTGGCAAATTGGTCGTTGAAGCAACCGATTTATTAGGATACAGACGTAATCGTGAGTGATAATTCACCCAGTAGAATAATTCAACCCAATTACCCATCTTACTTTACAGCTATCAAGTAAATAATATAATATCAATGCGAAAGAGTAAAGCAGAAATTTCACATATAAATTGATTTATTACTATCCATTAGATTGACGTGTGATCTAAGATCTCATTCGCGAGATCCTTTCTTTCCATATCCACTGACTATGACCATGTCATGGGACAATCCCCCCTTACTTGTCCTGCATCCGGGCTCCTAAATGAGTACACCTAAATTATGTACCTAGCATGAATTCATTTAAGACCATAGCAAGGGGCACGATTACCCTTTGGAACTTCCTATAGCGTACCACAAGTTAGGGTCGCAACAATACTTAAAATACTAACTATGACCGTGTCATGGGACATTCCCCCCTTGCGTGTTTTGCAAGAGCATGATTACCCTTTGGAACTTCCCATGACATACCATAAGTTAGGGTCGCTACAATACTTAAAACACTAACTATGATCGTGTCATGGGACAATCCTCCCTTGTATGTTCTACAAGGGTACGATTACCCTTTGGAACTTCTCAGGGTGTACCATAAGTTAGGGTCGCCACAATACTTAAAACACTAACTATGACAGTGTCATGGGACAATCCCCAATTGCTTGTTCTGCAAGGGCACGATTACCCTTTGAAACTTCTCATAGTGTACCATAAGTTAGAGTAACCACAATAACATCACCGGCCTGCAGGTAACCCATTTTAATATAGGGCCCAACAAGTAACTCTTGCCATAGCCATGGCCCAAATCATAATCCACAATCTCACAACTCCAACACTTTACCACTTTTCCATTAACTTAACATCATCTATGTGAAAGCTATTCGAAACTAACCCATGAACCTAGGTCCGAACTAGCATGTACAACAATAGTAAATCCATAACAGTTTAATCAAAAGACAAAATACAGTTCAATGCAAAAACCAAGCATAACAATTGATATTTTGCGAGTAAGTAAAACACGTAGTGTTTTATGATTTGGCGCCCTATACCCTTAAGGTTTGTTGAACAAGTAAATTGGTTATATTTTTTACTAATTCAAAGGTGCCATTAGCAATTTCGTAGGCTTAGCTTATGTTCTTGGGTACCCTTTTCGGATCTCAAGTATAATTATTGAGTCACATAATTTGAATTCATTCAGTAACTTACAGTATAAAAATCTAAAAGTGCAATTTTATATATTGGCAAACCCTATTTACTTGGTTCTCTTTTTCCAAACTAGGTAAAATAGTAATTTAGTAGCTTTCATAACTCATTAGATTAAAATGAGGACATTGACTAATCTAGGATATTACCGTCCAAAATATATTATTAACATTTATGGCTGAAATATAACCTTAATAAACTTCAGGGGCTAATTTTAATACGTTATCAATGCATGAGGGCCCGAATCCTTCCCTCAAATAGATAAAGGGAAAGCTGTAATTTAGGTTTCTTTTTGTTTAAAAAAAAAACTGGTATGAAGAGTACTAAAAACGTGAATATTAACCACGCCTATGAACAGTGAACATTGAATTTTCGAAAAAACCTGGGTTTTGTTCTTTCGATTCTTTTCGATTCTAATCATAAAAACTAACGTTTCGTTCTTTTGATTCCAATTTCGATTCTTTTCGATTCTAATCATAAAAACTAACATATTAGTACATTAATATACTTAGGGAGAGGTAGGAGAGGATTATAATACCTCGGTTCCAGCCAAAAAAATGGGTAATGGTTCCCGACGATTTTCGGACAGTTGGAGAAGATGACGGAGCACGGGACCTCGGGGTGAGTGGGGTATAGTTCTGAGATGCTTGAGGACTGGGCTATAGATGGGTAACCTGAATTGGTGTCCGGCTAATGTGGAATCGAATCCCTGCAGGTTTCTCTTTCTAGACTTCCATTAATGAAGCTCAAATTCTCTCTATTTCTCTATTGTTTTCTACAGTAGTGTGGTGTGTTTTGTGTATCAAATTCAGAGGTGAGGGCGTGGTTTTTATAGGGGAGTGTGGGAGGAGAAAGAGTGGGGTGCAAGTTTGGAAGTAAAGGATGGATAAGATCGTAATTAATGTGGGAGAATGTACATGGCTCTTGGGAGGGGATAGGGTTGGCAAGGGGGGGGGGGGGGGGGGGGGGGAGAATCAGGTGGCTTGGTGTGGGGAACAAGTATTGAGAGAGAGAGAGAGAGAGAGAGAGAGAGAGAGAGAGAGAGAGAGAGAGAGAGAGAAATGCATGCATGCATGTGTATTAATGTAAATATACACATATTATCAAAAAAATAATTAAAACCTAATATGGATTCTATTAATAATTTTAGTGCTATTATTATTATAAAAAAATAAGGCCAAAAATCCAGGTCATTACAATTACCAAAATAAAAAATTGAAAATAAACTACAGAATCAAATACTAGGTGAAATAAGAAAAATACCAAAACAAACGACAACCAAAATGGAATTTCCTACTAGAAGTTATAAGCAAATCAATTATTTTCAAATCAAATACTAGGTGAAATAAGAAAAATACCAAAACAAACGACAACCAAAATGGAATTTCCTACTAGAAGTTATAAGCAAATCAATTATTTTCAAAAATAACAAAATCTGCAAATCGATCGATCGATCGATCTGATTATCCATCTGAAGTCAATCAAAACCTTCTGACTTCTTTGAACGTAACGTGGGACTAGACAGATCGATCAGAGTATCAATCGGGAAGTTTTTGCAAAAACATAAAGATTCCTAATGAAATACTAATTTCAAAAATAATAAACTAATATTCTTAATTATATTACTAGAATAATTAATTTATTGGCCGTCATCATTCTCTCAGACTTAAAGAAACTCGTCCTCGAGTTTACATAGTTGAATTCGCCGAAACTTATTAGCATCAATCTTATACTTCAAATTTATTTTCTCCAACATAAATTTTGAAGAATACTAGTCTTTAAAATTGAAAGGATAAATTTATTGTTGTAGAAACAAAATTAATATGGTCTTCCTTTCAAAGTTGTCAAAAATTACTAAAAAAGAATCCACAAATTGATCAGCTTCAAGTATAGTGTGCTTCACGTCATCACAATCAACGCTTTTTGTGCCAACTCTAGTTGGCCGTTTATCCATCACAACTTCTTCCACTTTATGAATGACAGTTTCCTCCTCATCCGGGTACTCATCGAATTTTGAAGGTGACTCCTAATCAATTTTTGACTGTGGAACGGCGATGAATTATTGTCCAAAAATATTTTATCGGACTCTTTCTCTAATACATCGTCTCGAGAGTCTCTTACGTCTCCTTCAACTAGAATTTCTTCTATGACTTTTTTTCTCTTGCACCAACCTTTAAGATTTTTTTTTGGTGTCATACCTTCCTGGATCTCAGGAAAATTGATCTTCAAACTAGATTTCCAAAGTCATGAATCATGATTAGGAACCTTGACCGCCCTTATCCTCCTCATCAACTGATGGTTACCTGGCAATGATTTGGTGATAGAAACATTATCCAAAAAATCTACCTCTGTTTGAAGACTAGGTTTAAGACTAGGTTTAAATGGTTGGCAGCGAGGCAATCTCCCAACATATAGAGCCTCGAGGCATTGTATAACAGATGCAACCCTCCGCTCTAGTCATTGAAATCTTTCCTCCACACGAGCATCCCAAGCAGCATCTTCTCTCTTATAGACTTCATCAACATAAGCTGTATGACCTTCTCTTCCACCTTGACCTCTAGCACGTCCTCTGACCAATAATTAGGATTGGAACAAGAGCTTTGATACCAACTGATGCAGCACAACCTCCTTAAATAGAAAGATTATCAATTGGGAACCTTATGCCAAAACAGAAAGATTCCTAATGCAATACTAATTTCAAAAATAATAAACTAATATTCTTATATTATTAGAATAATTAATTTATCCGCCGTCATCATGACCCAAGAACCCTAATCGATCACCCAACTCCTCTCTCTCTCTCTCTCTCTCTCTCGATCGATCGATCTCTCTCGACTCACTCAGAGCCTCCGGTGATCGACTCAATGACTCCGGATATATGGTTCATTTATCAGATACTATTTTCAATGTCTCCAATTTGGCATGTAGTTGAGTTCGTTTGGCTTATCTTTGTTTTGATCGAGAAGAAAATTTTGTGTGATCACTTAATAAGATACATCAAGGAAGGATTAGCCAAACATCTTGGTTTATTACAAGGTTATTTTAAGCTCATTTACAATGACCTTTAATGGTGCTAGTTATGTATTATCTTTGTAGTTATGAACTTAGGATATCCACAATGCTATAATCAAAAGTTGCCACATCAGCTTTTGATTATTTATTTAAGAGATTTCTAAGGTTAATAATGTAGATGTCTATAATGACATAATCTAAATTTGATAACTAAAATTTGTCACATCATCTTTTCAAACCTCAAAAAACTAAAAACTGTGAATAATAGAAAATTATTTTTCTAAAAATAGTTTTAAAACTAATAAAAACTATTTGCTAGAAATAGAAAATACTTTTTGAAACTTTTTTTTGGAAAAAAACTACTCACTCCGTCCAACTTTGTTGGTCGATTTTAAAAATTTGTGCCATTTTAAAATCATTTTATCTTCAATTTTA
The DNA here is from genome assembly GCA_019656835.1 of Rhododendron ovatum. NCBI lineage: Eukaryota > Viridiplantae > Streptophyta > Magnoliopsida > Ericales > Ericaceae > Rhododendron > Rhododendron ovatum. Next base: position 1,217,281 of record CM033794.1, read on the forward strand.
TAATGTTTTTCATAATTTTGAAAACATAGAATAATAAAACCAATTGAAATCTATTAAACAAGATCTATATTGTATATTTTTTAAAGTCCCTATTGAAATATATGAACATTTGAAAATAACACAGATTCTCAAAAGAGACTAACAGACATGGATGGAGAGAGTATTTTTTAAAAACTGTTTTCTAAAAAAAAAACAAATTTTTAGTAAAATATTTTTTTTCCAAAAATATTGTTCGAAAAGAAAGATAGAGGGAAAAAGGGAAGAGAGATAGAACATTTTTGTATAATGTATAATGATTGGTGTATTTGATTGAGAATATGTATGGTTTATTAAATTTGATTTTTGTTAAAAGGTTGCTAGTTTTGGTTATCAAAGCCCAAAATTTGATTATTTCTAAGGATATTAAATTCGATTATCGCATTGTGAGTTATATTTTGCACTAACATTGTTAACTTTAAAATTTTTTTACTTTTGATTATAGCATTATGGATATTCTTATGCATGAATGTGTGCAATATGCACATGATTTAAAGTTTGTTTGACAACTATGAAAAAGCTAAAATATTTCGTTTAAGGCAAGTTTTTCTCTGCGTCTCTTTCGACCAAAAGTAGATCTTTGCCAAATTTCCTCCATGGCTCCGTCATCCTCTCGTCTCAAATCATTCGAGATACTCATAGTCAAACATTCCAAAACACAGCCACACTTATTTGGGCCCAAATGTAGGCCCATGTTTTTGAAAGCAAGGCCCAAACATTACTATCTAGCTATGCAGGCTGCGAAATGGGGTTCAATGAACTGCGACTGAGAGCAATAATATATGTCTTAGAAAAGCCATTTCTCATGGCACTGTGATAGTATCATATGTTTTAGGTATTCATGCATGCATGTGACAATCACAGTGTAGAAAATGTGGACACTGTCACATGATTTTAGGCAAAACATATTTGAACAAGTTAGGCCCAGCAAAACTTAGGGCTGTTTTGGATGAAAAAGTTTGGATTAATTACTCAACTGTGAATTAAATGTGCACAAAAGCCCATAGATCTCTAGCTCCTAAACACCTCACAAATGGAATCTCTAAACCCTATATACCTCTTCCACTCTCTAAGCCCATAGTACTGAAACTCTCCAGACCAAAGAAGTTCTTCACGGTTCAATGGTTTTCCACATTTATTTACTCTATAAAGATGCAGAAACCACGATACAAGTTAATTACATACTTAGCAACTGATCGGGGATCAAGGTGGTATGTTCATATAGCCTCTTGGCTAGCCAGCCTAGCCCCATTTTTATTTTTATTTTTTCACATTTTTTCTTTGTTTTCTGTTGTTCCACTACAAGAATTAAACAGGTAAAAGTTAACGAAAAAATTTCGTCTCAAAAGGTCAGATTTCCTCGCCAAATAGATTGGCGACGAATTTTTTCATCGCCCTAATTCGCCTGGCGACAAAAAAAAAAATATTCGTCGCGAATTATTCCTCTTGGCCCAATTGTTACACATTTGGCGACGAAATTACCAATAAAGAAAATTTCATCGCTAATGCTGTTTTCATATGGAAAAAAATTCCCACTCCTTGCGCCTTCTGGGTTTCAAACCTAGGCCTTTTGATCAACCAAACCCATGAGTGCACACATCCGACCAACTGCTCTAGATATTCATTTCATACTAGATTGGGAATATTTAATACATAACATATATGATCAATATTTATTTTTAGTATTTTTTGATTTCAGCACTATCAAATGAGATAATAAAAGGAGATCTATTATTCTTTTATTTGTTATATTTTTAATTAACTTTAAAACATAAAAAATTGGTATTGGTGCAAATCATCTGATACCATGACCATTAATATACACGTTAGGAAAAAAATACACGTTAAGCAAAAAAATTAACTTACAATTGATTGTTTTGAAAAAATAATCGAAATCCATCTATATTCGGACTTGGGTTTGGAAAAATGAGAAAAAATTGACCCGTTAAAAGTTGATTACTTTGTCTTTTTTGTTTCCAATTTCTTTTGTCTACCGGTTTTGTAATTGAAATTATGGTTAAAAAATTAAGTGCTCCAATTTTCAATCCATTTGAACCAGTGCGAAGATTTTATTTTTTTTAATCATTTTATCCTAAAGAGTCATAATTATTTTTTGGCTCTAAGGCTTTCAATGAGAGTCCTATGAGAGGCTTAGAACTAAATAAATAGAGTAGATTGACAGAAAAAAATTCTTTTAACAAAATTGGCGATGAAAAAAAAAAAATCGTTACCAATTAATCCTTTTGGCGACGAAAAAATTCGTCACCATTGTAACAAAATTTGGGATGAATTGGCGACGAAATTTCGTCGCCGGTTTGGTACATTTGGTGACGAAAAAGTAATTTCGTTGCCAGTTTATTATATTTGGCGACGAAATTTGTTGTTCTCGCTAATGTGTACTATTTGCGACAAAAATCAATTTCATCACCATTTTTCGTCACCTATTACCTGGTTTCTTGTAGTTAGGGCTGCAAACGAGCCGAGCCGAGCCGAGTTTTAGAGTGTTCGAACTCGGCTCGCCAAAAATTTAGTTGGCTCGAGCTCGGCTCGAGCTCGTGACGAGCTGCAGAACTCGAGCTCGAGCTCGGCTCGTTCGGCTCGTTTATGAAACAAATATATATAAATATATATATATAAATATATATAATATAGTCGAGCTCGCGAGCCAATTCGAGCCGAGTTTCGACTAGCTCGAGCTCGGCTCGTTTATGAAACGAGCCCAGGACTCGAGCTCGAGCTCGTTCGTTTTTGTCTCGAACCGAGCCGAGCCGAGCCGAGCCGTTATCGAGCCGAGCTCCGAACCGCTCGCGAGCGGCTCGGATCGTTTGCAGCCCTACTTGTACTGTTCCTCTGCTTTCTGGTGTAGTAAGGAGTAGCGACTGCCACAAAATTTTGTACAATGCATGTGGCGATCTTTCGATCTTAAGTGGCATTCGCCAGTTAGTTTATGTTAATCGTCAATGATTGTGGTGATTGTTAGAGCCTGTCGGACAAAGACTCTGTTTTCTTGCATGTTTTCCTTTCCCCTTCCTCCGTGTGTGATCTTATTGTTCTCACTCATATATGTTAATGACTTAATCAAAAAGTACATGTGAAATAAGTTAAAGTGCATTAAACTAATTTTTGAACAAATAGAGGCCAACCTTTGTGGTCGGGCAAAAGAGGGGCGCCTAACACCTTCCCATTGTTATACCCATGGATCCTGAACTCAGAATCTCAACCACTTTGCTTTCTTGGTTCCTAAAATCTAGTGGCGACTCTAAACAAAATACGTGCACCGCAACGGGCACTTCCAATCAAACAAGACATGCCACAACGGATGTCTAAAAGAGAGTAGTTTCGCTAATTGGCCATCCTAGATGGTGAGTCCTCTTCGAGTGGGTATCCACACCACATATGAATTATCTTATTAGCTATCAAAACACCATCCAAAATTTGTTTTCCTCCCGCAAATGCTGCTTGGGATTCACCAATTTGTAATGGCAGAGCATGTTTAAATCTATTAGCCAACACTTCGGATAGTAATAATTTATATACACACCCAACTGTACTAATTGGCCTGAACTCATTGAAATTAGTTGGTCCATAAATCTTTGGAATGAGGGAAACAAAAGTGGAATTTAAACCTTTAGCTAACCTCCCATTTGAGTGGAACTCAGAAAAGAAATCCAAGAATACCTGCTTCATGAATTTCCATGCCTTTTTAATGTAAAAGAGAGAAATTGAACCCATCGGGTCTTGGGGCCTTGAAATTATTACATTTCTTTAGCGTAGTTTGGTTAGATAGATTGGAATGTGATAATGGAATGAAATTGAGGTTGTAATGGAATTGAAAAAAATGAGATTAAAATATCCATTCTAACTTTGATTCTATTGAACCAAAACATACCCTTAGAGCTAGCAATATCTCCTCCTCATCATAATGCTTCTCCAGTCTTTCTTTCTGACCGTTCAACTGAAAGGACCCTAGGCAGATCTCCATCCAAAGTTGGTCTGTTATAATTTTCCTCCACAAATGTGTTTTGGAAAAATCCAACAGCTTCTTGTCTTAGTTGGGCATGATTCTCCACCAATCTTCCATTTACTTTTTTTTTTCCAATCGGTAGGAAAGATCATTACATCATGTATGAAACACAAAGTACAAATCACGGGACGCTACATCCATTGTGTTAGAGTCCGTGAGATAACCAAGCTCAATAACTGAACCAACAGGATAAATAAGCTCAACTCAACTACAAGCCTCATTAAGGGGAGAAATAACCCTAACAAATACAAAAGGAAGAACACCCACACGTAGGTGGGAAGACTCGAACTCTTAACCTCCTAGTGAGATGCAGGAGTCCTGACCAACTGAGCTAGCCCCAGTTGGTTATCTTCCATTTACCTTGATGGCCCAATCATGTTCCTCCCAAATCTGTCATTGGCTACAATTTGAAAATATCTTGTGTTCCTGTCCCCTAGCTTAATCCACTTAAGTCTAGATTTTTGTTTCCAAATGACTACTGTTTTTTTTTTTTTAACCAATTCCGAAATTCTCCTCTGCATCTACTTCTGGATTCCTTCTCATCATTACTCAGTTCAGTTGTCTCCCTTCCGCGATCAAATCAAATCGGTGTAGTTTATGTTCCAGTTCTTCAATTTTTAGATTTAACATCCCCAAAGTGTACCTTATTCCATTCCTTCAATCAGAGCCTGTCGTGCCAACGTAGGTTTGCCTTAGAGATTCCCTCCACTGCTTCGGTGTGAGAATTGTTAATGCCCTTGGGTGACGGTGTTTCATATCCTCGCTCGAAGACGGCAGGTGTGCTTTTTGGGAAGCAGTCCAAGGCAATTGATCGTGCATCTGCTCTTTCGATATTCATCAAAGATTATTCCTATCTATGACTTGGGTTTTCACCAATCCATAGGGGATTGAGTGTCTGGATTTTGTACTCCACGTGCTTGTAGCTTCTATAATAGAATGGGGCAATGATCCGAGATCGGTCTTGTTAAGCCCCACTAGGATAATTTGAACTTATCCATTCATTCTTGGGCTAATATATATGGACCTATCCAACTTGCTCTGAATGTTATTGTCTTGAAAACTCGTCCATGTAAAGGACCTAACCAAACATTGGAATATGTCTGAGCTCCATATCTTAAAAAAAAACTCGAAAAAGCGCTCATTACTCGGGAGATTCTTGAACATCCGAGCCTTTCGCCCGTATATAGCCTTTATTTCGTTAAAATCCCCCCCTATACAGGAATAAAATGCTAGAGGCATATCGGTGTGGCACACCTCAGCCACACTCCTCTCACATACAGATGGGCCCTATTGGCACGGGTTCCATTTGTATGTGAGAGGGGTGTGACTGAGGTGTGCCACACCTGATGTGCCTCAGTAATTTGGATTCTTGAATAAAAAGAACATCGAATGGAGTGGAAAATAGTTGGTGCCTCTGCCTCTCTTATATTTCCATACACATGAGCAGAGTTAGTGGCGGACCCAAGAATATTTTAACATAGTGGGGGTACCAATTTTTTTGTAACCATAATATATCAGTTACAGTTAAGCACATTTACTCCAAAATAATTTTAGTATTCATGATAAATTAACAATTTTAAAGTATATATGTATTTTAATAATCAGTTACTTGGGCAAACTTGCGCACCTTGACTATATGCGTTAAAACAAAATTATCACATGTTCATCATTTATTTTTCTATTATTAACTCTACGAGTACAAGTTTTGGGAAACAAAAGTATACAAATGCAATATACGGGTTCATATTTTGTACTATACAAATGATCAGATTTGCTAGGGAAGTGGACCCACCTTGGTTAGGATTTTAGCGGGGAAAAAACAAAAAAAAAACCACATAGCGCACAAGTGGTGACTCAAACCTACCAACTCTTTCTTGAAGCCTCAACACCCTCTACACCAACAAATGACTACTTGCATACATTTAGACATATATAAAATATATACACAAAACCAACGAAATTTTTTTTTAAAGGGCTTGAGGGCACGTGATCCCACGTGCCCCAAGGTGGATCCGCCCATGAGTAGAGTTCGATTCCGTAAGCACAAATCCTCCTCTCCAAATCTACTAAAATAAAGTAGATTAGGTTTAACAAATGACAAAAAGAAAAAAAAAAACATCAAACAATCTGTTGGGATTTGTCCCACATTGGTTAATTATCTCCTCCAAAACTAGTATATGAACCTGGGCGGCCTCTCCACTCTTTGCCAATTGGTTTGGAGTTGGATGCTTTAACATGGTATCAGAGCTAGAGTTTCGGAGGCTTTTCCCCTTTGTCTGTGCCGTAGTTGCACTTTCTATCATTGTGATCCGTGTGTTCCGGATCCTTTGTTTACCTCTCCACGTGCGAGTCAGGGGTCGCACGTGCGGGAGAGTGTTGAGATTTGTCCCACATTGGTTAATTATCTCCTCCAAAACTAGTATATGAACCTGGGCGGCCTCTCCACTCTTTGCCAATTGGTTTGGAGTTGGATGCTTTAACACAATCTTTTCCTTTTTAATTTTGCTACAAATCTCTTTTTGATTCTGCTCCCCATTCCCCTTATATTCCAGAGGACACTAGCTTCGTTGAGAAATTGATCCACAAAAAAAAACTCACCTCTAAGTCTCTAACCAAACGCATGCTGCTGCGACTGCTCACTTCCCAAGGGCTTGGAAGAATTCTGCATCTTCCACCTCAATCATCCCTTGCACAATCTTGAGATCTCTTTCTTTAAATTTCAATCCCACCTCTTCTCCTGCTTGAATTGTTTTACGGGCTTCAACGCTGTTCAGAATTTCCACATGTCATCCTTTGTTAGTTGTTTCGATAATTCATTCCCCTCGGCCTCATTCTTATCCTGACTTGCTTGGATTAAATCTGTGATAAGCCTTTTTTTTTTTTTTTTTTTGGATTGGCAATAAATTTATTAGGGAAAACTTAACAAAGGGTATATCAAGTTGAGAAAAGAGGGGAGAGTAATTCAACCAAAAGTTGGATGAAAGTAAAGAACTCCTGATGAGTCAAAGCCCAAAAACACCCATGGGCGAAGCCCGAAACACATAAAGACCAAAGCCCAAACACGGCAAGGGCCAAATCCAATCCAAGAGACACAAAACCTAAACTTGAAACAGCTACCGCTGCCATCCAGCACGTCGACGTCCACCTTTCTGCTGGCAAAACCACCATCAGCCTATGAAGCTAAATAAATAAAACAACGAGTGGCCCGCGCCGTCGAGAACCCCTCAAGTGGCCAAACCCTAAAATGACCACCGAGAAACTGCCATTTCAGTTCTCACAAACGATCTGAGAATCCGACCACCAAGATTCCATAACGCCATCGCATGCAACCATTGTCATCCATCAACATCGATTTGAACGGTACCAGAGTCCACCATCACCTCCACTGGTCTTCAACTTCATATCTGTAACGTTCGGAGACCACGCCACACCTGCCGCAAAAGCTCCACCTTGCTGTTAGGCGATAACCGATAACCCAGACGAAATCGGCGGGAGACCCACCCGAACTATGTCACCACTTGCCACCAGAACCGCACCTTGCCATAAAGCCAACTGGTTACACTCAAGAGTGAAAACTGACGGGTAATTGCCGAAATGATGAGAAACAAGGTTAGGGAAAAGGGGAAGGGGGAAGGGAAGAAAGAAAAAGAAAAGGGGGAGGGGGGAGAGGGAAAGGAAGAGAAAGAGAGGAGAAGAGGAGGGAGGAGGATATATCCCCCGGCCCTCACCCCCAAGCAGAAACCTTAACTGGTTTGGTACAGAGAGAAGGGGGAAAGGAAAGGGTTTTCGTGGGAGAGAATCCTAAAAAATAAATCTGAGATAAGCTTTCTTCGATCTCTCTTTTAATTCCTTCTTTCACGAGTGTTAAGGTCCACCATTAGATTGATTTCCCTTCAACTACCAAACCCTCATAGCCCCTTTGGCAATAGAGGTGAGAAAAGAAAAGAAAGGGGAGTGGTCTCCCTTATTAGTGAGAAAAGAGAAGAAATGGTTGTGATTTCTCACCCACCCATCCAAACAATCATGAGAAATCAAACTCTCTTCACATCTCCGGTGACTTTAACTCCATCTCTGGCCACCTCAACTCCATCTTCGGCGACCTGTAACTCTCTGTTTCTCTCTTCTCCAGCGACCAAACATCATCTTTGGCGATTGAAACTTCATCTTCGGTGATTGAAACCCCATCTCCAGCGACTGGTCTGAAATCAAAGTGTTCAAAATTCAGTTTTGATCACAGAAGTAGCTTCTCCTTGACGAGACGAAGACAACGATACAAGTACGATGACGATCCGACGAGAGGGTGGACCACACGTGCTGCTCGAAGTTGTGCAAGTGAGATCTACTCTTACCCACTCGCCTCACTCTCTTCCTTTCTCACGAAATCTCGCCACTTTTGGTGAGAAATGGAACTGGGGTGTGAAGGAGTTCCGTCTCCCTCATTCTCTCACCCTCTCTCGCCTTCTGGACCTTCCAAACGAGGGAGAGAATCTCTTCTCCCTCTGTCCCCTTTCTTTTCTCTCGAAAACCCTTATTCCAAACGAGCTGTTAATCTCGATTGAGTCTCATAGATTGGGTTAATTATCTTCTCTGTTCACCATTCTACTTTCCTTCGATGTACGCGTGTATGATTAACTTAAAGAGAGAAATGAATTAATCTGCTATACATATTATATATAAGCGTTGTACCCGTTCAATGCGTAGGAAAAAAAAATTGTGCAGGCCTGATATTTTATAGTTGAAACCACACAAATGTGTGGTGGAGAAATGAGTTGGGCCACCACATGAAAATTTTACTGGGCATTGGATATTTTTTCCTCAATTCTCCTAAAATCTCTCTCTCTCTCTCTCTCTCTCTCTCTCTCTCTCCAAAATTTTAAAAATTACAAGAAAAAGAAAAATCGAGAAAATTAGGAATGAGGGTCTGTCTTTTTCCTTTCCTTTGTGTATCGAACAAAGACGCCGCTAGTTAATAAAAAATATAGTTTAAGAAAAAACATTGACTCTTTTTTTAACGGCAAAAAAATATTCGTATGAACCACCAGTTTGTAACCAAAACAAATTACTTCAAATGAAAAATATTAAATTAAATTAATTTGTGTTTTAAAAAAGGGAAAATTTTACAAATGGTCCCTCTAATTTGCACGAGTTCTCATTTTCATCCCTCTAATATTAATTGTATCAATTTTAACCCTATAGTTTTCATTTCATCTCAATTTTGTCCCTTTCCTGACGCCGTCAAGGAAACAAATGGACTTAAAGGGAAAAATTATCATTTTCTTTCATAGAGGGACTAAATTGAGATTTAATTAATGTAAACCAGAGAGACTATTTCTAAAATTTTACATTTTACTTTCGTTTTTTGCAAATAAAATAAAATAGACCATAAGTAATGTATTTGACAACTAAATTATTTTTTATTGAGTAATCAAACTATATTGAAAAAATTTATATTTCATTACACATTACAAAAATATTAGAAAATGCACAAATTAACCCCTTAGCAAATATCTTTGTATCATGTTCTCATAATCTCATTTTTTCACGCGATAAAAAAATTGTTCAAAATCCTTGCATGTTTATTTGTTATATGACTGATTTTATGAGTAAGTCCGAAAATAAATACAATTATACCCATATTTTAATGTATTTGATCTCTTAATATTCAATAGTGTTTCATTGCTTAATTAAACACAATTACTCCCTCCGTCCCCTTTTTAAGTGTCCTGCTTCGTAATTCTAACTTATTAAAAAGGCATCATCATTACACATTTTATATCAACTTTTTTCTACTTTCCCATCATTATTACATTTTTATTTACTAACTTTTCAAAACGAAATATATACTTTTAGGGACAAAATAGACAATGCACCAACTTTTACCCCCTAACTTTAATTACAAAATTGACACTTATTAAGGAATAGCCCAAAATGAAATACTGGATACTAAATAAGGGATGTAGAGAGTACAAGATTTCTAAATACTACTGAATAACTTTTTCTTTTTAATCATGTGACAGAGAAAATAACGAGAGTGAAAATTCAATTGAAAAAAATACAATACCAAGACATTTAAAATAGGGGTTGCTTTTCGAATTTTCTCATATTTTTTGTGATATATATATATATATATATATATATTAAAAACTTTTAAAAATTTCAACATATTTTGATTATTCAATATATAAAAAATGAGATGAGAAATATATTACATATGATGTATTTTTAATTTATTTACAAAAACAAAAGTAAAAATAAAATTATAGAAATAGTCCCTCTAGTTTGCATGAAATCTCAATTTAGTTCCTCTATAAGGAGAAATGACAATTTTGTCCTCTAATTCTGTTTGTTTCATTAACGCCTGCAGCGAGAAGGACGAAATTAAGACAGAATGCAAATTATAGGGCTAACATTAACACAATTGATACTAGAGGGACGAAAATGAGAATTCATGCAAACTAGAGGGGCCATTTGTAAAATTTACCCTTTAAAAAATGTTGGATAATCAAACCAAATCAAGAAAAACTAAAAAGCATGATTTTTATTTATCATTCTTTATCTAATAAAACCCAATTTTCAATTCCCCTAAAATCAATCAATCAATCAATCTCTCTCTCTCTCTCTCTCTCCATACCCAACTTCTCTCTCTTCTCCCACTCTTTCCCCCTCACTCTCTCTCAAATTTCTTTAAAAAAAAAAAATCATAATACTAAGAATTGAGAATTAGGAGCTTGGAGTATTTTTTTTTTTTTTTTGCCAAATGAAAAATGACACCCCCAAACGATGGGTGAGGAATAGTACTCACTACAAGAAAATGCAGCAAGGGCAACCCAGATGGCGATGAACCAAAAATTGAGTTGCTGCTGGGTATGCAATGGCGACAAACTTTGATAAATGCATCGGCGTTGAATGGCCGCTAATAATCCAATTGGATCCATTTGTGGGTCTATTTCTAGCGGCCAAAATTGTAGTTTCAGCGATGAAAAAATGTTGTCGGCGAAAAGCCCACATTTGGCAATACACAAATTGCATCGCTGAAGACCAATTTTTTAGGCGTGAGTTTTTTCGCTCCACAATTTTCACTTGGCGCTTCTTTTCAGGGATTCACCGATGAAGTTTTTGGGTTGGCATAAGTAGTGCTTATAAAACGACGTAGTATTGGGTAATTCTATCCAATTTATATTTTATATTTCAATTTTTTCCTACTCCGTATTAGCTAGTACTAAAAGAAGTCTATCACAACCTTCTCTCCATCTCTCTCTCTCTCTGTTTAGTGTTACGACCATGGCGAACCAGGCGAAATTGAAGCTCCTGCAATCTCCTTTTCAGGTCTCTCTCTCTCTCTCTCTCTCTCTCTCTCTCTGTCCCTATTCGTCTCTCCCCCTCTCGATCTCTCTTTCCCTCTGTATTAATTGATACAATACGCCATTTTTGTTGCGAGTTTATGGTTCTCACTGTATTAGGGTATTTTTTTTGTGTGCACCATTTTGTATTTGCCTATCCTAGGTTTTGGTGTGCCATTTTTGTATTTGCATGTCTTAGGTTTTGGTGCGCCATTTTTGTATTTGCCTGCCGTACATGGGAATTTGGTTGAAAGCATAAACCAAACTAACTACCAATTTTTTTAAGGGGTTTTTGGTTGTAAAGCGCCATTTTTGTATTTGCCTACCGTACATGGGAAATCTCAATGGCTGAAAGCAAAAGCCAAATCAACTACCAATTTTTTAAGGGGCTTTTGGTTGTAAAGCTAGAAACTTTTCACAATCTGGTTCTCTTTGCTTGAATAGTTAAATTACTAGGTCTAAAAGGTTTTAAATGGGAGTTTTCGAAGCAAAAGCCAAACCGGCCATGCATATATTTTTTTAATGATATATATTTTTTTTTGGAACAATTTCCGTCTTATAAAAGGGACGAGCCCAAAAAAGCCTTGGACAGAACTACACCTTACCAACACCACCTGACAACTGAACTACATACAAGCAACAAAAACAGGATTACACAAAAAATCCTAACTACTAGCTACCGGCAGAAACAATCATAAACTAAGCAAAGGACAAGACTAGTGCCAATTATCATTCCAAAGAGAGGTATTAAGACCATTTCCAACGTGAACTTTAATGAAGTGCTGCCCTTCCCTCCTTAGTTCAAAAATTTTCTTGAGAGTCCAAGAGGAGTCATTGGGAAGTGATGCAAATGCCATAGCGGAGGAGTACCACTACAAGCATTCCAAAGCTTATTTCCATTAATCGGTATTTTCGTAAATAACTTATCCGGGGGATTTGGCTTTGGGCCCACTTGGGTTCAATTCGAAATGGCCCAACGGTTAGGACACATCGCCTTTGGCCTAAAATTTGTGATTTATGGTGTTTTCCCCCAATTTGAAGTAAACCCTAATGTGCTCTAGGTATATGTGATCTGTGTGCACTATGTTTGGTTGGTGAGTTTTTACTTTGTATGATTGATTAATGGCCTTTGATAGTTATTTACTAGATTGTGTGATTTTTGGTATGTTGGGACTTGTTTAAAGGATAGTATGATTGGCTAGATAAAAATGCGATATGTGGTTGATTGATTCATGCATATACGATGTTTAATATATTGCCTAGGAGAAAGGTTGAACTCATTTTTATACTAGACAGTGTCTGATAGGCGCGTGGAATTCATGAATTTAAGCGCCTAAGTAGGGAAATTGGCGCGTTAGACGTGCATTTAATCCTCATTTTTCCATTTAATGCGTGCACGTGGTCGGATTTTGTGTTTACGTTTGGATTGCAGGAAATTGGGATGATTTGGTACGAATTTGAGGTGCCTGGAAAGCCGAGATGAGGTTTGAGAGCAAGGAGGGCCGTGAAGACTAAGTGTTGGAGCAATAATTCGTGAAGAGCTCAACAGAGATTTCGTGAGCGCTACAGAAGAAGTGGTACAGCGCTCAAAAGTGAACAAAAGGGCTCGCGAGGCAATCAGAGGATCCGAGAGCGCTACACCATTTCTGGTATAGCGCTACCGAGCGGGTACGAGGTCAACGTGCTCCAGCACTGGTCAACGGACGTCAGCACTTTAAGGGGTTCGGTAGCGCTACAAGGAAAGTGGTGTAGCGCTACCTAGGGGCTTAAAAGGGCCTAAAACGTTGACGTTTTGGGTTAAGCCGGTTCCAATTCCGATTAATTTTAGGATTTCTATTGTTTTTAACGGGGATTAATATAAATACCTCGTTTTAGGTTAGTCTGAAAGATTTTTTTTCATTCCAGACTTTTAGGTAGCAGCTTTTTCACTAACGTTGTTTTGTTTTCTCTCAGTTCTTAAGTTTTCTGCACTATTTCTTTCAATCGCTTGGATTCTGGTAACGTTTGTCGAATTACTTCGTTAATTAAAGTTGTTCGTTATTATCTATTCTACGTGGATCTTTCTTTTATTTTTTTTTTTCCGTCTCTTCTGCAATATATGATCATGTTTCGATCTAGGGTTTTATTTTCTGTTATTTCAAGCATGCGTGAGTAGTTCCCCAGGGTGCAGCCACGGGACGAAGGCGTCCTGTGACTAGTTTAATCAATGTTTTACCTCGGGTACGAATTAATTCGTTTTTCCAACAGTTTTGGGATATGAGAGAAAATCCCTTTCTAATAAACAAAACCCAGGCATCATCAGATTTTAAATGCGCATGAGAGCTGGTGACAAGTGGTGGGCATTTATTAGGAACCCTTTTTTTTCTTATTCTGAGATCAGTGAATTGAATAATTGTGTCCCGAGTAAATATTGGTTAGGCTAGTTGCAGACGTTGGGTTCCCACGGCTGTACTCTCCTTTAAATTTATAGTTAATTAAATCAATTTAGTGATTTAGGTAGTAAATCAATCAATCAAACAAAGGGTGGCTACCTAAGAGCCAGATTAAACTAAAGTTCATCACAATTGAGTCAACACCGTCCGTCCGTCTCTGTGGTTCGACTCCGGTACTTCCGGAATTATTGTGCTACATTGGTCGAGAGTCCTACCTTTGGGACGCGTTTTTAGTCTTTATTTATTAACACCCGGTCGGTCAAGCATTTTTGGCGCCGTTGCCGGGGACGGCGACGTGTGTTCAAGATCGTGAGTTTTCGTGTCGTTTGTCTTTTAGTGAGTCACCATAGGTGTTAAGAAAAAGGTGTCCTTTAAACAACACCCTCTTTATTATCGCGACCCGACTCATCGTTTAGCTCGGAAAGAACTGGAGTCGAGTCAGCCTGTGCTTTCTAGTTTTTCCTCTTCTAGTTTAGAGTCAGACTCAGCTGATTACCAGTCAGAGTCTATCCCCATTAGTGGTCTTCATATAGAGTTACCTTTTGAGTCAGTTAGTGTCAGCAATCCGCTTTACCAGTCGGAGATAGAGTCAGAATCAGAATCAGTAGAGATGGGGGATCGGCAGGTAGTTGTTCAGCCGTCTCTGAGGCAGCACCTACATCCTGAGAGGACTACTCCTCCCGGACCCATTGTGTTTCCACAAGAGACACAGGAGGCACGTAATGCCTTCACCGTCAAACCCGGTGTCCTTAATAGCCTCCCTAATTTCCACGGGAGGGAGTGCGATGATCCGTACGAGCATGTGCGGACATTTGAGGGATTGGTGCGCAACCTAGCGTCTAATACCCAATATGAGAACGCATGCCTCAAGCTGTTTGAGGCAACATTGAGGGATGGCGCGCTATTGTGGTTCCGAATGCAAAAGTCTCAGTCCTTCACCACTTGGACGCAAGTGCGTGATGCCTTTTATAGGAAGTATTTTTCTGAGGCTAAGACTAAGATTTTTAGGCGTCAAATCCAAGGTTTTAGACAAGAGAGAGACGAGTCATTTCTCAAGGCGTGGGAGCGCTTTAAAGAGTTGCTCCTAAGATTACCACACCATGGCTTTGATAGGCTTCAGTTGGTCGGTTTCTTTCATTTGGGACTTAACGCTGAGTCAGTCCAGCACATAGAATATTCCTGCAAAGGGGACGATTTCTTGTCTAAAACAGCAGATGAGGCTTGGGATTTCTTAGATGACCTAGCTGATAGGCAGAGGGCTTTAGAGCCATCAGATTTTGAGCGATCCGGAACCTTCAGGGTCCAACGTTATCCCGGTCACCATTCGTGACCAGCGACTCCAGGCTCAGGTTGAGAAAATGGCCCAGAGGTTAGAGAACCTAGAGGTTAGGCAGGTTCGACCAGTCAATGAGGTGTCAGTGGAGGAAGTTTGTGTGTGGTGCGAGTGTAAAGGCCACACCGCACCTGTTTGCCCTGGGTTTATTGCTGCCAAGGGGGCGAGCCAATTTACTCAGGAAGAAGTAAATGCAGTTAGGACTTGGGATCCGTATTCGAGCACATATAATTCGGGATGGAAGGATCACCCCAATTTTGGGTGGTCGGATTCCAGACCCGTAGGTGGAGGCCAAGCTCAACCCTTTGCGCTACCTCCGCCGCAACAGTTCCAACAGGCCCAATCATCTAGGCCTCCTCAGGGTCAGGTCATCCCATTCCACTTCCAGCCACAGCCTGGAAGGGGGGCAGGTCCATCCACTCGTGGTCCTCCCCCAGGTTATTCGCAGATGGCCCAGCGTGATCATAAGTTAGAGGATACTGTCAATTCCCTGATGCAGTCACAGATGACTTTTCAGACGGAATCAAGACAGCAAATTGGGGCCCTTACAACCCAAATGTCACAACTCACTGCAGTTATCAGTCAATTGCAGCAGGAGAAGGGTAAGTTTCCAGCCCAAGGTAGTACAGCAGGGGCCCATTATTTGGGAAATTCTTCAGGCCCTAATCAGGAGGAGGCTAAGTCTGTCACCATTCTTAGGAGTGGAAAGGAGATCGAAAAGTCAATTCCGCTAAAGCAAAACCCAGCTCCACCCCCGGAGCCGGTTGTTGCACCGAAAGCAACTCCTGATATTGTTGTGGAGTCTCCTGAGGTGGTGGTGCCTGCAGCTGCAGTCCCCACGACTCCAACGCCGCCAGCTGTGCCAGTAGCTCCATATCCCCAAAGGCTGGTAGTGAAACCTAAGCAGAACATGAACCATAAGATGGTAGAACTTTTAAAGAAAGTGCAATTCCCTATCACTTTGATGGAGGCAATTGAGTCTTTTCCCCAGTGCGCGAAGGTATTGAAAGACCTTTGCACGAAAAAGCACAAGAGTCAGAACAACGTGGTTCTGACCGAGCAGGTGAGCTCTATTCTTCAGACTGAAATTCCTGCCAAATGCAAGGACCCTGGGTGTCCAACCATTACTATAGATATCACTGGCCAGACATTTGATAAGGCATTGCTGGACTTAAGAGCAAGTGTTAACTTACTCCCCTATTCAGTATACATGAGGCTAGGTCTAGGCGATCTGAGAGCTACTCCGGTCACGCTGCAGTTAGCGGACAGGAGTATGAGAGTACCCAAGGGTGTGGTAGAGGATGTGATGATTCGGGTAGGTGAGTTCCATTTCCCTGCAGACTTCATTATTCTGGACACTTGCCAGAATCCTGAGATTTTAGAGAAGACTCCCATCATTCTCGGTCGCCCTTTCCTAGCTACTTCTAAGGCCGTCATGAATTGTAAAACTGGCAGAGTCCAGTTGTCTGTGGGCGAGGAGATGATGGAAGTAGATGTCTATAATGTGAATACTCTTGAGGAGGATGATGAGGAGGTAGAAGAGGTGAGCCTGATCAACGCGTTAGTACAAGAGCATATCGATACAGTCTTGTATAAGGATCCCCTGGAGATTGCGCTTACCGCCGAGGAGGCGTCATTTTTAGATTCTCCAGAGGTAGGAAGTTTGTTAGAACTATTGAGTGTCGAGGATTCAGTGGAGGATGTGTGTGGGGTCTCTTATGACCTAATGTTCGAGCCTCTAGGCGACCCTCCGCCTAAGGTTCTTCCATCTTCGGTCCACCCGCCTAAACCAGAGTTAAAACCTCTGCCGGACACACTAAAGTACGCCTTTTTAAAGGGCGAATGATACTTATCCGGTTGTGATCTCCTCATCTCTTGAGGAGAATCAAGAGAGGAAGTTGCTTGAGTTGTTGAGAGAGCATATAGGCGCGCTTGGCTGGACTATAGCTGATTTACATGGTATAAGCCCAACGGTGTGTACACATCGAATCGATCTTGAGGATAGCGTGAAACCTTCTAGGCAGCTTCAGCGGCGCTTGAATCCTCACATGAAAGAGGTGGTTCGAGCTGAGGTTTTGAAGCTCTTAGATGCGGGTATTATTTACCCAATTGCCCATAGTCAGTGGGTGAGTCCGGTTCAGGTAGTGCCTAAAAAGGCCGGGGTGACAGTTGTCACCAATGAGCGAGGTGAGTTAGTGCCGACCCGGATTCCCACAGGATGGAGAGTATGCATAGATTACCGGAAGCTCAATGCGAGCACCCGGAAAGATCACTTCCCTCTCCCTTTCATTGACCAAATTTTGGAGAGGGTGGCTGGTCGTGCTTTTTATTGTTTCCTGGATGGGTATTCGGGATACAATCAGATAGAGGTTGCATTAGAGGACCAGGGAAAGACCACTTTCACGTTTCCGTATGGTACTTATGCCTACCGTCGCATGCCCTTTGGGTTGTGCAATGCACCTGGTACTTTTTCCAGGTGTATGATGGGGATTTTTAGTGACATGGTGGAAAGAATAGTGGAGGTATTTATGGACGATTTCTCGGTCTTCGGGGACTCATTTGATGGGTGCCTCGAGAATTTAGGCAAGGTGTTGCAGAGATGTGAGGAGAAGCACCTAGTGCTGAATTGGGAAAAATGCCACTTTATGGTAACCCAAGGGATTGTCTTGGGACACATTGTGTCCTCCAAGGGTATCGAGGTGGACAAGGCTAAGATAGACTTAATTCGTAAACTTCCTACTCCCAAGTCTGTCAAGGATGTGCGTTCATTTCTTGGACACGCTGGTTTCTACCGGCGGTTCATTAAAGACTTTAGTGCTATCTCCCGTCCGATGTGTCAGTTGTTGGCGAAGGACGCACCCTTTGTGTGGTCCGATGCGTGTGAGGAGGCATTCCAAAAGCTGAAGCGGAGTCTCACTACTCCGCCTATTGTGCAGTCTCCTGATTGGAGTCTTCCTTTTGAATTAATGTGTGACGCATCTGACTATGCAGTCGGAGCTGTTTTAGGACAAAGGAGAGGGAATGATCCATTCGTGATTTACTATGCGAGTAAGACGCTCAATGAGGCACAAATGAATTACACCACTACTGAGAAAGAGTTGTTAGCGGTGGTGTTCGCCTTGGATAAGTTTCGATCCTATCTGGTGGGTTCGCAGATCACGGTGTTCACCGATCATGCGGCCCTGAAGTACTTGATGACCAAACAGGATGCGAAAGCTCGCCTTATTCGGTGGATTCTGTTGCTGCAAGAATTCCATCTCATTATTAAGGATAAGAAAGGGGTAGAGAATGTAGTAGCTGATCATCTATCTCGTCTGGCGTTCGAGGATCCCACTTCGGATCTTCCCATTAGAGATTCTTTCCCGGACGAGCAGTTGTTCGCTGCTAACGAGTGCCCGTGGTATGCTGATATTGCCAATTATTTGGTAACTGGGCAGATCCCTTCCCATTGGTCTACCCAGGAGAAGCAGCGTTTCTTAAGGAGTATCCGCCAGTACATCTTCGATGACCCATATTTGTTCAAGTACTGTGCGGATCAAATTGTGCGTAGATGTGTCCCCGAGTCTGATCAGCAGGGGGTCATAGATTTTTGTCATGGGGAGGCATGTGGGGGTCACTTCTCTGCGAAGAAGACCACCGCAAAGATCATGCAGTGCGGGTTCTGGTGGCCCGATATGTTTAAGTATGTGCAGGCGTTCTGTAGGTCATGTGACCGTTGCCAACGGCTTGGCAAATTATCTTCACGTCAGGAGATGCCCCTCCAGCCCATTCTTGTTCTAGAGGTGTTTGATTGCTGGGGCATCGATTTTATGGGTCCATTTCCCAAGTCTCATGGTTTTGAGTACATTTTGTTAGCAGTAGATTATGTGTCAAAGTGGGTGGAGGCGATTCCCACCAAGTCAATGGAGTCCAGAGTTGTCCTAGAGTTTCTTAGGACAAATATTTTGTCCAGGTTTGGCGTGCCTCGCGCCATTATATCGGATCAGGGCACGCACTTCACGAGTCGGTCATTTGCGAAATTGATGGGGGAGTTTAGAGTTACTCATAGGGTGTCTACATCTTACCACCCCCAGACCAATGGCCAGGCCGAATTAGCTAACAGAGAGATTAAGAGGATTTTAGAGAAGACGGTGGGTGTGACTAGGAAAGATTGGTCCACCAGGTTGAATAATGCATTGTGGGCTTACCGCACAGCTTACAAGACCGTATTGGGTGCTTCACCCTATCGGCTCGTTTACGGTAAGGCCTGCCACTTGCCAGTTGAGTTAGAGAAGAAGGCCTATTGGGCCATAAAGAAAGTGAATTCTAGTTTGAGCGAGGCGGGTGAGCATAGGAAATTGCAGTTGTGTGAGCTAGAGGAGCTTAGAAATGACGCGTATGAGAATGCTAGCATCTATAAGGCTAAGGTTAAGGCGTATCATGATAGGAATATCCAGCGCAAAACCTTTAGGGTTGGTCAGAAAGTATTACTCTATAATTCGCGTCTCCATCTATTTCCAGGGAAGTTGAGGTCACGATGGGACGGTCCCTATGTGGTGGTTCAAGTGTATCCGAATGGTTCAGTCGATGTCCGCGATTCTAAGGATAACCATGTATTTAAAGTTAATGGGCAGCGTCTCAAACCCTATTTGGAATTTTTAGAGGTCGGTGAACCGGATGAGGAGTTGGTCGATCCTGTGTATTCGGATGACCCAGTTGAATAAATATCTCTGCTTTTTATTTCCTTTTCTTTGTATAGTCTTAATCCAAAAATACAAACAAATCAGAAAATTGAAAACACAAAAAAAAAATAAAATAAAATAAAAAATAAAAAAATAAAATAAAAAAATAAAAAAATAAAAAAATAAAAATTGTTTTAAGTTTTGGGCTTTTGACTTTTTGGTCTTGTATAGCCACCCGTTTCTTGCTCATCCGCTTGAACGGGGAGAAAAGTATGACACGTGAGACTGCGTGAATGTTTGGTGGTGTTCTGTTATTTTTGTTTTATTTGTTTGTGGCTCGGATAACACGAGCCGGGCAGGACTAACGCCATTTGCATATTTTCGATAGTTGTGGTTTCAGTCTTTTGGCAGGGTACGTGTGCTACCACACCAGCCTTGGTCGATTAGGCCTCACCGCTGGGGTGATAGAGGCATTCAGGAGCTCTAAGTCATGAGTGCCATTGTGTGTGGCAGTTGTAAGCCCGACGCCCCCAGCGCGGCCTTGTGTGACTAGCTGTGGTCCTATTCTTTGGGACCGAAGGAGCAAGCCCTGGAGCAGCTGCAATGACGGGAAATGCAAAGGCGACAAACTCCTCGAACATCGGCCGAGGTCAAGGTGGTTGGCTGCCACCCCAGGTTCACTCTTTCCTTCTCTTTTTCCTTATTTTTCCGTGTCTCCATGCTTTGGGGACCATGCGCATTTCAAGTTGGGGGAAGGGGTGTACTTTGTACACGTGTAATTCTGTTTTGAGCGTTGTTAGTCAGTTTATGTTTCATTTTCATTTTTTGATTTTAAATTTTTGTTTTGGGATACGATGGTTATGCCTGTTAGTATGAGTTAAGTGAGCATGTAGATTTTTATCTCATTGGTGGCCTGTTTAACTCATTTACATGCATATTTCTGGCATCTCTGTTTGCATACTTTCGCACTTTAAGCGACGATGAGTAGGTGCCCCCACTTAGTTCACAATGAGTTCCTAAAACATTCCCATGTTCCTTTGTTCATCAATTTCTGCACTTACACAAAATAGTAGGCATTTGTACCACTCGTCGTAGTCTGAATATTTTTGCATGCATGCTGTGAGAATTGAAAACGGGCTTAGGGGATGAAACAAGGCAGTCTTTGCGTGATTTAACCATTATATGAGTCTTGTTGATCCCATTTTAAACCCGTCCGTGTCAGTCAACCTGTGTCAGCTTAGAAAACCGATGTTTGGATGGTGTGTAGTTTGGTAGTCCAGCTCTGTGCGCATTTTAGAGGCCTCGAATTGTTGAGATAGAGGAGCATCGTAATTTTTACTGCTTTTTGGGTGCTGTGTCTTGGTAAACCGAAAACCTTAATATTCAGCCAAAACCCCAACCCTTAAACCATTTTTAATCCCATCTTAATAAGAGAGAGCAGTTCTAAAAAAAAAAAAAAAAAGAAAAAAAAAAAAAGAGATAGCAGTTCGGTAGCGCTACACCAAAAGTGGTGTAGCGCTAGAGTATGCCCGGTTTAAAAAAAAAGGGGCTTTGACGGTCAAAGGGTAGGTCCCCTCTTAATTCCTCTCAGCCTTTCCACTTCCCCACAAACCCACGAATCTCTCTCTCTCTTTCCCTTCCATCACCATCATCTTCTTCCTTTTCTTCTTTCCATACCAGACTCTCCATCCTCCATAACCACCCAAAACCTAAAACCCTAAAACTCCATTACTCCCTCAAAACTTCACCAATCTTCACCAAAATTCACATAAACACTCCTTCCACCCCTCTACCATAATACCCAAACCAAATTTCCTCTAACCTCCCAAAAATTCCAGATCCGAAAATTCCAAAATCCACTTTTTAAGCCCAAAACCCACCAAGTCATGGCACCTAAAAAGCAAAACACTGGCAAGGGAAAGGCGGTGGCTGAAACCTCTGGAGCGGAAGAAGAAGTTCCAAGGGGTCGGGCTAAGCGTAGGGATCGTGAGCAGATTGAGAGGGATAATCAGGAAGCATGGGAGGCATCCATTAAGGAGCGGGGAGTAAAAAATGAGAGGCACATTATTGATGACGGGTTGTGGCCAGTGGACTATCCCCCTTTTCTCGCCATTCGAGACCAAGGTTTGAGGTATTGGTTCGAACCTAACCCTGGGTTTAATAATGCGTTAGTTGAAGAATTTTATAAAAATATGGTTGTACCGGAGCCGGGTCACTTCTTGGCTCCGGGTGCTCGTATTACTTCAAGAATAGGTAATACCCCGGTGTTTATTAATGCGGCTGAGATAGCCACTGCTTGGGACTATCCAAGGCCTACAGAACCTACAAATTACCCTAGGCTGGATGAGACGTTTAATCAGGATCAGGTGGCTGAATATTTGTATGAAAACCGCAGGAATGCAAGGATCCCCCATTGGCCTGGTAAACTCAGGGCGGAATATAGGTTCCTTAACCAAGTGGTTTGTTATAATTTGTATCCCAGGGGACGGGAGGGTGCACTCTAGAGATCAGTTGGGAACTTGATGTTTGCATTTATGGATGAGGATACAGTCTGTGATTGGGCCCTATATGTTTTCGGGCAGATGTGTGATTTTAGGGATGCCCCAACTACTTTGAGAATGCCTTTCCCATGTCTGGTTACCAAAATCCTTAGGAGCAAAAATGTTCAGGGAAGGCGATTCTATAGTAATGATGATTTACTGCCTGGGTATATAGACTCCTCGATCATTAAGCGGAGTATGGCTCAGTTGAGAGGGACTGAGGGGTCGTTGCTTACTCCACCACCGGCTAGCGCTAATACTAAGACTTGGTTGGAGAAAATATTTGGTTGTGTAACAGGCATTGCTAAGAGCCAGCGGAAGTTGAAGAGGGAGCAGAGGTTGTTGGCTAGGAGTCAGTCGGATTTACTTGATAGGCAGCGTCACCTGCAGGCACAGATTTCTGGGCAAAATCCAGGGCCTTTCCGACCTAGACAGTGGCCAACATTGGAGGTGAGTGATGACTTCGCGGACGAACCTGAGGAGGAGGAGCATTCGGATGCTGGGGATGGAAATTGAGCACAGAGCTGGGCTGTGGTGGTGTTATTTCATGTGTTTTTGTCGAGTCCTGTCTTTTTTTTTTATTATTTTATTTGTTATTTTATGTGGTGGTGTGATGTTGTCTATGTACTGAGGGTTCGATATGAGTCGGTGGCTAGAGTCTTGTCTTTTTTTTTTTAAATAACCAGTACTTTGTTAAGTTTGTGACTTGTGTTTTGAGTTGAGCACCAATGTGGTGCCAGAGTCAAGGTGGCGGCCAGTCAGGGTAGGCTGTCCATGCGCTTCTATAGGCCGTCATCCTTTGTATTTTTCCTTATCTTTTGCAACCTTGGTCATTATAAGCCTAATGAAGCCCTTAATTGACCCGATGCACGTTGTTTGACTCTCTTGCATGCATGTTTTATATTTAGCTATGGATGTGTGGTATCCTAATTTCGTTGAGCTTTCATTATTATAACTGGCGTAATTCTGATAGGCACGTGGTGGTTTCTTGTTCGACCCCACGTTGATCGCCAAGCGCTTCGCATGGGATATAGAGTGTTCCGGTGAGTGAGTGACATTGTGACTTTGTGGTGGCATTTTACTTTTATAATTGCTTTGGTATGAAATTTTACGAATTTTAGCTAGAGCATGCATGTGATTGAGTTACGTTGGCAATGAGGAGGAAAATTCATGTTCATCTAATTTTTGTACAGGTCGCATAACCCTCGTATCCCTTCTTTAGTTTTTATTTCTTGTTTTCTTATTTTTATTTTGTCCGTTGCTAGGGACTAGCAACGCTCAAGTTGGGGGATGTGATAGGCGCGTGGAATTCATGAATTTAAGCGCCTAAGTAGGGAAATTGGCGCGTTAGACGTGCATTTAATCCTCATTTTTCCATTTAATGCGTGCACGTGGTCGGATTTTGTGTTTACGTTTGGATTGCAGGAAATTGGGATGATTTGGTACGAATTTGAGGTGCCTGGAAAGCCGAGATGAGGTTTGAGAGCAAGGAGGGCCGTGAAGACTAAGTGTTGGAGCAATAATTCGTGAAGAGCTCAACAGAGATTTCGTGAGCGCTACAGAAGAAGTGGTACAGCGCTCAAAAGTGAACAAAAGGGCTCGCGAGGCAATCAGAGGATCCGAGAGCGCTACACCATTTCTGGTATAGCGCTACCGAGCGGGTACGAGGTCAACGTGCTCCAGCACTGGTCAACGGACGTCAGCACTTTAAGGGGTTCGGTAGCGCTACAAGGAAAGTGGTGTAGCGCTACCTAGGGGCTTAAAAGGGCCTAAAACGTTGACGTTTTGGGTTAAGCCGGTTCCAATTCCGATTAATTTTAGGATTTCTATTGTTTTTAACGGGGATTAATATAAATACCTCGTTTTAGGTTAGTCTGAAAGATTTTTTTTCATTCCAGACTTTTAGGTAGCAGCTTTTTCACTAACGTTGTTTTGTTTTCTCTCAGTTCTTAAGTTTTCTGCACTATTTCTTTCAATCGCTTGGATTCTGGTAACGTTTGTCGAATTACTTCGTTAATTAAAGTTGTTCGTTATTATCTATTCTACGTGGATCTTTCTTTTATTTTTTTTTTTCCGTCTCTTCTGCAATATATGATCATGTTTCGATCTAGGGTTTTATTTTCTGTTATTTCAAGCATGCGTGAGTAGTTCCCCAGGGTGCAGCCACGGGACGAAGGCGTCCTGTGACTAGTTTAATCAATGTTTTACCTCGGGTACGAATTAATTCGTTTTTCCAACAGTTTTGGGATATGAGAGAAAATCCCTTTCTAATAAACAAAACCCAGGCATCATCAGATTTTAAATGCGCATGAGAGCTGGTGACAAGTGGTGGGCATTTATTAGGAACCCTTTTTTTTCTTATTCTGAGATCAGTGAATTGAATAATTGTGTCCCGAGTAAATATTGGTTAGGCTAGTTGCAGACGTTGGGTTCCCACGGCTGTACTCTCCTTTAAATTTATAGTTAATTAAATCAATTTAGTGATTTAGGTAGTAAATCAATCAATCAAACAAAGGGTGGCTACCTAAGAGCCAGATTAAACTAAAGTTCATCACAATTGAGTCAACACCGTCCGTCCGTCTCTGTGGTTCGACTCCGGTACTTCCGGAATTATTGTGCTACATTGGTCGAGAGTCCTACCTTTGGGACGCGTTTTTAGTCTTTATTTATTAACACCCGGTCGGTCAAGCATTTTTGGCGCCGTTGCCGGGGACGGCGACGTGTGTTCAAGATCGTGAGTTTTCGTGTCGTTTGTCTTTTAGTGAGTCACCATAGGTGTTAAGAAAAAGGTGTCCTTTAAACAACACCCTCTTTATTATCGCGACCCGACTCATCGTTTAGCTCGGAAAGAACTGGAGTCGAGTCAGCCTGTGCTTTCTAGTTTTTCCTCTTCTAGTTTAGAGTCAGACTCAGCTGATTACCAGTCAGAGTCTATCCCCATTAGTGGTCTTCATATAGAGTTACCTTTTGAGTCAGTTAGTGTCAGCAATCCGCTTTACCAGTCGGAGATAGAGTCAGAATCAGAATCAGTAGAGATGGGGGATCGGCAGGTAGTTGTTCAGCCGTCTCTGAGGCAGCACCTACATCCTGAGAGGACTACTCCTCCCGGACCCATTGTGTTTCCACAAGAGACACAGGAGGCACGTAATGCCTTCACCGTCAAACCCGGTGTCCTTAATAGCCTCCCTAATTTCCACGGGAGGGAGTGCGATGATCCGTACGAGCATGTGCGGACATTTGAGGGATTGGTGCGCAACCTAGCGTCTAATACCCAATATGAGAACGCATGCCTCAAGCTGTTTGAGGCAACATTGAGGGATGGCGCGCTATTGTGGTTCCGAATGCAAAAGTCTCAGTCCTTCACCACTTGGACGCAAGTGCGTGATGCCTTTTATAGGAAGTATTTTTCTGAGGCTAAGACTAAGATTTTTAGGCGTCAAATCCAAGGTTTTAGACAAGAGAGAGACGAGTCATTTCTCAAGGCGTGGGAGCGCTTTAAAGAGTTGCTCCTAAGATTACCACACCATGGCTTTGATAGGCTTCAGTTGGTCGGTTTCTTTCATTTGGGACTTAACGCTGAGTCAGTCCAGCACATAGAATATTCCTGCAAAGGGGACGATTTCTTGTCTAAAACAGCAGATGAGGCTTGGGATTTCTTAGATGACCTAGCTGATAGGCAGAGGGCTTTAGAGCCATCAGATTTTGAGCGATCCGGACCTTCAGGGTCCAACGTTATCCCGGTCACCATTCGTGACCAGCGACTCCAGGCTCAGGTTGAGAAAATGGCCCAGAGGTTAGAGAACCTAGAGGTTAGGCAGGTTCGACCAGTCAATGAGGTGTCAGTGGAGGAAGTTTGTGTGTGGTGCGAGTGTAAAGGCCACACCGCACCTGTTTGCCCTGGGTTTATTGCTGCCAAGGGGGCGAGCCAATTTACTCAGGAAGAAGTAAATGCAGTTAGGACTTGGGATCCGTATTCGAGCACATATAATTCGGGATGGAAGGATCACCCCAATTTTGGGTGGTCGGATTCCAGACCCGTAGGTGGAGGCCAAGCTCAACCCTTTGCGCTACCTCCGCCGCAACAGTTCCAACAGGCCCAATCATCTAGGCCTCCTCAGGGTCAGGTCATCCCATTCCACTTCCAGCCACAGCCTGGAAGGGGGGCAGGTCCATCCACTCGTGGTCCTCCCCCAGGTTATTCGCAGATGGCCCAGCGTGATCATAAGTTAGAGGATACTGTCAATTCCCTGATGCAGTCACAGATGACTTTTCAGACGGAATCAAGACAGCAAATTGGGGCCCTTACAACCCAAATGTCACAACTCACTGCAGTTATCAGTCAATTGCAGCAGGAGAAGGGTAAGTTTCCAGCCCAAGGTAGTACAGCAGGGGCCCATTATTTGGGAAATTCTTCAGGCCCTAATCAGGAGGAGGCTAAGTCTGTCACCATTCTTAGGAGTGGAAAGGAGATCGAAAAGTCAATTCCGCTAAAGCAAAACCCAGCTCCACCCCCGGAGCCGGTTGTTGCACCGAAAGCAACTCCTGATATTGTTGTGGAGTCTCCTGAGGTGGTGGTGCCTGCAGCTGCAGTCCCCACGACTCCAACGCCGCCAGCTGTGCCAGTAGCTCCATATCCCCAAAGGCTGGTAGTGAAACCTAAGCAGAACATGAACCATAAGATGGTAGAACTTTTAAAGAAAGTGCAATTCCCTATCACTTTGATGGAGGCAATTGAGTCTTTTCCCCAGTGCGCGAAGGTATTGAAAGACCTTTGCACGAAAAAGCACAAGAGTCAGAACAACGTGGTTCTGACCGAGCAGGTGAGCTCTATTCTTCAGACTGAAATTCCTGCCAAATGCAAGGACCCTGGGTGTCCAACCATTACTATAGATATCACTGGCCAGACATTTGATAAGGCATTGCTGGACTTAAGAGCAAGTGTTAACTTACTCCCCTATTCAGTATACATGAGGCTAGGTCTAGGCGATCTGAGAGCTACTCCGGTCACGCTGCAGTTAGCGGACAGGAGTATGAGAGTACCCAAGGGTGTGGTAGAGGATGTGATGATTCGGGTAGGTGAGTTCCATTTCCCTGCAGACTTCATTGTTCTGGACACTTGCCAGAATCCTGAGATTTTAGAGAAGACTCCCATCATTCTCGGTCGCCCTTTCCTAGCTACTTCTAAGGCCGTCATGAATTGTAAAACTGGCAGAGTCCAGTTGTCTGTGGGCGAGGAGATGATGGAAGTAGATGTCTATAATGTGAATACTCTTGAGGAGGATGATGAGGAGGTAGAAGAGGTGAGCCTGATCAACGCGTTAGTACAGGAGCATATCGATACAGTCTTGTATAAGGATCCTCTGGAGATTGCGCTTACCGCCGAGGAGGCGTCATTTTTAGATTCTCCAGAGGTAGGAAGTTTGTTAGAACTATTGAGTGTCGAGGATTCAGTGGAGGATGTGTGTGGGGTCTCTTATGACCTAATGTTCGAGCCTCTAGGCGACCCTCCGCCTAAGGTTCTTCCATCTTCGGTCCACCCGCCTAAACCAGAGTTAAAACCTCTGCCGGACACACTAAAGTACGCCTTTTTAAAGGGCAATGATACTTATCCGGTTGTGATCTCCTCATCTCTTGAGGAGAATCAAGAGAGGAAGTTGCTTGAGTTGTTGAGAGAGCATATAGGCGCGCTTGGCTGGACTATAGCTGATTTACATGGTATAAGCCCAACGGTGTGTACACATCGAATCGATCTTGAGGATAGCGTGAAACCTTCTAGGCAGCTTCAGCGGCGCTTGAATCCTCACATGAAAGAGGTGGTTCGAGCTGAGGTTTTGAAGCTCTTAGATGCGGGTATTATTTACCCAATTGCCCATAGTCAGTGGGTGAGTCCGGTTCAGGTAGTGCCTAAAAAGGCCGGGGTGACAGTTGTCACCAATGAGCGAGGTGAGTTAGTGCCGACCCGGATTCCCACAGGATGGAGAGTATGCATAGATTACCGGAAGCTCAATGCGAGCACCCGGAAAGATCACTTCCCTCTCCCTTTCATTGACCAAATTTTGGAGAGGGTGGCTGGTCGTGCTTTTTATTGTTTCCTGGATGGGTATTCGGGATACAATCAGATAGAGGTTGCATTAGAGGACCAGGGAAAGACCACTTTCACGTTTCCGTATGGTACTTATGCCTACCGTCGCATGCCCTTTGGGTTGTGCAATGCACCTGGTACTTTTTCCAGGTGTATGATGGGGATTTTTAGTGACATGGTGGAAAGAATAGTGGAGGTATTTATGGACGATTTCTCGGTCTTCGGGGACTCATTTGATGGGTGCCTCGAGAATTTAGGCAAGGTGTTGCAGAGATGTGAGGAGAAGCACCTAGTGCTGAATTGGGAAAAATGCCACTTTATGGTAACCCAAGGGATTGTCTTGGGACACATTGTGTCCTCCAAGGGTATCGAGGTGGACAAGGCTAAGATAGACTTAATTCGTAAACTTCCTACTCCCAAGTCTGTCAAGGATGTGCGTTCATTTCTTGGACACGCTGGTTTCTACCGGCGGTTCATTAAAGACTTTAGTGCTATCTCCCGTCCGATGTGTCAGTTGTTGGCGAAGGACGCACCCTTTGTGTGGTCCGATGCGTGTGAGGAGGCATTCCAAAAGCTGAAGCGGAGTCTCACTACTCCGCCTATTGTGCAGTCTCCTGATTGGAGTCTTCCTTTTGAATTAATGTGTGACGCATCTGACTATGCAGTCGGAGCTGTTTTAGGACAAAGGAGAGGGAATGATCCATTCGTGATTTACTATGCGAGTAAGACGCTCAATGAGGCACAAATGAATTACACCACTACTGAGAAAGAGTTGTTAGCGGTGGTGTTCGCCTTGGATAAGTTTCGATCCTATCTGGTGGGTTCGCAGATCACGGTGTTCACCGATCATGCGGCCCTGAAGTACTTGATGACCAAACAGGATGCGAAAGCTCGCCTTATTCGGTGGATTCTGTTGCTGCAAGAATTCCATCTCATTATTAAGGATAAGAAAGGGGTAGAGAATGTAGTAGCTGATCATCTATCTCGTCTGGCGTTCGAGGATCCCACTTCGGATCTTCCCATTAGAGATTCTTTCCCGGACGAGCAGTTGTTCGCTGCTAACGAGTGCCCGTGGTATGCTGATATTGCCAATTATTTGGTAACTGGGCAGATCCCTTCCCATTGGTCTACCCAGGAGAAGCAGCGTTTCTTAAGGAGTATCCGCCAGTACATCTTCGATGACCCATATTTGTTCAAGTACTGTGCGGATCAAATTGTGCGTAGATGTGTCCCCGAGTCTGATCAGCAGGGGGTCATAGATTTTTGTCATGGGGAGGCATGTGGGGGTCACTTCTCTGCGAAGAAGACCACCGCAAAGATCATGCAGTGCGGGTTCTGGTGGCCCGATATGTTTAAGTATGTGCAGGCGTTCTGTAGGTCATGTGACCGTTGCCAACGGCTTGGCAAATTATCTTCACGTCAGGAGATGCCCCTCCAGCCCATTCTTGTTCTAGAGGTGTTTGATTGCTGGGGCATCGATTTTATGGGTCCATTTCCCAAGTCTCATGGTTTTGAGTACATTTTGTTAGCAGTAGATTATGTGTCAAAGTGGGTGGAGGCGATTCCCACCAAGTCAATGGAGTCCAGAGTTGTCCTAGAGTTTCTTAGGACAAATATTTTGTCCAGGTTTGGCGTGCCTCGCGCCATTATATCGGATCAGGGCACGCACTTCACGAGTCGGTCATTTGCGAAATTGATGGGGGAGTTTAGAGTTACTCATAGGGTGTCTACATCTTACCACCCCCAGACCAATGGCCAGGCCGAATTAGCTAACAGAGAGATTAAGAGGATTTTAGAGAAGACGGTGGGTGTGACTAGGAAAGATTGGTCCACCAGGTTGAATAATGCATTGTGGGCTTACCGCACAGCTTACAAGACCGTATTGGGTGCTTCACCCTATCGGCTCGTTTACGGTAAGGCCTGCCACTTGCCAGTTGAGTTAGAGAAGAAGGCCTATTGGGCCATAAAGAAAGTGAATTCTAGTTTGAGCGAGGCGGGTGAGCATAGGAAATTGCAGTTGTGTGAGCTAGAGGAGCTTAGAAATGACGCGTATGAGAATGCTAGCATCTATAAGGCTAAGGTTAAGGCGTATCATGATAGGAATATCCAGCGCAAAACCTTTAGGGTTGGTCAGAAAGTATTACTCTATAATTCGCGTCTCCATCTATTTCCAGGGAAGTTGAGGTCACGATGGGACGGTCCCTATGTGGTGGTTCAAGTGTATCCGAATGGTTCAGTCGATGTCCGCGATTCTAAGGATAACCATGTATTTAAAGTTAATGGGCAGCGTCTCAAACCCTATTTGGAATTTTTAGAGGTAGGTGAACCGGATGAGGAGTTGGTCGATCCTGTGTATTCGGATGACCCAGTTGAATAAATATCTCTGCTTTTTATTTCCTTTTCTTTGTATAGTCTTAATCCAAAAATACAAACAAATCAGAAAATTGAAAACACAAAAAAAAATAAAATAAAATAAAAAATAAAAAAATAAAATAAAAAAATAAAAAAATAAAAATTGTTTTAAGTTTTGGGCTTTTGACTTTTTGGTCTTGTATAGCCACCCGTTTCTTGCTCATCCGCTTGAACGGGGAGAAAAGTATGACACGTGAGACTGCGTGAATGTTTGGTGGTGTTCTGTTATTTTTGTTTTATTTGTTTGTGGCTCGGATAACACGAGCCGGGCAGGACTAACGCCATTTGCATATTTTCGATAGTTGTGGTTTCAGTCTTTTGGCAGGGTACGTGTGCTACCACACCAGCCTTGGTCGATTAGGCCTCACCGCTGGGGTGATAGAGGCATTCAGGAGCTCTAAGTCATGAGTGCCATTGTGTGTGGCAGTTGTAAGCCCGACGCCCCCAGCGCGGCCTTGTGTGACTAGCTGTGGTCCTATTCTTTGGGACCGAAGGAGCAAGCCCTGGAGCAGCTGCAATGACGGGAAATGCAAAGGCGACAAACTCCTCGAACATCGGCCGAGGTCAAGGTGGTTGGCTGCCACCCCAGGTTCACTCTTTCCTTCTCTTTTTCCTTATTTTTCCGTGTCTCCATGCTTTGGGGACCATGCGCATTTCAAGTTGGGGGAAGGGGTGTACTTTGTACACGTGTAATTCTGTTTTGAGCGTTGTTAGTCAGTTTATGTTTCATTTTCATTTTTTGATTTTAAATTTTTGTTTTGGGATACGATGGTTATGCCTGTTAGTATGAGTTAAGTGAGCATGTAGATTTTTATCTCATTGGTGGCCTGTTTAACTCATTTACATGCATATTTCTGGCATCTCTGTTTGCATACTTTCGCACTTTAAGCGACGATGAGTAGGTGCCCCCACTTAGTTCACAATGAGTTCCTAAAACATTCCCATGTTCCTTTGTTCATCAATTTCTGCACTTACACAAAATAGTAGGCATTTGTACCACTCGTCGTAGTCTGAATATTTTTGCATGCATGCTGTGAGAATTGAAAACGGGCTTAGGGGATGAAACAAGGCAGTCTTTGCGTGATTTAACCATTATATGAGTCTTGTTGATCCCATTTTAAACCCGTCCGTGTCAGTCAACCTGTGTCAGCTTAGAAAACCGATGTTTGGATGGTGTGTAGTTTGGTAGTCCAGCTCTGTGCGCATTTTAGAGGCCTCGAATTGTTGAGATAGAGGAGCATCGTAATTTTTACTGCTTTTTGGGTGCTGTGTCTTGGTAAACCGAAAACCTTAATATTCAGCCAAAACCCCAACCCTTAAACCATTTTTAATCCCATCTTAATAAGAGAGAGAGCAGTTCTAAAAAAAAAAAAAAAAAAGAAAAAAAAAAAAAGAGATAGCAGTTCGGTAGCGCTACACCAAAAGTGGTGTAGCGCTAGAGTATGCCCGGTTTAAAAAAAAAAGGGGCTTTGAACGGTCAAAGGGTAGGTCCCCTCTTAATTCCTCTCAGCCTTTCCACTTCCCCACAAACCCACGAATCTCTCTCTCTCTTTCCCTTCCATCACCATCATCTTCTTCCTTTTCTTCTTTCCATACCAGACTCTCCATCCTCCATAACCACCCAAAACCTAAAACCCTAAAACTCCATTACTCCCTCAAAACTTCACCAATCTTCACCAAAATTCACATAAACACTCCTTCCACCCTCCTCTACCATAATACCCAAACCAAATTTCCTCTAACCTCCCAAAAATTCCAGATCCGAAAATTCCAAAATCCACTTTTTAAGCCCAAAACCCACCAAGTCATGGCACCTAAAAAGCAAAACACTGGCAAGGGAAAGGCGGTGGCTGAAACCTCTGGAGCGGAAGAAGAAGTTCCAAGGGGTCGGGCTAAGCGTAGGGATCGTGAGCAGATTGAGAGGGATAATCAGGAAGCATGGGAGGCATCCATTAAGGAGCGGGGAGTAAAAAATGAGAGGCACATTATTGATGACGGGTTGTGGCCAGTGGACTATCCCCCTTTTCTCGCCATTCGAGACCAAGGTTTGAGGTATTGGTTCGAACCTAACCCTGGGTTTAATAATGCGTTAGTTGAAGAATTTTATAAAAATATGGTTGTACCGGAGCCGGGTCACTTCTTGGCTCCGGGTGCTCGTATTACTTCAAGAATAGGTAATACCCCGGTGTTTATTAATGCGGCTGAGATAGCCACTGCTTGGGACTATCCAAGGCCTACAGAACCTACAAATTACCCTAGGCTGGATGAGACGTTTAATCAGGATCAGGTGGCTGAATATTTGTATGAAAACCGCAGGAATGCAAGGATCCCCCATTGGCCTGGTAAACTCAGGGCGGAATATAGGTTCCTTAACCAAGTGGTTTGTTATAATTTGTATCCCAGGGGACGGGAGGGTGCACTCTAGAGATCAGTTGGGAACTTGATGTTTGCATTTATGGATGAGGATACAGTCTGTGATTGGGCCCTATATGTTTTCGGGCAGATGTGTGATTTTAGGGATGCCCCAACTACTTTGAGAATGCCTTTCCCATGTCTGGTTACCAAAATCCTTAGGAGCAAAAATGTTCAGGGAAGGCGATTCTATAGTAATGATGATTTACTGCCTGGGTATATAGACTCCTCGATCATTAAGCGGAGTATGGCTCAGTTGAGAGGGACTGAGGGGTCGTTGCTTACTCCACCACCGGCTAGCGCTAATACTAAGACTTGGTTGGAGAAAATATTTGGTTGTGTAACAGGCATTGCTAAGAGCCAGCGGAAGTTGAAGAGGGAGCAGAGGTTGTTGGCTAGGAGTCAGTCGGATTTACTTGATAGGCAGCGTCACCTGCAGGCACAGATTTCTGGGCAAAATCCAGGGCCTTTCCGACCTAGACAGTGGCCAACATTGGAGGTGAGTGATGACTTCGCGGACGAACCTGAGGAGGAGGAGCATTCGGATGCTGGGGATGGAAATTGAGCACAGAGCTGGGCTGTGGTGGTGTTATTTCATGTGTTTTTGTCGAGTCCTGTCTTTTTTTTTTATTATTTTATTTGTTATTTTATGTGGTGGTGTGATGTTGTCTATGTACTGAGGGTTCGATATGAGTCGGTGGCTAGAGTCTTGTCTTTTTTTTTTTAAATAACCAGTACTTTGTTAAGTTTGTGACTTGTGTTTTGAGTTGAGCACCAATGTGGTGCCAGAGTCAAGGTGGCGGCCAGTCAGGGTAGGCTGTCCATGCGCTTCTATAGGCCGTCATCCTTTGTATTTTTCCTTATCTTTTGCAACCTTGGTCATTATAAGCCTAATGAAGCCCTTAATTGACCCGATGCACGTTGTTTGACTCTCTTGCATGCATGTTTTATATTTAGCTATGGATGTGTGGTATCCTAATTTCGTTGAGCTTTCATTATTATAACTGGCGTAATTCTGATAGGCACGTGGTGGTTTCTTGTTCGACCCCACGTTGATCGCCAAGCGCTTCGCATGGGATATAGAGTGTTCCGGTGAGTGAGTGACATTGTGACTTTGTGGTGGCATTTTACTTTTATAATTGCTTTGGTATGAAATTTTACGAATTTTAGCTAGAGCATGCATGTGATTGAGTTACGTTGGCAATGAGGAGGAAAATTCATGTTCATCTAATTTTTGTACAGGTCGCATAACCCTCGTATCCCTTCTTTAGTTTTTATTTCTTGTTT
Source organism: Rhododendron ovatum (assembly GCA_019656835.1). Lineage (NCBI taxonomy): Eukaryota > Viridiplantae > Streptophyta > Magnoliopsida > Ericales > Ericaceae > Rhododendron > Rhododendron ovatum. Next base: position 1,251,840 of record CM033794.1, read on the forward strand.
TCTTATTTTTATTTTGTCCGTTGCTAGGGACTAGCAACGCTCAAGTTGGGGGATGTGATAGGCGCGTGGAATTCATGAATTTAAGCGCCTAAGTAGGGAAATTGGCGCGTTAGACGTGCATTTAATCCTCATTTTTCCATTTAATGCGTGCACGTGGTCGGATTTTGTGTTTACGTTTGGATTGCAGGAAATTGGGATGATTTGGTACGAATTTGAGGTGCCTGGAAAGCCGAGATGAGGTTTGAGAGCAAGGAGGGCCGTGAAGACTAAGTGTTGGAGCAATAATTCGTGAAGAGCTCAACAGAGATTTCGTGAGCGCTACAGAAGAAGTGGTACAGCGCTCAAAAGTGAACAAAAGGGCTCGCGAGGCAATCAGAGGATCCGAGAGCGCTACACCATTTCTGGTATAGCGCTACCGAGCGGGTACGAGGTCAACGTGCTCCAGCACTGGTCAACGGACGTCAGCACTTTAAGGGGTTCGGTAGCGCTACAAGGAAAGTGGTGTAGCGCTACCTAGGGGCTTAAAAGGGCCTAAAACGTTGACGTTTTGGGTTAAGCCGGTTCCAATTCCGATTAATTTTAGGATTTCTATTGTTTTTAACGGGGATTAATATAAATACCTCGTTTTAGGTTAGTCTGAAAGATTTTTTTTCATTCCAGACTTTTAGGTAGCAGCTTTTTCACTAACGTTGTTTTGTTTTCTCTCAGTTCTTAAGTTTTCTGCACTATTTCTTTCAATCGCTTGGATTCTGGTAACGTTTGTCGAATTACTTCGTTAATTAAAGTTGTTCGTTATTATCTATTCTACGTGGATCTTTCTTTTATTTTTTTTTTTCCGTCTCTTCTGCAATATATGATCATGTTTCGATCTAGGGTTTTATTTTCTGTTATTTCAAGCATGCGTGAGTAGTTCCCCAGGGTGCAGCCACGGGACGAAGGCGTCCTGTGACTAGTTTAATCAATGTTTTACCTCGGGTACGAATTAATTCGTTTTTCCAACAGTTTTGGGATATGAGAGAAAATCCCTTTCTAATAAACAAAACCCAGGCATCATCAGATTTTAAATGCGCATGAGAGCTGGTGACAAGTGGTGGGCATTTATTAGGAACCCTTTTTTTTCTTATTCTGAGATCAGTGAATTGAATAATTGTGTCCCGAGTAAATATTGGTTAGGCTAGTTGCAGACGTTGGGTTCCCACGGCTGTACTCTCCTTTAAATTTATAGTTAATTAAATCAATTTAGTGATTTAGGTAGTAAATCAATCAATCAAACAAAGGGTGGCTACCTAAGAGCCAGATTAAACTAAAGTTCATCACAATTGAGTCAACACCGTCCGTCCGTCTCTGTGGTTCGACTCCGGTACTTCCGGAATTATTGTGCTACATTGGTCGAGAGTCCTACCTTTGGGACGCGTTTTTAGTCTTTATTTATTAACACCCGGTCGGTCAAGCAGTGTCCAGTAGACACCACCCCTTGTGAAGATTGAACTTATTTTTACTATATTATTTCACAAGGTACTATGACTTAAAGATAAATTTTACTATTGTATAAACGGATTCTAGATTATGAATATGTTGGGACTGTGTTTGGATTATACAATTCTTCTTGAAGTTCTGAATGAATTTGTATTGGACCGGTTTGGACACTTGGATTATGAGTTTGTATTTGGTTTGGGAACTCGGATCATGAGACAGGACGACATGATCCTAAATGCATGGAATGATCTCATGACACATGAGACAGGACGACGTGATCCTTAATGCACGGAATGATCTCATGACACATGACACAGGACGACGTGATCCTTAATGCACAGAATGATCTCATGACATATGAGACAGGACGACGTGATCCTTAATGCACGGAATATCACTAGGGCCACCGACTGGTGCGTCGCCTAGGAATCACTCATGATGTATTGAGGTTGAAGCGGTAAATTGATAAAATGGTTATGGTTAAGGATTAAGTTGGGATTGAAACGGTAACTTGATAAAAAGGAAACGGTTACTGGTAGTTGAACATAAGAAATGGTTGTGTGTGTGAGTATGTTAGTCCTATTAGCTTAATGCTCTTCAGTTTGTAGTCCTTATGGTCTCTGGAGCTGATTGGAATTGGCTGGTTTCTATGATGGTTATTTGGACAAGACATTTAGTTGAAATGTCATCTTAACTATTTGATTGTAATTGGAAGTAGAGTGCTCGAGGTTGGAGTCTTTCAGTAAAATTTTTTGAGTTTCCATTCGATAAACTGACTGTTTGAATTTTTTGGAGTAAGTGTTTAACTTGGAAGGGTATGACTCCTTACTCCTAAATCTGACCCTCCTTTTGGTTGGTGGGTGTAATTCCAATTTTCCAATGTGTTGAGACACATTGTTTTGCTACTTAGCTTAAAAGAGGAAGAACACTATAAAATAGGAAGGCGGCTGTCTTGTTGGTACAGAAGTGTATTGTACTGTGTAAAGCAACTTGATTAACACATCACTTCGACCATTAGTGTTCTGCTATTATTCCATTAGCTGGCTTAAGCTTGAACTGAAGCAGATTACTATGAGTCTATGACACAGTTCTAGGAATGTAATGCTGAGATTTTAACTGCATTCGGTCTTAAGCTAGAAGTAATTCGTTGGAAGTCTGTATAATTTCATTGACTTGTAAATACTATAACTTAGATTATGAATTTCTATCTGGTTTGATAAGGGAAACTTCAGACCTGGATGGACTATCAGTAAGTGAAAATGAGGTTAAACTATCCTTGTAAAAGATCCTTATAAAAGTTTGAATTGTTAACATGGTTGAGATACGGTCAATGATGTACTAGTTAGAGTCGGTGGCCCTAGTGATATTCTGTGCATTAAGATTTAAGGATCACATCGTCCCGTATGTGGATCCCTCTACGTTTTGAGGGAATGCCTTTCTCTGTTTGAGTATAGCCGGTTCAGAGAGGGTGAAGCTATTGTGTTTTTTAGCCGTTTACGGCCGTTTAGGGTCCCGAAAGCCCAAATTTGCCGTTTAAGAAAAGATTTGACTTGCTTATAACTTGGGCAAGGAAAATAAGGAGAATCCGAATTAGGCCGTTCTTTTGGTAGAAGTCTTAGAATTTCCTCTATTTTCTAGTTTGCTATCATTCTGAATTTTTCCATCTTTGGTCATTTTTGTCATTAATTGATTCACTTTCCGGTCTGGGACGAATCAATTAGGGTTAGGGTTTTCTCTACTATTTAATAAGTTGTAAGTCTTTTGGGCAAGACAGTTGCTGATTATTATTGAAATTAAAAGAGTCTAGAGAGCGTTTTCTCTAACTTTATAGTTTGTGTTCATCTTTGTTGCTCGATCATTCCATAGTTGATAAGGCGCCCTGCATCAGGAAGCTTCCTAGCCCGGAGACAATGATGTTTGATCATATAAGAATGAATCCACTTGACCTAGAGAATATCCTCTTTTTTACAAATAGCCCATAGATGCTTTATTCCATTCCTTAAGTCTTTTGAAACCCAAACCACCTTCATTTTTAGATTTAAAAACTGCTTCCCAAGCAACTTTTGCACCTGTACATTTCAGCTCCAGGCCTTTCCAAAGAAAGGCACTAAGTAAGCTTTCAATCTCCTTAATGATTTATGTATGTGGTTTTCCTGTTTTCTAGGCATTGGGTATTTTGATTTAGATGGAGGTTTTAAGATTAGACTAATAGCTTCTAAAATAATCACAGATTGATTCTCTATACATCTTGCCTAATTCCTTTGAATTTGGTGGAGCTTCGTTCCATTCTTATTCTTACAACTATTGACAACAGAGTATGACAATATTTATGAACTGTTCAATCGTTTGCCGTTGATCAATTTATGTGTTTTTATGAGATTTGCTCATTTTCTTTGAATCTGTAATTATGTGTTCTTGTATGTATTTTTAAGTGCATTTTTATGGTGACTTTGTTGTACTACAGTGATTCATCATAGACAAATTGCTGAATCAATTCCAAAGTTCTCCAACACTTGTTGCTAGCATTTTCCTCCGTCAATGTCATATTCTTAAGGTATCTTGCTCTTTCACTTTTATTTATTCAGTCCCTATTCTCCATGATTTGGGAGCTTCTCTAATGATTAAACCTCATAGTTTGATTTATGTTGTTTGTGCATTGGTGATTAAAGAAGCATTTGAGAAGTATAGAAGTATTTTAATGTTTGGTAGGCGAGCAAAAGAAGTATTTAAAACTATTATGCTTCAAATTAAAACAATTTTTTATTTCATATGGTCAGAACATATTGGAAAAGATTCCAACTGAAATAATGTTAACTAATTAACTAGATATCAATATGGAAGCATAAAGTACAAATTCTTCTGTTTTCCTGCCCTTTTTTTTTCTTTTTTTAACCTTTTTGATTGGTTGTTTTTGGGGCAGGAAACTTTTCTGGAAGAAATAATTTCTTTCCAAGGCCTCCATTTTTTACGTTTCATATCTTTAATGCAATCATCATACTTTATCTTTTGAAACCATCATACTTGCAAGTTACCTTTTTAGTACCACAAAAATGTAGCCAAATATAATAGCACCAAAATACTCAAGGTTAAAGTTTTATTTTCCTAACTTATATATGTGGGACATTGGGTGACATGCCCTTTAAATTGCATGTGACCAGATATGAATAGAAGTTGGATGTCTCTTTCTGACAGATTTAGTCAACCCTATGTCGGCGAGGTGGACTATTTCATTGAATTTGCAAGTGCAAATTCAGGTGAGGCGGTGGAGATTAAGTGTCCATGTATTGATTGCCGAAACTTTTATAAGCATAAATATGATACTGTAAAAGCTCATCTGCTTGTGCGGGGAATCATGTTATCTTATACCACTTGGTTATTACATGGTGAAATTCCTGAACCCGATGATCAAGATGAGAGCGATGATGAAAACAATAAGGATAATGATGATGTTTATGGGGAACTATTAAACGACCACTATAGGGGGACATACATGGATGATGATACTAGTGAGAAGAATGGCGTTCAAGACTTTGAGAAATTGTTGGAGGCCTCCTAATGTGGCTTGTACCCAGGATGCAAAAAATCGGATACCCTCTTAGCATTTGTCATTGAGATGTTACAAGTGAAGGTACAATATAGGTGGAGCAACTCTTCTTTTAATGTGTTTTTGTCATCACTAAGGTGATTTCTACCAGAAGGCCATGTAGCTCCTCGGTCAATTGATGAGTGCAAGAAGTTATTACGTGACTTGGGCTTAGGATATGAGCTCATCGATGCGTGTCCAAATGATTGTGTGTTCTATTGGAAGGAGAATGCTCACCTAGAAAAATGTCCCAATCCCAAATGTCAGCGACCTCGATATAAGGTCAATGATGGCAAAGGTAAGAAGATACCGCATAAGATATTACGTTATTTCCCAGTGACGCCTAGGTTGCAAAGATTGTTTATGAATCCAGACATAGCCGAGGACATGAAATGGCATAGTGATAAGCGAGTGGATGACGAGGATATGAGGCATCCGGCCGACACCCCTCAGTGGAAGAGATTAGATGAAAAATATCCTGAGTTTTCCTGGGAGACTCGGAATGTGAGACTAGGATTTGCCACAGATGGGTTCAATCCTTTTGGAAACATGAGCACATCATACAGCATGTGGCCTGTGATATTAATCCCATATAATTTGCCACCGTGGAGATGTATGGAGGACCCTTTCTTCATGATGCCATTACTTATTCCAGGACCAAATCAACCGGGGACTAATATTGATGTCTACTTAAGGCCTTTGGTTGATGAATTGAAGGAACTATGGAAGAATGGTGTCAGAACTTATGATGCGTCAACCAGAGATACCTTTCAAATGCATGCGGCTATAATAAGGACCATTCATGACTTACCTGCATATGGTGATGTATCTGGGTGGAGAACAAAAGGCTATTTGGCTTGTCCCACTTGCAATGATAGCCCGCTGTCTCACAAGTTGATTAGTAAGATTGGGTGGTTTGGTCATTGAGCTTACTTGCCTGATAATCATCCTTTGAGGAAGGACAAGAAGTTCAACGGTTTGCCAGAGTTTGGCAAGAAAACTTTGGACTTACCAGTGGAAAAAGTAATGGCTCAGTTGGCTAGGTTGCGACCAGTCGAGTTTGGAAAGGATACTTCGAGTAAAAAAAGACCTCGTCATGTTGAAGAGTTGAATTGGACGAAGAAAAGTATATTATGGGAGTTGGGGTACTTTAGTGAATTGCTGGTCCCACACATGCTTGATGTGATGCATATAGAAAAGAACATATGTGAAAGCTTATGTGGGACAATGCTGGGTATAGATGGAAAGAATAAGGACACGTACAAAGCACGCGATAATTTGAAAATAATGGGAATAAGGCCAGAATTGCATCTACAAGTTTCTCAAAATGGAACAATTGTGAAACCTCAAGCAGTGTACATGTTGGATTCACATCAAGTAGATGAGTTTTATGAATTTTTGAAGTCAATTAGTTATCCAGATGGCTATGCATCTAACATATCAAGGTGTGTGAATTCAAAGCATGAAAGGTTATCGGGTATGAAAAGCCATGACTGCCATGTTCTCTTTCAACGTCTTCTTCCCATTGGCATGCGCAGTTTTGTGAACAAGGAGATATGTACGACTTTGTTTGAGTTGGGGAATTTTTTTCAAGAACTTTGCTCGAAGACAATAAAGCGGAGTGAGGTGGAAAAATGGGAAGAACGAGTAGTACTCAGACTTTGCAAACTAGAGAGGATTTTCCCACCAGCTTTCTTTGATGTTATGGTTCATTTGACTGTTCATTTGTCGCGTGAGGCCATGATTGCTGGACCAGTGCAATATCGATGGATGTATCCTATTGAAAGGTAAAAGTTACCACAAAATGCTGGAATACTTACTTACTTTACAATTATCTACATTAAGTAATGGTATTTTTTTTGTTTTTGTTGAAGGTTTCTCGAAAAACTAAAAGGCTATGTGAGTAACAAAGCGCGTCCAGAAGGGTCGATTGCTGAGGCTTACATTTTGAAAGAGTGCATCACTTTTTGTTCAATGTACTTAAAAAGAGGTACTAAGAACCCTGAACGGAATAACGATGGTGGCGTTCGTGGCCTTGGGATGGAGATATTCCACCAGCGTGTCTGTCTCTTCTCTCCGATCACAAGGGCTCCCGATCCTTCCCAAAAAGAACGGGAAATGGCGCATTGGTTTGTGTTGTACAATTGCCCCGAGGTGGAGCCATATCTAGAGTATGTGTTTATATTTTAGTTTGTGTAAGCACAACTAGTGAAGTTGATATACAAGTTATTTATGAAATTTAACTTCTTTGCATAGGGAACATGAGAGAATTATACAAATTCCACAATGATGTGATGTAACTCAAATACAACGAGAACAATTTCCAATTTGGTTCAAAAAACGGGTAAGTATTTAGAGTTAAAAGTTTTTAAACACTAAATAAGTTTCAAATAACATTAAAGTCAGTGTTTGACATATGTTTTGATGTATAGATGAATGACTTGAGAAGTCAAGGATCTCCAGAGGCTACCGAAGAGCTATGGTCATTAGCAAATGGCCCCGGTTCAATAATTGGTCTTTATTCAGGTTGCATCTCTAATGGTTTTCGATTCCACACCAGAGATCGTGAAAAACGTCGAATGTGTCAAAATAGTTGCTTAGTTGTCGAAGGACTGCATAAAGGGAAGACCATTAACTTTTACGGTTACTTGTGTCAAATTTGGGAATTATGATATTCACATGGTGATATAGTGGTTCTATTTAAGTGTGAATGGTACAACACCGGCCACAAAAAAAGGATATATACCGATGGACATATCACAAGCATTGATATCACAAGGCTTTGGTATAAAGATGATCCATTTGTACTTCCGAGTAATGTGAGGCAAGTCTTCTATGTAAATGATACTAGTAAAGGAAAAAATTGGCGAGTGGTAGAACTAGTTAGACATAGAGGTGTATGGGATATACCTGAGCAAGTTGAATCGCCTAACGAACCGTTTCAGCAGGATGAAACCACTGATAGTGGTGTCCCAATCTTCATTGAAAATGATGTTGGTCAATACAATAGGGATGATGCGGATCCTGAGATCATTCTTGAGGCTGAACTTTTGGCTGACCATGGAGATGATGAGGATGATGAGAATGATACAATGGCAGAATACATAGATGACGAAGACAGTGAATTGAGTGGACAAGCTGACACTAATGCATATGTTGATGTAGATCTTGAAATCGATGTCGATTATGATGACTAGATTTTGACTATATGTAACTTCTAGTCAAGATGGTGATATTAATTAATGACTTTTGCTATTTATATTACATCATCTTGTGTTATATTACATCATTTTGTGTTACATTACAAGATCTGCATTCATTATGATAGCTATAATGTCTGTTAATGTGGATTTCTAATAGAGATTGTGATATTAATTACTAAAAGTTGCTCTCCATGTTCTGTTTTTTTTTTTGTTACATTTCAAACATGTATTCATCTCATTTTACCATATGTCATGTGTGTATTTCATGGTATTTCATTTATGTTTTCAGAAACATGTACGTCAGTCCGAGGTTCTTGTCCCAACAGTTGACAGGATATGAAAAGAAAAGGAACCAAAATGTTGAACAAAACTTACAAGTACTGGAATCTTTTGGAATAAAGAGTCTGTCAAAGGCGTTGTTTGGTTCAAATCATAGTGGTAACACTAAAGGTACTCATAAGAGAAAGAACAAGACTGGGCATGGCAATATTGATGAAGACTATCAACCATCCAATGGTGAAGGAAGGGTCAGTTCTAGTGAGGAGGATGACGACTCCTCGGATGATGATGTCTCCTCAGGGTCTCAAGCGAATAAGGTAATATATAAAGGAAGAGTGTATACTTTTTGGCAGATTATTGATCTTCTACTTATATGTTTCCCTTCACTTTTTTACTTATAGATAAGTAATTATGATTCAAAAATCATGCATTGCTTCTTGTTTTTTTTAATGTGTGAGACCTGACCCTTCAACATGGTTGGTCTCAGTTAGGGGCTTGTCTGATCAATATGCATTTTTGCTAATTAAACGATATACATTTCTGCTAATTAAACTATGTATATGCATCCAAATGACGTAGTATGTATTTTTGATTGGTAAGACTATCTTCAACGTTTGTATAGCACACATTGCTTCTTTTTCTATTTCTATTTCAGGTTAGAAGTACAGGTCCAGGAAAGAAGAAAAGTCCTTCTAATCCTCAATCTATTAGAAAATCGCAAAGAACTCAAGAAAATGGTCTCCAAGCTCTCCAGATCCAACCTCATACTGTCCTAGCTGAAGGCATGACTGAGGTGGCTGCCCAACCTACTCAGCTCCCCACATCACCTACCGAACAAACCAATCCGTTTGGTAGCCCATATACTATTGCGAGCAGTATGGGAGAGAAATATTATTCGGATGTATTTCTTCTGTATAAACTTTTTATACCCTATATAGTAATAGGAGGAAGAAGAAAATTTTCTTTTGTTTTTCCCATGAGTTCATTCTCCATTTTATTTATTTTTTTGATAGGCAAAAAAAGTTTCATAAAGAAAACTTGACAAATGGTACATCAAGTTGGGGGTAGAAGAAGGGAATCCAACCAAGGTTGAAAGACAGTGGACTGAGGTCCAAACACCTAAAGGCCTCAAAATGCACACAATTGAAATAATAAGCCCAGCCCAAGAACCAAAACCAAATCCTAATCCAAGCAACCCTAAACAACGCCACCACAAAAAACAGATCAGCCGCCATCACATCACCATCGACAGCCACACACGTGCACACACACACACACACACACACACAGAGCTAGCTCACCAAAATATTAGAACACCCTACACATCACCTCCTAGACCCCAAACCCATTAGAAAGCTGAAGAGGACCTCTGCCGAACCCGAGACTGATTCTTTTGAGTCAGTTCATTCTCCAATTACATGGAGCTAGGATTCTGAAAATGGTTCATGTGCAATTTGTTCATGTATTTTTCAAACCTTCATTTGTTCATGTCAAAATGGTTCATGCACAATTAGTTCAGATTTCTTTTCTTATTTTTTAGTACATTGGGAACAACAATCAATAAATTTTAGTATCTTCTATGTTGATCAACTGATGCAAATTGAACCATGGTCTTAGCAGCGTCCTCATCAATCGCGGGCAAGAAGCGCGTAAGAGGTCCAACAAGGGGGAAGAATGTGGATAACATGAGGAAAACTCTTGGTCATCCCATCCCCGTCATTATTAATCCTGAAACTATGTCAATAGAGGGGAAGTATGCAACTTCCGTGGCTTGTGCTATCGGGTTGAATATTCGAGATCATGCACCAGTCTGAGACATTGGATGGGGAGACATTGATTTTGGGATCAGAGAGTCTATCATTCTGCGAGTTGGGGTAATTTATAATTTGTAGTACTTGTTCAATGCATTTTCTATTTAAATCACAACTGCCAAGTTAAATTATTTCCATTTGTAGCAAATGTTTGGCCTAGGTGACTACAAGAATGATATGGTTGTTAGGCGTGTCATTGACATCAAATGTCAATCTTTATATGCAAACTGGAAGTGTGATTTATACAAACACTACAAAGATCTCAAGGAGAAGAAGGTGTCCGACATCAAAAGTCGTGCATTATATCCTTGTAACCCGAATGACTGGGTATTCATGATTGAGAATGTGTGGGAGACCCAAGATTGGAAGGTACTTTTTCTCCTACTATTTTACCTTGAATTGACAGTTGAAGTTTCTAGATTGCTAATCACAAAAAATGATTTGATAGTACCATTTAGTTGCTTATTAGATAGATGTCATACTTTGTTTGTTGACTGCATTTTATTTTATCTTTTTTGGTAGACAAAATCTGATAGGGGGGCACATGCGCGATCCTGCTTGAAATTCAATCATACTAGCGGCTCGCTATCATTTGCTGCACGAGCAGCCAAGTTTGTAAGTATCCGTTTAGGAGTTCCATTTATAAACATTCCAACTTCTTCTAGAATTACTAGAAATGAAAATAAAATTTCAGATTAAAGAGAATAACAAAAAGCAGCCTCTCGCGGAGCACTTCAAGGAGACACACATACGCCATCGGCAGGGAAAGGATGTGTGGATAAACGATAAGGCAAAGGAAGCTCATGTACGTATGAAAATAGCACTCTTGATAAATCTGCTCCACATGTGAGTTTCTTTGTATGTCACATGCTTATTTAGTTAAAATATGACAGCAAGAAATTGTTAGAATCACTTCCGATGTCACAAATCCTCAAACAGAAGAACATGCTGCCATTGAGGTGCTTGGGAAGAGATCTGGCTACTTGAAAGGATATGGAATTCGCAAGAACACTAAAGCAAATGCAATGCCGTCCCAACCAATACCAAATCCAGAGGTGGTTGCTCTTCAAGAAAAATTGGCTAATCATGAGAAAGTCGTGGCTAATTATGAGAAAGCCATGGTTGATCAAGCTAAAATGTTCCAAAATATGCCGATGATGGTGGTAATGAAATCTGGAATAGATCCAGCTTGCATTCCAGGGTTAGTTTCATGCAGTGGAAATGAAGAGGATGACACATTGGTTGGAGAGAAAGATGACGAAGCTGGTCATTAAGATGGTCACATGGGTGCTGAATTCAAATACTTAAAAGAGTTTTTGAATATTGTTTTTGACACTATGCTGCTAGTGATGTGTTTGGTAAAATCTCAATTCATAATACATATAATGAGACTAGTTTTTTGGATGCATTAGGCATTGAGATTAGTTTTTGTATGCATATATGTTGGATGTATGAATTATCAAATATTTTGAAGTGTCATGACTTTTGCTTAATGCATTTGGGATTTGATATGGATGTATGTGAAGTTTTATGGAATATATTGGCATGGATTTTGGATGAGATGAACATACAAATACATTAGGAATGGAAATCTGAATAGCGAAAACAACTTTATAACCCGAAAAGAAATCAATCATTCCTACACGTTGCTCTCTTTCCCCCCCTCTCTCCTCTCCTTTACCAAGGCGATGTGTAGCCCCTGGCCCCCACCTTCTCATTACCAGGTTTGCCTCTCTCTCTCTCTCTCTCTCTCTCTCTCTCTCAATCTGTCTTTCACTTTATAAATTTAATATGTTAATGCAAGTTACAAGTTCCTTTGTGTTTTCTCCCTTTGCTGCTCTAAAATGTCTTATGTCTTATGTGCAGATACGGTTTTCGCTTTTCAAAATATACGTACATTGCATCTGACATTCAACTTAATGCTTGCAAGGCTCTCAACCTACATGACCAGTCAAAGCACATCAGAGGCAAATTTTTAAAGTGTCGTGGCATTGCTCACTCCCTCTCCTCAGGTGCATTCGATCAAAATGTCAGGTTCACACCATCACATGAGGTTCTCACTTTTGACACCCTATTTTATGCGATCTCTTCTTGTTTTCTCAATTTTACTTGAGGAGAAACTTGGACTGTTTATCACTTTTGTGGTATTTCTGTGTCTCTTTATAGGGAAGCTAGACAAATTCAATAACGGGGCAGTAAATAGATTGTTTTGTATTCCTTGCTGAATTTTCCTGATAGCACCTGAGAGGTTCGAACCTACGACTTTAGAGGAAAGCAAACTCTTAAGTCCCAAGACTTGACAAGTAGGCCGACCCCTTGGGGTTAAATTAGTAGTGATGTTAAGAAGATGTTCTGTTTGATTGAGTTCATACTCATTTTGTTTACTTTTACCTTTTTTTTTTCCTGAGTTGTTTACTTTTAGTTGGTATTTGGTGAACACTGAACTAGTGTTGAAATTTGATAGGGCGAAATTAACAATGCTAAGAGTTTCTGTAAAATTGTTGAGGGTTTGCTATTTGGAATGCGCACTAGACATTGAATGGATGTCGGATGTTGCTTACTTGTCCCGCTTTAAATTTTAAATGGGGATCAATGTCTCTCATTACCTGACACGATGTGTATCTTTCTCATTGAAGTACCAACAATAATCATATTATCAGGCTTGCAATGAGGAAAATCTGGTGCTTTCTGTCATTTTTTGCTCATATGTGAACATTTAAGGTTTCGACTTTCGAGAGTCAAAGAAATTTATAGCCGTTAGTTTTAGAGTTATTGTTTATACAATTAAAACATACACAATCACGTTACTTGTTCACCCATAATACTTGATCTTTCCCAACAGATAGTAATCTGACACCCTATTTGAACTAACATGGAAATTGATGTTTAGCTTCTCTCTTTGGCTAGCCTTTACTAACAGATGCTATAAATTTATAATCCTCTATTTTTCAGGTTAATGGATGCTTGTCTTATGCTGATAAGATCTCAGATGGATTCTATAACATTCTTGGTGTGAATCCATATCTGTGGGTGATGACAATGACTCGGAGGAAGGTAGACGACTACCATCTTTAATGGCACTTAAAGCTATTGAACCCAATGATTCATCAATGGAGGTTGTTCTTATGGATAGATATGGGGATACACGACTTATGAAGCTAGAAATTAAGGCACAAGAACTGTATTTTGCTTCTGAAAGAACGCTGGTGTTAGTGGAAAAGCTTGGAAAACTTGTTGCAATCTATATGGGGTAGGGGTCAACATTCTACTTTGCTTATTGATTGAGCTTTTGTCTCTTTCTTTACGACTCTGCTGATTATGTTGAATTGAAGGGGCAATTTTCCGGTGGATTAAGGTGATTCGCACATGCACTGGAAATTGGTTAGCCAGAGACTAAAAGATATCCAAAAATGCATTGTGCTCCCTATTGGCAACGTTTTTGCAGGACTCTGTAGGCGTCGTGCTATTCTTTTCAAGGTTAGGACATGCACTTCTTATTTCTGGGTGAATTTACTTTTGCAGCAGGATCAAGTTTGCACTTGGTGTATAACTTTATAATGTTTTACTCTTTTTTCTGGTGGTTTAATTTTCATCGATGCACATGTTAAGAATTACCTTTGGGTTCGGTACTCCCTTCAAACTGACAAAGGCATACCCATTTTGTCGAGTAACCAGATTTTTAGATGACTTTGAGCTATATTCCTTTGTATACTATGTCCCTGAATTCCAGGACCTTCAAGTGACATGAACTTTGCTGAATATGATCAGTAAAAGATCAATTAATACCAATGGCTCGTTTGCACTAGGTGGATATTTAAGTATGAGTTTCGTAAGGGTTTCAGCTTGTGTAGATTGATCATGTCCCGTTACTTCTCTATTTTTTTTGGTAGTATTGTTAAACTTTTTCTTAGTGAAGTAATTCATTGAAGGAGTAATACACACTTTAATTGCAGAAATTGGCGACCTACATAGGCCTTCCATGCTGGATTGCTAAAGGTTGCAAGTATTGTGAAGCAGATCATCAGTCTTCCTGTCTTGTCATAATCGAGGATGACAGGAACTTTGCAAGGTATTGTATTTTAATCCATTCCTTAACTCAAACTATGCTTTTTACACTTTCAATTCAGTTAAGAGCATTGAGGCAAAAAAAAAAGGGAACAAGAAAAAGGGCGAGCGAGGGGTGCAATTAACAAACAACAAAATTTAGTGTTGCAGAACACTTTGCTACAGAAGCCAAGTGTTAGTGGGTGAATTTTGGCGTTTAGTTTCCACCATGGTTTTGCTTCACCTGTCTTACCCATTAGAATCCTTGAGAAGTTATTTCGAGGATAACAATACAACTTCTCCTTGAAGTTGTTACATTGTCTAACATTCCTTTTGATTAAAGTGATATTGTTGACTAGTGATCAAGTTTGTGGAGGAAGTGAATCTAAAGATGAGTATTCTAGACCTGGCAGAGAGAAAGTAGTCGTACACCGCACTTGGAGGAAAGAGTTTCTGGCTGAAATCCTGGTATTTTTACATGTTCTAATTTGAGAATTGTATTGAAAACCCACAAAGCAGAATTGTTCTAATCTAAAATCATCCAAGTAGGTTTGTCAATGCATCCTTTTAGTCTCTACCTAGCCTCAGTTATACACCTGACAAAGCCAAACCTTTCCAGTAATAGTGATGGGTTGCAAAACACAGGAAGGGTGTCCCACTTCCAAGAGGCTTTATAGGTATGAACATAGACCCTTTTGAAAGTATAAACTACCTGTGTCGGACACTCTACAATTGTTACGGTGTAGGATATGTGTCGTACAGTTTAGTTGGATATTCTCTTGGGAAGAATTATTAGTACTTCAAGTTTCAAATAAAGCTATGCCTAAAGCTACCATAATATGCATGAAATGCTCTATTGCATTACCATACATTCTTCAAAAGCCAATGGATGAGGAAAAATGGTTATATAAAGTTTTATTGGTTGTTTGCAGCGAATTTACATTCTATCTTGGATCGTGTTCTGTTTTTTCTTTGATTTTTCAAGTTGTGGCATTATTAATTGGATATCTAGTGTTGAAACTCTATGAGAGCTTGCTTAGTGTTGCCTGCTTATGCTTGGCTTAACCTCATTGTGGAGGAAGTGAAGGCATGCTTATGTTCCCTGAGGAATTTGAAACCTGAAGATCTAGAATAGGCTTCTAGCTAGTGCACTTGTTCGTTTTGCTTCTTGTTTCTTTGTTTTCGTTAGTTGATTAGCTAGGTGCTATTTGGCCTGACTGTGATTGTTTGGATTTCTTCCATTGTATCAGGTTTGTTTGCTTTAATGAAAGGTGAACTTACCAAAACGAACAAAAAAAAAATTGTGGTTTAGATGTTTGGATTATAGTTTTATGTTGAATTATGTACTTATGAGCTTAGATGTTGATCCTTACATGCTGGAAATCTCTTGTAAGCTTAAAATCTGTATGTGTGCTAAAAAGTAGAGTGGAAGCTATAATTGAAAACAAAATACTGAAATATGCGCTTCAAAGTGTTATATTATATGCTACTGCATTTCTTAGTTATGAGCTTGCGTGCTAGAAATATTATTTATGTGCTAGATTGTTCACCTATTAGTACCTAAGATATTGTGGTCTTTACAGGGTCCACATCACTCTCGAATATGAAGCGTGTATGGGGTTCAACATGGGGAAGAATTCAGATGAGATATGGAAAATACTTGGTCATTCTATTGCGGTTGATAATATTCATGAAACTATGGCGGTAGAGGTCGAGTATTGAACTTTCGGGCTCGTGCTATGAAGGAGTATATACAAGATCATGACTAGCTCGAGACATTGGGTGGGAAAAGATTTGGTTTTGGAGTCCTATTGTTCTGCGAGTTGGTGTAATTTGGTGTATTACATAGTAGCTTCTTGAATGGATTAAATTCTCATATGATTTGGAATGAATAAATGTATCTTTTGTCTTAGTTATTGAATGGGTTTAGATGGATTGAATATATAAACAAGTTGCACATTTGTGATATTTAATAAATTTCTAAATGAGCTCAAATGGGATAAATGCATATGGACTGGTTATTGGGAAAATATGAATTTTAATAAAAAAATTAAATTGAAATACTATCGCCGACACGAAGTTGGTCGGCAGTGAAGGTAACTTTCCCCGGCAAACATAGCTTATTGCCAATTGTTTTTACTTTTGCAGATGCAAAATCCTGTAGGCAAAAGTGTTGGAGGTCTTAAATTTTGACCCACTTTTGCCGATGCAGTAGCATTTGCCGACCAAATTTGCCGATGCGAGTTTGCATCGCTGAAGCTATTACCTTTGCCGACAAATCCCAGTTCACATCGGCAAATGTCTTTCCCGATATACTAACACCGACATCTTGCCGACACGACGTTTTTCATCGGCAAAAACCTACGCCGACACAATTACACTTTTACCTATGAGTTTTATTGCATCGCCAAATCTGCAATTTCTTGTAGTGACTCCCATAGGGGAGAAACATTGGGACAAAACAAATAAAATCAGAACAAACCCCAACAAGATCATACCCCAATAATCGACATGATCGTAAGCCAATAGACCACGCTGACCATACTGCCTCTAGAGAGAATGAAGAAAATGATCCGGTGATCAAGAGACCATCGAGGAAGAAGGACGCCAACACCATCGCCGATCATCACCGTCGCCGCGACATCTCGCACCATTGTTGCAAACTCCAATTGAGCCCCCACTATATTTGTATAGGATATTGATATATATATATATATCCTCATTGCTAGTCCTAGATGACCTGTTAGGGTAAATTGCCAAGCATGATCTGTTGTGTCGAAAACAAAATTGAGAATATATATAACAAATCAATAAGTGATAAACAAGAACACAAAGATATACGTGGTTTCGCTTAAGCACAAAACAAGAACGTACTTCACGGAGAGAAGAGCAAGAGGATTCACTATAAACGGGGAGAGAGGCAAAGAGATGGCTATATCCATAACTCTCAATGAAGCACGAAACAGATATCTAGGGAGAAATCTCTAGTGGAAACCAAAAGGGAGGCATAATCCCTTGGTGAAACCTTAAAAGATGAACAAAATCCTAATATCTAAGCCCTTGAATAAAAGAACCCTAACCCTAGGAGCCTCTAAGGTATCTATTGAGAGGAAAGCACTAAATAAACCTAAATCAACTAGTTAATACAGGAATACTTTCCAACATGATCTGCTGGGTCACTCCGAAATTAAATACTTTAGCCCATTCTCACACCCTGTTGATTAATATTGGGCCCTTCACTTGCTATAGTATGCCAACAGTATCCGTGGTTTAGATATGCCGAGATCCCGTAGGGCCCATGGTTTGAAATTTCGAATAGAATTGGTGAATGAAAATCCATGTTATAGTAGATCTAGAAGATATAAATGAAGCTCCACCTGCTCCTTGTCATGCTTTTAGCAGTTACGTTAACTCCCCATGCAAATTTAAAGCTCCTGTCTCCCCTCAAAATTGCCCTCGTCATTTCTCCTCCTGAAAATCACCATTCACCTCGCCTGTGTCCGTAATTTTGCATGCATGCATCCGTCCGTTTTTTTTCCCCTTTCAAGTAGCGCTTGGAAAACTACCTGGAATCACATGCACAAATGCCATAATACCGTGCATGCCTATATATATTATACATATACACAAAACTTTCAATAAGGGCGACATTAACTTATTAAGTTAAGAATGCCTCCTTCCCGACTAATTTGCGATGATCCGAGCCACTCAATATGTTCAGAACGTGATTTTAAGGGTAATCAGAGAAAATCAGCCAAAAAAAAAAAGACCAGAAAGAGCTTGATCCGAGTAATTTTTATTTGTATTTTATCGAATGGTTCAAATAAAAATTGCTCAAAACAAGCTCTTTCCGATCATTTTTTTGCTGATTTCTCGCGATTATCCTTAAAATCACGTTCTGAACTCATTCGATATATATATATATATATATATATATATATATCGAGGCGGTTCTGGAGATTCTCTCATAGTTCTCGATCAAATTTTAATGATCTGAGCCGCTAATGTGTTTAGAACATGATTTTAATGATGCCCGCAAGAAATTGGCCAAAATAATAATCGGGAAGAGCTTGATTTGAATAATTTTTTATTGAACCGTTCAATAAAGTTTAACTTATTTGAGGGCGCCCTTACCTGAAACCGAGCGCGCGCGCGCGTGTGTGTATATATATATATTAGAGCGGTTCAATAGACACCCAAAAAAATACCTAAAAAAATATCCAAAATCTCAATATCATAGTTTCCGATCAAATTTTTATGATCCGAACCGTTCAATATGTGCAGAATGTGATTTTAATGGTGCCCGCGAGAAATTAGCAAAAAAATGATGGGGACTAGCTTGATTTGAACAATTTTTATTTAAACCGTTTAATAAAAAACTGTTCGAAACTGTTGAGATCAACCCTTTTCCCGTCATTTTTTTTGCATATATATATGTACACACACTAGACGGTTCAAGAGACATCCCAAAAAATACCCCAAATCTCAATCTCATAGTTTTCAATCAAATTTTTATGATCAGAACCGTTCAATGCGTGCATAATGTGATTTTAAAGTTGCTCATGAGAAATTAGCAAAAAATATGACACGGAAAGGCTTGATTTGAACAGTTTTTATTTAAACCGTTCAATAAAAAATTGTTCAAAATTGTTCGGATCAAGCCATTTCCGGTCATTTTTTTTGCTGTTTTTCTCGCGGGTATTCTTAAAATCACGTTCTGATCACATTGAACAGCTTGGATTATCAAAATTTGATCGGGAGCTATGGAGTGTTTTTTTAGGTGTCCCTTCTTATAAGAACGTCCTTATAAGGACCTCATTGATCCCGATCGGATTTCGATGATCCGAGCCGCTCAATGTGATCAAAACGAGATTTTAAGAATCCCAACGAACAGTTTTTTTATTAAATAGTTCAAAACAATTTTTTTTAACGAACAGTTCCAAACAGTTTTTTTATTAAATAGTTAAAAAAAAACTGCTTAAATCAAGTCATTTTCAGTCTTTTTTTAACGATTTTTCGCGAGTACCTTTAAAATCACATTCTGATCCCATTAAGCGGTTCGGATCATCAAAATCAAATCAGAAAAGGCAAGAAATAGAAAGGTTCACGTATAAGGTCTTTATTTTAAGATCATTACCTGAAGATATATATATATATATATATATATATATATATATATATATATATATATATATATTCACACACATACATACACGATTCTGTCCTAGCAGTGATTACTCCATTATTGTTCAGATTTAAACTCGCTTGCTAGCTGACTGCATTTATATGTCCATGGTGTTTCCAAGTACTACCACTTAATCAATTGGGGTTAGTTTAGTTGATCAGGACTCTTGAATCTCATTAGGAAAGTTAAGAGTTTGAATCTCTCCACCTGCGTGCGGGGTGTTCTTCCGGTCCTTAGGCCATCCACAGTGATATAATCAAAAGTAAATTATTTTTAAAGTTAACAATATTGGGGTAAAAGATGGCTCATAATGATATAATCAAACTTAACAATATTCTTAGAAATAATTAAATTTTGGGTTTTGGATATCCAAAACTAACAACCTTTTTCAATAATCAAAATTTTAGATCTCACACCACATAAGTTAACTGGTTCTAAAATTTATATACATGCATGTTTCAAATTGTATTTTCTTCTTCTTCTTTTTTGTCTGCTCTATATCTCATTTTCTTCGGCCACAAACTCTTTCTTTTTCTTTCCCTCCAAAAGTGAATCTCATATCTTTTAATTATTTACAATTCAACTCATTGTCGCCAGATTAAGGTATTTCACTTTTTTTTCGTTTTTATTTAATCTTTTCATTCCTTTCCATGTGATTGAGTACATGAACAACCTTGCATTCTTTTATAAATTCAAGAACACATCTAATTTTTTTTTTTTAGTACATGATTTTTTTTTTAAATTCATAATATGAGGAAAGGAAGTCACCAATTTTTTCTCCAAAATTAAGGGAGAAAATCGATACATTTTTGCCAAAAAAAAAACGTAATGCAAGAAAGTGATTAATGGTGGAAAACATTTGTCGCCGTATTAAAGTATTTCACTTTTTTTTTCCGTTTTTGTTTTATTCTTTTTTCGTTCCTCTCCCTGTGGTTGAATACATGAAGAACCTTACATTTTTTTATAAATGCAAGAACACGTCTATTTTTTTTTTGAGTACATGATTTTTTTTTCCAAAGTCATAATATTAGATAAGGAAGTCACCAATTTTTTTTCAAAATTAAAAAAGAAAATCAATATATTTTTGCCTAAAAAAAAAGTATAATGGAGAGAAGTGATCAATGGTGGAAAACATGAGGGGAGAGAGAGTGAAATTGTAGTGTATCTCTTATTTTAGTTATGGACTAAAAGTGACTGTTGTAGATCTCAACATTGTTAAGATTAGCAATCTCTTAAATGGATAATCAAAAACTGATGTGTCAACTTTTGGTTATCCATTTTTAATTATGCCACTGTGGATGGCCTTAGAGGGTTTTTCCTTTATTTCTACCCTGGGCTTATTTTTTATATTGGTTGAATTGTTGGTCTTAGTTATCTCGTGAACTTTCACAATTAATATAGTTGTATCATGAATTTGTACTATGTACTTCATATTTAATAAAAAAATGATCTCTTCTAATAAAAAAAAGGTACTACCCCTTCCATTATTTGTTCAGATTTAACTAGCTAGCTCAGTGCATTTATAGATACATGGGGCATTTATTAGGGGTGTTGAAAAGAAAAACCGCCCGACCCCGACCGTCCATCGGTTTTTACCCTGTTTCGGTTTTAAAACAAGAAAAAAGTTTATTTTTGGTTCGGTCTTTGGTGGCTTGAATTTTAAGTGAACCGAACGACAACTGATTATAGTAATCGAGGCTTTTTATTTATTTTACATTAATTTGGTCCGTCCATCTATTTGATTTTAATCTCGTCCGTACATCCATCTCTCTTAAATTTCTTAATTTGATGGGTTTGGGCCATTTGGTCCGCTGTCGAGTTTTATATTTGGCCCAACTAAGGTCTATTTCGGACAGACCGAAAATCCCGACTATACTGACCACAACCCGAACCGAATCAAACATAACTCCGGTCTTGGAAACATTCATCCCGAACCAGATCGTCCATCGAAACTTTTACCCCGAACGGACCAAACCCGATCGATCGAAAACACCCCTTGCATTTATCCATGGCGTTCGTAGTACCAGTGACGTACCGCACCGCAGCAAATTCCACAACTGCCTGTGGTGGTCGCTTATAAATGATGTGAAATAAATTACACCATTACTTGCTGTCGGGCAAACTAATTCCACCGGTAATATTTTAAATACTCCTATGCGTTAAAAATCTTTAACTCGGTTTCTACATTAATAATAAGATTGTTTCAAATTAATTAGGAACATTAATCATAAGATTGTTTCCAATTAATCTTATAAAGTACGTTTGTAGATAATGCATTTACCCAAAAAAATGTTTGTAGATAATGGGAAGATCAATGACTTTACATGTAAAGCAAATTAATTTCATACTCTTGGGATTTTTTTGTAATACATTCCGATAGAAAATAAATCCTAATTTGGAATACATTCCAATATAAATTCAAAAAACAAAAAAAGTTCAAGAAGAAAAATGGAATATGGTAATGATAGTACTTTGACAGAAATCTATATGAACTTTGATAGGAATATGGTAAAGGCTATTTCAGAATTCGTAGGACAAATAGAATGATTCGCCTTACGATTCCTAAGAAAGCTCCTACTGATATCCGTTGTAACTGATTTTTTACAGGAATTTTCAAAAAAATATTTTTAAAAATATGAGCGGTTCGGATCATCTTCCACAAAAATGTATGTGCATGATATGGGCCCCCACAAAAATCTGTGTATGGATCATTACTGGTTACACCAAATGATGTACTCATAGTCGCGACACTCTGGAAAAAAATTTGCAATTTTTCTGTGGCTTTCTTCATCATGTTGAAGGCTTCGACAAAAATGGTAACGGTAATAAACTGTTCCACCTGATTTCTAAAGCAATTAATCATATCCTTTCCTTGCATTCAATGTACGGCCATCTTCAAAATAAATTTTTAGGAAATTGAATTTGTTACTTCTGTTTTTTTTTTAACGCCACTCTTTTGTAAATGTATTTTTGTACCAAAAAATATGCTTGCAGGAGACTGACGTTAACAAAAAAGGGAGTGACAAAATCAGTAGCCAATTTTTATAAACCTACTAATTAAATCTTAAAAAGTAACCGCTAGCTTGAATTCATAATCATTATGGTTAGAGCATTAAATTTACCACTTTATAAGTGGTGTTTGTGGTTTGGATCGGATTAGATTCTTAAAAATTAGAGGACCGCGCGAACCGCTAGTCACGGTTTTTACAAAATGAAATCAGTGGCACTGTACATGATTTTTAAGTACGTAATAACCAAGTTCATACCTCCATAATCGTGTGATTTTGTTTTGGGTCTATATTTTGTGGTCCCATAACTTCCGTTTGAGTAGATTAATCAATCTCATAAATATTATCCACCTAAACATTGTACAGTATTAAAGTTGCCCTTTCTTTTGTTTCATCCATTTGGGGTGGGAAAAATTTTTTAAGGAAAAATGGGGCTGACAAGTTTTCCGGAGGAGAGAAAGTTTGTGCACAGGGACGGATACAAGTGGGGGTCCGCATGCGCACGCTTCCACTCGATTTTATAAAATTATAATAGTAATTTTTTAAATATTTCAATTATAGGTAATAAATTTGCAGCAGTGTTTCAATAAAATTATTCCAGATTTCCATTATGAGGATATTTGTGTGATCTATTTCTTCGAGTGTTAAATTTTCATACCTTCTTTTGTGCAAACACATCTCTTTCTGCTAATTTAAGATGAAATTACAAATATGCTCATCAATTTGCTATTTTACCATCTTTCTAGTCCTTTTTTTTGAGTGCTACTATACGTACCGACTGAAACGAAGGAAAATCGTACCGATGGCTGCGCCGGGCCGTCGGTACGATTTTCCTATGTTTTTGATCGGTACATATAGGATTTTCGCTTTTTTTTAGTCTTAATCTTTATAGTCTATCCAAAGGGGAAAAAAAAATAGCCCATTCGATCCAATGTTCGAGCCCATGTTGCATAGACCACTGATAGGCATCCTCTCCATTAATTTTTGAGAAAATGCACAGCCGTCCCAATTTTTTTAGTTCATGGCTTGGTAAATTATTTTCCTACAAGTGCAAGGCTGTGTATAGGTCTTGTGGCATACGTTTTTATAATAGTACCCTGATTTAATATGATTAACTAGAAATTTTTTTAAAAAATAAGTAGCTTATTTCATATTTTTAAATTTAAAAATAATGTAAATAAAAAATAATTTTTTAAATTTTTTTATACCGTATTAAAGATCTTGATTAGATCTATTAAATAAGATTTATATTGGTAGAAAAATTATTTGCGTAAACACATTATTTTTGAGTTTGAAATTATCTTCTTAAAAAGAAGTACTTATTTTACGTTCCAGAACGGAGCCTAAGGGCGTCCCCTCTTTCTTCGCATTAAATGCACTTCACTTTCGCTTTCAGCCCGTCACTTTCCCTCACTCTCTTCTTGCTCTCTTGCCGCATGCATCAGTCTCTCTCTCTCTCTCTCTCTCTCTCTCTCTAGCTCTCTCTCTCTCTCTCTTAATTTAAATCTTAAAATATGTAAAACTTTAATTTCACATATTCTTTTTAATTTAAATCTTAAAATATGTATAACTTTAATTTCACATATTCGTTTTATATGAAGATATTTTTGAAATCTACTTGTAAATATCTATCATATGAAATCAATATTGAATATAAAATTATGTAAAATATTTTTTTAAATTTTTAATCCTAATTTTGTATTGTAAGTTTTCCAATATAGATAGAAAATTAACAGTGTAATTTTTGCAATTCATAGTGTTAATTTACACAATTAATTTTTGTCTAAATTACCAATTAATAGTAAAAATTCACAAACTAACAGCATTGAATTAACACAATGCTGTGGATTAAAAATTAATATTGTAAAGTCACAATTAAAAGTATTAAATTAATAATAAACATTCTAAATCCATAATAAATATTGTTCAACTAACAATTAACAATATGAATTCATAGTTAACAATGTTCAACTAACAATTAATCATGTTAAAATTAACAAATAACCATTTAAATTCACATTTAATACTGTTCATTTAATGATAAATTGTGTAAAAATAAACAATTAATAGTCTAAATTCACAATTGATACTGTACATTCTAAATCAATAGTTCTATTAAATTATCAATTATAGTGCCAATTAAAAATTCACAGTGTAAATTGACAGAAATAATTATATGAAAGTTGTAACATTTTAATTTTTTTTCTCTCTCTTGGCATTTTAAAGTTTATAATGCAAAAAAAAAAAAAAGAAGAAGAAGAAGAAGAAGAAGAAGAAGAAGAAGAAGAACCTACACATAGAAAATCATTTTTTTTACACATAAATTTACATTCATTATTAGGATTGTTTGATAGCTCTCGTTGTGTAGGTTTTAAAAATATATATATTTTTTCAAAATGAAATATTTATTATAACAGTTGTAAACATTTTTAAACTTAAAATAAAAAGGAGAGAGAGAGAGAGAGAGAGAGAGAGAGTACCAAAAGAAAAGTTCTGCTTCATGATATGAGAAGGAGTGTACCAAAATAAACAGTTACATGAGGTTAGTTAAAGGAGAGCTGCTACACACACAGCAGTCTGTGCACAGATTGTGCACAGATTTTTTTGTGGAGCCCACCACGGATCCCACACAAATCATCCGAGCCGTTCATTAAATGTAAAACAGTTTTTCAAAGGTCCCCGTAAAAAATAGGCTCAATCCAATACCTATAGGTGCTTCATCCAACCATCTAACTTTTCATTCAGATTTTCGGTTAATGAAAAGTTATGTGGTTGGATCGAGTACTTATAGGTATCGGATTGAGCTTATTTTTTATGGAGACCCTTAAAAAAGTGTTTTACATTTAATGAACGGCTCGGATGATTCGTGTGGGACCCGTGGTAGACTCCACAATAAAATCTGTGCACAATCTGTGTATAAAGTGTATGTGTGTGTAGACTTTCTGTTAGTTAAAGAAAGAGAAGAAAAGCAATTAAGTAATTCATAACATGTGGAAGGAGGTGTCCCAAAATACGGCGCAATAAGAAAATGTTTCACAAAATACGGAAGAGAGAGGGAAAGGACAAGAGAAGGGTATTTTTGCGATAAATATATGGGCAGGACCTCGTCAGCTATGCACTTTCTTTTTTTTATTTGGAAGACTTAGCTAAAAAAAATTTATATTTATATCTTTTGAGTTTAAGGACAATCACATTTGCAATCAAACATAAGGACAAATGTGTCATATGAAAGTATCTAAAACCCTAGGATATCCTATGAAAGTTTCTAAAATCTTTGGGTACCATATATATGAAAGTGCCTAAAACCCTAAAATACCATATGAAAATATCTAAATCTTAAAGTATCCTACCCACGTTTGAACCCCCACGGTTGTAGTGTACCCTAGGGTAATTTTGTCCATGAAAACATGTTTTGGTCTTATGGTTAAAAAACTCAAAAAGTTGAAGGATTTCTACTGAAAACTATTTTGCTGACGTCTTTTCTCTAAATGAAAATTATTTTACTGTCTT
Source organism: Rhododendron ovatum (assembly GCA_019656835.1). Taxonomy (NCBI): domain Eukaryota; kingdom Viridiplantae; phylum Streptophyta; class Magnoliopsida; order Ericales; family Ericaceae; genus Rhododendron; species Rhododendron ovatum. The sequence continues at coordinate 1,277,939 of CM033794.1, forward strand.
TATGGCTATTTTCGCTTTTGATTTTTGCTCTAGAACTTGTTGGGGTATACTCTACCCACATGGGACTGGCCCGGAAAAAACTCTTCATTTTTTCTTTTCAGGGTATGATGGTCAAAGTGTCCGAAATTACTTACGCACATCTGTTATTTTCTTCTCTAGCTAGTTTGGTTAAATGCAGGCTATCCATGTTGAGATAATGGAATTCACAAGAAATTATTTTTTTACGGTCTGACTCAAAAAATCGAACCCTAAACAATTTTGTTTGGAGCATACCGACCAATCACCCGGACTAATTGTTAGGGCTAAAAGTAATTATTCTCTTTATTCCCTGACAGACGTAATAACTCTTGTAATTTGTGGGAAGTTAACCACAAAAAAAAAAAAAAAACAACAACAACAACAACAAAAATTTTTGCACCACATCGACAGAGCCCATTAAATTTTCCACCCTTATATAATGTGATGTGCCTTTCTATGTTAAGCACATCACTCTCCAATCTTTACTAAGCACAAGAAAAACAAATCAAGGAGCAAGAAAACATATCAGTGTCCAATCTTCTCTCTCTCTCTCTCTCTCTCTCTCTCTCTCTCTAGGATGGGTAGGCCACCATGTTGTGAGAAGGTGGGGTTGAAGAAAGGGCCATGGACACCTGAAGAAGACCACAAGCTGTTGGCTTACATTGAGCAATATGGCCATGGAAGCTGGCATGCTCTCCCCGCAAAAGCAGGTAACATGCCAAAATGACAGGTTTACATACCTCTAACCACGAAAATCGTTCTGTACTTTTTTATATTCGGAGAATCTGTCAGTACATAGGAGTAAATCAGAAAGTCTACACACATATATAATTTGTGCACAGATTGTGCACAGATTTTCCTGTGGGGCCCATCACAGGTCTCACAGAAATCATCCAAGCCGTTCATTAAATGTAAAACATTTTTTCAAGTGTTCCCATGAAAAATAAACTCAATCCGATACTTATAGGAGCTTGATCCAACGATATAACTTTTCATTATCCGGAAATCTGAATGAAAAGTTAGATGGTTGGATGAAGCACCTATAGGTATTGGATTGAGCTTATTTTTTACGGGGACCCTTGAAAAAATATTTTACATTTAATGAACGGCTCGGATGATTTGTGCGGGACCCGTGGTGGGCCCCACAACAAAATCTGTGCACAATCTGTGCACAGATTGTCTGTGTGGATAGCATATAGTCCTACTATATATCGATACACTATTTGCATGGTGTGCACCAAATGTACATTTGGTCATGTGGGACTCATTTCGGAGTCCCACGCATATAATTAGAGCCTCCCAATTTATTTAAAATTTTATTTAAGGATCTCTATAAAAAAAAAATTTGGCTCAATCTGATCGATGTCGGTAAGACTTGATCAATTCTTCGCTCAATTTCTTGTCTCCGATCATACGTGTAGGATTTTAAAATGGTTCCCCACAACCTGGTGTACATTTGGTGTAGATATATGGCATACAGATACCCACACTAGTATACACAATAAAACTATTGGTATGCCTATATGAATTCGGTAATGAATTTGTGGTGACTTTTGTTTAACAGGCCTCAAAAGATGTGGAAAGAGTTGTAGATTGAGGTGGACGAATTATTTGAGACCGGATATCAAGAGAGGCAAGTTCACTTTGCAGGAGGAACAAACCATCATCCAACTCCACGCTCTTGTCGGAAATAGGTGACCTCTGTTTGTTTCGACGTAAAAAAATTTTACTATTTTTTTTTTTGTAAAATGATTTTAGAACAAAATGAAATAAAAAAAAACCGTGGTGCTACCAGTACCCAAAAAGTGTACCACAACAATCGATTTTGAACTCACAATTTGATTGAGCCAAATGCCGATGTTTATGTACGTACGTATATATAGGATCCACATCTAACCTGTGTATGGGGTAGATATACTAACATTTCTCAAAATGAAAAAACCAATTCTATGTCACTACAAGAAATTAGGTCTCTAGAGCAGCGGCGGCTCTAGGATTTTGGTTCAATGGTGACAAAATCGTGCAAAAAAAATTTCGCAATGCAAAACTCTATCTTAAATACAAATTTTTATTTGATTAAAAATAAATTGTGCCTGATTAATAAGTTTTGAATTGTTATCATATACTATCTATTTACTCACATATTTAAGTAGATTTTCATTTATATTGACTATGCACAAAAGATCCAGTGTAACTATAACAAATAATAATCAAATTATATTGAAAATACGAAATTTTAGTGTATTCTTTTAACCCAATAGGTTTGCTTGAACCCCCTAAAGTACTAGTAAAGCTGCCCACGCTTACATTATATGATTGTAGCGAAGCTTTAGATGTATTCGTCATAAAAAAAAGGAAAAAAAAAGCGGTAATATTTGTTATTCTTGTGAAAAAAATAGTACTTCACTTGTTACTCTTTTTTTTTTTGCACCATTTCAAGTTTTAGGTCCTCAAATAGTCAAACTTATTTGAACTAGCTTTATTTTGTTATGTTGGACTATAATGTTTTGTGCAATATTAGTTGGAATTATATTTTTACTTTACACGAGTAACTCAACGCCGATAGTACTGAGAAAAATTTAATCTATATACGAAAAAAATAAAAAAATTCAGTGCATTTTTTTTTTGAACCCTGTATTAATTGCATGTGTAGAATTAGACTCATCTCAATTTGCATGTTTTTCCGTCGCAAATATTATGGGTGACGAAAATGTTTTGTTGTGCATGCGTTTCATCGTACATCTAAAGGTTGTCACTAAAAAGCACTTGGCGACGCAAACATATTTTCCCTCACGAGCATCTGGTCGCAGTTTTCTTGCACCTAGCCAGCCAGGGAAAGGTTATCAATGCGTTGCATGTCATCAGGAGAAAATGAAACATGCAAAAAAGGAAAATGTTGCATTTTCCATTCTTTACCTCAATTCACGTGCATGCATGCACGGCCAAACACAGCTTATTTACAAGTGAACGTTCGTCCTTCGGAATGCACTTTATAGCAAACATCTATCTGTCCTCATTACAATCACTGGACCAAGGCTTATAAATTACTCCCAAAGCTCTGATAATTTAGGTACTATCTTTTTGTTCCAAAAAAGGAAAAACACCCCCGCGCGCGCGCACAGAATTATGAATGCACACCACCTGAACAGCATTCATTTAGGGCTTGTTTGGTATCTTGTCTTATTTTTTTGCACCTAAATCTGCACAAAAATTAATACGTCCCCATTCAAACTCAAAATCAACAAATAAGAAAATCAAAAAGTCTCTGAGTACATACGTATAGGTACGCACATGCATTGCATACATACGCGTTTTGGACTCATATCGGGTCCCAACAAAATGATCTGAGCCACTCATTTGATTCAAAACGGTTTGTTTAGGATTCTTGTAAAAAATATACTATCCCCAATATCAATAAAAATGTTTACAAAACATCTAACATTACTTCATATACACGTGCAAACAGTCACCGAAGCCTACCTGTACGTCATATTATCAGTTGTGCACTACATATCGGATCCGATTGTTTGACAAGACTCACAGTGAATGATTGCACAATTTTGTACACTATATAGTCTCATCGGGTTCACACCCTTCAGGATTTTGTACATTTCATACTATGTGAAATTATATATCCGTTGACATTTAACTCAGAGGTTAATTAACAATCTTAACCAAACACGACCTTGAATATATAGTTGACTTCGATGTTGATTTCCGGTCACACAACCCAATATAGTGAATTTCAATGCATTCAAAGTGGCAGCATCTAATTCTATCATCATATATGCATAGATTCAAATATCTCATTATCACGAAAATTTCGTTAAAACAATAGTTTTCTTTTTGTTTCGGACTTGTCCCTAGCTAATCAGGTTAATTTTCATATAGATGGTCAATCATAGCAACTTACTTGTCGAAGAGAACAGATAATGAAATCAAGAACCATTGGAACACACACCTCAAAAAGAGGTTAACCAAGATGGGAATCGATCCAATGACTCATAAGCCAAAGAGCCACACCCTCAGTCCCAACCAGTTGAAGGACGCGGCCAACCTTAGCCACATGGCACAGTGGGAGGGCGCCCGGCTTGAAGCCGAAGCCAGACTCGTTCGGGAGTCCAAGCTACAAGTTTCCAACCCTTTCCAAACACAACTCGGCTCCTCAGCTTCAGCTCAGCTTGTTTATGAAGCGACAATGACTACTACAACACCGTTGCCACCTCCGCCACTTCATCCACTATGTCTGGATGTACTAACAGCTTGGCAAGGCACATGGCCAAATGCATCAAAATGTAATGCGTTTTCGGCCGCTAGTGTTACTCCCGACTCCCTCGCATCAACGTTTAACTTCTCGAGAAAAGGTAATAATTGGTGCTCCATTTGGAAGTAATTTGGCAAGAAAACTCTTCTGCACATTCCAATAAAATGATTTTCAGATGATGTGATATTACTATGCTTCGTCTCAGTGAGCAGTGCTGTGGACGCAGTTGTCTGGACTCCAACCACATAATTTCACCATTTGTGTCCAAAACTGTCCAAAGCTTTTGTATCCCAAGTTATGCACGTGGAACCCACGTATATACATGGAACAGTTCGAGATGCACCTAGCTATGTTAGCGTCTGTGTCCGGACATTTTTGTCCCAGGCATCTTTCCTTTCCAAGAACTAATTATTTCCCAACACAGGTGAAGCCATGGGACTATCAAGTAATTTTCCAGATGAGAATGAAATATTGCAGCTTCAGGGATTGGCATATTCCGCAGATATTGATGACTCTTTGGCTACAGGAAATGAAAACATATTGCTTCCAAATTTCATGGAAGCAGGGCTTGCTGAAATATTGCTTGACAACTCTAGTCAACTATACCCGTCCATCACCGGGGGAAACTACGGTAACGTCACTGAAAGTTGCTACCGTGATTTTGAAGTTGAAGAGAACAAGAATTACTGGAACAACATTTTGAATCTCGTTAATTGCTGGCCATCGGGTTCGCCATTGTTTTAAAACGAGCCGGAGTTCTGTGTTCGGAATCTGGCCTCTTTTTCCAGCCCGATAACATATGGTAGAGAAGTGATTAATTTGAGACAGATTGGTAGGGTTATGGGACAGAAGATCCCTTTTTCGTTTTTTTGGTGGTACAAGCTATTAGAATAAATAATTTGTAATGAATAAATATGTGGTTGAATAATCTGCCCGTGAATTAGCAAGAGTCATTAAGAGTGGTTAAGCAAGTTGATTAGTGGTAGTTAAGCTGTATCTCTGTTAGTTTGGTAATTAATTAGTTTGTTAGTCTAACTGTGCTGAGCTGTACCCAGTCACATATATACGTGCTAGCCTTCACTTTGTAAGGACCACAGATTGTATTCTCTTCAATTCAAGAAATGAGAAATTTAGACTCTCAATCTCTCTCTACTTTCTTCTCTAGGTTAGGGCTTACATTTTCCTTATGGTATCAGAGCCAGATTCAGATGAAAGTCTCCACAATCGATCAATCAATGAAGAGGCGTATCAAATTCTTCGGGTCTCAAGGGCTTCAAATGGCAACGTTGTCTTCTTTGCTTTCCATGTCTACAGGAGCGAGTTCATCTTCTACTGCAGCAGCCACTCGATGGAAGTCTTGTGATCATTGATAAGCACCTAAAATTGCTTGATCGTGGTGCTTAAGTCCGTTAGTTAGAAGTGTTTTTAGTTATTATTTGTCACTTTTATTCAATTTTGCTCGTAAGGTAGTTTGTTAAGTGTTTCAGGCAAAACGCCCTTAAAAGATGTATTTTGATTGCTAAGACAACCCCCAAGTTAGATCAAGTATTATCGCCTGGTGGAACCTGTACCAAAGTGACCAAAGAACGAAGTCGAGAAGCGTCGGGCAAGCTAGTGGTCATCGGTGTCAAGTTCTGGAGGCTAGCTTTCCTTTCTGAAGATAAGCTCTGCGTATCGATACTGATTAAGGGCCGTATCGATACGCGTTGGTTAATTGGGCAGGCAGAGAGTTCCGTATCGATATGGCCATAAACCGTATCGATACGGGCGCGTTACAGAAAATTGGTCTTGTCAGCTTAGCGATGTGGTATCGATACTTTGCATAATCTGTATCGATACGGGAAGCTTTCGGCCAGATATTTTGTTACTTTTTGGACTTTTCATTTATGGAATACTTGCCTTTAATAATATATTTTTAGATATTTGAGGAGAGAAAAACCCATTGTGTATAAATATGGGCTTCATCTCTCTCTCTCTCTCTCTCTCTCTCTCTCTCTCTCTCTCTCTTGTAGCTAGCTCATTATTAACTTTAGTTTTTTCTCCATTAATGTTTTTTTAAGTTTTTCAAGAGTAATTTCTATAGAACTCAAGTAAGTTTGTTCTCCTTTGTTAATTTCTCATTAATTAAAGTTGTTCGTATGACTTGGATCATTTATAATATCAAGTTTGTTTTCATTTTTATCAGTAAAAAATCATGTCTCATTTTTATGCTTTCTTTTATACTTTAGCTATGTGTGAGTAGTCGATAGGCCAAGTCTCGGGGTAATCTTTCCCGAGTACTTAGGTGGTTACGTGGTTCTCAAACCTTCGGGCTTAAAATCAAAGTTTTCGAAATTTCATTAACCTAGCCATTTTGGTCTAAGCGAGGGATGTTAACTCCTTAATATGTCGTTTAGTCAAACGGTCTTGGCAAGTGGCATATTGAGGGCGCGTGGCCTCCTACGTGTTAGATACATTAGACAAAATAGGTTGATTTAATTTCGATTAATCACATCTTTCTATAATCATAGTCTTTTAAAGCTAAATCTTCCAGGCGTGAGCACGCGGTCGTGACTCTCGCTTGGGTTAAATTGAGAACCGGTAACATCTTTTGTTAAGGGTTAGAAAATCCCTAGACTTGCCTCCTGTGAGTTAATTAAGCATTTTCCTAGTCTTTTGCCTTGGCAATTTTCACCGGTTCAAAGCATCACCAAGTTGGCCGTCTTGAACGCTGCATTCTACCATTTTAACCTACAATCCGATTAAGTTATCTTGCGAATTCCCTGTGGGTACGATCCCGGACTTTTCGGTTATTATGCTACTGACGATCTAGCCCTACATTTGGGGTTTTTTCTCAACCTTATTTGAAGGCGAGGTTTGAAGGCTAAGCATTTTTGGCACCGTTGCCGGGGAATTTATTTATCTAGCTTATTTGGAGGATCAACAAACCATTGTAAGTACTCCGTTTATTTTTCCTTTGTGTACTTGAAACTTGACTTAGCGGATACCTCTAACTGAACCACCAATTCGACTCGAGGTTTACCAAAGCTAGTCGAACATCAATTACCTTTTTACTTTCTATTTATTATTGCTTATATAGCCGTGGTGGTGGCATAACCCCACGAGATTGTTTGTGAACGAGGTGGCGGCATAGCCCCTCTAGTTTGCTTTATTGGACTGTGCAGGTTGTATGCTCAATATCTATCGTAGCCCTTTATTGAATCGGTTACATAGATTTGCATCTCGTGAGTTATCACCTCCATTAAGGCCAATGGTACATCAACCGGCAGCTCGTACTTTGCGCGATTATTTAACGCCAGAAAGAGGTCCACATGTCTCCCCCATAGCCATTCCCACTTGCACTGCCTCTAATGCGTTTGCTTTCAAGCCAGAGTATCATCGGGTTATACCAGAGTTTCGGGGGCGTGAATTGGAGGATTCCTATGCTCACATTCGGGAATTCGAGACTATCGTTAGCACCTTCGTGACCGGGCCGGGACAGCTAGATCAAGCTCGCCTGAAGTTATTTTCTTTCTCACTCAAAGATAAGGCTAAGCAGTAGTTCCATTCTTTGAAGCCCCGATCTTTGCTTACATGGGGGGAAGTGCAAGACGTGTTCACCACGAAGTTCTTTCCCGTTAGCCGAACTAAGCTTCTCATGGACCAAATTCAGAACTTTAAGCAAAAGGAGGGGGAGGTCTTCTATAAGTTTTGGGAGCGATATAAGGATCTACTTGTCGCCGTTCCACACCATAATTTTCCCATGTACCAAGTGATCAACTATTTCTATCTGGGTTGTGATAAGGATTCCAAGCAGCTTCTCGATACTATGGGGAGTGGAGATTTCATGGGGAAAGATCCCGAAGCAGCATGGGAATTCTTGGACGCCTTGGCAGAAAGGGTCCAAACTTGGCAATACATTAATCCAGGCGATCAAGCAATTAGAAATCAAGGTCTGGTTGGTTATGGCAAGTTTTCGGTAAGCGAGCATAATGGACTTGAGACAAGGTTGGATGAGTTATCACTAAAGTTGGATAAGATGAAATTAGACTCGACCCAGGTTAATGAAGTAAAAGAGGTTCGACAAGTGGAGGAAGTGTGCGTCATTGTGAGACTACTGGTCACTCGACCGACAACTGTCATACCATCCCCACCTTCAGACAGCACTATAATCAACTCCCCGAAGAAGTATGTGCACTGAGTCAACGATGGGATCCATACTCCAACACTTATAATCCGAGGTTGCGGTCTAATCTGGCTTTCCATTGGAGTAATCAGAATGAAATGGGAAATTCATCAACTTCTCAAGCTCCTCTGCCCTCTCAGAACCAAACATGGAGGCAACCTCAACTTCGAGGTCCACCCCGTTTTCCTGCAATTCAAGGCCCGCTAGGATTCATACCATCGGGCCAATTCCAAGGGCAAAATCAATTTCCACAACATCAAGCACCACCTCCTCAACGATCTTTGGAAGAGACCATGAATGCGTTTTGTCAAATGCAAACTACTACCAACGAGTAAACCGCTCAAGCTTTGAACGATATAAGGAATCAAATGGGCAAGTTGACTACGTCAATTGGCATTCTACAACAAGAGAAAAGGAAGCTTCCTACTCAACCTTTGGTAAACCCTCAAAGTCAAAATTTGCTTGGAAGCTCTTCGGTGACTTTTCCCGAGTAAGCCAAGGCTATTATTTCTTTGAGGAGTGGGAAGACAGTGGACAATGCCCAAGTGAAGCCGCCAGTGATGCCAAGTTTACTACCATTTCTGGCACCCTTGAAGCCAACAACTCCAAATGGGGAATCTCCCAAACCAGCTCTTACGGAAGAAGAAAAGGGAAAAGCCAAAGAAGTTGAGGTTCCACAAGCTTTCACCGTTCCCACTCCATATCCTAATCGACTAAAGTCGCATGCCAAGCAAAGTCTGAACAGCGATATCTATGAAGTTCTCAAGAAAGTGATTGTTAACCTTCTTTTGCTCGATGCTATTATACAGATTCCATCGTATGCTAAATTTTTGAAGGAGTTGTGCACTCACAAACGGCAACTCCAAGTGCAGAAGAAGGTGTTCTTGACCAAACAAGTAAGCTCACTCTTCCAGTCAACCCTTCCGCCCAAGTATAATGATCTGAGGTGTCCTACGATATCCATCACTATTGGGGGAAAGGTTGTTGAGAAAGCTCTTCTTGATTTGGGCGCAAGCGTGAATCTCCTGCCGTTCTCAGTGTATAAATAGCTCGGGTTGAGGGAAATGAAGCCGACTCGGGTGACTTTACAATTGGTGGATCGGAGTATCCGAGTTCCCAAAGGGATGGTCGAGGACGTGCTTGTTCAAGTTGACCAGTTCGTGTATCCGATTGACTTTGTGGTTCTTGATACGTGTCCGGTACCAGCAGCTCAATCATCCGTTCCGATCATTCTTGGCCGGCTGTTTTTAGCAACATCCGATGCCGTCATTCATTGTCGGTATGGCCGACTTAACATGAGTTTTGGCAACATGAAGATGCAAGTCAACATGTTCCATATTGGGAGCCAAATGGAAGATGATGAGGACATTTGTGGAGTTAGCATGATTGATTCGCTTGTCCAAAATCATGTCAATGAGTTTATTTGCAAGGATGAGTTGAGACTCGCACTTACTTCCGCCGAGGCCGATTTTCTTGATGCCCCTGAAGTTGCATATTTGTGTTCTTTGCTAGATGATGAGGAGGGGTGTCTAGTAATCCGTGGGTTCCAAAATTTGAGGAACTACCTCCTATTGAGAAGCGAGCCGTTCTGTCTAGTGTGGAACCCCCGACACTCGAGCTTAAACCACTACCGGATACACTTAAGTACGCCTATCTTGGCGAAGGCCAAACATACCCGGTGGTGATTTCCTCCGCCTTCATCGAACCCCAAGAGTTTCAATTGCTAGCTAAGCTACGGGAGTATCCCAAAGCCATTGGGTGGTCTATAGCCGATATTCAAGGCATTGATGCCTCCCTTTGCTCCCACCACATCTATCTTGAGGATGATGTCAAGCCATCTCGTCAGCCCCAATGGCGATTGAACCCCATCATGAAGGATGTCGTGCGAGTAGAGGTGCTCAAATTGTTAGACGTTGGCATAATTTATCCGATAGCGGATTCAAAATGGGTTAGCCCGATTAAAGTGGTACCTAAGAAATTCGGGGTGACGGTCGTGAGGAATGACAAGGATGAGCTCATCCCAACGCACGTTCAAACCGGTTGGCGGGTGTGCATCGATTACCGAAAGTTGAATGCCAGCATCAGGAAGGATCACTTCCCTCTTCCGTTCATAGATCAAATCTTAGAAAGGGTGGTCGGCCACAAATTTTATTATTTTTTGGACGGGTACTCCAGGTATAATCAGATTGAGGTGGCTTTGGAAGATCAAGAGAAGACTACTTTCACGTGCCCATTCGGGACCTTTGCGTATCGTCGTATGCCATTCAGGCTTTGCAACGCCCCCGGTACTTTCTCAATGTGTATTATGGGCCTTTTTAGCGACATGGTGGAGAAAATTATGGAAGTGTTCATGGACGACTTCTCAGTTTTTGGTGACTCTTTTGAGGCTTGTCTTACCAACTTGGGGTTAGTGTTAGCCCGATGCGAGGAAAAGAACCTCATGCTCAATTGGGAGAAGTGTCACTTTATGGTGACCGAAGGCATTGTATTTGGCCACATTGTTTCTTCAAAAGGCATCGAACTGGATCGGGCAAAAATTGACTTGATTGGGAATCTTCCGACGCTTCAGTGTTTAAAGGATATCCGATATTTCTTAGGGCATGCCGGTTTCTATCGGCGTTTTATCAAAGATTTTAGTGCCATCGCCCGGCCATTGTGTCATTTACTTGCCAAGGATGTGCCGTTTGAGTGGACGCTAAATTACGAGGCCACCTTCGCCAAGTTAAAGTCACGTCTCACTTCTCCACCTATTGTGCGATCTCCGGATTGGGAATTGCCCTTTGAGCTAATGTGTGACGCCAGTGATTACACTGTTGGAGCTGTTTTGGGCCAACGGAAAGGGAAAGAGCCGTACATCATCTACTATGCAAGTAAGACGCTCAACGAGGCTCAAATGAACTATTTGACTACGGAGAAGGAATTTTTTGCCATAGTCTTTGCGTTGGACAAGTTTCGGTCTTATCTAGTGGGGGCTCTGATCACCGTGTACATCGATCATTCCGCTCTCAAGTACCTTTTTACGAAGCAGGATGCCAAGGCGAGATTGATTCGGTGGATTTTACTCCTACAAGAGTTTGACCTCACTATTAAGGACAAGAAGGGTGTAGAGAATGTGGTGGCCGATCATTTGTCTCAGTTAGAATTCGAAGATCATACATCGCACATTCCTATCGATGACTCTTTTCCCGATGAGCAGTTGTTTGGAATCTCCACGGCTCCATGGTATGCGGATATTGTGAACTACTTGGTTACGGGTCTAATGCCTGCCCATTGGAATTTGCAAGAGCAGCGTCGATTTTTAGCGGAGGTGAAACAATTGCGCCGACTAACTTATTCGTCGTTGTGTGCCTGATTCTGAGCAACAGAGTGTTCTTAAATTTTTCCATACAGAGGCTTATGGCGGCCATTTCTCATTCAAGAAGACCACCGCCAAGATTTTGCAAAGCGGGTTCTACTGGCCACAGTTGTATAAGGATACTTTCGCTTTCTGCTGGGCGTGTGCACGCTGTCAACTTTTGGGGTGCGTGATGCAACGGAATGAGATGCCGCTTACGCCCATCTTGATTGTTGAAGTGTTTGACTGCTGGGGTATCGACTTCATGGGGCCATTTCCTACATCTTTTGGGTACCTCTACATGTTGGTGGCCGTTGACTATGTCTCCAAATGGGTGGAGGCCATCCCCACTCGTGCCAATGATGCCCAAGTGGTCGTTGAATTTCTCCGTGAGTACATTTTTGCGCGATTTGGCATGCCCAGGGCTATCATTAGTGACCAAGGGTCCTACTTTTGTAACCGATCCATTGCGGCCCTCATGCGGAAGTATGCCATCATTCACAAAGTCTCAATGGCATATCATCCTCAAACAAATGGCCAAGCGGAGCTGGCGAATCGGGAGATTAAGCATATCTTGGAGAAGACGGTTAATTCTACCCGTAAAGATTGGTCAACTCGATTGATCGATGCTTTGTGGGTTTACCGTATTGCGTACAAGACTATCTTGGGGATGTCACCGTATCAGCTGGTCAACGGGAAAGCGTGCCACTTGCTGGAAGAGCTTGAGCATAAAGCATATTGGGCCATTAAGAAGCTGAATTTCAATATGGCCAATGCCGGTGCCCGCCGTAAGCTCCAATTGACGGAACTCGAGGAGTTGAGGTACAATGCTTATGACCATTCTAGCGCTTACAAATCTAAACTCAAAGCCAGGCATGATAATAAAATTGTGATTAAAAACTTTGAGCCCGGTCAAAAAGTGTTACTGTATAATTCTCAGTTGCATTTGCATCCCAGTAAGCTGCGCTCACGTTGCGCCGGACCTTATGTGGTCAAAACTGTTTTCCCTCACGGGGCGATAGAAGTAGAAAGCATGAGTAACGGTTCCTCTTTCAAAGTTAATGGTCAACGGCTTAAATCTTTCCTTGGCGGTTTTGAAGCTGGCGAGCCCGATGAGGTTTTGGCCGATCCCGTTTACACGGATGGCCCATCGGTTTAGTTTGCGTTACTTTACTTTGCACGGGGAGCGAAAGCGTAACCGTTGAACTTAATTGTTTGTCGAACCCAGCCCCCGGGTAGGAGGTACCCTCCATTGACTTGGGTATATGTAGCTCCGCACGCCGCTACTAAAAAAAAGATCGTGTGCCCAGCTCCGGTTAGTAAGGGCAAATTTTAGTATCAGTGACATAGGACTTTCATTAGCTTTTCTGATAGGAGTAATTCACAGTGCACCACTCACGTCTTCCAGATTAGCCCCAACGGGGGCGGTATAGATCTTAGGTTAGGACTTGATATTCCCGTGCTCCATTACCGCACTTGGCTCTATCTTGTGCCTGCCTGGTTACGATCTTAGGGGACACTGGACTTCATTGTTTGGCGGAGTCCAGTTATGACTTGGACGCTCCGAGCTCTGATATTAAATTCTGTATGTTTGTACATTTGTAAATATTGCTTTTATGTTTTGTTCTTTTTTATCATATTTTGGGATGTTCTCACCAAGAGATTTCACCAACGCATCATTGTATCGGGCTTTAATTAGTCCTTCTTTGTCGTAGTTTGCCGTTAACGATCCTTGCTCACCAGATATGTCCCTATCGGGGGCAGCTTAGGTCTTTGGGTGAGACTTGATACTCCCGTGCTTTGGCGCTAGGCTCTGTCTTGTCTCACTTTGTTTCGATCATAGGAAACGTTGGGCTTAATTTCTTGGCGAGGTCAAGCGGTGAATTTTACTTCGGGCGTGATGTAACAAAATTGACGGTCTAGTATAGCCACCCGTGTCTTGTCTACCCAGTGAGACTTGGGAAGAAAAGTATGACTCGTGTGATTGCGTGAAGATCGGGTGGTGTTCTTTAATGTGTTCCTTTTTATGTATTTATATTTGATGGTGCCCGGATTCCACGAGCCGGGTGGTTCTAATGTCATTTGGCTCTTAGTAGGTAGTTCGAGCTTAAGTCTTTTGTAGGGTGAACGTGCTACCACACCAGCCTTGGTGGATTGGATCTAACGTCGGAGTGATTGAGGCATTCAGGAGCCTAAGCATGGGTGCGATTACGTGTCGCGGTTGTTAGTCCAATAAAGTTTTGGCCATGATCCTGTGTGACTAGCTATGGTTCCGTTGGAAAAGCCGAAGGAGTTGACCTTGAAAGCCATTCGGATGACAAAAAGAGCCGATGACGGAAAAACCTCCAACTTGGTCGAGGTATAAGGGGGTTGACATTCCCCCGTAGGTATGATTTTTTGTTCCTTTTTCCCTACTATTGTTCTCTATGCTATGAGGGCATAGCATATTTCAAGTTGGGGGGAGGGACATAAATCGGATATTTATGTTTTATGCTTTTTGTTTAAATTTTTCATATTTTTCATTTTTGGTAGATCAATCCTTCCGTTATTACAAAGTTAGTGAAATGGAGCAACTTAGCACTTGGTCATTAGTTCGTTAATTGGCAAGAGTTCGTGTAAATATTTTTGGTGAACTTGTACTGTCCAACTCGTATGCATGCTGAAAGGCCGAGAAATTAGGTGTTGAGTTTGTTGTGAGCAGGTTTGACCCATATCCCGTTGTTTTTCACATTATACTCTTAGTTAGGTATTAATCTCATATCATGCCTAAACATGTTCATTATCTACTTTAAATCGTTCCGGAATCTATGGCATATGTAAGAAATGATATAAGGTCATCTTTGTTTGATTAAAACCATAAGAGAGTCCCATTGTCCTTTAAAATAAAGCCTAGTCCGCGTCTCGCTCTTATCCATTGGAAACCGGATGTTTGGGTGGATGGTTGGAAGTTGGTTTTTGAGCTTTGCTAGGCTGGCTCCAGGTTTTACAGGCCCCGGGTGTATTTTTAAAGTGGCTTCATGCATTGGCATTGGCTATCGGGTGGCAAAACTGAACTTCTGGAGATAAGCTTCCCGTATCGATACGGCCTTAAAGCTGTATCGATATGTGTTTGTTTCATGGGGAGTCAGATTATCTCGTATCGATACGGATTAAGGATCGTATCGATACGCGTGGGTTAAAATTGAAATATGCAGTTTACAAGGCCGACCTCTTCATTTTCCCAAGCCCCATTTTCTCTCACTAGCCCACCATAACCGCCCAAGTTCTTCAAGAACTCAGCCCCAAAACACCAAAATCTTCACCAAAACTCCATAATCTTTTATCAAACCTCCAAGCTTTCAAAGAATTTCAAAGGATTTCAAGTCAAATCCTACTAGTACAAAGGTAAATCCATTCCCTCTCTCTATATACGCAAAATCTCCCATTTTTCTTTCTCTATAATAGCTTCAACCCTTGATTACCCACCATATATTGCCATGCATTATTATTTTGAACCATTTTACCATGTATTCTAACCCCCAAATTCTAAAATCACCCATGAACCCTTTCCGAGATTTTTGAAATTTTGATTGGATTGGGGACTGAAATTACACTGTCGTGTTACCATTATTGTACTGAATTTTAGAGGCAGAATCTGTGTTGTACAACTCGGAGTTTTGTGGATTTTGACTGGTCGCCTGTTTTTGTTGAAACTTGTGCGTTCCTGGCTGCAATTTGGGTTATTTTCTGTAGTGTTTTGTTTCAAAGTTTAGGGTGTTGTTCTACTTGGTAGGTTTTTAGTGCAATGATGAGAATAAAGACTGTACGTGGATGCTAAGGGTAAGGGCAAAGCTCCGGCTACTTCTTCGCAACAAGCGGAGGAGATAGTGCAGGAAATGGAAGAAGAGGAGGAAATGATCGCGAATCCGCAAAAATGGGGCCGGGCTAAAAGAAGGACAGCGGCTAAGATGCGAGCAGCAACTCAAAAGAAATGGAAAGAGGGAATTCGCAACCGGGGGTTCAAGAATGAGCGACATGTGGACGTCGACAACCTTGGCATTAAGAACTCGTTTGTTCGTCGCATCCGTGACCAAGGTTTGTCTTACTACCTTGCTCCTAATCCTAGTTACAACAAAGAGCTTGTCATAGAATTTTACAAAAACATCAAGATTCCGCCCGAGGAGATGAGAAGAAGGATGATGCTAAGGTAACATCGAAGATTGGAAAGAATCCTATTGAGGTGACTTCAAGGTTTATTGCACGAGTTTTGAATTACCGCCAACCACCCGCAAATGACGTGAACTATCCGGATGAGGAGTATGTGGCAGACGAGGCCATTGTTCAGGTTATTGTACAAAAATCCTAGGGAGGCAAGCCTCCCTCATGTGCCAGGAAAGTTCAAGGATGATTATCGGCTTGTCAATCAACTAGTGCACCACAATTTCAATCCGAGGGGAACGGAGAACAAGCCGGATAGTTACGAGGGAGGGATGATTCACGCGTTCATGAATCCAAATGTGGTGTGTGATTGGGCGAAGGTCATATTTCAGGAGATGATTGATTTGAAAGCCAAGGCCCCAACCAACTCTAGGTTGCCTTTCCCATGTTTGGTGACCATTATTTGTTTGGCTCAGAAGGTCCCCGCTTCAAATTTTTCGGAGCGTGAAAAGCTCAATCCGGGGGATATTAATAGTTCCATACTCACTCGGAGTATCTCTCAGTCCCGACCTAATACTGCTGCTACCCCACGTGGGGCGTACTTGACTACTTTGCCACCAAAGGGTGCAAAGTCGGCTACTTGGAATAAATTGCTTTTTTGGCCACCATAGGATGCCTGAAGAAACTTAAGAAGGAGACCCGAGCCAATGCAAGGAGGCAGCGGAAGATAGATCACAAGTTAGACTGGGTTCTGAGTCGAGGAGTGGGGCAAGCCAGTGAGCAGTATGTACCACCGCCAGAGGAGCTTGATGAGGATAGAGATGATTTTGCTGGGGAAGAACCTGTGTTTGTGGATGATGAGTAGGGTTGGTGGAGTAGTTGGAAATCCCTCAACTTGGTAGGGGTGCTTGGTGGTTGACAGCCCACCTCTTATCTTTTATTTCGTTGTTTTTAGTCTAGTTTAGTTTAACTCTGACTTAATAGTTTAGCAAGTTTTTGTTGAGGCCGGCATGTGGCCTATGACTTGGTAATTGGAGTTGGAGGCGGCTAAGGGTAATTGAACCAAGCTAGTATATGGCCGCCACTCCATTTTGCTAACCGTTCTTTGATTAACCAAGGTCGGTATATGCTATGAAGCCCTTAGTAGATCTTTAATATGCCTTGATTCCAGTTCGATTTATAGCTTGATAGTTAGCATATTTAGTTTGTGGCATGTTTTTCTTTCGGCAATCACATTTTCAATTGTTTAGTTGTAAGCTCTGTTAATGGTGCTCTCCACTTATAAGGCACGGTATTTTTGTTCCCCGTGCCTAATTCGAGCACCTCTCTTGTGGGATATGGTTACTCTGAATGGAATTGGTTGAGTTATAGCTTCGTATCCGTCTTTTGTCTTTTGACGCTCATTTTGGATACTTAATTATAACTTGCTCAATATTTAGTTGATCGCTCGATAGTCGGTTGCGAGTTGTTTTGGAATAATTAAGTTATTTTAACTCTTACCAACTAGTTGCAATTTGAGTAGGTGCTAAGTAGTTTTGTCAGAAGGATTGTCAGCTTTTCTTTCTTTCCTTTAGCTTTGATTTTGTTGCTAGGGGCTAGCAACGCTCAAGTTGGGGGGTGTGATAAGCACCTAAGATTGCTTGATTGTGGTGCTTAAGTCCGTTAGTTAGAAGTGTTTTTAGTTATTATTTGTCGCTTTTATTCAATTTTGCTCGTAAGGTAATTTGTTAAGTGTTTCAGGCAAAACGCCCTTAAAAGGTGTATTTTGATTGCTAAGCCAACCCCCAAGTTAGATCAAGTATTATCGCCCGGTGGAACTTGTGCCAAAGTGACCAAAGAACGAAGTCGAGAAGTGTCGGGCAAGCCAGTGGTCATCGGGTGTCAAGTTTTGGAGGCTAGCTTTCCTTTCTGAAGATAAGCTCTGCGTATCGATACGGATTAAGGGCCGTATCGATACGCGTTGGTCAATTGGGCAGGCAGAGAGTTCCGTATCGATACGGCCATAAACCGTATCGATACGGGCGCGTTACAGAAAATTGGTCTTTTCAGCTTAGCGATGTGGTATCGATACTTTGCATAATCTGTATCGATACGGGGAGCTCTCGACCAGATATTTTGTTACTTTTTGGACTTTCCATTTATGGAATACTTACCTTTAATAGTATGTTTTTAGATATTTAAGGAGAGAGAAACCCATTGTGTATAAATAGGGGCTTCATCTCTCTCTCTTGTAGCTAGCTCATTATTAACTTTAGTTTTTCCTCCATTAATGTTCTTTTAAGCTTTTCAAGAGTAATTTCTATAGAACTCAAGTAAGTTTGTTCTCCTTTGTTAATTTCTCGTTAATTAAAGTTATTCGTATGACTTGGATCTTTTATAATATCAAGTTTGTTTTCATTTTTATCAGTTAAAAATTATGTCTCATTTTTATACTTTCTTTTATTCTTTAGCTATGTGTGAGTAGTCGATAGGCCAAGTCTCGGGGTAATCTTTCCCGAGTACTTAGGTGGTTACGTGGTTCTCAAACCTTCGGGCTTAAAATCATGGTTTTCGGAATTTCATTAACCTAGCCATTTTGGTCTAAGCGAGGGGTGTTAACTCCTTAGTATGTCGTTTAGTCAAGCGGTCTTGGCAAGTGGCATATTGAGGGCTCGTGGCCTCCTACGTGTTAGATACATTAGCAAAAATAGGTTGATTTAATTCCGATTAATCACATCTTTCTATAATCATAGTCTTTTAAAGCTAAATCTTCCGGGCTTGAGCACGCGGTCGTGACTCTCGCCTGAGTTAAATTGAGAACTGGTAACACCCTTTGGTAAGGGTTAGAAAATCCCTAGACTTGCCTCCTTTAAGTTAATTAAGCGTTTTCCTAGTCTTTTGCCTTGGCAATTTTCACCGATTCAAAGCATAACCAAGTTGGCTGTCTTGAACGCTGCATTCTACCATTTTAACCTACAATCCGATTAAGCTATCTTGCGAATTCCCTGTGGGTACGATCCCGAACTTTTCGGTTACTATGCTACCGACGACCTAGCCCTACGCTTGGGGTTTTTCTCAACCTTATTTGAAGGCGAGGTTTGAAGGCTAAGCAATCATGCGGCTTGATCTACAAATTCGAGGTCATCGCTTCCTCTCCCCATGGTATTGCTTCCTATCTCTGCTCTCTTCTCCTTGATCTTGACTGGTTCGTTTCCCCGTAGTTTACACAAATTGTCATGGCTACAGTAAAGGTAACTCTCCCACCATCTCTAGTGTTCTTAGTCTCTAATTTTCACTCCTTCGTCACAATTAAACTGGATGGAACGAATTATTTGTTGTGGAGAATCCAAATTGAGAATGTGATGCGCGCGAACGGTTTTTTTGAATTTCTTGATGGATCTTCTTCCTGTCCATCTGCACAAATCACAAATTCTGAAGGCACACTTGTCTTGAATTCTAAGTATGCTTTGTGGAAAATGATTGATACACAATTGCTCATGTGTTTGACTGCCCTCTCTGTCTCAAACTACTTTGCCCTATATTTTAGGGTTACATACTGCCCATCAAGTGCGGGACTTGCTGTCAAATAGGTATAATTCCTTGTCTAAAAGTCATGTTCAATATCTTAAAGGCAAACTGTACTCTATTACAAAGACCTCTACTATTGAGCACTATGTTGATATATACTGTATATTAAGGAGTATACTCAAAAGTTGATTACAGCTGGTAGTCCTGTTGATGAGGATGATCTGATTTTTCATAGTCTTAGAGGTTTACCTCCAGTCTTTAACAGTTTCAAGACTACTATAAGGGCTATGAGAACCAAAGGTGATAATATTTCATTTGATCAAGTGGTCAATATGCTTAATGGAAATTAAAGATCAACTTCTTCAGGAATCTTCTTCAAAAAATGCTAGCAGTTCTAGTTCTGTCTTAGTTGCAACACATGGATCTCAGTCATCACAAGGCCCAATTTTTACTTCTTCTTCATCCATGACTGCATCATTATTGAATACTCCATCTGTTTCTAGTGGAATACCTCAGTCTGTTGGACAGCTTGTTTCTCCTCAGTTTGGTTCACCTGGTTATTATGGATTAGTACCTACTTTTGTTCAATTTTCTCCTCAGTCTGTACTTGGTCCATCTCCTTCACAGCCATCCGGAGGGACATCTCAATCTCAGTACTTTCCATCACGATTTATCCCTGCTCCTTTCAGATGATTTAACAGAGGCGGGGGTAAAGGACCTCGCCCACCTTGTGACATATGTCGAAAGAGTAACCATACCACAAATTATTGTTATTACAAGTCTTCTTTTCCATATATTTTCAAACAATCTGTTCAACCTGTAACACAGTTTGTTCAAGGAGCTCAGTGGAAATCATCAAATCAGTTTCAACCTTGGTCAATTCCTCCTTCTTGGTTAAATACAAGTGTTCCTTTATATCAATCTCAGATGAATACAAGTGTTCCTATGTACCAACCTCAACATATGCCATCTTCAAGGCCATTTACCGAGCAACCTATGTATCAATATCAGCCTCCACAGGCACCTCTTATGCTGGATCTGGCCGTCACCATCGTCGTTGGGCTGTCTTAAAGCGTCGTTGGGGTCGTTGGAGAAAGAATAAGCACAATTGCCGTCGTTGGGCTTCGATGGGTCGTCGTTGGGTGCCGTTGGTCAGAAAAAATAGGGTTCAAGCCGAAGAAGATACAAAAGCCAAGAAACAGCATGAGCCTATTGGGAACCTCAACATATGGTGGCTAACTTAAACTATTTTTTGGACGATTTCCTAGCCAATTAGCCGAGAAAGAGCTTGAGGCTCTTGGAGATGCTCTTAGTTGCACACCTTACGCATATAATATTTCAAGAGAGGATGTCTATCTCAAACTTTCATTGAATCTTGAAATTAAGTGAGTGTTTACGGAGATTAAGTCAGTTAGAAATTCCAGCAGCAATTCAATAGCAGAAAAGATGACTCGAAAACGTTTAAAACAAGTGAGAGGCCCGCGAGCAGAAATGGCTGGCTCTAACGTGCAGGGCCAGCCCTATACTTTTGGAGGCCCTAGGCCATCTTGCTGAAATGATTGGCTCTTACATATTGTGGTTGGTTTTTCCTAGTCATTTAAAATCTTGTTTTGATAAGGGGTACTTAGTTGCACACGAGTGCAATTTTGTTCATCCTCCTTAAAAGAGGGTGAATATTACCCTCTCTCTTATTGGTTGAAATGGTGTGGATTCCACCACAAAGTGATGTTATGCTTACCATGCAATACACTTTGGTAAGCATGACATCACTTTGTGGTGGTACCCACATCATTTTAACAATAGGAAGAAGGGTAATGTTCACCCTTAAGTGGAGGGTGAACGAAACTCAACTCCACCTTACTCATATAATATTTCAAGAGAGGATGTCCGTCTCAAATTTTCATTGAATCTTGAAATCAAGTGAGTGTTTACGGAGATTAAGTCGGTTAGAAATTCCAATAGCAATTCAATAGAAGAAAAGATGACTCGAAAACGTATAAAACTAGTGAGAGGCCTGTGGACAAGGCCCGTAGAAATGACTGGCTCTTACGTGCTGGACCGGCCCTATACTTTTGGAGGCCCTAGGCCATCTCGCTGAAATGATTAGCTCTTACATATCCTTATTGTGGTTGGTTTTTCTTAGTCATTTTAAATTTTGTTCTGATAAGGGGTACATAGTTGCACACCTTGCGCATATAATATTTCAAGAGAGGATGTCCGTCTCAAATTTTCATTGAATCTTGAAATCAAGTGAGTGTTTACGGAGATTAAGTCGGTTAGAAATTCCAACAGCAATTCCATAGCAAAAAAGATGACTCGAAAACGTATAAAACTAGTGAGAGGCCCGTGGACAAGGCCCGTAGAAATGACTGGCTC
Organism: Rhododendron ovatum; assembly: GCA_019656835.1. Taxonomy (NCBI): domain Eukaryota; kingdom Viridiplantae; phylum Streptophyta; class Magnoliopsida; order Ericales; family Ericaceae; genus Rhododendron; species Rhododendron ovatum. The sequence continues at coordinate 1,299,740 of CM033794.1, forward strand.
TTACATGCTGGACCAGCCCTATACTTTTGGAGGCCCTAGGCCATCTCACTGAAATGATTAGCTTTTACATATCATTATTGTGGTTGGTTTTTCCTAGTCATTTTAAATCTTGTTCTGATAAGGGGTACTTAGTTGCACACCTTGCGCATATAATATTTCAAGAGAGGATGTCCGTCTCAAATTTTCATTGAATCTTGAAATCAAGTGAGTGTGTACGGAGATTAAGTTAGTTTGAAATCCCAGCAGCAATTCAATAGCAGAAAAGATGACTCGAAAACATATAAAACTAATGAGAGGCCCGTGGACAAGGCCCGCAAAAATGACTAGCTCTTACATGCTGGACTGGCCCTACACTTTTAGAGGCCCTAGGCCATCTCACTGAAATGACTGGCTCTTACATGTCGTTATTGTGGTTGGTTTCGTTTCAGAACGAATAATTAGCCACCCTCTAATGTTATCCATAAATTTGAAACCTTTAGATATAACAGAACGCACGCATAGGGCTGCCGCCGCCCTTATTTTATGGAGTAAGATCAGGACGTGTTGTATATCTCGAGGAGCGTGAAGATCTGATTGTGGCTTTGGCTTAAGTAGCTGTTTTTCCCAGAAGTAAATGTGCTCTATTTAAAATTCCGTTTGACCAATAAAAAAAAAATGTGCTCTGTTTTTCTCAAAGATCTGTAAATCATCATTTAGGTTAATGATTTTGCACTCCCCTATTTGTTAACTCCATTCCCATTAAGTTTTTATTAGGATAAATTTACTAAAACACTCTTGCACTTTATGATATTAGCTTTTGCTCACTTTCCAAATATAAGGGTGTTTTAGTAAATTCACCCTAAAAAATAAAAAAGGGAAAGTGGTATTAACAAATAGGGGAGTAGCAAAATTAGCTGTCATCATTTATTCTAACTTCTATAGAGTTTGTTGCTAACATTGTTACCATTTGGAAAGAAAAATGGGAAAACCCGTCATTTCAGATCAAGGTCGGGTTTTTTCTTCAGTATTTGTTATTGTCAGCTCACTGGACTGACGATAAACACACTAGAAGATAAAGAAAATACGTATTCTTGTGTATTTTATACATCCTTTAATACGCATTTACTATTGTTAGCCCATTAGGATGATTTTAGAATTTTCCTATTTCCTTTTGTTCTAATAACAACTTGAAGCTTCTTTTAGAATTGGAATTGATGGTTAAATGTAATGGAGTTATAATTTCCAAAATTAGTGGGTTTTAGAATTGTGATTGCTGGGTCACACGTTGGGCTATATTCTGTGGGCTTTGAAAAATTTGGCTCCGGCGCTTGTTGATAAAACGTTAGCAAACAATGTCCACATGATGTCATCGCAGCGGGAAACGGACTATCGGAACGAAGATGGACGGGTTCAACCTTTTAATGGCGTTTTTAAAAGCGCCGGCAAAAACTCTATCCCTACATTTTTTTAAGCGCCGGAAACATGAAGCATCCCTTCAACACATATAACACAAATTAAGAGATTCAAATCCATGTATGTTTCGTAAATATTGTCATTTAAAAAAACATTTTTGCCAACCCTGTCCAGCCAAATTCAGAAGGAAATTTGCAATAAAAAATATAGTCACCACCATATATTGCTACTCCATGCTAGACACAAGCTAGGGATCTGAAAATAAACTATCAACCCGGCCATCACGCCGACCCATGACAAAATCTATGGATTGGGAGAATGGACGGGCTGGGTTGCACAGTTGAAAAATACATTTTAAATGCGTTGGCATGAGTGTGAATAAAATTTTGCATATTGTCTTGGTATTGTTAGGGTAAATTCTCCTATACCTTATTTATCCTACCCATAAAACAAAATTCAAGCATATACCCACTATAGCCTACCCTTTCTTTGTTCTATCTTCTCTTAAAAATAGGGGATTCTTTAATGTTTGGTGAAAGTACACGGAAACACCATCAATTATCACTTTTTTTCACAGAGACTCCCTAACTTTTAAAATCATCATACAAATCCCTTCAACTATAATCGTTAACCAATCAACACCCTTCTATCAAAAAGACCATTAAGATGAACGGTTCAGTGTAGATAATTTTTAAAAATGAGGATAGTGTGCGAGATTTTTTCAAGGGTAGAATCATCATTTTGCCTATTCCTTTAGCAATGTTGGCCAATTTTTCATTTCATATAATTGAGGGAGTCTGTATGAACGTTTTTAGACTTTAAGGGACTCCCGTGAAAAAAAAAAGATATAGTTGAGGGAATCTCCATGTAATTTTCACCTTGATGTTTTATACATTAAAATTTTAGGAACGAGGGACAAAGAAGACAAAAGAAGGAATTTCTTTGGATCTTTTGTCTTTAGTACTATTTTTCTTTCCAAGAGTGCTACACACAACCAATATCTATCCATCTATTGTTGTATTAAACAGTCAGAATTCGCTCAAACTTTTTTCTAAAAGAGTTTTTTAAAATCTAAACCGTCTAAACATATCTGGACGATCAGAATTAGGCGCACAACCGACACAATAATTGCGCGCGTAACATTTTTGTTCTCTTTATTGGTCTCTCGTTTTCAACCCCCAATTAACCTGCTTAACCCCATCAAGTCAAAAACTTTAAAAACTTTTGAAAGATAAACGAACTCGTTGATTTTGAAAGCGAAGTGGTCATGAGGCGGGGAAAGAAAATAGGAAAATTTTAACACCACACTCATTTATACACATTCACACATCCACCACACTCACAAAAGGGTGGGGCTCACACATATAATGTGTGCGGGCTCTATTTTTATTGTAAGTGTGGGTGTGTAATTAGGTGTGTAAATGAGTGTGGTGGTAAAATGATTGAAGAAAATATTAACCGCCGAAGATGGATTGGTTAAGAAATATGATCCCAACCTACAATCCGACCCACGGACATTTCTACCCCCCATCCAAAGTAATGGATATTAAAGAAAAGATATGACTATATATTTGCTTGTGAGAATACATAAATTATGTATCATACTTGGAAAATTGGGCAAATAGTTGATCCATATCGATAGCCGACTAAACTAATTTTTTACGGTAATCTTCAAATAAATATTTTAAGCAAAGCAGTTTGTATTTAGTGTATATACTAAATGGTGTACTCATAGTCGCACTCGGGAAAAATTTGCAATTTTTCGGTGGCTCCCTCCATCATGTAGAAGGTAGACTTTGACAAAATAATAAATTGACATAAATTATGTATCATACTTGGAAAATTGAGCAAATAGCTGACCCATATCGATAGCCGACTAAACTGATTTTTTACGGTAATCTTCAAACAAATGTTTTAAGCACAGCGGTTTGTATTTAGTGTATATACTAAATGGTGTACTCACAGCCGCACTCGGGAAAAATTTGCAATTTTTCTGTGGCTCCCTCCATGGTATAGAAGGTAGACTTTGACAAAACAATACATTATTGGTAATAAATTGCTCCACCCGATTTCTAAAAGCAATCATTTCATTTCCTTGCATTCAATGTACGTACGGCCATCTTCAAAAAATTTACTATTATTATAAACCTTAAATAAATACTACTCCAGTACCTTGAATTCATAATCATTTTGGTGGTTATGGCCAGTGGGTCTCTTACATCATCATATTGAAATTCATAAAGTCGAATAAAACATTTAGGTGATTTTTAAAGTCGGATAATATATGCTTGTCCTGTGTTGGATTCATAGTGCATTAAATTTACCAATGTACATGAATTTTACTACCAGCTACTACCTTAAATTAATATAGTAAAAATAACCAAGTTCATACCTCCATAATCGTTTGATTTTGTAATTTGGGTCTATATTTTGTGGTCCCATAAAACTTCCATTTGAATAGATATCTCTAATCAATCTCACAAATATAATCCACCTAATTATTACACAGTATTAATTAGGCATGTCCACCTACTCGACCCAATTGAAAAACAAGCATAACAACGGTTCTAATCACCTTTATCGGTAGGGTTCGAGTTAGATTTGTCGGATATTTCCTTTGGTCGGTTGGGTGTAGGATGCATCTAATTATGTTTCAATCCAACCCGACCCGATCGACTGTTTACATATAGATTAGAAGAGATACCCTAATTTGGCCCATTTGGCCCTACACTGCTACACACACGCGCTCCTCTCCTCCCCCATTTTCCCTCCCCCATGAACCCTAAATCCTAATCGATCAAACGACCCACCTTAATTGATCACCCAACTCCCCCCTCTCTCTCTCTGTCCAAATGTTGAACCGGCAACTTTCCCCATCTTTTTAATTGTTTGATTTGTTCAATGTAGAGGGGCCGACAGTGTTAATGGTGGAGGATGAGACCGGCGACGGTGGAGGGGCAAATATTTGGTCAAGACCGGTGGTTATGGTTTTCAATATATTTTGTCCAACGGTGGTAATTGTTTGTAGATTTTTCCCTTCTTATCATAATCATTTTCCCCATCTAGGTACGGTGGTTAGGGTTGGTTGCAGGGGTGTGGGATTCTGTGAAAATAGAGGTGACGAAGAGGGAGGAAGAGATTAGGTGTAAGTGAGATAGAGGAAAGGGAGTACAATTAAATCTCAGCCCTTGATTTGTATGGCTGAGATGAAGTGTCAAATTTTGTGTCAAAAATTGTGTGGGTAGAACCGGCCCATATATATATATAGGGTTTGTTTCAAATGAGGGAGTCATCATTTTAGTTAAAATGCGAAACCCTCTTTCCAAATCAAATTTCGATGATCCGAGCTGCTCAATGCGTTTAGAACGTGATTTTACGGGTAACTATAAGAAATTGACAAAAAAAATAACCGAGAATGGCTTCATCTGAATGGTTCCTAACAGTTTTTTATTGAACGATTCAAATAAAAACTGCTCAAATCAAGCCCTTTTCAGTCTTTTTTTTTCGATTTCTTACAGATACTCTTAAAATCGCGTTCTGATCACATTGAGCAGCTCAGATCATCGAAATTCGATCAGGAAATAAGAGAAATGGGAGGTCCGCATTTTAACTAGAATGAAGACCCCCTCATATGAAACGGATTGATACACACACACACTCCGATTCCCCTAATGGATCCCGGACAGAGGTTGTGGTGCGGGATTCTGTTTTAAGCCATTGGATCTCATCCAACAACTGGGAAATGAAAGAGCTGCACACTGGTTAAAATAGGAAATGGATCGGGTTAAAACCATTCGCGGGTCAGGGTTATCACAGAACGGGTTACTCCCCTTTTCTTAATCGTACGAGACGGAGAGAGAGAACAACGAAGAAGAAGAAGATGGACGCGACAACGAAAGGTCTCTCTCTCTCTCTCTCTCTCTCTCTCTCTCTCTCTCGCGACGAAGAAGAAGAAGAAGATGGACGCGACGACGGAAGGTCTCTGTCTCTCTCTCATCTCGAATTTCTTTCTCTCTGTCGCTCAGAAACACGAACAACCACTAGAGATCGACGAAAAAGAAGATTGAAGCGACGAAAGGTCTCCGGAGATTCACCCGACTCACCCCCATCCTCTCTTAGAGCCTCCGGAGATTCCGTCGATCGACTATAATACTCTATAGTCTACAGTGGTATGTCTCTCTCTAGATCTGGCTATGGGAGGAGTGGAGTACTCGTGACTCACTCAATCTCTCTCGTTCACTCTCTTCGGCGCCGATATCTCTCTCCATTGACAATGGTTCTCCACTCTCTCCGTCGATCCAACTATGTGTAATATGTATGTAGCTTTCGTCAATGACTATGTAATCGGTTTTGTCATTTTTGTGACTTGTTCCTCAATTGTATATATATAAGATGGGTTTTGTGCGACTATTTGTTCCACCATTGTGTGTAATGGGTTTGTGTTATGTGTGGTTCTCTCTCTCCATTTTTTCTTTTATTGATCTAATGAAGGATAACTGTTGATGGCTGTGTATTTTTTGATCCGCGAATCCGACCTATCCAACCCGATCAACATGAAATACCCTTTCGGTCAAAACCAAACACCCATTCTGTTGGTCTTGGGGTCCCCTTTTCATGTCAAACCCAACAAGAATTCGGTCGGGTCAAACTGGATCCGGATCCGACAAAATCCGACCCGTGGACAGCCTTAAAATTAATTTCCCCTTTCTTTCAATTCATTCAATTGGGGTGGGAAAAAATTTTGGAAAAAAATGGTGCTGACAAGGTTTCCGAAGGAGAGAGTGTTGGGAAAATAATATGATTAGGATATTTCTGCTAGAAATTAAATGCCTAAACAAGAACAGATAATCAACCAAGTAAGGCAATTCAATATTATTAGAGAAAAGATAAGAATAGCCTGTGAGGTGGTCGAGGCACGTGATGGCGCCCTCCTAAGGAATGATACACCCCATTCTGCACGGAGTTGGATGGCGTTCTTTCCCCAAGATACAACGACCTTCAAGTTCTCTTCGATGCAGCGAATTGAACTCACGAACCGTATAGTTTCCCGACACTCAAAATATCCAAATATAGTACCGGACCAAATATGTATATATGAACCGATGATTTCAAAAACAAGAGAGAGAATAAGATGTAGATAGAGTTTTTTTCTTTTCTTCTACCGAACAGTCAAAACAATGAAGTTGTTTTATAGTAAATAATAGTTTGTTGGGCAAGAGGAAAGTGCCAGATATTTAGGAAAAGAATTAGGAGATTATCAAGCATAGAATTTATCCTGCCGTTAGTATGCAACACATGCTACTAATAATTAGGAGTAAAACAAGGAGACCACTTCAAAGGTATTTACACTCCTTTATCTTATATTACCTCTTTTATAAATAAACCCATGACATTAATATTAACATTAAAGTAAAATATTTAATTAAAACCAACAGAGAGTTCATGGATACGGCTTCCCTGCCGTTTGAGACAGAAATGCAGTTCAACTTGTTCCGACCCCATTTCACATTCATTTTAATTATTAATTTCGTTCATGTTGTAGAACTTGCTGAATATAAATAGTCATGTAAAAATTCAAGTCAATCATAACCCATATAATTAATATCTAATGGGAGCAAACTTATTTTTACAAAAATGGCACGTTGAAGTAATTTAGTGTGCCAAAACTCATTTTGTTCCCGTATAAATTAATGTGTTCTGTCAAATCAAATTTTGTTCTTTCTTTTTTCACTTTTCTATGTATATCTACAAGAGATAAAGGGCTTATCTATTACTCCATTCATTTTTTCTTTTTTTTGGTATGATGGCCAAGGTGTCCAAACCATTTACACGCAGTTCGGTTAATTCTCTCTCCAATTTTGTTACAAATTGGCCATTCATGCACGCCAAGATAATCGAATTCACAAGAAATTACTTTTTTGCGATTTGGTTAGAAAAGTCAAATCCTAAACAATTGTGTTGGAACATACGACCAACCACTCAACTAGTAGTACAACGTCCCTAGTGATGTGCTTAACATAAAATCTCCCTATTCCCCGACAGACCTAGTAACTCCCATTTGTGGGAAGTTAAGGCTACAACGTCCTGAAAAAAAAAAACACTACACATTTTGCACCACATCGACAGAGCCCATTAACTTTTCCACCCTTATATAATGGGATGCCTTTCTACGTTAAGCACATCACCCTCATCTTTACTTAGCATGCACTAGAAAAACAAATCAAGAATCAAAAAACATATCAGTGTCCAATCTTCTCTCTCTCTCTCTCTCTCTCTCTCTCTCTCTATAGAGGATGGGTAGGTCACCAGGTTGTGAGAAGGTGGGGTTGAAGAAAGGGCCATGGACACCTGAAGAAGACCACAAGCTGTTGGCTTACATTGAACAATACGGCCATGGAAGCTGGCGTGCTCTCCCCGCTAAAGCAGGTAACATGCCAAAATGATAGGTTTGCAATTCTACTACTGTATCATATCGTTCTGTACTTTTTTTGGGAAAATCTTTCGGTACATATAGGAGTACATATATAGTACTATACTAGCGTGGGTGTGTGTGTCTATCAGTGTGCCTATATTAATGTGGCAGTGAAATATTGGTGGGTTTGGTTAAACAGGCCTCCAGAGATGCGGAAAGAGTTGCAGATTGAGGTGGACGAATTATCTAAGACCTGATATCAAGAGAGGCAAGTTCAGTTTGCAGGAAGAACAAACCATCATCCAACTCCACGCTCTTCTCGGAAACAGGTGACCATAATAAGAAGAAGAAGAAAAAAAACCACAGTGGTTTTACCATACAAGTGTACCACAAAAATAGACTTTGAACTCACAATGGGGTAATTATTCTGTAATTCGGGACCAAATCACTCTAAAACCACATAATGTACTTAGTTGTGGACCTCACAAGAATGTGGATGGAGTAGTTCAAACATCACGTGACAGTACTCCCAGATTAGTGAATAATTTCATCATTGAGCCACATGTCGATGTTTATGTAGGATCCACACAAGAATGTGGATGGAGTAGTTTAAGCACCATGTGGCAGTACTCCCAGATTAGTGAATAATTTCATCATTGAGCCACATGTCGATGTTTATGTAGGATCCACATCTAACCGTGAAATTATACAATAGTCCAGGAGTACCGCCACATGGTATTTCGTATCACTTTACAAGCACACATTCTTGCAGGGTCTACCACTAAGTGTATAGACCCAAAAGAAACGTGGTATTGTCAAGTGGTCCGAAATACCATGTGTCGATACTTCTGGACTATTGAATAATTACTCCATCTAACCAGTGTATGGAGTAGATTTTTCGTTACATTTTTTAGTATATTAACATTTCTCAAAATGAAAAAACCAAAATAAATTCATACTTGAACTTCTAGTACTACAAGAAATTAGATCTTTTGAGACAAATTAAAATCAACTCAAATTGCATGTTTTTCATCGCAAATTATTGAGGATATAAATAATAAAGTTATTCCTCTCTCTAAAAGCTAAAGCTTCTAGATGAGTTAATGGTTAACAATCGAATATAATATTAGAGTAGACAATAGATTCAGTGTTCGAGTCTCACCGCCTACATAGATAACGATCAAAATTTACACGTGTTTAGCCCGCTTATGAAAAAGAGTCTGGCAACACATGAGAAGACATGTTGAGAATATAAATAATAAAGTTGCTCCACTCTTTAAAAGTTTAAGCTTTTAGATAAGTTGATGATTAACAAATTAGTTGAATTCAATGTTAGATTTTCGGTCAAACAACCCAATATAGTGAATTTCAATGCATAAAATGTGGCAGCATCTAATTCTATCATCATATATGTATAGATTCAAATATCTCATTATGATGAAAATTGTGTTAAAACAATTTTTATTTTTTTGGCTTCGGACTTGTCCGTAATCGGGTTAATTTGATATAGATGGTCAGTCATAGCAACTCACGTGCCGAAGAGAACAGATAATGAAATCAAGAACCACTGGAACACACACCTCAAAAAGAGGCTAACCAAATTGGGAATCGATCCAGCAACTCATAAGCCGAAGAGCCACGCCCTCGGTCCCGATCAGTTGAAGGACGCAGCCAACCTTAGCCACATGGCTCAGTGGGAGGGCGCCCGGCTTGAAGCCGAAGCCAGACTCGTTCGGGAGTCCAAGCTAAAAGTTTCCAACCCTTTCCAAACACAAGTCGGCCCCTCGGCTTCAACTCAGCTCGTTTACGAAGCCACAACGACTACTACAGCACTGTTGCCGCCTCCGCCACTTCAACCACTATGTCTGGATGTACTAACAGCTTGGCAAGGCTCATGGCTAAATGCACCAAAATGTAATGCGTTTTCGGCCACTAGTGTTACTCCCGACTCCCTCACATCAACGTTTAACTTCTCGAATAAAGGTAATTTGAGAAGAAAATTCATCTGCACATTCCAATAAAATGATTTTCATACCGTGAGAAATTACTATGCTTCGTTGCATTGAGTAGTGCTATGGATGCAGTTAGGGCTGCAAACAGAACCGCTCGCGAGCGGCTCGAGACATAAATAAACAAGCTCAAATTCTTGGCTCGTTTTGTTATCAAGCCGAACACAAGCTAATAGAGGCTCGGTTCGGGTTGGCTTGCAAGCCAAGACTTAATAGACTTTTTATGTTAATTACTACATTTAGCATTAGCATTTTGATACCCTAATGTAGAATCTTTACAAAAATATATTACATGTTATTATTATTCTAAAATAGAGATTATTTTCTTGCAGAGCATAGGAAAATGAAAAATATAAATCTTCACAATCAAAATATTTTTGGTTGTATTAGGCGTCGAACAAGTTTGAGCTCGAATCAAGCCAAGGCCCGCTCGGCTCGAGCTCGACTCGTTAAGTTTTTACTGAGCCTCACGCTTGAGCTCGGATTCGTTAAAAACTTAATAAACAAGCTTGAATACAGTAAAACTTAACTTGGCTTGGCCCGTTTGCAACCCTAGACACAACTGTCCAAACTCCAAACACATAATTTGACCATTTATTTCCAATACTGTCCAAAGCTTTTGCATCCCTCGTTATGCATGTGGAACCCACAAACATGGAACAGTTCGAGATGCACCATTGTCAGCATCTGTGTCCGGACATTTTTGTCCAAAGCATCTTTCCCTTCCAAGAACTAACAGTGTTAGTCTAACGTGGATTATTTCCCAACACAGGTGAAGCCATGGGACTATCAAGTAATTTTCCAGGTGAGATGGAAACACTGCAGCTTCAGGGCTTGGCATATTCCACATATATTGATGACTCTTTGGCTACAGGAAATGAAAACATATTGCTTCCAAATTTCATGGAAGTAGGGCTTGCTGATATATTGCTTGACAACTCTAATCAACTATACCCGTCCATCACCGGGGGAAACTCCGGTAACGTCGCTGGAAGTTGCTGCAGTGACTTTGAAGAGAACATGAATTACTGGAACAACCTTCTGAATCTTGTGAATTGCTCACCATCGGGTTCACCAGTGTTTTAAACGAGACCACATTCTCTGTTCGGAATCTGGCATCTACGACCCGATAACATATGGTAGAGAAGTTAATTATTTGAGACAGATTGGTAGGGTTATGGGACAGAAGATCCTTTTTTTTTTTTAGTGGTAGAGAAGTTAATTATTTGAGACAGATTGGCCTGGTTTGGCTAAAAAAATAAACTGGATTATTGACCTATTGAGTTGCAATAATCCTACAAGTTTGGCTTATTGGAAAGTCAAAAGCCCATTTTGTCCATCCAATTAAAGAAAAATGAGCCAATAATAATAGAGCTTATTTTTTTAGCCACACCAGGCCGTAGTTGGGAAAAAGTAGTTGTAAGTGTAGCTTGCATTGTATGAATAGGCATTGCAAAATAATAAAGCTTTAGTATTAGAAGTAGGCAGTTTATTGTGATTGCTTAAATCATATCTAATCGTGTTGTTAAATACATTTATCGACGAAGTTTTCAATTGCTATTTTAAAAAAAAAATGCAGTAGCCAATGCACAGTTAGCTCTTTGCAAACTGCCTTGTTTCTTCTTCTTGTTTTTTCTTCTTCTTTTTTGCTTTAAAAAATTCGAGAGGCGGAAGAGTAGGTTGAGAATTTGCTCGTAGCAATATAAAGGAATTTATTAACGATAAAAATAAAATAACAAACGATCAAAATGATCCTAAGTATGACGGTGTCACAATGAGAAAATTGGCTTCCCAACTATGTTGACACCTCAAATCCCGACAATCTCATGCCACCTTAGAACCCAAAAAGAGTTGGTGAGAAACAAAATAGCAATAGGATTAGGGGAAGCACAATCTTGTCCTTTATATATATATATATATATTCTTGCCTAAGAACCCAATGAAACCAAATCACACCTGCCTAAGAACCCAAATCAAGCCTAAAATAGATTCCTCAATGAAACCACACCAATGAAGACAGAAAGAAAACCACTAGGCCAGGACTGGGAAATCTCTGTAGGGCGCTCCACCCTACAGGGATTGTAGTGCAGCATACGGACCATCGATCTCAACAATAAATGGTTAAGATATGCTTTTTTAATTTCGACCGATAATAAATAATTTTTACCGGTCAAAATTAATTTTTAATCTGGACCGTTGATTATTGAAATCGACAACTGTGTATCGCACTACAATCCGGCCTGTAGGGCACTCCGCCTTACAGGATCCCCTGGCAACATTAATTCTAAGATATAACCATCTGCATTTCAATTTCAGACGTGTCTAGAGCAGCAGTAGCACGTGGTTCTGGCCCTTCATTACCAAAAAACAACAACTGGGAAAAAAATGCCAGGAAATAGAAGAATATATATCAAAGAAGAAATCTCCCCCTATTTCGCGGATAAAAAAAATGCCCAGTTATCTAGGAAAGGAAAGAGTTAATTAAAGATTTTCTAATGGTTTTTTTTTTCTTTTCCTTCTAGTGGTATTACTAAGTAAAGCATTAATTGTGTTCTTTTTGGATCTCTGATTCTCTATGCACAGTCTCTAATAAGTTTTTCTTTTCAATTGTCACTTTTATTTCTCTATCTGTTATCTTTCACTCATTACCCAAAAACCTCTTTTAAAACACAAACCAAACAAAACAGTATAGTAGTACTCCTTTGTTTTGAACATCCTCCTCTCTTTTTTTCATTATCAGTCGAAAATGTAGCTATTAATACTTGTACGGAACAAATAGGGAGAGAGAGAAAGAGAGAGACTATAGGGTGGCATGCTATACATTTCAGTGTCAGGACGACGGAGAGGGAGCAATTATTTAGTGGTATTCGGTCTCGTCATGTGATGTACAATACACTTCTTTTACCACACATTCTTGTCGGAGAATAGTATTGAGACATACACCACGTGGCAGTGCCTCAAAACCACCCAATAAGAGAGGGGAGCGAGAGAATGGGCCGGTGGCCGGTCGGACATTTTTTTTGACAAGATGCCGGTGGGACATTGGCTTATGTAATACTAACAACATAATCGAAATAATTTATTGTTCAATCATCACTAATTAAATTAAACACATGCCATCTAAATTCAGTATGAGAGAGAAAGAATGTGGTGTCAGACATGGGTGTCTATTACTCTATTTACTACGCTGTTTATATTTAATTTAACTTAAGGTGTTCGGTTGTTCCAATGGTTATGTGGCACTCCTTTAATTTGGGTGTGTTACGACTAGGGTTCAATACTTATGGACAAGAGATTGGCCTTGTAAATAACATTTTGTGACAAAACCTCTTGGCGAAATCTGAATTTTCTCGCCAAATAGTAATTTGTCGACGAAATTCATCTTTTGTCATCCCTTTAGAGACAAAATATTCTTTTTCTCACCAAAAGGTAAGATTTGGAGACGAAATTTGTATTTCGTCGCCAATGAATAGTTTTTGCAATGTTGCCTTTTTTGGAGATTAAATGCTGTCTTTTTGTATCCATACACATATCTAAGTATGGATATGTCCGAAACAGTACAATGCCCTTGTATCCTACTCCTATTTTTAATAGACATGGGCCACTCATCGGTCTAGACACCTCTGCGGTGCACATTTATGTCCAAATCTAAGCACAAATATCAGTGTTTGTAACATTTTCTAAATTGATCGAATTTTCTGTACACAGCAAACAGTATTGGAAAGGTCTAAAAACAAAAATGTGCATGTTGGGCTCATCATTTGTGAAACAGCTCTATTTTTAATTTTAATATCTGAGCTATATTTAATTGGAAAATGATTTCCATATTTCCTTTTTTATTATGGCACTTCATTTCTTGTCTTTAAGTGAAAATTTTTGTGTGTACGTACTTTTTTTACTAAAAGACAAAACAAAACAAAAATTGCCAACCATAATCAAGAAAAGAAGTGTGAAAATTATTTTTCTATTTAATTCTACGGTCCTGCTAACAAGCGCCCCTGGGGCATAAATTTAGTGTATTAGTTTAGTAACAATAAATTATGTGTTTACAATTAATATTCTCCGTATTAATTGTCTTCTCATTAGTGATTGTTAGTTTCAAGATAAACTAGTGACATTTAATACAGCATTGGAAAAGTTTTGAAAATGTCCAACATTAGTTATATTATGCCATATATATTTGTTCTTAAAAAAATAGGCGGTGCCTTATATCATACTATGGTGGAAAATATAAGTAATCACAGTTCAAAAGACAAATGATTCTTCCTAATTTTGAGTAGTATTTTTCGCTGTTATTTACTTTTTGTGATTTTTTGTTTCACTGTTTGTTTCGCTTTTCGTTATAATTTTTGGGATTAATAATCATTTGTCTTGACAAGATGAATCAGAAAAACATAAAATGTGGACCAAAGTAGAAAAAAATTCAAATGAGACAACACTAAAGATAAAAATACCAATTATTTCAATTTTTTTAATCTTTAGTATATTTTTTTTATATCGGTCGTAATTTTTATCTTTTAAATTTCTTGTCGGGATAAAATGATTAAAACAATAAAAATAAGGTGAATATAAAAACTTGTGTTATTAAAAGTCCGAAAACTTAATCAATGATTGTGGTAATAATATTCTCGAATGATAGAAGAAATTCCAAATATGAACTCTTTGAAGTGTTGAATCTAAAATTCAAAAGTTGAATATGTATGGTCATTTGAAATCAGAGTTCACTTTAGGAGGGTAAATAGGGCATACTTTGCACTTATTAGAACAAAGTTGAATATAAGTAGTTGGATAGCTCCACATTTAATAACTCAATTAATTATATGAGTATTTCATTGGTTTTACAACAACTTTTTAACTCATTTAATGCAACTTAGAAGTGGCCCGGGGCAACTATTAGCATTTGCCTTAATTCTATGCACGAAATCTAAAGGAGGGGCACCCGAACAAAATGGCCTGCTGAAAATTTATGATAGGCAGTTAAAAGGCCCCGCCACTGGCACCCTCTGAAATTAACCTCGTTAATGCCAAGTGGAGTGGCTTTTTTCTTTTTCTTTTGCTTTCGTTTTCGTTTTTCCCTTTTGTCTGACTATTATCCATTATCTGTGTGGGGACTCTCTCACCAGTTGTGGGCTCTTCAGAGATATCTTCTGCCATCTCTTGGATCGTTCTCTATTCCTCCGTTACATTAGAGGGTTTGATGAGGTCGTGATGGATTTTGCTCGATCTTCAAGCTGTGAGAAGTGTTGGTTGTAGGATTTGACAATTTAGTTCTCTTTGTGGCTTATATCTCCCCTCTATGGGAATGGATGCCTGTTCTGATGTTTTTCGTTGTTATTATTTATAAAATCTTATCTATCGTTTGACAAAAAACATTCCTCCCTCAATGACCAATAGGCTCATGTCCGAGTTGGTAACTCTTGTCATCCCCATGTGGGATGTCAAGGTTCAAGCCCATCATGGGTATTTGGAATTCATAGAAAGCCTCTAAAACCTCTTATAGACAAATCTATTAACACCCCACTAACCTTCACTGATGTGTACAACATTGGCAAAAATAAAATAAAAAAATTCCTCCCTCATTGTATCCAATGCCTATGGAAATTTAAAAGCTTATAATCTCAAGGACGGAACAGGGGATGGTGATGTGTCGAGGGGCACAACACCGTGTTGTGCCTCCATCTCGATCATTTGTTCAGCAATCCAACACTCAAGATTTCATCTCGGCAATGAACGGCTCGGACTCTACACAGTAGAAATGAGATTTGCACTGTTGGATCGTCGAACTAATCGTCCGATGGGCACAACACGATCTTGTGCTCCCCTTGGCACAACACCCCTTGTCCCTTAAGAACACCCGTCACATATCATGTTTTGTCAATATCACCCCAACTAAAAATGAACCTCACCCCCTCAACTTTCATTTTCATCAACTTCACCCCTTTTGCTCACTTCTATTAAAATTTTGGACGGAAAAAAGGGAAAAGACTAAAGATACCCCTTCTTTTGTTAAAATTAGAATTTGCACTTAGAAAAATTTTGAACAGAGGGGTGAAGTTGATGGAAAATGAAAGTTTACATCTTTTTTGGCCAAAATGTTAACATTTCTTAGAAGATTTGGGCAAAGGAGGTGAACTTGGTGGAAAATGGAAGTTGAGGGGGTGAGGTTGATGAGGTTTTTAGTTTATGTGGTGATGTTGACAAAACATGATAGTTGAGCGGTTGTCCTTGAAATTAAGCCAAATTTAAATCCTCGTACTCATTTTTGCTTTTATTTCTTTTTTGTGGTTCTTTACCTTTTGCTTCCTTTTTTTTTACAAAATCTGGAAAACTTCAAAAAAATTATTTTTTAGTTTTTGGTAGGGGAGCATGGACCAAATCGGTTCGATTTTATAATAAATCAAACCTAACAAATACCTACGGATTGTTAATTTAAAGAGCCAAACTAATCCATAGAATTTAAAGTACCAAACTAACACAACCCATTGAAATACTGTTCAACCTCGTTTTTAATAACGGTTCTCTTGAATGGAAGATATCAATCTTCATGCACAAAAAATTATTTAAAGTACTTAAAATTGCAGACTTAAATCAAATCTTGTGGTCTTAAAACCAATTCTATTCGCATATACAGAATATAGCATGGAGAGAACTATTGAGAAGTCGATAGTGAATGACGAAAAGTGCTTATTGTTTGTTGTGGAAGAGATAGATGGATGCAATTTAGGTTTATTGCGTTAGGTTTTTCCCTCTTCTCTTTCTCTCCCCTCTCCCTCTCTCCCTAGCCTACTGATTTTTCTACTTTTAATTTCTCCTTCATTGTTTTCCTTCCGTCTTAGATCCCAACTGTCTTGCCATTTTTCTCCCACCAGTTTCTTCTCATGGGTTGATTCGGATTTAGGGGTCATGTGGCGAAAAAATATTTTTTTCATCCCCAAATGGTTTTCTTGACGAAGAAAAATATTTCGTCTCCTTTTTTACGTTTTCAGAGACGTAAAATGTATTTTCTCGCCAAATGGGTACCTTTGGTGACGAAATTTATGAATTGCGCTTTGTCACCAAATATTTTTCAAGCATAATTCTTTGCTCAGAATTCTAATTGAGATAAATCAAACTGGGTTTGAATAATAACAAAAAGAGCTATAACTTTCATTTTTATCAAAATTTATAATTTTAATGTTTAAAGTTTCAAAATTACGTTCAAAATATATTTTAATGTTAAACATGTGTGTGTGTGTGTGTGTGTGTGTGTGTATATATATATATATATATATATATATATATATATATATATATATATTATTAGATATTTCAATATATATTTAAAAGTTTGTGTGGTGTACTTGGTTAAAACTTGTATGCCAAACTCAGGAGACCTGGTTCAAATCCAAGTAGGTGCCAGAAATTGAGATTTTTTTTCCATATTCAAACATTTTTTGTGACGGAAAATTTCATCACCGATTTCTTATATTGGCAACGGCAATATTTTTCGTCGCCAAAAGAAATAATTGGTGACGAAATTTTTTGACCAAACCTAATGAACTAACCAAATGTGTCTTAATTTGACAATTTCAACTTTTTTAACAATAGAGAATAAATATTACAGCACTCTCAATTCTCAACTTTTTTACGAAAAAGTAATAAGTTTATCATAAATTAAAAAAATGGTTCTTTCAAGTACTAAAAATAAATTGTTGTACATAAATTTTACCCTTTTGATCAAACAGCTCCTCCAATGGGGTGTGTGTGTGTGTGTGTGTGTGTGTGTGTGGGGGGGGGGGGGTGGTGGGGGGGAGGAAGTCATTTTGATTCAAAATAAAGAGAGTTGATAGCCGGGGGGGGCGGGGGGGTTGGGGGGAAGTCATTTTGATTCAAAATAAAGAGAGTTGATGGGGGGAGTCATTTTGATTCAAAATAAAGAGAGTTGATAGTTTTTCGGTACTTTTAATTACGTTTATATGGTTCATTATCAAGTATTTTCAATGACTCAAGTTGGATGTAGTTAAGTTCGTTTAGCTCATCTTTGTTTTGATCGGGAAATAAAATTTTGTGTGATCACTTAATAAGATACATATCGGGGAAGGATTAGTAACCAAACATCATGATTTATTACACCATTTTTTTAAGCTCAATTACAATGACCTTTTATGGTGCTAGTTATGTATTAATCCTTGTAGTTATGAACTTAAGCATGAATGTGTGAGGTACGCACATAATTAACATAACTGTTAGTTTGAAACCTACGAAAATATTATTGAAAGTAAGTATCTTATACAGGTCCCTCAAATAAATTTCAATTTTTTGTCTGGATAAGAGCTAAAATATTTCATTGAAGGCAAGTTTTTCTATCAGTCTCTTTCCAATAAAAGTAGCTCTTGCTAAATTTCTTCTATCTATCATCTCTATATTTCCTCTCAAATCATTCAAGATACTCTTAGTCAAACAGTCCAAAAAAAACGCCACACTTATTTGGGCCCAAATGTAGGCCCATGTTTTTGAAAGCAAGGCCCAACATTAGTAGCTATGCAGACTGCGAAATGGGCTTCAATTAACTGCAACTGAGAGCAATAATAATATATATCTTGGAAAAGCGATTTCCCATGGCACTTGATAGTCGAGTCTTTTAAGTATCATGTGCACAAAGAGTAGGGGTGTAACCCTTAACCGGAAAACCAGACCGAACCGGCGGTTTCGTCCATCATTTTTTCTCGGTTCAGTTCAGGTTTGTAATTTCTCCCAATTTTAAAACCGGCCAGTTCAGTTTCTAGTTCATTCTCTGCTACATTTTTCGATAAAGAGGACAATAGGCCCCAAAGTGAAGATCCATTTTTCTCTCACGATCGATAACATAGGTCATCCCTACTATCCATTTTTGACGGTGGAGCTAACATGCATGTTCGGATTCTACGGAGATTAAACATTCAGAATTTTAGGGCCATTGAAGGGTTTGCCTAGTCATTACAACTTCAGGGTCCCGGTATTAGTCGAGGTACTCACAAACTATCCCGAAAATCTCGCTACCCCAAAAAAAAACCTAGAGAGATATTAATAAGGTAGTTGCCTTTGTGAATGAGTTACCACCAAATGTATTGCTGCGATAACTACTTGTAGCCGGCCAGCCCGCGTAAATGTCAATGCAAATGTCTAAGGCCAAGCTTTGGAAATGAATAAACATACCTAATTTGTTGGCGGAATTCACATTTTGAATAAAAAGCTAGCTGCTAAATTAATAAGTGCATTGAATAAAAATCCATTTACACTGCTCTAAATTAATGTGCAGGTCGGCAAATTAAATGGACTGACTGTTAATCGGATCCGGGGGCTCTGCTGCCCGGAGGGCGCAGTAGCCCCTACCCAGCATGCCCAAACGGCACCGTTTGGTTTTAAAAAAAATTTCCAAACCTTCAACTTGCAATTCTAAGGAACAGAAATGTAATTATGAGAGCTCCAGAGACAAAATTTGATTATGTCTCTTTAGAATAATATGATCAGAATAATAAGATCTTCACACCCGTACAAACGGATTAAAAATTAAAGCACTTAATTTTTTAACTATATTTTTTAATATATAAACAGTCTAAAATTAAGTGTAAAAATTTTCACCCCGTTTGAATCGGTGCAAAAATCTTGTTATTCTGATCATTTTAACAAGATTTTTGCACCGATTTTCAAATGAAGTGAAAATTTACACCCTTAATTTTTTGAGACGTTTATATATTAAAAAATATAGTTAAAAAATTAAGTATTTTAATTTTTAATCCGTTTGTACGGGTGTGAAGATCTTATTATTCTGATCATATTATTCTAAAGAGACATAATCAAATTTTGTCTCTAGGACTCTCATAATCACATTTCTGCTCCATAGGATTGCAAGTTGACGGTTGGAAATTTTTTTTTAAAACCAAACGGTGCCGTTTAGGCTTGCTGGGTAGGGGCTGCTGCGCCCCCCGGGCAGCAGAGCCCCCGGATCCCTGTTAATCTGTTTTAACACCGATTGGCCTACCGACATGATCAGAAATCTCAAAATGGAAGTGACCCCACTTTTATACATTTCAGTAAGTCTGTTCACTCAAACTTTTAGCACACAAATTGCGCACAGATCTGTGTGTGGAGTCCACTTTGGGTTTCACACAAATGATCCAAATCGTTCATTAAATGTAAAATATTTTTTTCATTTTTTTGATTAAAAAAAATTCAAGGATCCACGTGAAAAATCAACTCAATTTTTACATTTAATGAATGGTTCGGATCGGTTGTGTGGGACCCGTAGTGGGCCCCAAACAACAATTTGTGCGCAATCTGTGTGGAATTCTCTATGTGGGTAGCATGGTTGTATACATTTATATACTCTTAACGGTCTTTCTATTGTCAACTCACTAGGCTGACAATAAGCACACAAGAAAACAAGAAAAACACATATTTTTTTACACATTTTAATACACATTCACACTTCTTATCGTCCGCCTATTGGGCTAATTTTAGAATTTTCCTATTCTTAATGCAGGCCAGTGCCAACACAGAACAACTTTCTTACCAAATTAGTCTACATTTTTAAAAAAAAAAAAACTCAAGTATTCAGACAAGCTTACTCGCACCTCGACCTATTCTTGGGCCCAATTCCACTGTCCAGTTGGATTAGTTCAATTAAAGACAGAGCAAAGCTCCGTATGAATTGACCTCAAAAGAGTCGATAACACCTGATCGAGAGATTCCGAGTAAGGAAGCAATTCCTAAAGTGGCATGCCTTAACTATCAGACCAAAGTCTCCGGGTTAAATTGATTTGAGTTAAAAGGGCGGTGCCAACACTGTATTACGTGACGAATTTTATACATGTGAGAGCTTACTGATTTAAACAAAATCATTTAGTGTCCTCTCATATTTTCATGTATTTGCCAGTGCTAATTGAGGTATAGTATTGCACAACTTGGGAAGGATCGGAGTACAGGAAAACGTGAATGTATACAGGCACAAGGGTACAAGAGCACCAAAAAAATAATAATAATAAAGGCACAAGGGTACAACCCAACTGTAAGGTTCATAGGTCACAGTCTTCTTTTTTTTTTTTTGGGCAAAACTCACAATAAAACGAGCATTTAATCGTATCCTCGTTTATCGAATTGTAATTTATTTTTCATTTATTTTAGAGTATCTGTTTAGGAAGCGAAAGAAATCAATGATATATTGGATAATTGAGAGGTCAAGTATTTAGATAATTGAAGTGGAAGAAAATCAAGGGTTTCGGTATATGTCAACTTCAAAAGGAAAAGAAATCAAGGGTTTTGATATATGGCAACGTTTTTCAAAACAAGCAACTCAGACAGACTACAGAAGTTGCTAGAGCAACTCGGACAAATTCTGCAACTGATAAATACACGGTCTTTTTAGGGCTGTGGATCACCGAATAGATTATAGCCGCCCCGAGCACTTCAAAACCCTAGAAAACATCCAAGGGGATCTTTGCTTTGTTTGTTGAAGCAAATACATAAGAATATGATCATAGAGCAACAAGATTAACTTTAAGAAGTTTCTTCTAAACTTTGATTCAACTATTTGAGTTGTTCTTTCAATGGATTTCTGGAAGTATCTCGGAGGGTTTGAGGATTTAAGGCGTTCGGCAATCAAACACTTGATGCAGTGTACAGGATTCGACAAATCAATCTTTGGTCAGTCGGTGAGGATTCACGGTTATTTAATTAAGGGAAATTTTTATAAATGGTCCCTCTAGTTTGCATGAATTTTCATTTTTGTCCCTCTAAAATCAATTGTGTTACTTTTAGTCCTATAATTTGCATTCTGTCTCAATTTCGTCCCTCTCGCATATGGCGTTAATGAAACAAATGGAATTGGAGGACAAAATTGTCATTTCTCCTCACATATGGACTAAATTAAGATTTCATGCAAACTAGAGGGGCTATTTCTATAATTTTATTTTTTACTTTTGTTTTTATATATAAATTTAAAATACATCATATATAATATATTTCACATCTCATTTTATATTGAATAATAAAAAATATGTTGAAATTTTGTAAAATTTTTATTATATACATCACAAAAATAATTAGACAATTCGAAAAACAACCCTTATGTTAATTGTCTTGGTCTTGTATTTTTTTGTCAATTGAATTTTCACTATCGTTATTTTTTTTGTCACATGATTAAAAAGAAAAAATTGTTCAGTGGTATTTAGAAATCTTGTAATTGTGTTTAATTAAGCAATGAAACACTATTAAATATTAAGAGATCAAATACATTAAAATATGGGTATAAGTGTATTTATTTTGGGACTTACTCATAAGATCATTCATATAACAAATAAACACAGATTTTAAATATTTTTTTTATTGGGTAAAAAAATAAGAAGATTATAAGAACATGATACAAAGACATTAGCTAAGGGGTTGATTTGTGCATTTTCTAATATTTTTGTAATGTGTAATGAAATATAAATTTTTCAATATAGTTTGATTACCCAATAAAAAATAATTCAGTTGTCAAATACATTACTTATGGTCTTTTTTATTTTATTTGCAAAAAACGAAAGTAAAATGTAAAATTTTAAAAATAATCCCTCTGGTTTGCATAAAATTTCAATTTGGTCCCTCTGTGAGAGAAAATGACAATTTTGCCCTTCAATTCCGTTTGTTTCATGGATGGCGTCAGGGAGAAGGACAAAATTGAGATGGAATGAAAACTATAGGGTTAAAATTGATACAATTAATAATAGAGGGACAAAAATGAGAACTCGTGCAAACTGTAGGGACCATTTTTAAAAATTTCCCTTTAATTAGAGGTCATTTGTAACTACACAATGATGTTTGTAGTGTTTTGATTTTCTCCCGTGATTTTTATCCTTTTCAAAAGTTTTCACGTATATCTTTAATTGCATTAATTAATCTTTTGATTGCTTCGCTTTCGGGCATGTGATTGATTTATGTATTGATTGGTGGATTGTTATTATAAGAGATTAGTACATAACAAATATATATACCTAGTCAATCTAGGATTTTTTACCAACTCCTCTCTACCGCTTCTGTTCTCTTTGTCGCGTAGTCGCTGTCAATTGGAGTGTACTCCCAGTCGATTTGAACAACATTCCCTTAGGGTCCGATTGGATGCCGTATTCATCGGGTGTGTTGTGCAATCCAGGTGGATTGGTTCTTAATTGGACAGTTGCTCCACCGTTAGGTATCGTCTTTTGCTCATGTATTCGTTTCTCCCCTTCTTCGTTAACACAGGCCTCTGGGTACTAATTTATGGCCACCTCCAGAGGTAGCCATAACTAATACGGGGCAATACAGATGAAATCTTGCTATTTCTGCCCACCCTAATCCTCCCCCCCCACCCCCCCGCTCCATCTCCTCTTCGCTTTATCCTCTTCACTGTACGAAAAATCAGGAAAAAAAAACGTGGGCTTTGTAGTGCAATTCTGTGGTGCGATTCTGGTGTGATTTTTGGGTGATTCTGGTTTGATCCTTGCGCTATTTGAGGTTAGTGTTTAAACCTTGTCTTCATTTTGATTCACACTCATGCGATCAGAAAATTATGAGATTTCTGGTTAGGGTTTTGGTTTTGATTTTGAATTCGTTTTCGATTTGTTGTTAGGGTTTCAATTTGAGTTCAATTTGTTGGCTATGGACTGGATTATGATTTCGTTTTAGTTGATTTGAGTTCGATTTGAGTGTTGTCTTCTGTTAAATCCAGAAAACTACTCTGTAAACCCAAAAAAAAAGCATGCTAACTCAAAAAATAACTTCCAAACCAGAAAATAGAAGATTTATGCAATTTTTGGTTAGGGTTTCCTCGCATATGGTTAGGGTTTTCGAAAAATAAAGATTATTATTTCTGTCAAGCACAAGATCCAGGCGTATGGTTAGGGTTTCCTGTATTATTGTTTCTGTCAACTTCTATTTGAAAGTAATTTTAGCAATCGAAACGTTGTTTCTCATATATTTCTTGGTGTTTTCAGTAACAAGATTAAAAAGCAAATAAGAAATCAGAAAAAATGGAACTTGAATAAACTAGAACCTATAAAGAAGAATTGCGTTTTTGGTTCAAAAATTCAAGGTTTGAATACAGTTTTGGTTCCAAACCGTGTCCAAGATTGTGCTTGCAGCACCAATTGGGCCCTTTTCCATATTTTTGTGGCTACGATGATAATTTTTTTCAAGACACATTAAGGACTTAGGCGGGGCAACATTAGAAGGTCAAATTGGCAACTAATGTTACAGCCTACTAGTCCTTCAAAAAGTGGTCTTAAACTTACAAATTATCTGAGTCAAATGTTAACAAGTGTTCAACACGTATTCAAGCACGCCAAGAAGAGTAAGAAGAAGCAAAGGAAGACCAAGAAGAGGAAGAAGCATTGTAATTTTTTCTTAGGGTTCGTATGTTGTATTTTGTTGGCACATTTATTCGATTCAGAATGAAGTTGTAAGTATAAGTTCGATGATTTGGAAATGAAGATTGTTTTATGTAGTCCAAAATATACCAAAAGCTCTATGAAGTTTGTAAGTGAATTTAACATCAAACTTACTACATTTCCCAAAACACATAGAACGAACATGAAAAAAATACATCATAGAAAATAGGTTGCTTACCAACCATTCAAAAGAAGAAAATTGGATACTCATCATTCAACAAAGAAAATAAGCTACAAAATAAAATAAAAACTAAACTTAACATTTTCATATTTCATAATAAAAAATTGACAAAATATAATAAAGCCCTCAAAAAATGAATTTTAATATATTAATTAATTATCATATTAGTTAACTAATTTATTATTGATTATTTGTGGAAAAAAATTAATCAAAAATTGGATTTCATAATTATATGTTTAATGTAATGAATAATCAAATTATACATAGCACAAGGGCAAGTGAGTCATTTGACAATTTTTTATATCATAGACCCTTCCTTATACACCCTATTTATCATTTATCCAAATCAAGTATTATTTTATCTCCATTCTCTAATACATAATCCAAACCATCTACTCTTTAATATACCTCTAAAAATGTCACATCAATGTAAGTTATCCATTCTTAACTAATATCCCGTACTATCTTATCTCTCATTCATAAATAATACACTCAAAACTCATACCGCATCCAATTGGGCCCTTGGATTTGGGGCTTAGAGAAAAGTTATCAACTTATCATCCAAGATCAATATGTAATAAGAAGATAATTTTTGGCAATGAAACATATCTGTGAAAAGCGGGTTGTGTAATTGAATGAGAGACCAATGGTTGATCTTGAGTACTTGCTTGGTTACATATACTGAAAGGAAGCAGCGCCGCCTCATATATTTTGAAAGTTCGAAGCGAATTCCATATATTGAACCCCTTACATATTTGTGAATTTTTTTTTAAATGATAAAAGTACAAAAATAACAACAACAAAAATCAAACTAAAAGGATACAATTATGACAATATAAATGTAAAAAGATATGATTGTAATAGTTTTTGAAGAAAATAGGATACAATTGTATTTTTATTTGGAAACATTGTAATATTAATATTTAAGTTACATTACAGTAGGGCCTCAATTTTGGACCAAAATTTGGAGGCCAAAAGTGGTCGCTTCTCTCGCCTCCCTTATGAGCCGGCCCTAAAAGGAAGTATTTGATGTGATTTTGACAATGAGACTATTATATATGCAGCGATTTCATATATGCAGTGATTTTGACAATGTGATTTTGATGTGATTTTGTTGAAAAAACTGAGAAAGAATATGGTTATATGCCTTTAGATATTGTTGGCTTTATGGGAACCAACATCGATCCACTCTGTACTCGAGAAGTCCCATGCTTGCGCAGGACAAGCGTATTGGGAAGACTAACCGTCTTCACCCGTCGATGTTGTATGGGCAATATTGCGAAGCTCCTCAAGTCTGCATGTCGCTAAGTACAAGGCTCTGCACCTTTTAAAGATTTAGTGTATTTCCCTAATAGCAATTGCTTTTAGGTAAGTTGGTTAGCACTTGATCCAATAGATTTTTTTTGTTTATTAGTTGAAATGCTTCTTGAGCATTTCATGTGTTTTTGTTGAAATCAGATGTCATTACTGTACATATTGTTAAGTGATTTATATAATTGGTAAGAGTATTTAAGTTTATGGATAACAATGTATTAATTAAAGAGTGATTTGGATTAAAAAGTCGAATGGTAACTTCTTCTTTTTTGTTTTTATTAAAAAAAATTCTCATTTGTTAGTTTTGTATCCAACTTTTGTGACTTAATTGATTCGTCTAGATGAGAGGAATCGGAAAAGTAAAAAATTTTGATCGAAACTCATATTTTTCTTTAAAAAAACAAAGATCGATAAGTAAAAAAAAGTTGTCTTACTGGCTTATTTTTGTCTTTATTCAAAAAATTATGAGTTTCGATCAAAAATTTTTACTTTTCTGATTCCTCTCGTCGATACAAACCAATAAGTCACAAAAATCTGACGCAAAATAAACAAATGCAAAAATATATACATATTAATAAGGACAAAAACATAAGTTATTCAACTTTTTAATCCAAATCCACCCTAAATTCCAATATCTGGAGTCGGACTGTCCAAGAAGGAGTACTCCAACACTTTTTTTAAACAAAAACAAAAACTTACAAAGCATATTTTAATCCATAAAATTAAAATCTGCATGTGGGACTCATTATGTGCACAAAATCTCAAGGAGAGGAGGATTCTAGGAAAATGATTTGAGCATAGTTATGATAGGCTTTTAAAAGGCCCTGCCACTTCCACGGCCACTGCCACCGTCTGATCGGCGTTAATGCCGGTAGATACTCATATATACTCCGTACCCTCCAATTTCCTTCGGATCCTTCCCCACCAATTTCCTCCGTCATCTTTTTTTTTTATAGACAACAAAATTTTATTAGAAACTCGACAAAAGGTACATCGAGACAATACCAAATATGAACCACATAGATTAGGGTACCATAAGAGGCCGGTGAGAAAAATGGAAAAAAAAAATTACATTCAATGAAGATTGAATGAACCCAAAATTACAATGACCCAAAATACCAAATCAGAAAACTCACCCTGAAAATCCCAAGATAACCATGATCACTTGTTTAGACACGTCCTACCCCAGAGCAAGTCGACTTGTAGTTGATAATTAAGTCACCACTTGAAGCAAAAGTGGTATAATGACCAATATCAGCCTCCATTATTCGACAGCATCAGTATTCCAGCAGAATTCTAGCTGACCACCAATCCTCTTAGCCCTCCTAATCTTAGGAGTTGACAAGAAACATGACGCTGAATAACCCAAAGCTTTTGAAATAATAATAAGATAAGCAGCCTCCAAACATCCCTTTAATAACCACATCTGAGTCTCAATACTAGTAGCAAAGCCACAAACTATGATATCAGTCCGAAAACCTCTCTTAGCCCTCCACTCATGAGCAAAGCCACAAACTATGATCATCAGTATCTTTAATATGTTGAAGGGCAATTAGACTCAGCAACTGCACAAGATTCTGAAGTTGTTATCTTTCCCAATCATACAAAACTCTTCTGAATTGGAACTTCCAGAAATCTTGATTTTGATCATCCACCATGTCAACTACCATCTCTTCTTTTTGGGTATACAAAATAGAAAGCCCTAGGAAAACAGCTTGATGAGTCTCACCACCCAACCATTTCCTCCGTCGTCTTTATCCCTACGTTTGAACATCGCATCATCTCTTGTCATGTTCATATCATGTCATTTGGAATTCGTGTCAAAACAGACGTTAACATAAAATTATACACATGATAATGTTGAGCATGAACAACTTATTTAAATATCCAATAATAAAAACTAGGACATTTTCAATCTCATCATAATCATAAAAATGATAAAACCAAAAAATATATATATTAGTAAAAAAAAACCAAATCATGGCTACTTTAAAGCCTTAATGTAAATTCCAAAAAGGATGCCTATCAAAAACTTTAATCTGAATAACAACCGAATTCTGTGAAAGATTGTGTAACAATATGCATGTTTTTTCTTTTCATAATTATATTGATGTTTTCCTTTACAAGTTGATCAAGCATGATTGTTAAAATTTAAATCTACTATAATGATTAGGAAATTCAAAAGAATCAAAACGATCTTTAAGGAAACACAAGTTAAGGGCTAATGGTTGGCATCCCTTGTTTCGTGTCATGCCGTGTTCGAATCGTGCCATTTTGGGTTAAAAGTTTGACCCAAAAAATCAAATCGTTATTGTTGTCATTATCGAGTTTTGTGAATCTAGCTAACTCGTATATCGCCACGTTTAATTTTTATGTTAGCGTATTGTGTCATATTTTTGTTTGTGTCGAAAAGTGATTGACTCAAATCCTCTTACTTTGTGTTGTGTTAACAGGTTGTGTCTAGAATTCGCACCCCTATGTCACCGATCCCTATGGAAATGTCAGGTTTTTAAGCCTATTTTGACATGATAATCATTTTGGATTTTTTTGGTTTTTGTTTAGTTTTTTTTTTTTTCCTGCCTTTAGTTTTTATTGTGATTTTGTACATCACTGTTCTGCATCGTCGAGTGAAATATTAAATGTAAAAAATTATGATCAGAGACCTTAAAACATTCACTGAAGACAAACATAATATCCAGATCAATACTATTTTTTGGGTTATTTTTGTCTTTACTTAACTTTTGTCAATTTTGATTTATATTTCTTTAATACGTAGATTTATTTCGTCGAGACGAACCAATAATCCATCAAAAATTGACGCAATTAAAACTAATAATGGTGAAAGAAATTTAAATACAGATAAAAATATAATCCAAAAAGATTATTAAGCCAAACAGGCCTTAGTCTTCGTAGTGATTTTATTAACTCAAAGAAAAATAAAGGAAAAACAAAAACAAAAAAAAAACTAAGACAACGGATTGGAGGGTACTACTAATTAAAACCATTTATTTGTCATGTTTTCATAAATTAGTTTTTAGTAATTCAAGCCATTTAGTTTAAAGCATTTTCCTATCGACCATCTATTGTAGATATTCATTTGATTCAAGGTTTATAGCCAAAAACACTTATACCTGTTTGGTTTATGCGTTGAGGGAGGTTTTTGGAGTAGAGAGAGAGAGAGAGAAAAAAACAAAAATAATAATTGGAGAGAACTTATTAGGAACCGTGCCGAGAGAGAGAAGAGGTTCTGGAAAGAGGAGTGCAAGGGATAAAGAAAATTAACAAAAAAAATACCCTTAAAGTGTACATGAATGGCTCAGATGCACTGTGCAGTGCATCTGAGCCATTCATGTACACTTTAAGGGTATTTTCTTTGCTTATTTTATTTGCACCTAGCATTTCTCTTCTGGAAAACCAAAGCAATTGACCTTTGAAACACACAAAATTTATTCTAAAAGTCATACTTCTCTTTCAATTTTACAGAAACAAATATAGTTGGTTCAATTTTGTGTGCATACGATGAACTGATTTGTTTTTTATGAAAATAATCTCAACGGAGGAGCCTACGGACAATGAAAAGATGATAAATTTCAATGACACCACTGAGGTTTTCCTTAATGTCTGATACCTCCTTCATATGATAAATGACAATAAACTCTTTGTGGTTTCAATTTTCATTTCATCAACACCCTATATAATCAACAATAGTTTATCCAAATATTTGACGGAATCAAATAAATATGACTTACATTAACAAATTCACCCTTTTGGTAATAAAAAAGGATAAAAAATAATGGACTTTGACGTATTTTGAATCATTGACTTTGTCTCGCACATGGATTGGTGTTTTGATCAAACAAAATAATCTTCATAAGTAGCCCTTTTTTTCTTCTTTGAAGAACCGTTTTGGTAAAAACTGATATGTTTATTATACTTACATACCTTTGGATAAAAAAAATAGAGAACCGGGAGTCTTTTATTATTTATTTTATTGTAAAAAAGCACAAGTTCTCCAATGCAAGCCACTTTGCTGATTTTACCACATATTTTGACAAACATTGTTTGGGGTATCGGTGAAATGAACATCAAAAGCACATGGGGTTTATTTTCGTTTCTCATATGTGAAGGAGATATTTTGTCACTAAAGAAACCTTAGGGGGTGTAAGTGAAATTTATCCATGAAAATTACTAGTAGTACTTAACATAAACCATCCACGTGGTCGTCCAAGTGGTTCCTCGTTCAGCGACATCATCCTCTCGTAAGTTGTTGGTCCGTACATCGGGGAAATATTAAACAGAAAGTCTACTGGCACAGTAAATCTGTGTACGGATTGTACTTAGATTTCTATGTGGAGCCCACTAAGGATCCTCACACAAGTGATCCGAACCGTTCATTATGTTTAAAACATTTTTTCAAGGGCCCGTACGAAAAATCAGCTCAATCCGATAACTATAAGTACTTGATCTAATTGTCTAACTTTTCATTCTCTAAAAACTTGAATGAAAAGTTAGATGATCAAATCAAGCACTTATAGGTATTAGATTGAGCTGATTTTTTACGGAGGCCCTTGAAAAAATATTTTAAACATAATGAATGGCTCGAATCACTTGTGTGGGACCCGTAGTAGGCCCCACATAGAAATCAGTGCACAATCTGTACACAAATTTGCTGTGCCAGTAGACTGGTTCTTAATCGGTTTCATTTATCAAAAGCAAAGTTTTCCGGAATTGTTACATATTTTCATCGGATACAGGCAAAATCAAAGTTAATTTGATTAATAAAACAAATCACGTATTTTCTTTTCTTTTTTTCTTTTTTTTGAACAGCGAAAAGATTTTATTAATCTTTGAAAGATTATAAAGATTAAAAGGACAAGGAGAAAGACAACAAGTGTCTATCCGAGACCCAAGTTCTTGATTGACAAAATACTAACCAAAATACTTATTTTCACATCAACTTTGCTGCAGCCACCGACCCAGACGATACAGATTATCCATCAAGGGTCACGCGAGGCGCACGCCGGGTTTTGCACGAAAAATTCAAGCCGTTAAAAAATCAGCTCAAGTCTATATTTTTAGATATTCGATACAATATTTCTATTTTTTCATTCAGATTTCAGTATCGGAAGATTAGATTACGAACCTACACATATGGACCGGAATTGAGCTGATTTTTCGCGGGCCCACTTAATTTTTTTTGTAAGGTATTGAACGGCTGAATTTTCCATACGAGACCTAGAAAGGGTTCCGCATGGCCGCTGGTGGACAGTAGGTACCGTCTGGGTCCGTGACCGTAGGTTTTCGTTTTCCCATTCCAAATTAAGTTAGCGGTCCATCACAGGTGGGTTCAGAGGTGGCCCGAATTCATCGTTGTCATAGATGGGGTTCGGAGTTCGTGGGAGGTATGTCGTCGCCGGTAAGAAAGGTGTGGCTAAGTGGATCGAGGTTGGTTGCTCGTTGGAGGCATGTTGCCGGAGGTGGGGTTGGACGTCGAACATGATATATTGTTGCTGAGAGAATGGCGTTGAGGGTGAAGGAAAAGGGGAGGCCATTCTGTGCTCTGGGCAATTTTTATCCACAAAAATTATTTATTAACATTATACTAATTTTATTAACATTATAAGTTTGAGACACAATTTTTACATCATATTTTTCGTTTTGACGAGAGAAAACGAAAATTTATACAAACATTTACCAAAATTAGAAAAAAATCATACAAGACGATGAACTAGCTCTCTCCTTAACTCTCTCTCCTACATACTATAAGAATCTATTTACCCAAAATAAAGCGATGCTCTCTCCTTAACTCTCTCTCCTACGTGAAATTTTCTCAATTTCTCATCTTTTTATTCATTAATTTACAATTTTTACGAAATGCAAAATATATATATTTTTATTCTATTTAAAAAGGAAACTAAGTTTAATCCATAACACAACAAATACTCCGCATGTCCCAAATTGTTTCCAAGGTTTGCAAAATGACAACTTAAAAACCATATTTTTTTTCAACCATAAGTTCAAAAAAAATTACATAAAAAAACTATAGAACTCATTGATACCTATTGAATGATACTGTATAACTTTTTGGAATTTTTAATTGAAAAAAAGTGTATTACTTTTAAGTCCTTGTTTGCGAACCGTGCAATAAATTTGGGACGGAAGGAGTATATATTTTATTTTCCATGACGCTATCTTCTTTCTTTCTATCTTTATTTTGCATTGTTGTGAAAATTTTCTAATTTTTTGGCAAGAAAAGGAAGTAAATTTCAAAAGCCATACATGCCGACCCACTGATGCACAGGACAACAGAAAAAAGTTTCTCACTGGTATGTTCTTCCGTTCCTGTTCATCGAACGGACAAGGCGCTAGTAATTAATCCTTAAAAGTTTGACTCAAAACTAATAAACGCAATCCTTAGCCTTTTTTTTAAAATATTGTTCATACATTTTTGGTTTGTTATGAGCATTTGTTTAGAAAACTAGACATTATTATTCAGCTAGGAGTTGACGCTGCTTAGAACCAGAGACACAAGTACGTATATATATATGATTTGTAGAGGAACAAGTTGCGGAGGAGTTCTGTTATGGATATCCCCTTGAAGGTCCGATAGAAGCCGCAAAGGAGGATTAAACTCCCAAGTACCACAATCGGTACCTTTCATTATTTGATGAGCAACACAATGAGCCACTCTTTGCCTATCCTCTTCACAAACTGCACTTTGATCTCTTGAAAACCGGTCATGGACCGGATAACATCTACTATGATCACTCCAACAGCTCAATCGATGCTCCTCCTTGTGGTGTTGAAGCATATATACGTGTTAACTACTGCTGACAGTCACCTTCTATGACGATTGACACTTTAATGGTGTATTCTTTTTAACTTAATTTTCTTCTTCATTTTGTGTGATTTGTTCGTCTTTTCTGAATTTTTGTAAGATTCTCGTGATATTTTTTGGATTAATCATTCATCTTGAAGAAAGGAGTCTAAAAAGTACAAAATTATAACCGAGAGCAAAAAATATATATGTTCACTAAAGACAGAAAAACTATCAAACACTTGTCTTATTTGTCTAAAGTGCCGTCTTATTTGAATTCTTTCAAAATGTCGATACATATTTTTATACTTTTTTGATTTGTCTCATCCAGATGAACAATTAATTAATTCCAAAAATCACGATAAAAAATTATACAAAAAGTTACAAAAAATGAAAAAATATCAAAATAAGTTCCAGACTTACAAATTAAAAAGAACTCAGCTAGCCTTTAATATAGGAGTATTAAACAAGCCAAGCTCCATCAAACACAGTAGCTAAGACTCGGCAGCTTGGCCTTGTTTGCTCTTGCATTCGGAAGGAAACTATCTGGAATCGCATGCAGGAATGCACGTTTCTCTCCGCTTTTGTGGTAGTGATCATTGTTGAGATCTAACTAGCTGACTGCATTTAACCGTGGCGATGGTACTCAGATCTAGCCGGTTCTGATTTTTCAGGCCTTAAAAGCAAAAATTAAAAATAAGGTCTTTTGTCGGGTTATTATAAGTAATAAAAAAAGGTAGGAGATGCCCTGAAATTCAAAAAAAAAATTAAAAATTAAAAGCCTAAAGTGGTTGCAACAAAAGTTCTGTCTCAGGGCCGACTAGAAGCTCCGTTCCGCAACGCAAAAAAAAAAACTTCTTATTTTTAAAGAAAATAATTTCAAATTCAAAAATTATAGACTTATTGAAATCTAAAAATATGCAATATAGATCTTGTTTGAAAGATCTCATTGAAACCTTTTATACGATGTAAAAAAAATTAAAAATTTTATTTTTCATTTATATGATTTTTAAATTTAAAAATATGAAATTAATTAATTAATTATTACTAAAAAGATTTCTGGAATGGGGTCGGTCTGTGTCGTAGTACTATGTACGCAGCAAATTTCACAACTGCCTGTGCACTGTGGTGGTCGCCATTACTTTTACTGTCAGGCCACTATAGTCACCGGTACGGTTTTTAACGCTGTGATTTATTTCTCATCGATAACTTTTACGCTCCCGACCACATTCATTTCATCATTTATTTTACCTGTACAATTTGCTGAGATTATTTACTAATGTACACAAACGGATCAGTTAAGATTACTACTGCTGTAATGTAGAAACGGAGTTCAAATTAATAAAACCAGTATTTTGATAACTACAAATTATCAGGGTTTTAAGAGTCAAAATACTGGTTTCTGTTCGGCCCCTCGAAAGGCCAAATTTTTCGTTTTAAGAAAGATTTGACTTGCTAATTACTCGGGCAAGGAAATTCCACTACAACAAAAATGGTCTATCACTACGAAAACTGGCGATGAAATCCAAAATTTGTCGCCAAATGGTACTTTTTGGTGAGGAAATCAGATTTCGACATTAAATGGGACATTTTTCGCTAGAAAATTGAACTTCGTCGCCAAATGACACTTATTGGCGACGGAAAAAAAAATCGTCGTCAAATGGGACATTTTTGTGAGGAAATTAATTTTTGGTCGCCAATTGGTACAATTTGACGACGAAATTAATTTTTTGTTGCCAATTCATAAAAAAATTTAGAAAAAAAAAATTTATTTGAAATAAATTATTTTATTTTCTGTGTATATTACATATATTTCACACATTGGTTAATTTGAAAATTCTCAAAAAATGTCTATACATATTTGATTTTGCATAACTATCAACAAATGGTTGGTTCGCCAAGTGGTTGGAGTCATTGTTCAAGAACCCGTGGGTCTCGAGTTCGAGTTTGGTTGTGTAACGCCCCAATTTTTCACAAAATTTTGGAAGTATTAACCTAAAATACATTGAATTTTACAAACTATTAGACCCCCCCTATTTATCTTTATACAAAAATTTCAATTTCAAAATAATACAAAAATTTATGTACATTTATTTAACAAAAGCAACTCCAGAGCGACTCTAGTTTTGACACGAATTTCAAGCAACGTTGGCCCAGACTCCGTTTTAAGGGTCCCACCTGTATCAACTGTTCCACTGTGGAATCCTGCACACTCTGACAAATTGAACGCTGAAGCAAATAATTTGCCAGAATACAAACGTATCCTGAATGATAATTCACCAAGAAGAAATCCTAAAACATAATACCACAATATGCAGATCAACAATATAATAATTCATAATACACAGAAGGTATAAAATAATAACACAGCGTCTTTTTCTTTACTATCCATCATCTTACATGTAATCTAAGGATGCTCTCCGCGAGATCCTCTCCTCCCACATCCACTAACTACAATCGTCTCATGGGTCCACCCTTCCTCTTGCCTATCCTGCACCAGGGTCCTAGGTGAGCTCACCTAAGTTATGTACCGAGCATGTTCTCATTTAAGACCATAACAGAAGGATCGAGTAATCCCATGACGTATTGTACATTAGGGTCGGACATCCACTACCCCACGCTAACTATAATCGTCTCATGGGATCCATTCTCTTCCCCAAAGAGAAATTTCTCATGGCGTATCATACATTAACGTCTCACTAACTATAACCGTCACATGGGACCAATTCTCTTCCTCGAAGAGAAACTTCCCATGACGTATCATACGTTAGTGTCTCACTAACTATAACCGTCTCATGGGACCCATTCTCTTCCTCGAAGAGAAACTTCCCATAATGTATCATACGTTAATGTCTTACTAAATATAACTGTCTCAGGGGACCCATTCCTTTCCTCGAAGAGAAACTTTCCATGATGTATCATACGTTAGTATCACAACACCGGGTCTCGCAGGTAACCCATTTTAACACAAGGCCCCATTGGTTACCCTTGAAATCACCATGACTCAAATCACAATCCACACAATCACACTTTCAACACTTTACCAATTTTCATTTACTTAATATCGTCTACATGAGTCACTACTCGTAACCACCCAAGGAACCTATTTGTCTAATCTACAACTATAACAAAATATTACACGGTTTAACATTTCAACTAAAAGTACTAACATGCTAACAACACATAATCATGTAATAAAATTAACCCTTTCATAGAATTAATCATTCGAGTAACAAAATAATATTTAGTCAAACAATTAATTACTACACTTAAAATTAAGTTTATTTCTCTCATTTAAAAATTTTATAAAATATTTCTACTATTTAAACATTATCTTTAACTCTCATATTATTCATAGATTTTACAAATTAATTTTTATTGAAAATACTTATTGCTAAATTTAGTATTTACTAACTACATTAAATATTAATCTGAGATTTTCATAACAACAAAATTATGCGAGGCAATTCTAGTCAATATTTATTAGAGTTAAAGATTAATTAATACATAATCTAAAATATTTCTTATTTACAATCTAAATAAATTTTTACCAGTAAAATATTATTGTTAATATTTCATAAACATTTATCTACACCAATAATTTATTAACACGTAAACGTCCACTCAAATACAAATCAACAATGCATCATCAATAGTAATTTCACAATCAAACACTTGTTAAACAATTATAATTTTCACAGGGTATAGCACTAATCATTCCAGCACAATCGGACTAAATTTTAATATAAACAAGACTAAAAATAAATTGACAATTTAACAGCAGGTCATCATCTTCAATAAACTTTAAATCTAAGTAACTCCATTAAAATTCAGATAAAAGTTTTGGGTTTCCGAAAAATTATCTCAAACGCGATTCTAAGTTCGGATAAGTGTTGTATGGTGTCCGTAGATCGCCGTGGTGGTTCTGAAATCTCAAGACAGCGTCCGGCGACACTCCGACAGGGCTCGCAGCTGCGGTGTGCCCACGAAACTCATGGTGTGCATGCACTTACAGCCACAACTCTCTCTCTCTCTCTCTATTCTAGACTCAACAATAGAATTGGGAGTGAAATAATATACTGATGTTCAATTTCAGATTTATATAGGTATGTATAATGAGTGAGAGAATAAAGTAGTAAGCAAGTGAGAGGATAAGTGTAGAAGTGGTGGAATGGGGAAGGAGAGTGAAAGAGATGGATACCGATAATGATAAAAGGATAAGGGACAAGTGTCACATTTGGGGGGTTTTCAATTCTAATGTATGTGAACGCATATATATACAGTGTGAAAATGTATCTAGACGCGTGTATATATAGGATGAGAGAGAGATAAGTGGAGAATTAGTTTGAATAGAGTTCTACCTAGGGTTTAAATAGGAAAGATAAGAGATGAATATGAATCCCTGATTTTCTGTATATCTAAAGTTTAAATACATATCTTATACAATAGTACAAATAATATCAATTGTACGCATAATAATATATTTTAATTATTTAATCTAATTAATTATTGAATTAGGAATTTAACAATATAAATTTTTATTAAAAAAAATTGGGTCGAAAATCCGGATCGTTACAGGTTGTTTTTGGCGACAAAAATAAATTTTGTCGGCAAAATGTACATTTGACGACGAAAAAATTCATCGCCAAAGGGTGGCACCCCTTTTGCCTGAAACAAAAGACAACGAAATGGGGCGATGAAATTTTTCGTCGCCAAAAGCTTTAGCGATGAATTTGGCTTCTTTGGCGACGAATTTTTTCGTTGTCATAGCCCTTTTTTGTTGTACTATTTCTCCGTTCTTTTTGGAGAAGTCTTTGAATTTTCCCTGTTTTCTAAATTTGCTTTTATTCTAGAATTTTTTAGTATTTTTGTAATTTTCATTATTTAATTGATTCAGCTTCATTTTTGGACGAATCAATTAGGGTTTGGGTTTTCTGTCTATTTAATGAGTTTGCCTTCGGGCTAAGGCGCGCAGTTATTGATTGTTATTTAACGGAAAAGAGTCTAGAGAGCATTTCTCTTAACTTATCTATTTTGTAATTGTCTGCATTGCACGTCCTTTCTATAATTCATACGACGCCCTGCATCAGTAACCCCAAAAAAACCACCCTGCCCAATCCAACCCATGCACATCCCTACCACCCATCCAAAGTAGTAACTGATATCAAAGAAATTGATATAACTGTTTGTTTGCGTGTAAGAATACATTAATTCTGGACCATCCTTGCAAAATTCATGAGTAGCAAATAACTGAGGTCTTACCGGTATCAGACTATTTTACACAAAAATCTTTAAAAATATATTTTAAACAAATGGTGCGGCTCCGATTATTTGTATGAGACTCCAAATTGAATCCCACATAACACGAGGTATGATTAGTGTACGTACGCCAAATATAGTGTACCCAAAGCTTCTTCTTTTTTCTTTTTTTTTTGTCCATGTTGTATACATTAACAGAAATTAGTTGGGAAAAATATGTTTTCTATGGCTTTGTCCGTAGAAGGCAGACTTCGACAAAATGGAAACGGTAATAAATTGCTCCACCTGATTTCTAAAAGCAAATCATTTCGTTTCCTTGCCTTCAATGTCCATATATACGGCCGTCTTTAAAAAAATTTATTATAGACCTTAAATATTACTCCAGAAGTAAATACTACCTTGAATTTATAACCATTTTGGTGGTTATGGCCAGTGGGTCTCTTACATCATCACATTGAAATTCATAAAGTCGAATAAAACATTTAGGTGATTTTTAAAGTCGGATAATATATGCTTGTCCTTTGTTGGATTCATAGTGCATCAAATTTACCACTGTACATGAATTTTATTCATACCTCCATAATCGTTTGATTTTGTAATTTGGGCCTATATTTTGTGGTCCCATAAAACTTAATTCCATTTGAATAGATATCTCTAATCAATCTCATAAATATAATCCACCTAATCATTATACAGGATTAAAGTTTCCCTTTCTTTTGTTTCATTCATTTGAGGTGGGAAAAATTTTGGAAAAAAATGGGGCTGACAAGTTTTCCGAAGGAGGGAGAGTGTATTTTTTCTTTTGATAGGGCGGAGGAGAGAAAGTTTGTGGATACGGCATCTCTGCCGTTTGGAACAAAAATGTGCACTATGCATTTGGGCTTGTTCCAACCTCATTTTGCGTTCATTTTAATTATCAATTTCGTTCATGTTGTAGAGCTTGTTGAGTATAATAGTAAAAAATTCAAGTCAATCAGATCCTGCATAATATCTAATCGGAGCAAACTTATTTTGAAAAGAAAAATCGCCTGGTGAAGTAATTTAGTGTGCCAAACTCATTTTGTTTCCGTATAAATGTGTTCTGTAGTCAAATATCATTCAGGTTCCCTCAAATTTCGTTCTTCCTTTTTTTTTCACTCTCTATGTATATCTACATGAGATAAGGGCTCATCTATTTATCTTTCTAGTCCTTTTTTTGGCCTATTTTGGCCAAATAATTCAAACGGATTATTTTTTGACCTTAGGCTCCATTTGTTTCAATGTAAAAAATTTTCCATGCAAAATATTTTTTCAGAAAACAAACTTTAAACTTTTATTTTCCAGTGTTTGATTGGCACATGAAAAATATTTTCAGAAATCAACAAAATAGTGTGAGTGTGTGTATATATATGGAGAAGCCGGGGGGGGGGGGGGGGGGGGGGGGGGGGGAATTGAACGTGGATCAAGACTGACAATCGAGAAAATTGAGCAGTTAAAATTGCAATAAAAGACAACAGGTTTATTTCGAAAAATAACTTACGAAAGATTTAAGTGTAAATCATTTTCATTCAATTAATGTGTAAAATATTTTTCTCATTTTTTATATATTCTACAAGAAAATATTTTACACCCAAACAAATAGAGCCTTATCCAAAAAAAATTATCTACACAAAACTAACAAACACAAAAAATATTGAGTAAAAACAAAAATACAATCCATTTGGATTATTTGGGCCAAAATAGACCTTAGTCTAAATCTTTCTAGTCCATCCAAAAGCAAGAAAAAAGAGCCCATCCGATCCAAAGTTCGAGCCCACGTTGTAGGAGCCATTAATAGTTAGGCTGCATTTTTATTGATTCGTCCCGACGAGAGAAATCAAAGAAGTAAATTTTTTTTACTTTTTCCTAAGTATTTTGAGAAATAATCACTTTTTAAACCAAAAAGTGACATTTTTTTTTGCTAAAATATGATTATTTCTCAAAATAAAAAGTAAAAAAAAATTAACTTTTTCGATTCCTCTCGTCAAGACGAATCAATAACCCACAAAAGTTTGACACAAAACTAACAATGCGAAAAAAATAAATAAAGACAACTCCCAAATTTAAGTTAAGTTCATAATAACGCCCCCTCTATTCATTTTTTTTTTTTTTTTTTGTATGATGGTCAGGGTGTCTGGGCCAATTTACATACAATTCGATTAATTCCACCTCTAATTTTGTTAAAGGTGGACCATTCACACCGAGATAATCGAATTCACAAGAAATTATTTGGCGACCATATTTGAGATACCGTCTTTAACGCATTGGTGGGACGAGCCCCATCTATTTTGTTTTCCGTCGATACAGAAATAACAACACACATGATATCCTAATCATAGTCAGCATGATATGATACTTTCATTAAAATGAAGATGACAGCTCAGCGTCAGTTTTTCACGGACAGAACTCGTAACTTCCCTTTCGTGGGAAATTAAGGCTAGCTACAACGTCCTGGAAAGATAAGAACCCAACAAATTTTGTACTAATCCATATATCCCATTCAATTTTCCACCCTTATAAAATGCGATGTGCCTTTTCAAACTAGGCCCATCACGCTCCAATCTTTACTTAGCATAAAAGAAAACGACAAGAAAAACCTATCACTGTCCCAAACTCTCTCTCTCTCTCTCTCTCTCTCTCTCTCTCTCTAGGATGGGTAGATCACCATGCTGTGAGAAGGTGGGGTTGAAGAAAGGGCCTTGGACACCTGAAGAAGACCACAAGCTCTTGGCTTACATTGAACAATATGGCCACGGAAGCTGGCGGGCTCTCCCCGCAAAAGCTGGTAACATGTGAATATGATTGGTTTATAATTCTGCCACGTCATCCTGTATAGATTCTGTTTTTTTTTTGGTACAATGTAATGCAAAAATTCTACTCCCGCTTAAGTGTCTCAATTAGGCTGTGTATGAACTTAACTTAAATCCAGCCTTAGATGCACTAAGGTTGTTGGTTCCATTTCTATATATTGAGAATAAGCTGATACTCTTATAAAAGGGTTGAGAAGGAATTTGGGCAGAATAAATTCTTTAATGCATGAAAAAAAAATTCAAAATTATGTGCTTGCTAATAAAGTACTAAGAAAATTAAGGCTTAGCGCCCAAGGTAAGGGATAAACCTTTGCTTGGTTCACAAACCGGTGGCACTAGGCTCCCCACGTCGTGGGATTTTTGGAGGTATCCAATATAAAACTAGTTATTCCATTTCTAAAAAATAGTCTACTACGAAAAGACGTTATATTTTTGAAGAAAAAAAAAGTACTTTCTTGTATAAATTTTATAAATTTTTGGACACCAATTTAAAAAACT
This sequence comes from Rhododendron ovatum, assembly GCA_019656835.1. Lineage (NCBI taxonomy): Eukaryota > Viridiplantae > Streptophyta > Magnoliopsida > Ericales > Ericaceae > Rhododendron > Rhododendron ovatum. The sequence continues at coordinate 1,340,870 of CM033794.1, forward strand.
AATTGAGATGTTTAATTTGATTTTAAAAAATTTAAATGCATGAAAGTATTTCATGGAGGACTGGATCAATGCTCTTGGTGACTTGAAGGAAGATGTTTTCGCGGAGGATGATGATGACTTTGAGGATAATGTCTCTCTTTCTTCGGAATTTTAATTCCATTGTTTGGCAATTTTGGTTCGTTCTCTTGGTTTTTTGTTTTGTTCTTTCGGTTTATTTCTTTTGGCTTTGGGATTATTCTTTTGGCTTTAGTTTGTTTTGGTGTTAGCTATCGTTGGGTTGTTTTTAGCAGGTGTTCTGCTTTTGTTTTTGTTTTAATTGGTGGTATTTTGGATGGCATCTTGCCTTCTTTTGATTTTAGTTCTTAGGTGACATATACCGGTTTACCCGTGATCATTTTAATCTTTATAATTCTTTCTAAAGATTAATAAAAAAAATTGCCAATCAAAAGAAAGTATTTCCTTTTTTGACCTAATAATTGCATTTCTTTTTGAAGTAGACTATCATTTTGAAACGAAGAGAATAATTGGAGTACAAGAAATAGAGTAGCTTCTAGGATTAAGCAATCATGAGTGCATGTCTCAGGTGGGTGATATGAAACAAGTCTAACATGTTTATTTCCTTTAACCCTTTTCACTTATTCGCTCAAACATAGATTTTCTTTACACTTAATGTCAAACCTTTAGTTCTTGGAGGAATGTGTATGTTTCTGCTAAGAACCAAGACTATCGTATGGAATTGGGACTCAAACCGGTTATTTTTACCAAGAATACTAGTAGCTAGTTGTTCTTAATTAAGCTTGGTTGGTCTTTGAGTTGTGTCTTTTCTTTTGAGTTGGATTGTATTTCAGATAGGTACTTTTGGTTTGGTTGATCGGCCTTAAGTGGTCAGGTTATTAAGAGGGTTGCCCCCTCTTTCGTTGGGCTGTTTCTTAATACTTACAGGACCCTGTTCCAAAAAAAACAAAAGACAATACAGTATTGTAATTTATTTTAACTTCCATCAGAGTCAGACATGTCATTTTCTAACTTAGTAATCTTGTCCGTTGATCAGAAGGACATAATACTCAGAAGTGATAGGAGTCCTATTTTGGTGCAGTTGGTCCAACTTTTTCCTTTTGGTGGTGAAATTTTGGTGGGTTTGGTTAAACAGGACTTCAGAGATGCGGGAAGAGTTGCAGATTGAGGTGGACAAATTATCTGAGACCCGATATCAAGAGAGGCAAGTTCAGCTTGCAGGAAGAACAATCCATCATCCAACTCCACGCTCTTCTCGGAAACAGGTGACTATAGAGAGAAAAAACAAACGAGAAGTTTTTGGGTGCCGAACGGGTACCATGTAGCGGTATCAATCGGCGATCCAGACCGTTCAAACGTGTTTTGAACGGCCTACATTTATTTCCTCTCTTTCCCCCTCCCCACCATTCTCTCTCATCTTTTTATCTCTCTAAAATCCGGACCGTCCGAGATAAGTTTGAGACCGATTTCAGTTTTCATGGAGAAAACCCATCTATATATCGAGACTCGAGAGTATGGAGTAAATAAATTATTTCGGTGCATTTTCCGGTAAAACTAAAGTTCTTGATTTGTTCCTGATGTTTTCAGAGTCTCAGAGAGTGATCTCATATGACGTATCATCTCTCTCTCTCTCTCTCTCTCTCTCTCTCTCTCTCTCTCTCTCTCTCTCTCTCTCTCTCTCTCATGGCAGATTAATAATGCATGTAGATGTCAACTCTACTATCAAAGGGAAGGAGAAAATGAACATGCAAAAAAAAAATGTGTTTTTCCCTTTTGTCGGGGCTAGAAAATTTACACCACATGCACGGCCAAACAGTCAATAAATGAAACGTGCGTACCTCGTTCAGAATGCACTTAAAGCAACCATCGGATGCCACCAAAGTCACATTTGCCTCATTCTGGAAATATGTCTGTTCACGTTATTATTTATAGCAAATTGATTTTCACACTCCATTTTTTATTGATGATGTTCTAATTTTAACTTGAAGTTAATAGTAATTTCATGAATAAAATGGAGCGTCATCAGTAAAAAGTGGAGGGCAAATATCAATTTCCTTGTTTAAATGGTATTCAGATCTAAAAATACACATTATTCAAGACAACCGATCTCTCTTAATTTTGTTATCTGAATGGTATTTTTAGTTTTCTAAGTGGAAACAAGTGGGCATCTTTTACTATCTAAATGGTATTTTTGATATTTTTAGTGGAAACTAGTGGTATCTTTTGTTATCTAAATGGTATTTTTTGTATCTGTAACAGAAACTAGTGCTGTATTTGGCGTCTATCTAAAGACAAAAATTATAGCCTGAACTCACCTCTATGAATCATACCACACCACATGATCAGTAGCATACTACACTTGTATATACAACTGTTATGGATGTTATAGAACGTACATGGTGAAAAAAGTTTGACGGATTAATAGTGAAGTGGTTATACACTTCTATAGCATATGTAGATTCAACAAACGCTGAAAATAAATTGAATAAGGATTATAAAAAAAAACCCAAAAAGCCTAGTGGAGTAATCAAAAATCTTACGCATGCTACCGTAACCATAATTTTTTTTTTTCGTACTTGTCACTAATTCAGTTAATTTGATTTAGATGGTCAGTCATAGCAGCTCACTTACCGAAGAGAACCGATAACGAGATCAAGAATCACTGGAACACACACCTCAAAAAGAGGTTAACCAAATTGGGAATCGATCCAGTGACTCATAAGCCGAAGAGCCATGCCCTCGGTCCCGACCAGTTGAAGGACGCCGCCAACCTCAACCACATGGCTCAGTGGGAGGGTGCACGGCTTGAAGCCGAAGCCCGACTCGTTCGGGAGTCCAAGCTACAAGGTCCCAATCCTTTTCAAACACAACTTGGCTCCTCGGGTTCAGCTCAGCTCATTTACGAAGCAACAACTACAGCACCACTGCCGCTTCAACCACTATGTTTGGATGTTCTAACAGCTTGGCAGGGATCATGGCTAAAAGCACCAAAATATAATGACTTTGCGACCCGTACCTTTGCCGCCACTAGCAGTTCTCTTGACTCTCTTACATCTGTGTTCGACTTCTCCAAAAAAGGTAATGTCATACAAAAAGAATTGCTCTCTATATCTATTTCCCGGACGTTATCAAAACAGAAAAGAATTGCTCTCTATCGAACTATATATAGATTAACACATAATTATGTGACATTTTTTGGTTATTCTTTTTTCAATTTAAAACTCTAATAGCTTGGGCTCATAGTGTCAAAAAAACCACGACTGCAATATTTCATTTTTTATCAAGCTTCTGGATGGTAATTATTGACTCGAAAAATCTTTTTTTTTTTATTATAGAAAACTGATATATATATGTGTGTGTGTGTGTGTGTGTGTGTGTGGTACGTGAACCTGTTTTTTGGCGCTATATGTATATCAACAAATTTTCGGAGGTTATTATTAATCGTGCTAATTTCTTTGGAAGTAATAAATTGAAGTCTACCACATGAGCCATTTGGGCCGCCCGAGTCAAAACTCAACAAAATATGTGGCGGAATGGTGATCCACTGCTAAAGCCGAAGTTGCTGCCAAAAAATAGCAAAGCCAGATTTTGTTGTCAATTTTGACAGCAACTTTGGCTTTTGCCAAATCTCTTACTTCATCCGCTATAGTAGATACATATTAAAAAACGAGATAAGTTTAATATAAGGACACTGATTTTGACACTCTAAAAATATATGCATGTGCTCTACTTTGTACTGAATGTTAACATGCAGTGCAAAGTGAAACGCCTGAGTACAAAAGTGGAACGCGAAAATCAATTTCCTTAATTTAAGGGTCTATTTTGAGATCATGCCAAATGTTGCAAAACGAGTACAGATGGTACAATGGCGTTTTGACACTGTAACAGGCCACAATGGCTATGACAAAGCTATCATGGCACGTACAGTTGGACTTGCTCCAACAAGAAAATATTACTACTAGTAAAGAATTAACTTCTGGTTTTTCCGATAAAATGAAAGTCTGAAGGGACTCTTTTTTTTTTTTTTTTTCATAAGTTGTGACAGAACATTTTTCTTGGCAATAGCTAACACTGGATAATTTTCCAATACAGGTGAAGCCTGCATGATTATGAACGCAGGGGCTGACTTGGAAATAACAAATGATTTTCAGGATCCAAAGGAAAGAATGGACATTGAACTATTGCAGCTTCAGGGCTTGGGATATTCCACAGATCATGATGACTACCCTATGGCTACAGGAAATGAAAGCATCCTGCTTCCAAATTTTACGGAAGCAGCAGTGCTTGGCGATATGTGGTTCGACAGTTCTAATCAACTGTACCAGTCCATCGCCAGCGAAAACTCCGGTATGGTCGCCGGAACTTGCTGCGGCAATCTCGAAGAGAACAAGAATTACTGGGACAGCATCTTGAATTTGGTGAATTGTTCGCCATCGGGTTCGCCGGTGTTTTGAACGAGACGGGATTCTCCGTACTAATTTCTTGTACGACACGATAAGAAAATGAGTTTTCTTATCGTCCCGTACAAAAGTGATTTGCGACAGATTAACAGGGAAATGGGTCAGATGATCTGTTTAATTAGGTTTAAATGACATTAGGCAAAAAAAAGTTAGGAGAGGTAGAGAGGAAAAGCAGTTGTTGTAGATTGCACTTTGCAATTCTAAGCATTGCTAAATAATAATAAAGCTTAAGTTAGAAGTGTTAGGTAATTTATTGTAACTGCTCATATCATCCCCAGTGGTGTTGTGAAATGCATTTTAGTGTTATAAAGTAGTTGTCATATCCTCCACCCAGCTTGGTCTGGTTTTGAATCATTGTGAGCTCACTTTCGATTCTCAACAACGATCGAAAGTGAAAATCCTTCTTATTTTTTTATTCAGCAGAGAAGTACGTTCCAGAAAAAAATTTACCTTGATTGAACATCTAGCAGTCATGTATCATGTTTACGTTTGTGGAAGACAAAAGCATCAATAGCTATATATTTATACACGGAGTAGTTTACTTTGGCAGAGGACAAAAATCTACATTTGTAAATTGTTTAGAGCAATACAATTGATGTCTGATTAAGTCAATACTCTCACCATCCCATGTGGGGGACCTCTGGGGCTCGCATGGTTGTGAGTGTGTGTGTCATGAGTGTTTGTGCATTTTTTTATTTTTTATTTTTTGAAACGCAGATGATGTCAATTTGGGGTATATAATGCGTGCGTGCGTACCCATTTTGCTCTCATAAAGAACTAAAGAAGGCATGGACCACCCTTGAGGGTTGCTTCTGGGAGGTTTTTGCTTTATGGGGGTAAAGCCAATAAAGCATTAGTTCATTTCAAAAAACAAAAATATAAAGCATTAGCTTTCGGAAAGTAAAAAAGATGCTGCTAAAAAAGCATAATCTTATTGTCATCTCATTTTTCGGAAAGAAAAACATACTGCAATCCTTGTTTTGGTGTGAATGGTCTGCCTAACCAGATCGGAGAGGAAAATAGTCGAGATGCATGTAATTAAGCTAACCCAAACACTCCTGAATGTCAAATTGAAAAAAGAAAATGAGAAGCAACCCTTTTGAGTTATACTATCGGTCTATCGCAGGTGGTACGTTCCATAACCTAAAGTACTAGATAACAGCGATAATGGGATGTACCTGCTAGAAAACGATTCTTAGAACGCAGTAATGATGCGTACGAATTAGACAGAAGAAAAAAATGCAAATCCTAGGAGACGGAATTAGGGTTTACCTCTCTTCTGTAAACACGATTGCTACACTAATCTGGTCCGGTTTGCTTGAAACCGTTCGACTACTGTCATCTGAACTCAATCAAACCCATCTTCTACCCTAGTATCTTCTAGCATACGCAACCTCTGTGTTCTCTCTTTCATGGCCCAACTTTGTATGATATGAAATTCTGTGAAAACCTAGAGAACGTAATGACATACACTAAGGACCTAACAAATAATAAGTCTGGACTTCGAGTGCAAATAAAAAATCCTAATCCTTATTTCAATATTACGAGCTTCATGTTCTTAAATACTTATTAATCTCCTTACATTAAGATTACAGATATTTTTTAATTAAAATAAATTATTGGCAATTATATTTAATCAACATCTTACAAAATTTGTATCTACTGCTATTGCAAACACGCCAATTGAGTATACATGTAACATGTCATGATGGTAGTGCTCAAATACATGACTAGTGTAATCTGTATTACTTATAGAGAGATGACAAATATCACAGTGTAGGCCGTTTCACTTTCTCTAAAAAAACAATTTTTAAAAAGAAGATAATTTCAAACTCAAAAATCATGTGTTTAAGCAAATAATTTTTTTACCAAAAATTACGTGTTTAAACAAATAATTTTTAAACAGGATAAAAAAAATTAAAAAATTATTTTTTATTTTCATTATATTTGAGTTTAAAATTATCTTTTTTTTGAAAAAGAGGGTAATTGGAGAAAATGGAACGGGCCCACTATCACATTATTTTATTTTTTAAAAAAGACCCTCACAAGGAAAAACTTTTTTTTTCCAAGGAAAACAAAATATTCCCTATGAGCATAATACAGGCCCAACATATTTGAAAAAGGCCCAGAAAACTAAGGCAAATGCGTCATTTCTCACAAGGTCCACCAAGAAATGTGAGGTTTAAGTTTGCAAACAAATAATTGACAATCAGGCATTCCACCTCTATTTATGTACTCGTATAAAGTACTTACGCTAATTATTCGTATTACCATCCAGCTAAATCTGGATGCATAATTTTCTGAACATGAACATAAACTAACTAAAAATCGCCAAAGAAAATTGCTCAACCATACCACACCAATCTGAAAAACATTGGAGTAAATAATCAAAGCCAAATGCGTCATTTCTCACAAAATAAGTCTTACAACAAGTGGGATCTCTCTCTCTCTCTCTCTCTCTCTCTCTCTCTCTCTCTCAAAAATAATAGCAGCAAAAAAAGTACAGAAATTCCTGTCTAATACCTAATTGAAGGAAGCCCTGCTCTATTATAAGAGCAATAGGATGAATATAACAATGCAAGTGATTGACTGAAACTATGACAGTATCCAAAAACGATGCAAGTCATATTCAGCCAAAATTTTAACAATAGAGAGAGACCATGAATCTGATCCATTGCTTCCGACTTGCCAGCTGAAAACAAAGAATGAATAAATTTGTGAAGAGAGTGAAAAACAGAAGAGGATGCGGGACTTTTTTTTCCTGGACAAAACCAAGTAAGACGAAAATAAAGGCGGCAAAGCACAGAGATAAATAGCATGTTAACCTGGAATAAAGATGTGCGCAGAATACCATATTAGCCTGTCTCAAGCTTCTTTCCGTGTTATCCTGGCATTCAATGAGCAAAAAGAATTTAGAAAACGTCCTAAGATCATAAGCGCGCGAATTTAGAGAAGTATGAACCTGTTTCAACCGTTTTCCTTGATACTGTTAGATATAGGTGTACTCAGTGGAGTTTGTATCAAGATACCTTAGTGTTATGCAGATCAATACAAGTAATGAAGTAGCCTAATTCATGGAAACCAAACCAAACTAACCAGGTTGGCTACATGAATCGTTTTTTGCCATCATGCTCTGATCAAAGAGCTATATGACTAATAAAATCTAATATTAAAATTCATCCCTTCTTGATGCATCTCTTGTAAAATTTAAGCGTTCCCTTCCCCTTTCACTTTCATTAACAGTAATTAAGCAAGCAAACTCCAAACAAGTACAGGAGTCAATTTAAGCATTCCCTTCCCCTTTCACTTTCAGTAACAGTAACTAAGCAAGCAGACTCCAAACAAGTACTCTGGTTGTTTTGGGAGTTTGAGCTTGAGCCAAATCATATCATACTTTCAGACCCCCTTTATTTATATTGTGAAATTGGGTCGAGCCGGAGCTGATTCCTTGCTTGCATCCCTTTCGTTTTCTTTGTAGGGTCAAGGCGACTTGCTATTGTTACACTATGAACTATCGAGGTGGAAGAAGTCTGCCGAGACTACTCTTATTGCCTGGCCTCCTGCTGAAAGGGTACAGAACAGGGCCGGGTAGGCCAAATGATAGAAAACCTATACTGCGACGATCCACACTGTCACAGCCCTACTCATTCTTTTTCTTTCTAACTACGAATTCCATTTTCCTTTTCAGTCTCGCCTCCTCGGATTTCCTTATCGATTAGTAGGGCGAGTTGTCTTTCACCATGAATAGATGCCGCTGGGTACAATTTATACCTATAGGACATGTTTCACACCAAGATTGCAATTCCAAAATTCTGAATCCATGGTATAAGGAAGCATGTGGCCCCGCATGTTCCTCGGGATTAGTTCCAAGTTTGTTGTGCAGGACTAGATATGTAACTGCCTAACTGGACTAGAGGGGAACTATTTGCCCACTTTATAACCTCCGTAAGAGATTACCCAATACCACCTGGGAGGGTGGTATTTGGTTAATCCAGACCTTTGAGATTATGTCCGTCTTCATCCAACGGTCAAAATGATTCTCGACTCTTTATTCCACCCTTTATCCCACCCAAATCAAAAGCAGTACAACTAATTCCGTACTACATTTAATCCCATCTATTATCCAGGGGAACCACAGGTCCCCTTCATCCCCATATCCTCAATCCCATCTTTTCCAACCCTTCCACAAAATAATCCAGTCTAGAATAAGAATAGAGATGTTGCATAAATTACCAATATCATGAAGCGGGTGTTTTTCCTCTCTTTCTTTTTTCCTCGATGTACCCTTATCGAGTTTTCTTAATAAAAAAAATTTTGCTGATCCAAAAAAAATGACCTACCTACTGGAAACAATTAGCAAAGATAAGGTAAACCAAACTTCAACAATGTTTTATATCAGCCTCTGTATGTCAAGGATGATAGATGCGCGCACACACACACACAAGAGCTGACAAGCCAAACCCTACAGAGTGGCATCTGACAAGAATGCGCGGGCAGATCAACAGTCCCATTCAAGTTGCATGGCAAAAACCCAAAATTCTCACCTGAAGCAGTATATTCCAAGGGCTGTTGTTATATCGTGAATGACTGATGTGGCAAAGTGCAAATAGAGTGCAGCTGAGTCCATCAAAAGAAAACAGTCAGCCGCAAAAATTACGAATATCATGAAGCCTATGATTGTATCAAGGAACACCATCACCGACAGAATTGAAAATGTACATAATGTAAGTAGCTATTATGCATCCTGGAAAAAATAAGGCAACAAAAGCACGCCTAAGGTCCTATTTAGTATACCACAAGAACTGTAACCACTTAGGAGACAAAAACAAAAATCAAGCCGTAATCTAAAACAGAACTTTTCCTTTCTTTATCGCAGAATAATAGCATTCTGAAAAATGACTTAATTCGAGAAAAAGGACAAGGGGAACTTCAAAAAATTGGCAGTACACATAAAATGAAAGGCAAAAGTCACCATACCTGTGTATGCACAGTACAAAAGAAGAACCCATCTCTCATCAACCAAAGGAACCCTGCCAGAAAAACACAAACTTTCACAAGTGCTGAGAGAACAATTACTGACAACCTCAACTGCATGCCAATACTCATCTTTGTACAATTGGACTACTATACAAATTCTTCATAGATCAAGGCCATTGCCATAGAAATAAAGATAAACACATACCCATCATTCAATCTGGCAGTGAGAGCATTTGCAATGCCGAAGGGAAGAAACAACAATGACTGCAAAAGGAAGCAACACAAACTCACAACAGGTACCACAAAAGTTAACACAAATTTTGGATGTCAGGAAGCATGGTAATGTGCACAGAAATTGATTTGATCTCTAGGCCTGCCCTTTCTGATGCTTTCGGCTTTGATTTAGGGGCATGGTTTCGCAGTAAAACGTCCCTTTAGCTCTTTGGTACTTCGAGGTATAGGGGGCCACTGTTCCAATGGTATTCCGAGAGCAACCACTTTGTGCATATATTGCCAAAGGAAGACAAAAAAATAAAAACAAAAAACTGAAATCGCACATACTTTTAAATCTACGCATTACTTCATCAATATTGGACTAGAAAATGCAACATACCATGCACATACTAGTTTTCAAGCCCTTGGGTTCATCACACAAGTGAGACAATATCAACCTTCCCTGCCAAAACAAGCTAAAATTCAGAAATTATCAATAAAAAAGTTGGCTTGTACAAGGATAATACTCAAATTGTGATTCCCAAATTTTGCAACAGGGAAACTTGTGTTATAATGCAATCGAGAACATCAACCATGCATATCAAACATAATCAACTATTCAACACTAATATATGAGTGCATGTTAAAGTTTGAGTGATCACTAGAAGCACATAGTACACTGGTAAGATACACGTGCATTATAGGCAATATTTTATGTACTCAGGCGGTGGCGACAAGCTCATTAAGCATTCAAGATTTAAAGGTACATTCTAGAATATCCGGATCTATGAATTTCAAGAAAAATGAACCCATCGCACCATCCGCTTGTACGAATTTTACTTGGCCCATAGACTTTCTCAAATTTCGGAGGTATTTGGGGGCCACTGTTTCAGAGGTTAAACTTTCTGAGAGCAGCCATTTTTTGCATATATTGCCTAAGGTTTAGGTCTATCTATAGTTGTCCCCCGCCCATAGCCGCATTGATTGGGGAACACAGGGGTATGGTGGTGCAATCCACTCTAATTTAAATTGAAGGATTTAATCTCTGTTTCGTGCCAATACAAGTGTAAAATTCATCATGGATGAACGTACCAAAACACAAGATCATAATGGAAGTAACACGTGTGTAGGTTCAATGTACCCAAAGAGCAGTTCCTGGGCTTTAAAATCAACCAAACCAACAAGTAGTATGAGTAGGTTAACAAGTAGGAGCTGAGGCGAAACATTATTCACATAGGTCCATATCCATAATAAAGATCTATAGATGATCCATGTAAACAATTCATATCAAACTGTTTAGAACAGAAATGATGTCATTGCCACTGTTTAAAGATTGGATTAGCGCATATCTTACCACAAGAAACCCAAAAGCGAGTCCAGTTCCAATTATAACTAAATGTGGGTAGTTCCTTATTATATCTTCTGGAGACAAGTAATCCCTGCACAATAGATAAGAGGCATAATTTACTACATATGACAAACTATAATCCTTAAGCTAACCATGTAAAACTAACATAGATAATAACATACCACAGCAGGACTCCTCCCAAGAGCACAACGAATGGGCCAAGCTGAAAACAAAAAGTGACGAGACATAGATACTAAGAAAATTGATTACTAATAGATGAAGCATTCAGTAATAACAGGGTTTACCATCGCCAATGCCAGCAGCATATTTCCTTTCCTCGCCTGGACAACCTTGTAGACATTCTGCACACTGCACAAGAGCAGAACATCATGTAATGGAGGATCAAGCTCAACACTTGTTAAGAACTCATAAACTCCAGCTTTGGTATGAGCTTAAATGTTAAAACCTCAGACCAAAACACGAGCTCATACGAAGCCTGTACTGGGGATGATTATAAGCTAACTCAAGACAGTGAGGTTTGTAAGCCAAATATGCTACATGACTCAGACAGCTGATTGATATGGTCATTTATGTACGTCCACAACAACAAACACACGAAGCATTCCTGTTTGTTAGTGACAACAAGGGTGATGAAAAGTAGTGCATGCCAACAGTGTCAAATTTGCGACTGAACCCTGTCCTGCAACTTCTGCCCAAGTCTAAAACAATGTACGAGTCCTTCGCACATAACATGGAATAGTACTCCAGAGATCACAGAGGCAGAGGAAGAGGAATTTGGGGGCTTTTGGAGGGAGTGACATGAGTACATTATGTGTTGCCATAATAAGGAATAAAAAGAAGTTTGACTATAAAAAAAAATGAAGTACTTACTTGCATGCAATTGTTGGAATAACAGCAAAAACTACCATTAGAAACAGCATAACTTTGTTTGTTGGGATTTCTGAAGCAAAAAAATAAATAAAGAACAGCAAAGTAAAATAAAAGCAAGTAGAATCAAACAAATAAGGAATTCACCACAGCAAGCAAAACGACACTATCATGTAAAAGAAAATAACCAAGAATTATGCCAATCCATAAATTGAGCCTAAAAGTCAAATAAAAGAAGGGAGCAATAGTAGGCATGATCAGATATCAATACATATTGGTTACAATTTTGTCCCTCTTTCTTGAGCAAAGCTTTGCCAGTATCTTACTCTATTACCCAAATACGAAAGGAACCAAGAAGATTCTTGGTCCGACCCTTTTCTCCTGACAACAGAAATGAAACCTTACAAGTGGAATCCTGGTAGGGATGGCCATCTCGGCCAATCCGGCCGTATCCGATCCGTTATCCGTTCCGAATGGATCGGATTTTTTGGAGATTTTTCGGATATTGGGGCGGATTCGGATTTATTTTTCAAACAAAATTCGGAGATCGGATCGGATTCGGAGGTAAGTCTGCCTCCGATCCGATCCGCCCCGAATCCGATATCCAATCCGCCTCCGAATATCCGACTATATAAATACCTCTTATTTTTAGGGTTAGTCAATAGTCAGTCTCCTACCCAGCCGATTTCACTTCACACAACCCTCCCCTTCCCTACCCTCGCCCATGACTTCTCCCCCTTCTCTCTCTCTCTCTCTCCTCCCCAACCCCCCTCCCTCTCTCTAAAAAAACCCCCGGCAGCGGAGAGATACGGCAATCTCCCCTTAGAAACGCGGAAGCAAGACTCCCTCTCCATGTTAGTTTTATTTGTTTTTTTTTTTTCAATCTGTTAGTTTTTTATTTATCGAGTTCCAATCTTTTCTTTTCTTTTTCCCAAATTCGGATTCGGATCTCCGTTCTCCGTTCGGAGCGGGGATGGAGGACAAAATATATATCCGTTCGGAGTTCGGGGCGGATTCGGAGGGCGGGTGGAGGGTTCGGATTCGAATTCGGATATTGCAATATCTGCCTCCGATCCGCCCCGTTGCCATCCCTAAATCCTGGCCCCTAAATGACTAATGGTTAGAAACACCATGAGCATAGAAATATGTCCACCTCACTAGCCAAGAATATAAATAAAAAGCAGAATAAATTTATCAAGCAGGAGACAACCAAGTTTGGGCAACCAAGATAAGTTGGTCAATGTAATCAAAAGAAATCAGATCACATAAATCAGTCAGTTACATTGCACATAAACACTATTGAAACCTTTCAAAACAAATAACAATCTCAGGTATAAAATTCACAAAATTAAGGTTCAAAATCTCTCCATTATTCAGATACTTTTCAAAAGCAGGACTGTGAAGCGAGCACATATGAACAAAATTACACGTATAGAACACAGATGTGCAAACCCGAAGTGGAAACATCCATCAATAAAAGCCGCCTAATTTTTCTCACAAAGGACTGCAAAGATCAAATTTAAGGTGGCCATCTATCCATAGGCATCCTGTACCATCTACAAGTCATACCACTTATTACTGGAATCCAACTCAAAAAAGGCAGGGACTTTCCAAAAGGCTGAACCCACCACCCACCACCTGAAAAAGAAATGGAACATTCTTTTAATAGTATAAAAAAAAAATATTTAGCGAACAAGAACTTTTGCAATCAATGTCTATATCGAGTGCCTTAATGACGTAAAAAAACCATACCAACTATAGCTGTAAAGAAATGGACCAAATATATAAGCATCAGACCCTCTGTAGGCCCATTTACTGCCGGCAGAATAAGTGTATTGGTGAAGTAGCTACAAAACAAAAGAAAAGTTCATAGCAATATTAATTCAATAACTGAAAGCAAAAAATCATTTAACAATAAGCTCAATCAAAACATCAGGGGCATAAACCATTTATTAATCACCAAATCAAATCACATTAGTTCAATAACTAACGGCCGTGCAAAATCATGCATAGCTCCCTCAGAAGACAATGGCCAGAAAACACGACCTGCATGTTCATCATACCATAGTACCATATGTCCTAAGGAACCACTTGAAAGCAAAAATTCGACAACATCCATCTACCTTTCAATTTACAAATGAACAAATAGCAAAAGTCCCACTTGGCAAAAGAGATGTGCAAGGCTGAATAAGTTTGTAATAAGGCAAAATGGAGTTAGCAATTATTAGTTAGACCACTTACTGCTCCCATGTTGCAAGATAAAATGGAACAGCTGAAATCACCCAATACCAGAAAGTAAGCCCTCCACACATAGCAGTGTTCCCAAAGGCCAAGGCCTCAAACTGAGAAACAAAACCATAATCAAAACATGAAGGAGACACATTTGCCATGGTCACCTAAAGAAAACTAAATAACAGAACTACATACCGCACAAGCAAGTGCATCACAGCCTGCATTAGTTCATCAATGCCAAGAAACATACTCAATTAGTAAACCACACTCGTACATGATAAATGGAAAAAGGAGGAACTGTACAAGCAAGAACAATCACCATGGTCAAACAATTCCCCCAATGGGCTAGAGGAATTTGTCCTTCTAGCTTGCTTCCCATCAACAGCATCAAAAGTCTGGCGGGGTTGTTGAAGGACAAAACATAGATTAAGAAAATAAGGAAATTCTGAATTTTATGAGAAACACAAAACACAAGTTCTATAAAATGCCTTCTAGGGTCTAATGAAACTAAAATATTAGTTTCCAGATGCCATTATTTAAGAAACCAGTAATCACGGTAGAATATTTGTGAAACTGTACAGTGCCCGGATGCACGAAAAACAAACCACAATAGCAACCAACAGCAGCCATTACACTTAGCAAATTATTAAGACCAGAAAACAAGTTTTCTTTAAACAAAGGTAAAAAGGAGCACAAGGGAAGAAAAAGAGATAAGACTGACAAAAAGACTTATAATTCACAAGCTGGCATAGTTGTCAATAAAAGAAAACACGCGCATAAACTACAAGCACATGGCAGCACAGAAAGATAAACTACTGGTAGAGGAATTTAAATGAACCTGATACAAGAAGAGAAGTAATCCGTGCGCAAAATGAACCCATCTTGGAGGAGCTGTATCCAATCGGGGTGAATATATCTACAATACATCCATGGGAAGAAAAATTACAGACGGAACACTTCTCCCACAAAATCATTTCACCTGAGATGCTTGACCTGCCATGATACTCAAAAACACAGAAAATGACCCCAAAAATTGGATGTAATTTTGCATCCAACAACAGCAAGGGACTTCGATTAATAGTAGTACTGTGAAAGTTGTGGCTTTTCCAAAAGCATACTCTCTGTAAAAACTACAGATTTCATGTTTCTCACATGGATGAACTTTGTACTGCTCCATCAATAATATTGGGGGAAACGCTACAGTCTTAACGTAGGATTTACTACCATTATCACCATTCCATGAACTATATTAGGCCTACATCCTGACTTATATACCCATTCAATATATATGGACGGAATACTTCTCCCACAATCATTTCACCTGAGATGTTTGGCCTGCCATCATACTCAAAAACACAGAAAATGACCCCAAAAACTGGACATGATTTTGCATCCAACAACAGCAAGGGACCTGGACCAGTAGTACCACTGTGAAAGTAGTGGCTTTTCCAAAAGCATACTCTCTGTAAAACTAAAGATTTCATGTTTCTCACATCATATGGATGAACTTTGCTGTCATTTGATTTTCAGATCACAGCAACCTTTATATTCCCATTCAATATATGTTCTGTCATCCGTAACATTTGATTTGCTGGCATACTTGGTTTTGAGAGTGACTTAGCTGTCATTATTGCCACCGCTAAGCTGGTGCTTTTTCACCACTTAGATGAACAGGATGGCTTGATTGCCTTGACATACAAAACTAGATCTTCAGTCTCTTAAACACTGTTGTACATTCTTTTTGTTTAGTTTTGACATGCAAAATAGTGATAATTTTTTTACCCTCGCGTCATATTTTGTACACTTTTAACTACCTAGAAATAATTGTATGTGTGTCGTTTCCCTCAACTCGTAGAACTTTCAAACTGCACAAAGACAGAAAGTAAATCATGGGGCAACTTCCTCAACAAAGTTTCATACTGTATGCAGACTAGCACAGCAATAAAGCAGTTCAACGACCTGAGATCTTGATTGTGATTTTTGGGACCTTTTCTTCAATTCAGTGAAACCATTGATAGATGGTTTACACTAACTGAGACATGTTCTGACATTCAGTTGTTCCATATTGAGACAAGATTGGTTATAGAACATGTCGCGACTTATTCGCAACCTATGAAGCACCGACACCTCTAGAGGTCGACAAATCGCAATGTCGGACACAGGGACACGCAGGGACACATATGGGACACGCCACACGCCACGTGGCGTGTCCAATAATTTAATTTAATTTTTTTTACGGGAACACCGGGGGGGAACACTGATGCGGACACGGCAGGGGCCAAACTGTAATGTTTTAAAAAAATTGGGGGCCAAACTGTAATTATAAAAAATTTGGGGCTCAAACTGTAATTTTTTAAAATTTTGGGGCCAAATTGTAATTTTAAAAAAAAATTCTGGGTGTCAAACTATATTTATTGATAAATAAATACGTGGCATGTCCCCCGCCGTGTCCGTGTCCCTATTTTTTTAGAATTCCCGTGTCCGTGTCCGTGCATCATAGTTCGCGACCATCAAAAAGGCTCATATACTCGAAACTCCAATCAAAGAAAGAATGGTACCAACTCCATTTAATTTCCCACAAAAGAAATACTCCCTCTGCCCCATAACTTTACTCCATTGTGGGATTTTTCAACATTTTATGGAGACGTGAATCTGCATCCAAACTCCAATTGGAAGGCATTAATTACCAACAATCCCCAAGGGAAGGTTTTGGAAAACTAATGCTTTGTTTGAATTGATGTTTGAAATTTTTTTTGAAAAATAGTAGGGGTAATAAGTGGAGGAGAGAGAGGGAGAAATGTTGGAAGTAGGAGGAATCTAGGAAGAATCTAGGGGGAATTTTTTTAAAAATTCTTTTTGAAAAGAGAAGAGAACAAGTCATAAACCTTTTGTACTTACTTTTCAAAGAAACCTACCAATTTAGAACATCCAACAACAAAGATGGACAACTAAATTGGGACGGAGGGAGTATAACCAAAGCAGGACAGATGTTTATTGATTATTTTTCCCTTTTTCCAAGTCTTCAACAGAATTCTAACGAGATAAAATCCAACAGTGAAACTACTATCTCTAAACTAAGAAGCACAGACACAGACACGGGACACCGATACAACACGACATGGAAATGTGGATAGGTCATTTCTTCAAAAATTAGGACACGACGAATAGAAATATGTTTTACTACGCCTGTATCTTATAAATTCTTGTGAAAGTCAAAAACATTATGTGTAATAAATTAAGATTAATACTACAAAACACAAACCAACGATCCCTATATAAGTATACATAACCTATGCATTGATGGCAATTTTCACTCTAAGCCGAGCTTTAAAATTTTCTGTTAATCTATTAATGTGTAATGTGTTACAAGAGTATCCCAAGCGTGTCCTAGAGTATCAAAACTTGTCCAAGTAAAAAGAATATAATGAAAAATCAGACACGTATTTAGGCATGCCTGACGTGTTCGGAGAGTATCACGTTGTGTCAGCCACCGATACGTGAGGCCGGTAGATACATGAGGCCAGTAGATGTGCATGTGCTTCTTAGTCTCTAGAGGAAGTGATAAAAACTTACCTCATCTATATTCATCACACAAACCTGTGATTCAGGAAAATTTATAAAGCTAAAGAAGAACATCGATTTCTAAAAAATTCAGAAGCAACACAAGTTATCAAAGCTACATGTTTCCATAAGAAAGGTAAATCTAGTCTCATGCAATTAGAATTCTCAATCACAGAATCAACACAAACCCTGAGCAATTGAGAGAAGACACTAATTCTTTCTTTTTTTCCCAAGACATACAACTGGACAATATTTTAGCATTGGAGTTCTCAGCTGTTGTAGAAATTTTCATTCTCACGAAGGCGCCACAGGGAAATGACAGAGGCTGCAAAGAACAAGTGGGATTGTGGGAGAGAAAGTAGAAAGGCAATATTGCCCGAAGCAACCCAAATACATAACTACACAGATCTGGATGGTTTGAGAAGAGATGATTTTGTTCCTTTGAGAAGCTTACATACTTGCTAATGGATGAGAATATTGGAGATCCAACAGTCCTTTTACACAGAAAACTAACTATAAAAACATGAGAGAAACATGCATCCTGGTTTCAATACATCATACTTAGATTAAACTACCAAATTTTTTTACCCTCAATGAAGGTTCATGCAGAAAGCATAACAAGACGGAAAGAAACATAAAAACTAGCGAGCAAAATAGGAGAAAAGGGTATTCATAGTCAACTACAAAACCACAATACAGATGGCATTACTAATCAAAATATAGAAAAGAAAACGTGTTTAAGGTCCAGAATGTAACTTACATAACTAAGCAATGCAGATATGACCAAGAAAATGAATCCTGTGAGAGTAATCTGAAAAGGAAAGAAAAGAGCAATAATCTGAGTAAAGAAGGCAATAAAAAATTTTGTTCACGCAACCTTGTCCAGACACTCTGAATAATCAAAACATAACCAGATAAGTCAGCTGAGAATGTATTACCATATTCGGTCTGGAAAGCATCCACATGTGCAAACACAGCAAAGAGAAAAGGAAAAAAAGAAGTTAGTTAGTTTGAGTGAGTGAGTGAGAGCTTATGAAGTTCCACAGCAAAGTCTGACTACAATGAGCTACCAGTAAGTTTCGAGATTCCAAGTTCCCTTAACATGGCCTCAGTAATTAACCAATCATTGTTTCTAAACGTGTTCAAAATCAAAGTCAAAACAGATGGGAGCTAACACAAACCTCTAAAATAAATTCCAAGGTAATCTGGTAATCAAATCAAAACAAAACAATAAAGATGCTTAGAATGACTTATCACAACAACGAGACTCCAATTTTTTCCTCTCCGTACAAACGAAGCGAAACAGACAGAAACATGTGGTAACCAATTTCACGGCCATCTTAATCTTATACTTTTAGTGACAACTTGTAATACACGCCACTAAAAAGTGCATACCATATGCCCCCACAATCCACCACAAACATTCGTTGGGAACACCACGAAATATAATACCGATGCCTAACCTTTCTGACCACAAAATCTCATAAGCAAAAAACCATGTTACCATTCACCTATATAGCACCGACACCTCTAGAGGTCGAGGTATAGCCGTGTCTAACACAGGAACACGGGGACACCGCTAGATACATGTCCGACACGCCCCATGGCATGTCCAATTATCTAAGTTAATTTTTTTAGGGGGACACGTATGGGGACACAGCAGGGGTGTAAGTGTATTTTTTTTTTTTTTTTTAAAAATTTTGAGGGTAAGTGGGTAACTATGTTATTGCTGAAATGTTTTGGGTTTAAGTGTAAGTTAACCTACAAAAACAAGTCGAGAAGAAACCCTAGCATCAGATTCCTCTCATCCATTTCGTTTTGTAAACATTTTGGCCTTGTTTGGTTTCCATATTTGGGTATTTTAGTTTTGGTAATGGGTAGAGAGAGAAATAAGATAATGATTGAAAATATGGGTAATGAGTAAAGAGAGATAAAGAGATAAGTGAAAGTAATAATTAGAGAAATATGGTAATGATTGAGGAGAGAAATAGAAGAGAAATAGGGTAATGATATGAAAACAAAATTAAAAAGAAAAACGAACAAAGCCTTTGCAATGTAAACTTGGAAAAAAACATATACAGTTACACACACACTGAGAGAGAGAGAGACGTGGCGTGCCCCTACCGTGTCCATATCTCCATTTTTTTAGAATTCTCGTGTCCCTATCCGTTTCTGTATCGTATCTGTGCTACATAGCCATTCACCACAAACCTCGTAATTTTCTGATGGCACAGGGCTGTGTACCATAGAATTTTATTTTTTAGTATAACTCAAAGATTTCCGAATAAGCTTGCACGCAACCCATTAATCTTAGGCAACCAATAGCACCGTCCACCAGCAAGGGATACATTTAAAGTCGGGACAAATCCCCCTATAGCCTGAACCCAAGAGTTAATAAGCTTCAAACCCGACACCTAAACCTAAGAAGGAGCAAATCTTAACACTGTCTGGAACTTGGGGTAAGTGAGAGAAAATAATTAAGAAGGAAAATAGGGAGAAAAAAAATTGTAAGGGACAAAATACTTGAAATTGCTATTTTCTACCCTCATTCTTTCCAAACCAAACAATGGAGGGAAAAATAATAATTTAATTTTTTTCCCTGTTTTTTCTTCTTTTCCACAAGTTCTGAAACAAACCGAATTGACCACCAGGCCTACTTCGGGGTTAACTCTCCAACCAAAATCTCAACAACGAAAAAAAATTATTAATAATAATAATAACAAAAAAAACGTATTTATATCTTTTTCTGGTTTTAGCTACGAAGACGAAAGTTTATGAACACTTTCAAACCCCACCTCCACAAACACCAGTAAGACAAATTATTTAAAACCTGAGTACAAAGTTTCTATTATGCAATACAGACGTTTAAATCGAACACTTACGGCATCCAGAGAGGGAAAAAGTTGACGACACGGCTCCAAAACGGCTGCAAGACGTATTTCGCGACGAAGGAATGATCCACCCCGCTGTACTTGTATCTATGCAGCGCACCGATCCCATGAGCCCCTATGTATCCCATTTTTTTTTCCCTCAATACAAATCTCCCTTCTCCTCTGTGTTATACGTGTACGTTGATGTGTATAACCTGCCAAATTCGTCGAGACCACTTCGTTACAGAAACCGATCTTGAAACGGAAACTAGATCGAATTGAGAGAATGAGATCCAGAAGAAGAGCGCGCGCACGTACCTGGTGATATTTTGAGGGATCGCGAGAGAGAGAGAGAGAGAGAGAGAGAGAGAGAGATTTGTGCCTTCGCAAAGAGCTGAGTGCACGCGTGCGTATATGTTGTATGTAATGATATATCAGGGTGCTGTGTAATAAAGGCGAATTCTCTCCCACCCTGGGGGGGAATAAAAAAAAAGGGGGGAAAAGTTAGTGAATATGGAAAAGTTTAGGGGGGAATAAAAAGGGGGATGAAAAGGAGAAACTATTAATACTTCCTCCGTCGAATAATTTTAGAAAAATGATATTGTCACTCCAAAATTTGATACAAGTACTCTAAAAAATAAAGGAAAGTAGCTTTGGAATTACACTGATTTTGAAGTGTCTGCATTAATTTTTAAAGTGTCAATATCATTTCCCTAATTTTAATTTTTATTTTTATTTTCGGAGATCTTATAAATAGATGTCGATTTTGACTTGCTCAAGATAAAATTTTTATTGATTTTTATTTTTTGTCAGTCTCCTTTAAATTGGAGTAGCAGCTTGCACTTTAAAAATAAAGAGTAATCTTTTGTAACTTCTTATGGCTCTTTAAGTAGTTAGATTCCCAGAGAGAGACTATTAGAGGACGAAGGGAGTACTTTATTGAACACGTATGGATTCAACGAAAAGATTATTTTTGTCACATATCTGCTTAGATTAGTTGCTCTACATTCAATTGAGTGAGTGAAAAGAATTGAATGAAATTTTAATTTAACTAGAATAAAAAAGAAAGAGAATCTAAGTTGAGGACTGACCAATGTCATGCTCCCAAAAGTATGAGAAAATGTCATATTGGGGAATCTTTGACAAGTTTGAATATTATTTTTCTAAATTTTTTAAAACTTATGTGTCTGTGTCAATTTACGCACATCTTCACTTGGAATTTTTTTAGATAAATCGGGTGTCCATACCAACTTAAGCGTACCTCAACTAATTCTGAGGGACCAATCTGCTAGGAATCGAACTACACGTTCAATTCACTAAGACTCTACGAACCTCAGAAACCATCAATCACAAAAATCACACAACAAACAAAAGCAATGCGTATGAAACAAAAATGAAACAAGCACACAGATATATGTGAAAAGCCTGAAGGCGAGAAAATAACCAAGGGAGTCACAGTCCACTATAATGAAGAATCAATGGAATGCAAGTCTTAAGTCTTCTCTCTGAGAACAGTTCTCTCTCGCCTCCTCTCTATTTTTTCTGAAATTCTCTTTAACCCCAATTACAATACAACTATGTTATAAAATAGGTAAGGCCAATGGCTCTACCCCACACCTCAGGGCTGGACTACTATTGAAGTTGTATACCCAACACAATCCCATCGATCACTTGCGGTAGTCCCAATCAAAATAAGAGCAAATTTTTGTGTAGACTAACCCCAAAAGAGTTGATAACATCTAATCAGGGGTTTCGAATATTAACTTTAGAAAAGAGCGAACTCCTAAGTTTCAGGCATTCACAACTAAGCCAACCTCTAGTGAATGGTTATTTTGTTAATTTATCTATGATAATTGATATGTTTACTTATTTGGTTTCAACTCGTCGAAGTGAACAAAGAATGAATTCTTTTGACCAACAATTGAAATAGTCCAATAAACGGAGAAATATTTCTAAAAGATTCAAATTGTTAGACACCTAACACGAACTATGTAGAAAAGGTTTAGGGGTGCAAATGTAACATGGAGAAGTTGAAGGGGTTCTATCACAAATGAAGGGACGCGGTTTGGACTTTGGGTTGGAGTCGGTCAACCTTGACCGAAGATTGTGACCGTTGTAAAGAAATTCCACGTGGTTCGTGCTCGTAAGCCGGTTTGGAAGAAAAGAGAAACTTGTTAGCTTCTTTACTATAGCAATCAATTACAGTCGTTTAAAAGTGTTATGGATGATTTAAATTTTAATAAAAAAAAATTAAGAAAAAAGTTGAACACTTTTTGAGTAACCGCGATTAGCGTCATAAACAATTATTCACAGTGAAGTCGTGAAAAATATTTTATGTTTAAAGAAATGGTCCTCAGTTTTTCAACTTTAATATGTTGCACCTTTGTTTTGTTATTATTATTATTAAACTAAAAAGAACAATTTAAAAAAGTTTTGCTGTGTTTGGTTTGTATTTTGAAATTTTTTTTGACAAATAGTAGGGATAATAAGTGGAGAGAGATAAAAAGAGAAATGTTGAAAGTAGGGAGAATCTAGAGGGAATTTTTTGAAAAATTCTTTTCAAATAGCAAAGAGAACAAGGCATTCGTTATTCAAAATGTAATTTGAAAAATTAGAGCAATTTAATCATATATTTAAGCTTGATTTATTAATGAGAGGAGTGAACCTGAAACGTAACCAAGCCGATCATACATCAACCACAAAGTGGCTTTAATATTTTTAAGCACCGTAATTCAAACGAGCCGAGCAATTAAGATCTCGTTCAATCTTGATTTGGAAGTTGAACGAGCTTTAAAAATATATTTAAACTTAATTTATTAATCTGATTTTTAATTGTACTTAGCCCTCATCGTTTCCCCGTATATGTGGAGATTTTAAGAAAGAAAATTTAAATGTAAGGGAAGTTTAAGACCATTTTTTTCCCTCCTGAGTGGAAAAACGAAATGAGAGAGGAGTTGAATGCATTGATTTTGGTGAATCAATTTCTTGCTTAGGTCTTTGGTCTTTTGTCTTTTGGCTTCGTCACTTCCTCCTCTCTATTTTGACGATGAACAACATTGTTGTCATATTATGCATGTCTATACCCTCTTGATAGGAACATGCCCTTGGCACAGTACCCGTCGGCGACTCGGCTATACGGATCGGCTATTCAGACAGTTCAAACGTGTGTCGGACGTCCAAATTTATTCCCATCTCTATCTCTCACCCCTTACCCCAGCACTTTCTCTCCTATTTTTGTCTCTTTAAATTTCAGATTGTCCAAACGTGTATAGTACCCCCTATTGGCACGGCGGTACCCAAAAAATTCTGGAATATTTGTGGGTACGTATATGACTTCTTTTTTTTATACTAGTACATAAAAACGGCTTTATGAGTAGATTAGGCATGCCGACAAGAGTCGGGTCCCCGTGTAAGTAGCGTGTGTTGGTTAATGCCGTGGTTGAACAACTTCACTACACGCTTTCCACATGAAATCGACCACGCATGACATTTTTATTACTAGTAGTACGGAGAGTAATTTTTTAGGTTTTGACTTTCAATACGGCATGACGAATTCTATGGTGCAACATAGTTGTCGGCACATATACAAGGGTGTTTTGGAGCATATTTTTTGACTTTTTATTTTCAATTTTTTGGCCTTTTGACTTTTTGAATTATGGTCAGAATAAATTTTAAAATATCAAAGAATGTTTGAGAGATATGTGAAGAATGTATTTTAGAACAGTAGTAGTGTTTGATAGATGAATGATGAAAACGAATTATGGAATAATTTTTTACCAAATTGCCCTTAGTCTTTTATTGTAGTAAAAGGCTGTAAAAATGGAGAAGTGGGTATTTTGGTAATTCAACAGAAAATGGAAAAATGCAAAACCGTGAAAAGGAGCTCCGGACCAAACACCCAAAATGCAATAATGGGAATGAGAAAATGCAAAAATACACCTCCTAAACACCCTGTATTCTTTTCTTTTTTATTCATAATACTAATTAGGTGTTCGGACCAGTTTCTTTTTTCTTTTTATTCATAATAATAATTAAGTGTCCAGACTAGTTGTAACTGATCTCGATCGCCTCACTTTGAGTTATTGCCAAAGTAAATTCTCTCGCTCGTATGTACCTCAACGTGCTTATTGGATTACACGTGAGGGAGAGTATTACAATGTCCACATTACTTGAGACACTTAAATTTAGTTAATCTAATCTAGAAATTACTCCTCCTTATTGTGCACTCTGCGCGTAAACATAGCAACAAATTTCGTATGTTCCGATTATCATATCATGCACTCAGGCAAATATGCACAACAAAGACAGGGTTCCGAATAATAGTGCAATCTGGCAAGAACAATAACTAAAGATAATTTTTTTTTTTTTACAGCGGTATACATCAGCGGATTAGTGAGTTAGTTATAATAAACAAATGAGTATAGATAAGCAAATTTAACAACAATGCTAAAAAATACTCCACATTGTAATAAGCAAAATTACAAATAACCAAATTTCACCAATTCCATAACCAATCTTAACAACTTTTACTAATAACCAAAACTCAAAAACACCTCACATTGAAATCGTCTCATCGAGACGAATAATTTGGTGTGGTCGGGTGTGTGATTGAAATTCGTTTGCGATTGGACATATTTGCATTGTGTATTATGGGGTTTTTTTGGTTAGGAATGGAAAAATAACCAATGTAGATGTAGAGGGGTTGTTAAGTTTGATTATAAACTAAATAGATAATCAAATGATAACGCGGCACATTTTGGTTATTGGTTTTGATTATTTCCATTGCGGAAGCTCTTTTAGAGGGACGGGGAGGCCACCACATCAATGGGACAAGCGTGGGAAACGAACCCAGACCAAACGAATGGGGCAAATGATGCTCGACCAACTAAGACACCACCTACATTCACATAAACTACAGATATAGTCCACTCTAACAAATACATTTAGGGCAAAATGGGTTTGAATTAATTACTAATTACGATCGACACAAGATAGGGTTGTCAACTTTGCAGAGGACTATGATATATCAAACATCGCCAAGTATTTTTAGATTAGATCGATATGCTTCTAAGAAATGGAACACGTTATTTTTAATATTTATATTGTTGGGAATTGAGAGATCGTCCACGTCTCAACACACTCAATGCTCAAAGAATAATTAAGGAAAGACCGCCAAAAAAAATACTGAATTTTTTGCAACAGTATATACTAACGTCAGCTACTATTATTCGTCCAATGTTTTACTTTATGGTGAATGTGACACCAATAGTTCATTGCCGAGACGAGACCCAAGCCATTGAACGTACGATTCGATGGCTCAAATCGTGCACAACACGCATGCTGTGCACAACAAGCTCCCCCGATTCGAGGGTTATTATGCCTTCCTTCTTAAGGAACAAAATGGGAACAATTTTGAACCAATCGATACGGTGATAGTGACTTGGAGCAAAGAAGAGTGCCTTTCACAGATGCTTTGAAATTTTTTACTTTCTATAGTTGATTCCTTCTGAGATTCCAATTAATTTCCAGCATCATCTCTTTAACCTAGCCGGCTTATCTGTGACCTCAAAATAAAGGGAATTAATCAAATAAATTATATAACCAAACTTCCATATATAAGAATTGACTTATTGATCTTTTTTTGGCTGAATAGACCACAAGTCTAAACTATCTCAGAATTACAACATGCTCATTCTTTGATTTTATTAGTATAGAGATAGAGAAACTAGCAAGGAACATGCGATATTAATCGTTTGGTAAGTGTTTTCGTAATCGATTACGCAAAATAGTTTCAAAAAATTAATTACAGTATAGAGAATTAAGACATTCAAACGTTAATCTCGTGAGTATCTTCTCGTGTTTAGCTAGCTAAAATGATTTTTGAGAATCCAGAAAACACGAGCTTAATTTGTTCGGGATTTAAATGGGATTTTCGCGAGTGCATGGTGGGATTGGTCTTCCAGCTAGCCCCGATATGTGTTTATAAAAAAATGTAATAAAATCTGGACAATACCATTATAGTGTTTCTATGAAAAAGAAAAAGCTACTTTTGAAAAAGATATCGTCAAAGTGGGTCTAGAATCTTTATTTACCCCCAAGAAAAGAGTGACAGTAAGGCAAGAAAGATGTTCCATAAAATTGATTCTTCCATTGCATTTTTCAACTCAAGCCTTTTCCACAGCGAAGGCCAAAATTAATAGCGAACCGTAAATCATGTATTTAATTAGCCAAACTATTATTGACAAAAAAAAAATTTAGCCAAACTATTGCTTTCACTAATCTTGCCAAATTAAATTGTACACAAAAAATTTGGCTTATTTGGTCGGTAATCATAGAAAGGACTCGAGTCAAATTGTCCCTCACGATCTCTATTTAATCATCAGAGAACATGTGAAATAAAGATAATTTGACAGTACAAAACAATGGCTAGAAAAGTGAATTTTTCGCAAAAGTAGCCTTCCAGCAGCTTCTACAAAAAGCCTATGTATTTTTTATTTGTTACAGACTCAACAAAATTGTGTTGAGTTACTATTCACAAGCAACACGTTATTGTACCATTTTTTCCCACATTATTCACGAAATAATTATTACTACAACTTAACCAAAATCTAACATCTAAAAAATGTAAAAAATAGTTTAAATTATATGTGGTATTTAAGTTGTAAGGGAAAAAATAGAAGAATAAAAATACATTTTTATGCATAAAACAATTTTGGGGCGAGTACCGGAACGGGATAATGCTTATGACCGCGATCGGGTTTCGTCAAACCCCCCCGGAGGCGGGGGGGCTGCTGCCCCAAGGGGGCAGCAGCGTGCTGCTGTCCCGACTTTCCGGGCCCGCTCCGGTCTCGTTCCGATGATCTGAAACGTTCACTTTGTAGAGCTCGTCGAGTAGAATAATTATGCAAAAAATCAGCTTAATTGGATACCATTAAGTGCCTGATCGGAGCCCATATAACTCTTGGTCCATGGGTTACAATGGATTTGATTCAGTGTTTCGGATTCATTCTTTTTAAGATAAAAAGATTCCGATCAGGCACTTAATGATATCCAATTAAGCTGATTTTTTGCATAGTTATTCTACTCGACGAGCTCTACAAGGTGAATATTTCAGATCATCGGAGCGAGACCGGAGCGGGCCCGAAAAGCCAGAACAGCAGCACGCTGCTGCCCCTTGGGGCAGCCCCACCCCACCCCCCCCCCCCCCCCCCCCCCCACCCACCCACCCACCCACCCACCCACCCAACTCAATACCTGTAAATTTAACAAAAATCCATCCTAATCAAGATGGGTTTGGGACGGAGTGGGTTGAATTACCATCTCTATAAGTAACGCCACTTGGTACTCTAGGAACTCTTTGCTTTGCTTTTAAGAAATACTCCAATTGAATTTGAGAAGAGAAAATCTTATCTACGGAGCAGAGCCTAATTTCGCGCATCCAAAAGTATTTTGGACGGTTCGGATTAAAAACAAGCTATTACGGTTGATTTTTTTTAATATCAATAATAATTTAAAATTATATTTTAACCATTAATTACCGAAACGGACGAGTGTAATTGCGCAACTCCATAAATACGTCATTCACTGAGAAATCATTGAAAAATGCATGTGAGCCGTTAACATCATGCAATAGAATTTGAGCATTGGTTTGTGCTCGCACCAATGCACATCTAATCCTGAACCGTTGGCTCTACGTTACCACTTGGCATTTGTTTTTATTTTATTTTTGGTATCTGGGATTCTGGGGTCATCGATCATGGCGGGGACTTCCACAATTCCTCACCCCAACACACCGAAATTAGCTTCCCATCACCATTTTAAATTTCCATCCAAAGCTAGCTCTACATTTTTTTGTTAAGAAAAATTTAAATTTCCATTTTTTCTTGCACACTTCTAATGGAGGTCTTTTTAACGATATATAAAATGAATTTGAAAACATTTTTTTGCAGATAATCAAAACCCTTTTTTAGTCCGAACGTTGACTTCGTGAACGAACTTCATTTAATTAATAATTTTACAGAACGTAAGCCACACGTCCAAAAACATACAAGCCCAAGAAGCGCCTCGTGGGCTTACATCGCAAAGTCCGCAAACTATTGAAAATTGGGCCACAGTCCAGACTGCTTATCAAAGTAAGGCACTATTGTGCTAAGATTTTTAATTTTTAAGTACTTATTTTTTGTTTTACGAGACAGACCGGTTATTCTCTTATAATACATCACATTTAATTCAAAAAATAATTACTTACTCAAAAATTTATATTTTTCAAATAAATACGTATTTCCTTTAGTGGAACGAGGCCTTAGCCCCTCGAGCTGAGCATGGGAAATAATTCGGTGCTCCTTAGAGTGCACACGCTAACAAACTTACTAGTCCAACACTTACCAGACGTACCAAGCAAAGAAAAAAAAATCCTTATTGTTTATCTTTTAGGTTCTGTTTGATTAGAGAGAAAAATATGACGGAAAGTGAAAATGAGAGAAAGTGAAGTAAAAGAAAAGAAAAAAAAAAGTATTTTTCTCTCAAATATGTTTGATTACGATGAAAGTTTCCCAAGAAAATAAGGAAGTCAGAGTAATTGTTGTTCATTAATTCTTGCTAGAAAATAAAAATTTCGTGCACTTTTTCTGTAAAAAAGTAAAGCAAGCTTTCTAGTTTTAGAGGATTGTACGGAAAATTAAGTTTATTTTGTACTGCTTTCTAGGACATTCTTGCTAAGTGCACACCCAAAAAGATACACTTACAATGGGGTGCACACCCAATGTGTGTGCTTCTTCTTGGAAAACTGCATTTATTTTAGCCCTAAGAATTAAAAACATGCTACAGAGTGGGCAATTACATGAATTATGTGTTTACACATTTGTCCCTATGATTATTGAGAGCATATATGAAAAAAAAAATTAATTTTAATTTGTCCTTTCTATGTCAATTAGGGAAATAAAAATGTGAGACCCACAAATAATGTGACTATTTTGTGTAAAGTGTTTTAGAAATTTTCTACAAGAATAGATCAAGATTTTGAATACCGTACCGACTTGAGTACTAAAACTAGACCGATACCGAGTACCGTTTCAGATTTAGCGCTACTATAATTAGATATAGTTATAAATCAATAATTTTTTTTCCCTACCATCTAATTCATACCAGAATCTATAAAATACACTCATGATATTATCTTCGTATTTTCAAAAAAAATATTATCCTTGTTGTGTTTGAAAT
Organism: Rhododendron ovatum; assembly: GCA_019656835.1. Classification (NCBI taxonomy): domain Eukaryota; kingdom Viridiplantae; phylum Streptophyta; class Magnoliopsida; order Ericales; family Ericaceae; genus Rhododendron; species Rhododendron ovatum. Next base: position 1,370,653 of record CM033794.1, read on the forward strand.
TATCATTCTAATGCCAAAAGTTGAGAGTTCAAACAAAAGCTCACTCCATTATAACAAAAAAAAAAAAACCTAAAACTTACTCTCTTTTTTTGAAGGAAAACTAAAGCTCACATAGAAAATACCCTTTTTAGTTAAAAAAGAGAGTTCTTGCATAAAGAACCCTAAGGCCTCATCATATAAACTTGAGATAGTAAAAAAAAGGGAAGGGGGGGATCTTCTTGCATAAAGAACCCTAGGGCCTCATCATATAAACTTTTTTTCTTTTTCTGTTTTCAACCGGTAATAGGTTATTATTATAGCTGTATCAAATAAACATCTAGGGAGGCTTCCCTATGAACCCAGCTTGAAAAAACCTGAAGCCAAGTTATAGGGGTCTCCAGAGATAGGGCATATTTGGCTAAAACATTAGCCACCCTATTACAATTGCGAGGAACAAAATTAAAGGAGCAAGAATTAAAATGACTACCAAAAGACATCGTATCTCTAATTATGACCTCTAGGCATGTTGTAACCTGTCTCTTCCCCTGCAACATGTTGATCACAGTTTGCGCATCCCCTTCAACAGAGTATGAGGGTCTCCAAATGAACATATGGAACTGGTCAATGCAATGCGAAATCCTTCTGCTTCCACCATTTCCGCTGATGCTCTCCTAAGAGTAGGAACAGCCATAGCACCTAGAACATCTCCTGAAAAATTCCTAAAGACCACTCCCACACCCCCGGTACGAGAACCCGAATCAAAAGCACCATCAACATTAATCTTAATCACTCCATTTGTTGGCGGTCTCCATAGCATAGCATCTCCACCATTCGCATCACAATTAGAATGTTGATTCTTCTTAGTGGCTTGCAAAAAATTATCAAAGTCCTCCAACGCTTCTTGGATAATTTTTGTTTCCAATTTCCAATTCTGTTTGAAAGTCCAATTGTTCCGTGCTGTCCACACATACCAACCAATTGTAGCAAATAAACCTGCTTCACCTCCCCACTAGGCATATAAAAAAAGGGGTGGGTGGGGGGGATTTGGTCTTTTCAAGGCCTCAATCATATAGTAGTATAAACCTTCTCAACTTTTCATTCTTCATTTCTTTGTTGCGGCTAGGGTTTCTCTCTCCCCTCAATCAAGTAGAACAGGTACAACAACCTCTCTTTGGTTACGATCTGAACAGACAGAGAAGACTTTCTTCAAACAGTGCGATTGGCCGGAATCCTCAGACCAAAAACCCCGTCGCAATCACAGTCAGAGCAAAAACAATACTGTTGCTGGTAAGCAACGGTATTAAAGTCTCGACGATATTAGAGGTGCGGGATGACAATTTCACACACCGACCAGTACTGTACATTACATGAGTTATAACCTTGGAATAGATAGATAGATGCTCATTGCTCACCTCACCTGGTTAGGTGCATAATAATGTGACAGAATCTAGTACTTTCGGTACGCATTTCACGGGGTAAGGAAGAATCCAAATCCACATTGGATTGAGATGTTTATTGGCAATGGCAACCACCATCCGTGAGTTGTCATTGCAATTCCAAGGGCACACGTGATTGCAGGATAATGTTTTAAGTACAGATTACCTAAACGAAAACATTAGAGAAACGCAAAGCCAAAGCCCGGCCAGGTACAACCTCCCAGAATACAGAGGGAAACGTATTAAACAACACACTTTAACGCACACTCAATTACTCATATTCATATAGGGCTATGGGTGGCGGTGGAGACCCGGGGATGCTGCCGAGCGGGAGTGCCTGGCAGCGGTGCCAAGTCGTTCATCTCGATAAATGACGGTTTAGATCTTAATCCGAGCAATAAACGATTTAAATTTTTATGCGCTCAAATTAGATCCGAGCCATCCGTGCCGAGATAAATGACCGGATCGGCTGCTCGACACCGCTTCCAAGCACCCCTGCTTGGCAGCATCTCTCAATCCGGTGGATGTGAGCATGTGTGTAGTCATAGTAAATTTGAATACAATTAGAAAAATGCAAAAGTCCATTTGGTAAATCATCGCGCGATCTCTTAAATCGTCCTTCAAGTATTTCCTAATTTTGTAAGGTTTACGATGCTATGAGACATGGTTGAACAACTCTGCCAGGACCACTGAATTTTTTAGTCTGGACCACTGAATAATTAATCGAGAAATGCAAGGTCTAGAATCATTGGAGCCTATGCAATTTTAGGCCAGGTTTCCGCCAAGTATATGGGGCAACAACTTAGGCCATTTTACTATCTTACTCACACTAAGTATAAAGTTTTGGCATTTTATCATTTTGCTCACATTAATTAACAACTCGTCAACAACAATTTCATTCGCAATAATTTTTCACTCACATATCCATCTATAACTTATTGGTTAGTGAAAATAATTTGACATTTCTCAACAACTTATTGGTTAGTGGAAATAGCTAACAACTTGTAACAACAAGTTCTTTCTAAAAAACTCATTCTCCACAAATTAAAAGGGTTGGGATTTTCTTTAATAATTGTGCACTAATTAGTTACTAAAAAATGCAAGCAATTGGAGACAACTCGGTTGGCTAGAGCTCTTGCATTTCACTAGGATTTTAGAAGTTCGAGTCTTCCTCCCTACGTATGAGTGTTCTTCCCTCAAAAATACCTTTTCATTTCTTTGTAATCTGTATTTCATATATGACACACATGATTCCTTCTAACCTACACTTTAAAGATATGTCCAGCAATGATCTTACCGGAGAGAATCCATTCCTTACTTGGTAGTAATATGCGTGTGACCCGCAAATGAGAAAATGCTTTGGCATTTGGCAGAGGCTCGTCCTCTGATTCCTCCTCTCCTGCCTATGTAGCCTCTAGACTAGAGCATCTTATCACCAATCATTTTACCTTCAAAAGCGCCAATCACTTCAATTATTTTTAGACCTTATAGACAGACCCACCTCCCCCACACAAATCCATCTTTTTGTCTCGTCACCTCCACCACTAAACCAATATTTCCACCATCTTCTATATTGCCTACACTACCCTTTATTCCCAATTTTAGGTTGGAACGGACCTCAACCACTACATGGGTACAGCTAATGTACAATTTGAGCTGTCCGTTTACTCTACCTGTATGATATGTTTCAAAACTTTAACCATTTATTGTTGAGAAGATGAATGGTTCAAGTTGTATAGTATACCCTAGTACTATAGAAGCCCTGAATACATAAATTGTCGTCGGTAATAAAAATATGGAGCAAAGATGGTTCAATCATTGATTGAATGAATAACTCAGGTTATACACTATTACATCCATGCGGGCCACGAACCTGTTTGATAATAATAGTAATATAGAGCGAAGATGGTTCAATCATTTCGATCAACAATTGACCGGCAATATTCGTACTGCTTTTCTTAAGATTTAGGAGTAGTTTAAACAAAAGGTTAGAAACCAAAAACAATAAAATAAATGGAGCATGACCTAGTTTTTGTCAAGAATTTTGTTCCATAAATTCTAAATGCCTTTTGTGTCATTCTCTATCAAACGCAATGTTAGCATATATTAAGTAAATGCGTTTGCATGTTCCTTTCATAGGCCTACGTTTTGGATAAAGGTAGGAATTTAGAAATGATTTTATGAACCATTTATAGCTATTATCAAACTTTTGGCGAAATTTTTTTTACTCGAATTTGATGGACAAAAAAAGGGAGGGGCGGGGGTGGGTGTGGAGATGGCTTTAGCGGTCGAATACTATAAATAATTTTTTAACCATTAATTATCGAGATGGGTGACGGAGAATTTAAACTTTCTACTCCAATTCAAAATAAACTGAAAAATGCTATGGCCACTGACAGTGCACCGACTGGCACAGGGGCCACTCTGGGCCCTGTACAGAAAATTCGAGCTGTTTAATAATTAAAAAACATATTGACAAATCAACTCAATTGAATAAGTGTAATTGCTTGATCTAATCTTTCTATTTTTATTCAAAAAATAAGCCAAAAATGCTATGGCCATCCGACGATGGCCATATATGGGTGTTTTTTGATTCTATATTCTGAATAAAAAATAGGAATACTTGATCAAACACATGCACTTATCCAATTGAGCTGATTTGTCGCTGGGCCACTCAAATTTTTAAAAAAAAATTATTAACTGGCTTATCAGCTCGAATTTTTCGTGTGGGACTCGAAATGGGCTCCTGTGCCCACCATCGGTGGCCATAGAAGGGTTCAAAATAAGCACAAGAGTTGGAGACAATCCAAATACAATTCGAGCCCTGCTATTCGCAAGGAAGATTTGTAGGGAATCACACAAGAAAAAATGCGTATATGCCTATTCCGGGTCCTATAAAAATCTAGAAAAATGTCCATAAATTTTTGAATATTATTTTATGGACCTTATAATAAATCAGTTTCAACGGACATTGACAAGTATTAGTTTCGCCATACGAATCCAAAAGTAATACTTGCCGATGTCCGTTGGAGCTGATTTTTTACAGGGCCCGATAAAATAATATTCAAAAATTTATAAATATTTTTTTAGATTTTTATAAGATCCGTAATAGACCTAAATGTATTTTTTCTTGCGTGATTTTCTATAAATCTTTTTTGCAATTAGAATTTCCGTAATCTTTACAATCACACACCCTCTCACGTTGGAGTGGGACCCAAATATTCAAAAGCCTTTCCAAAAACCGTCAGTAATCAATTCAATGCACCCTTAATTCAACCGGAGGGTAGTTTAGTCATTTACCAAAACAAAGCAAGTACCACGAAACTGCCAAAGGGGGCAATATCGTCATCCCACATTCCTAGGCCGCGCTATATAATATTCGCATCCATTCCCCTTAGCTGTTCGCATCCAAAACGAAAGAAAAAAAAAACCAATTGCATCCCCTCCTTATTTCGCCTCCTCAAATTTCTAGGGTTTCCATTCGTTTTGCCGCAATCCCATCTGCCGTTCTTCTTCAATCTGTAAGCGTTTCACCTAATGATCTAATCTTTGTACTTGTACGTGCATGTATCTACATGGTACTACAATTTTTGCTGCTCATAAAACAACCTGGGTCCCTCTTGTTTTCGAAATTAAATGATGGGTTTGATAAAAGTTTACGTCTTTTTTTCTTTTTGAAAGTGAAAAGTTTCATTTTGATTTGGTGATAGATATATTTTGTAATAATTTTCTTTTCCCATGCGAAAATCACCGAGATCCTCTGTACGGAAAAATTGGTGTACCTCGGTACCGAGATGTTTTGGGTCTGTTAGATTGTGTGAGTTTTTTTTTTTTAATTTTTATGCAATCTCATGGCTGAAAATGCAGTGGTATAAAGGTAAAGAGAATTTTGGTAAAGCGGATTTGATTCCTGCGAAAATCATCAAATGCTCATAAAACAATATGGGTTCCTCTTGTTTTCATAATTTTAATAGATAATAGATGGGTTTACGACTATATTAATTTTGTTTGATTTGATAAAAGATATACTCGCAACCCCTTCTGCTGTTGTTAATCAATCTGTTAGTGATTAAGGAAATCATCAAATCTACGTGTTTGTACGTACATATCTAGATGGTGCTATAATTGTTGGTGATAAGATATGGGCTTACGTAATTAATAGATCGACAAGATAAAAAGGTTACATCTTTTTTGTGAAATGGGAGTATTTTATTGATTTGATGATGGATACAATTGTAATTATTTTGTTTCTTTTATAATGAATTATTTGTTCTTTTTCATGTGGATCTGATCGGGTGAAATCTTAATCTTGTATGGAAAGACATTGATTTTGTCATTTCTGTCCTATTAAATCAACGAAATAAAAGATTGTATCTATAGTATTTTCTACAATGATTTTTCCTTTTCTGTGGAGTATTGATGTAGACCTGTCACGCATCTTCTGTAGTCATTCAATTTGTAAGTTATAGCACAAATCATCAAATCTATGTAATTGTACACAAATATTTACGTGGGTATATAATTGTTGCTCATAAAACGATATGGGTCCCTCTTGTTTTCATAATCAACAGAGTCTCAGAAAATAATATGGGCCCCTCATATTTTCAGAATTAGTAACTTTATAAGATAAAAAGATCATATCTGGAGGTGTTTTTTTAAAAGAAGTATCTCGGTGGTTTGATAATGAAGGTACTTGTAGTCATTTTGATTTCCTTTTTTTGTCGTAACACAATTGGTCTTTTTCATATAAATCTACTTTGGGGGTATCTTGATTTCGACCGTATGACATTGATTTTTCCATTTGCTATTACGTTAGACCCACAATCACATCAGCTCTAGTCAGTGTTCTAAAACAAGGAATTAATCAGTGATTAATCGCTGATTAATTGCTGGCGGGGGGCCTATCTGATTAGGTACGATTAACGATTAATCACTGATTACTAATTAATATGCACCGATTAATTGCTGATTAATCCGATTAATCGCTCGAAGGTGGTTGACCGCATGACTAGCGCCTAGCGACTTTTAGAACATTGGCTCTAGTTATTCATTTTGGAAGTGATTGGGCAAATCATCAAATCAACCTATGGCCCTTTATGTACGTTTGTATCTACGTGGTACTACGGTTTGATGTTCTCTGTTTTCTGATTTGTGGTGTTTGCCATTTACAGGGTTTGTTCAAGGTTGGTTTGACGGTATTGGGGGATTGTTTGATTCAAAGAATTTGTAAGTTTGATTCTTTATCTCTCGTTTCATGGAGTTCTGTTTTTCTTGATGATCTGTATTCATGATAAGATTATTTGATTGATTTGTCTCTCTAAATCTCTGATATTTTTTTTCTAAAAAATATGGTTGTGGTTGCCTTGAACTGTGGTCTGGACTTGATATACCACCTATCCAGTTGATCCATTTTCTCTAGGATGTGTAGTTGATGCCAAATTCAGCGGGTGTCTTCTGTGTGCACACGAATTTTCATTTAATTGTAATTGGTTTTGTGTTTAGAGTGGTGTGGCTTTACTGATCATATTGTTTGTATTCAATTTGAATAATCAAGTGTTTCAATTTTGAAGCAACCGCGTAGTTCTAGTTTACAACTAGAGAGGAATTATATATAACTTAGTATTATGATATCTATAAACTTAGATTCAAGGAGAAAGAGAGGAAAGAGGGTTATTCTTGTCTATTTTGGCCCTGGTTGCTAGCACTTAGCTTGCTTAAAAAAAGCTTATGAATGGTGTTTGTTTTATGAATAATAACTTATTGGCTTTTGAAGGTTTTTTTTATTATTATTTTAAGTTGTTAGTACATGAATGGACAAAAGAATCCTAAAGTGATTAATTACTTACTCTAGTTTTAAGGAAATTCTAGACATTTCATTTATAAAAAGCTATTTGACAGCTTATTCAAAGCAAACAGGTTATACTTTCTTACCAGTTACAACTTATAAAATGCTATAACAAATACATTTATAAATTAAATAATTTATTTAACCAAATAATCTAAAAAGCTAGATATAAGTGTTAGCAAATGGGGCCTTTATAAGTCATGTGGTCACCCATTCAATGCCTTTGTATTGTATTCACAATCTTCTTTTTTTGGCTCGGCAATGGTATGCACAATCTTATAGATAGATAATATGGTCTGATCATATTTTTGAGACTCCTGTAAAAAAAAAGTTTGAAAACCAATGACAAAATGTTTTGCTGTCTTTCTTGCGTTGAATACTTACTTCCAGTTATAAGGTTACGTTGGAGTTGAGATTATATAATTTCTTGAAAACCCTGCATGATATTCTTCTTGTAATATCTCTTGATAATTGACATGGCGTGACGTAAGGTGGTTGGCAATTGTTTTTGGCAGCAAGTGGTAACATTTTGTTCTTGTGTCGGCCGGCTTCTGATCATCCTCTGCTTGTCTTTAGTTATTATTTTGCCAGTAGCTGTTCTGCTTTTGTTATCTTATATAATCAGTTCCATTGGTACTTTTGTCCGATATCTGTTCAGGAAAGACTGAATGATCTAATGGAGTCTAAAGGAGGCAAGAAGAAGTCTAGTAGTAGTAATAGTAGTAGTAATTCTCAGTTCTATGAAGCTCCCCTCGGATTCATCATTGAAGACGTTCGTCCAAACGGAGGAATCAAGAAATTCAGATCTGCTGCTTACTCCAACGTAAGTTTCTTTGTGGATGATATATTAGTGCTTGCTTCTAGTACTTATCCATGATTGAAGTTGGTTTCAAGAACTATGGGTGAGGATTTGATGCTAATTTCATGTTTTTTTTTTCTTCCATGTGCAGTGCGCTCGCAAACCATCCTGACATTCCTTAAATTGGTTTCCTGATCACGTCATTTGACGTGCTGTTTATTAGCTAGCTATTATTTCCTTAGTTTTAATCCCTTGTCTCCCTTTTCTTCTCCAATCGACCCCTTTCTCATTTGCTTTCTCTTTTGCGGTCATTATTCTGTCCTGTCGACATGGCATTGGCAGTCTCTGCAATCGGATTCGAGGGTTTTGAAAAGAGACTCGATATTTCATTTTTTGAGCCCAGCTTATTTGCTGATCCTGAAGGTAAGGGCCTTCGCTTGCTTTCCAAAGATCAATTGGATGAGATTCTTAAACCTGCTGAGTGCACCATAGTTTCATCGCTGTCAAATGACCATGTCGACTCTTACGTCCTCTCTGAATCAAGCCTCTTTGTTTACGCTTATAAAATTATTATCAAGACTTGTGGGACCACAAAGTTGCTTCAGTCCATCGCTCCTATCCTGAAGTTGGCTGATACTCTTTCCCTCTCTGTGCGATCTGTGAGGTACACCCGCGGGAGCTTCATTTTTCCTGCTGCTCAGTCGTACCCTCATCGCAGTTTCTCAGAAGAAGTTGCTGTCCTTGATAGTTATTTTGGAAAGCTTGGTATAGCTGGCAATGCTTACGTGATGGGCAGCTTTGACGAACAGCAGAAATGGCATGTCTACTTTGCTTCTGCTGAATCTGTGTGCAATGTCAATCCTGTGTGCAATGTCAATCCTGTGTACACGCTGGAGATGTGCATGACTGGTTTGGACAGGGAGATGTCCTCTGTCTTCTACAAAACCCAATCGGGCTCCGCTGCTGTTATGACCCATTCCTCTGGAATAAGAAAGATCCTTCCAGATTCTGAGATTTGCGATTTTGACTTCGATCCTTGTGGTTATTCCATGAATGCTATTGAAGGGGCTGCGATTTCGACCATTCATGTTACACCGGAGGAGGGTTTCAGCTATGCAAGCTTTGAGTCAGTTGGGTATGATCCGAAAGTTGTGAAGCTGGGTCCAGTGGTGGAAAGGGTGCTGCTGTGTTTCCAACCAAATGAATTCTCGATTGCTGTGCATGCGGATGTTGATATCGAGTTACTTGAGAAGACGTGCTCAGTAGATGTGAAAGGTTACAGCCTTGGAGAGAGGAGTTGTGAGGAGCTTGGAACAGGCAATTCAGTTTTGTACCAGAAGTTTGTGAAGGCCGTCGATGGCTGTGGATCTCCTAGGTCGACTCTGAAATGCTGCTGGAAAGAGGAAGATGGAGAAGAATCGGAGTAGTTCAAGGGTTATTTCATTTCGTTATTTCATATCTTGTCTTAGATATGAACTGTGTCCGTTTAGGTGTCATCATTATTGTTCTCGTGCTCTAATAAGTTGGATTGTGTAACCAACATTGTGTGTGTTTTTGCTTTCTTAATCTGTGATTTGAGTCAAGCCGTTTTGGCGTTGTACTTGAAACTTAATATTATGGTTCTTGCTTATTGCAGTGTCTGTGATAGATTTTACCTCATGTCCCTATTATTGAGCATTAATGTTTGGGATGCGTAACAGGTTCATGTTTTGTATCCCGAAGCTCTGAGAATTTCTCTGCATCTGTGTTTCTGTAGCTTGTACATTTTCAAGAACCTTGAAATATCAAAATTTTCCATTTTCTGTAGCTTATTCACAAGAGACTTGCACCCGCTGCATAGGAGACTTTCACGCTAAGTAGTGTTTGGCGGCTGGCCGCAGTTGCAAAGGGTGTTGTGCATTGTGGGTATTGATGATCCATCCATTCTTGACTCCAGCAATGTCTGAATTACCAAGCCATTACCATGTGTTTAGTAGAGCTTGTGGGTTTGGATAGACTTGCAAGATATCTGCGAGTGTAAAAATTCGCCTTGTGGAGCGGCAGGTCGAGCAAAAATATTGGATTTTATTATGCACAAATTTTAGTTTATATTATTAGCTTGTCGACGCCAGCACGAGGATGTGGCGCAGCAAAGGAGGGACAGAGGGTGCGCGGATGAACCCGGGGATTGTCTACTCAAGTTTCATGTTTTCTTTAGAGAAATGATTTTGCCATTCTTTTTTTTGTTAACGCTACTTCCCTGCAATTGTATTTTTACACCAAAAATATACTTGCAGGGGAGTGGCGTAAACAAAAAATGGAGTTGCAAAATCAGCAGCTTTTCTTTATGGTTATAAATTTTGTTTTTGGAAGATTAAAATTAGGCCCATCCACCATTTTCTTTTATCCTTCTTTTTCAAGTACTTGCTATTAAAGAAGTTGCTAGAGTATCTACAATGCTATAATCAAAAGTAAAAAGTTTTTAAAATTAATGTTGGTGCAAAATATGACTCACATTGGTATAATCAAACTTAACAACCTCCTTAGAAATAATCAAATTTTGGGTTTTGGATAACTAAAACTAGCAACTTTTTGATAATAATCAAATTTGATAGACCCTACATATTCTCAAGCAATACACCAACCGTTATACAAAAATGTTCTATTTCTCTCTTCCCTTTTCCTCTCTCTTTCTTTCGAAGAACAATATTTTTAGAAAAAAATATTTTACTAAAAAATTGTTTTTTTCCTAAAAAAAAAAGTTTCAAAAACTATTTTCTATTTCTAGTAAATAGTTTTTATTAGTTTCAAAACTATTTTTAGAAAAAAACTATTTTCTACTGTTAATAGTTTTTAGTTTTTTTTTGCAGTTTGAAAAGATCATGTGACAAGTTTTGATTATCTAATTTTGATTATGCCATTATAGACATCTACATTACTAACCTTAACAATCTCTTAAATGAATAATCAAAAGCTGATGTGACAACTTTTGGTTATTAATTTTTAATTATAACATTGTGAATACCCTTATATTGCGATTATGTAAGCTTAATTTAGGAAAATACATTTACTTCCTTTTGATTTTCCTTGTAACCAAACTCTATGAGGGAAACTATTTAGAATTTTCCTCTTATAGTTTCACCATAACCGAACACATCCAAGAAAATAAAATTTTCTTTTCTTTTACTTTACTTTCTATCATTTTCATTTTTCTAATTTCCTTTTCTTCCTAATCAAACGGATTTTTCTCCTCCTCCTTCTTAAACGAGGAACCGAACAGAGGAATGGGAAAATTCATTCTCTCCTTCCTCTTTGAAGTTCATTTTCCCTTTAAGGAAAGTGGATCAAGCTGGTTTCTACTTTCTACCATAACGTCCAAGTAATTGTCAAATGGGTATATATTGTAAAAAAATAAACAATATTAGCAATAAGTGGCTGTAGTTTAGTGGTCATAATTTTACGTTGTGGCCGTAGAGACCTGGGCTCGAATCCCAGCGGCCGCATTGATAAATTTTTTCATGTAAAATATTTTACATCAAAATAAATGGAGCCTTAGGTCCCGTTCTCTTGAACTTAACTTAAATTTAAAAATTGTCTTTATTTGATTTTTTTTTGCATTTGTTAGTTTTGAACTAAACTTTTATGAGTTATTGATTTGTTTCGACAAGAGAAATTGGAAAAGTAATTTTTTTTTTATACTTTTACCCAAGTATTTTGAAAAACAACCATTTTTTAGCAAAAAAATGACATTTTGATGCTAAAAAGTGGTTATTTCTCAAAATTCTTGGGTAAAAGTAAAAAAAAATTACTTTTCCGCTTCCTTTCATCAAGATGAATTAATAACCCACAAAAGTTTGGCGTAAAACTAATATATGCGAAAAAATTTCAAATAAAGATAATTTTCAGATTTAAGTTAAGTTCAAAAGAACGCAACCTTAAAAAACTCTGCATCAAACATGGCACAGAAGAGTCTATAAAATGTTTTTTTAGAAAATGAACTTTAAACTTTTATTTTTCGGTGTTTTTGGTTGGCACATGAAAAATATTTTTCAAAACAATGGCAGATTGTAGGTTATGAAATATTTTAATCAAGTAAGATCTCTCTCTCTCTCTCTCTCTCTCCTCCTCCTCCTCCTCCTCCTCCTCCTCTCTTGTTTTGGATCTCGTATGATTTGGGAGAAGAAGGGAATGAAATACGCGGTTTTGGAAAAATGTCGGACCATCGAGAGTGAAATCTAAAAATGATTTACGGTCAAAATTAGACGAAAATATTTTCACCCCGTTGGTGTAAAATGTTTTACCTTCAAAATATTTCCCTCCTTTCTTTTTCTAGCAAAATAACATAAAATGGGTAAAATATTTTATCTATAAATATTTTACGTCCAAACAAACGGAGCCTAAATGACAAATTTGATGTCTCTAGTTATCGAGTAGTGAGAGCTTTCTTAATGTTGTGAACCAAAATGGCACTACTTCATTCGTCTATGGGGAATTTGTAATCCTACTTCTCGGAGGGATAATTCTCCCTTAAATAAGGCATTTACCACGTTAGCGGCGCATAAACTATGTTTGGCACCTCAAGGGGTCGTCCGAGTCATCTTGGCCTGAGACCCAAGAGTTTGTTCTATCTTAAGATTTCAGTTTCGGTTCTTCTTACTAATAACTCTTAGACCCATCTCACTCCACGCGTAAGCGTGCAAAGCAGCTGTCGGAGGGGCTATAGTAATTAATTAAGCCGAGGTGTGTGCAAGCTGGCCCGAGACATCCTTAATTACCAAAAAAAATAAAATAAACTATGTTTGTCAACCAAGTTTGTTCGGTGATCGTATTAGTGGGAAGCAAGAATCACTTTAAGGGAAAAAAAAAGATGAGTTAGTTAACTAACCAAAGAAAGATAGAACTAGATGCATCTTCATAGAAAACTTTGGACTTGAATAATTTCCATGCATCCCTTATTCATGGGAATTAGAGACAGCGCCGGCTCATATATTTTGGAGGCCCAAAGTTAATTCTCTATATTGAACCTCTTGTATATTCATGAATTTCTTAAAAAAATGATGAAAGTACAAAAAAATAACAAAAAAATCAAACTAAAATTAAGGATACAATTATGACAATATAAATGTAAAAAGATATGATTGCAAATTATATTGCAATTATGGAGGTGCATGGGAGTCGAACCACGCACTTCGAATAGCACAACAGCATTATGTGATCACTGAACCAAGTATCTGGTTTTTTATATGTTTATATTTGAAAACATTCTAATATTATTATGAAAGTTACGTTACAATGGAGCTCAATTTTAGATCAAAATTTAATAGCCGAAAGTTGTTGCTTCTCTCACCTCCCCTATAAACCGGCCTTGATTAGAGATGGGGTGTAACGAGTCGGACTGTAGTACCAAATACACGACAGCAAGAAGAACAAAAGTTCATTCTTTTTCATTTCGATTCTCAAAACAATCTGCTGCGTCTTTTAACTTCGGTGGAGGTGGTTGAACCAAAGAGTTGACTTAGTGGTTAAGGTCTGAGATTTAGAATTTTGCTCCCTCCTAAGATATCAAGTTTCGAAATCTCTCAGATATTATGAACTCCTTTGTGGGAAATTCATACGAAGCTTCGCTCTGCTTTAATTGGGACCCCAGCAAGTGGGATAGTTAGATTGGTCCTTTGGGATTAGTTGACGTGCGCGTAAGCAAGTCTGAACACCTGAATTGTCAAAATGCTGCCCTATCCATTCACACATGAAAGAGAAAGCAATTCAACTATGTCCGGCATCTCAAGGGGTGGGCCGAGTGATCTTAGCCTGAGACTGAAGAGTTTGTTCCATCATAAGGTCTCAGTTTCGATTCTCCTCACCAATAACTCTTGGGGGGCCACCTCACCCCACTCGTAAGCGTGCGAAGCGGCTGTGAGAGGGGTTGTAGGAATTAGTCCGAGGTGCGCGTAAGTAGGCCCGAGACACCCTACATTAAGAAAAAAAATTAAAATAAACTATGTTTGTCAACCAAGTGGTCTTGGCATGGGACGTAGGTGTTTGCGCTATCCTAAGATCTCATGTTCGATTCACCTTACTAACAACTCTTGGGACCATCTCACCCCACCCGTAAGCGTGTGAAATGGCTGTGGGAGGGGCTGTAGGAATTAGTCTGAGGAGCTCGCACAAACTAGCCTGGAACACCATGCATTACAAAAATAAAAAATAAAAAAATGTTTGTCAACCAAGTTTGTTCGGTGATCTAACATAATTTGTTAGTGGGAAGCAAGAATCTCTTTAAGAAAAAAGGTGAGTCAACTAAGCAAAGAAAGATGGAACTAGATGCATCTTCGTAGAAAACTTTGGACTTGAACAATTTCCATGCATCCCTTGTTCATGGGGATTCTCAAAACAATCTGCTACGTATTTTAGCTTCGGTGGAGGTTGAACCCAAAGAGTTTTCTTAGTGGTCAAGGCCTGAGATTTAGAATTTTACTTCCTTCAAAGATTTTAGATTCGAAACCTCTTAGGTGGTATCAACTCTTTTGTGGGCAGTTGATACGAAACTTTGCTATGCTTTAATTAACTGGGACTCCAGCAAGTGGGTGGTGAGATTGGTCCCTCAGGATTAGTCGACGTGCGCATAAACAAGTTTGAATACCTGAATTGTCAAAAAATAAAAATAAAAAAAACTTTGGTACAGGTGGGGGAAGAGGGGGATAATGGGCAAAATGCTGCCCTATCCATTCACACATGAAAGAGAAAGCAATTCAGCTTAGTGTTTGACTGTTTGGCTTTTCAAAATGTTTGATATGATGAGTATAGTCAACCCCTCATTACAGGCTTTGCTCAGTCCAGCTATGGTTAAAGGTAAATGAGTCCAGAGAGACATTGGGACAACATACAACAATATGCATGACTGTATTGTGGAGTTTGGAGCCTTATAATACTGTAATTCAATCCATGCGTATTGGGTACCACCTAAGGGTATTTTGGTATTTCACACAAGTCTGTGTCCGACGTAAATATTGTAGCGATAGTGGGGGAAAACGCTCTGTTATAATATATTGTTGTTGATTGCTCTGAAAACAGTTACATAAATTGTAGATGCATGTCATCAACATCAGATGGACTATCTCAATGTAATATTTTCTGCACTCTCATCTGCAGATTTCATGTCAGGGCCGGCAATACATGAAACTTCAAATTTGAGTTTGAAGTAATTGTATCCACATACTTCACTCGAACACAAGGGAATGGCAATTTAAAGCTAAGTTTACAAAGATATTAATAAGAGCTCCTGATGCATATATTGCTCCTCTCTCTTAATACTGTACGGGATTCACACACTTTTAGCGAGGGTGGAGCAACGCTCCTAGACAACTAAACACTTTTCATTTGCAGCGAGAGGGTCATGATGCAGATATTTGATTACTAATGCTTCTCATATTCAAGAGATCTGATCAAAATGACCCACAAAATTCTTTCTCACAATACTTACCATAACACAAGGCCTCCTTCCTATGAGCATTTCGAACCAAGGAAACTTGGGCCTAGAAGTTTCACAAAAAGGCATTATAGTGGTGGGGAATATGAATCAAAATATAAAGCACATTATGGAGGCATTTTCTCTATATTCGTTGTCAAGGGCAAATAAGTCATTGCGATGCATATTTGTCAAAATGTGGCAATATATATAAATAGGCAGCATGTCGGACATCTTGTTTTGTCATTTTAAAATCTAACACATACATATATGGATGCCAGTCATGTAAAATCACATCAATAAATTAAAGTGATCAACTTTCATTCAATAATTAACCTAACTTGGTTTGTCTTTTTTTTGTTTCTTTACTTTTCACTTTATTTTCACAAGTGATCCTTTTTTCCCGCCTAAAGTTGATTCGCCCACTCTCTTTTGCTAATGCTTCTAAAGATGTTACATCAAAGGTAAAGTCCACTTTTACCTTATGTGGTTTGGATCTTGTGTGGATATCTTTTATGGTTTAAAAATGTGCATATAACACTCCTATGATTTGTGAAGTGTGCACATAACGCTCAACTCTGTTCATAATAATGTCAAGTGTGATACACGCCCATTAAAAGTTCGATATGCCTTTATCTTTTTCCTTGATTCTTCTTCTTCCTCCTTGAATGTAACCAATTCATCCCCCTTACTAAAAATTGGATTTGAACCATTGATAGGTAGAGTTTGACAAGTACTACATCTATATTATTCAAGTTCATTTTAACAAGAATTAGATCACTGAGTTATTGATGTCTGATTGAGTTGATTTTTTTTTGTTTACAAAGATGCTCTATTTTATGATTGATACATTATGAATGGCTCGGATTAGATTTTAGTTAGATTTCAAGAGACGTGTGAGATACACCTCTATTAAATAGATGGAATTATGTGTTATGTGCACACTTCGCAAACCACAGGATGTTATGTACACATTTTTAAATTATAGAGAGTATATCCGCATATGACCCAAACCACAACGGATTAAAGTGAACTTTGCCCTTAAATCAAAATACTAATAGAGATTTTTTTGGTTTAATCTACTTGATGGTGGAGTGGCGTAGCTAGGAATTGACAATAATGAGGGCATCTTTTAAACACACTTCAACCAAGAAAAAATCGTACTATTAAGTAATGCCAAAATAATAAAAGAACGCTTATTCTAAAAATAATAGAAAAAACTAATACATTTACGTACTAAGAAAGATAGTAATTCCATAAACTATCAAAACAAATCAGTTGTTTGAATTGTCCCACCGGATCAAGGCTAAGAGCAGTTAGATACACAATAACTAAAATGTCAATATTCAACAATCTTGATCCAATTAGAAAAAAAGTACACTTTTCTTCACAAATTTTGTCCTTAAACCTTGAACTTCATCTTGATGTTGTGGGTTCTATCAACAAATACAACACTACTTTTAGAATTATAAATAATTAATAAAGTATAATGTATATAACTCATGATTTAGCCACTTATGAATTTGGATATTATTCATTGGATAGTTTCAAATGGCAAGTGTTGGCTATTTTTTGCATTAGACATCTCACTTTGCCAGTGCAGTGGAATTGTTGTAATTTTAAAATAAAAAATTAAGAATGAAATGATGTACAAAATGTATTGAAGTGATTAAACAAAGAACAATTTAAGAAATCAAAATAAAAAATTTGAAATAAAAAAAAACACTCAGTGGGGGCGTGTGCCTCCACTCGTCCCCAAGTAGCTTCGCCATTGATGGTGGCTTCATATTATTAACAACTGGGTTAGGTTCTCTTTCATAACTCATCTCTCTTTATTCCTCTGACTGCATTTTATTAGCTCCATCTCAAGTCCACAATAATGATCTAGACCAATTATCTCGTTAACCCCCATAGAGAGGAACATCACTACGAGAGATCAGCCACATAAGATGTTGAGAAACACATGAACATCTCAAACTTCGTTTTATGAAATAGACGGTCATAGTTCAAAATCGTTTATATTTTCCATCCATTTTACAAAATAAAATATGAGTTTGTAATGTCGCCATCCATAACAATTCCAATCAGTATTGTGAAATGCAGAAATGGGTTCACAAAGTGGTGCTCGGAAGAGTAAGAGGAAGATAGAGTATAGGGGAGAGCTTTTTGGGTCAAAATGTCGAGTCCACTTTTAAAAGTAAAGGAAGTTGATTAGAAAAAAAGCAAAGGCAGAGTAGATCCATTTGGTGCCCAATTAACTGGGGACAAATCAACAGAGAACCATCCTTGTGACTCAAACAGTTTTTGGGGTCTGTTCCAGGGTTCACCATGTTCAAAGGGCAGAGCTGGCCTTGACTTTACAGAGGCTTAAAGCAAAAACTAAAAGAAGATACTTTTTCAAAATCTTAATGAACAAAATGTAAGTAGGTAAATTACTCTTCCAAGAACAAATACTATCAATAAGAATAACCCTAAAACAATAACCAAACATTCCAAGATTTCAAACTTGTCACTTATATATCACTAATCGTACAATTAAAAAAAAAGACCATTTCAAAATTTTAAAAGCATCATCTAAATATCAATCTCCTTGCATTTTTAGCAGCAAAAGTACTAATTATGTCCGAACAATCAATCTTATCCACATCTCATGTTTAATAGAAAGAATGAAGAGTCTATTCAACCTTTCTTGTGACATAATTGAGAGAAGGTAAGATTTAATCAATTTTAACATATCTACGTAGGAATTAGCTCACTTCTCTACTTACTATTTTGAGTATAACAACTTTCTGAATAGGATTTGGATTCTCTACCGGTCCAAAAATAGCTAGCACCATGCAACAGGACGGGGGGGGGGGGGGGGGGGGGGGGGGGGCTTGGGGACAGCAGCGTACTGCTGTCCCAATTTTGGGGCCCACTCCTGTCTCGCTCCGATAATCTGAATCGTTCATTTTGTAGAGCTCGTCGAGTAGAACAACTATGCAAAAAATCAGCTTAATTGGATATCATTAAATACCTGATCAGAGTCCATATAACTCTCAGTCCATGGGTTACAGTGGATTTGATCCAGTGTTTCGGATATATTCTTTTTAAGATAAAAAGGTTCCGATCAAGTACTTAATGATATCCAATTAAGCTAATTTTTTGCATAGTTGTTCTACTCGACGAGCTCTACAAAGTGAACGATTCAGATCATCGGAGCGAGACCAGGGTTGGCCCCAAAATGAGGGGCAGCATGTCCCAAGGGGACAGCAGCCCCCCTCCCTCCCATGCAACACGCTTCGGTGGATTTATGCACGGTTTTAATTACTTTGTCGATTCCTCGTTCATTTTTGTAAAACTTGTTAACTGGTCGTCTACCAACGAATATAGGTTGTTCTGACCGTCGTTGGCCGTACGATCTTTTTTTGATAACTCTGGCCCAACTTACGTATGTAAGTTCTGAGGAACTAATTCCACCGTCCATTAGTGGAATACTCATTTAAAATCAGGACAAAACCCTGTATGAACTGGTTACGTAAGAGTTAATAACATCTGAGAGGTTTCGAATACATGTCTATAAGGACGCAACAGCCCCTACCCAACCCTTGAACAACATCAATTTGGGGGAAAAAAAAAACCCTTATCATTCTTATTTGCAATCCTATGAAACAAAAACTTAATTATGAGAGTTCTAGAAATAAATTTTAATTATGTCTCTTTAGAATAATATGATCAAAATAATAAGATCTTCGTATTGGTTCAAAAAGATTCAAAATTAGAGCACTTAATTTTTTAATCATATTTTTTAATATATAAACAATCTAAAAAAATTAAGTGCTCAAATTTTCAATCCGTTTTAACCAATGCAAAAATCTTATTATTCTGGTCATATTATTCTAAAGAGTCATAATTAATTTTTGTCTCTAGGTTTCTCATAATTAAGTATCTGCTCTTTATTTAGGACCCTGTTGAGTAGATACGTGATTATGAGATCTCTAGAGACAAAAGTTAATTTGACCCTTTAAAATAATATGATCAGAATAATAAGATCTTTGCATTCGTTCAAACGGATTGAAAACTGGAGCTCTTAATTTTTTAACCATATTTTTTAATATAAATTAAAAGCTTCAATTTTCAATCCGTTTGAACTGATGCAAAGATTTTATTATTATGATCATATTATTCTAAGAGACATAATTAAATTTTGTCTCTAAGACTCTCATAATCACGTTTCGATCTGCACCAAAAAATTGCAAATTAAAGAGAACAAGTGCTTTTCCCTCAAAACGCTGCCGTTTTGAGAGATGGATAGGGGCTGCTACTTCCCATGCACAGTAGAGACCCGCGTCGGTGTATATAATTCATTTTCCAAGATGAACAGATATTATTTGAGTCTGTCCAAAATAGAGCCTATAATACCCACTGAAATAATCGAATTGGAGACAGGTTTGGCTGTCTGTCACCCTCACTTTATTGGGTGGCGTAAGAATCTAAATGGAAAGGAACATATTTGCACTACAAAAAGGCAAGGAAAAGTATAGGCGGGCAGTGTATGCATGAATGTGTTGAGGCATCCTTCATTTCTTGTCCGTGAGGCATCCTAAGCTTTTAATTAAAGAAGTGTCTCTTGAAACAAGAATATGTCTTCGCCTTTTCAAAGAAAAAAGAATGATAAGAGAATAGAATGTATTTAAAATTTTGCATTTTTTTTTTCATGGTACTACTCAAATATAAACGACGGTAAAGATTGAGCGATATTACTTTAACATGTTGATAGGGTACTTTTGGCAATTTTATAAAGTTGGAGGATATGAATTTGAAATGCGTAATACTAGTGCATGATTTTTTTGAGTTAGTGGAGTTGAGTGATCCAGCTTCTCACCACGTAGCTAGCCCTGCCGATAGCTTATATAGAGAGCTTATTAATTAAAAATTGGATAAATCAAATACTAGTCTTAGATAGAGCCCCCAATTAAGTTTTCATCCCTAACGTCATTATTGGTTAAGTTTTCATTTTGTAATATAATTTACCTTGTTTGCCCTTCTACTTTTATATATATATATATATATATATATATATATATATATATATATATTATGTGTGTGTGGGGTGAAAAAGAATCTTGGAGCATCGCATGGCGACGCTGTAGAGGCATTGAATAGTTTTTCCCCTGAGATGGGGTACAAAATGATGGTTGATGTTAGCACAAGTCAAATGGTGCTTCTTCTTCTTATTTTTTCTTTTCTTGAAAATCGAAAAACTTATATGATTTTGATGAAAAATTGTATTATTGTGGGCGAAGCTACCAAAGGAAAACGGAAATAATTTCTCCCGCACACCTTTTTAAGAGTATACATCTTCCCATAGTTTTCGAGAAATTTTACAAAATTGTTCAACTGTAATTTTGGAAAATATTCATTTTGCTTAGAGGTTTTTAACTTGTTTTTTTTTTTATAAAATTGTTCCTGCACCATTGATTTTCTTTTTCATTTAATGCAAAATATATTCTCCATAATTTCAAAAATCATTTACTCTAATATATGTTTGTAATAATTTCTCATACCCATCTCGCTCTCTCTATAGCCCATCATCTTCAAAGAAAATTTTCTCATTTTTCAGGTACTCTTAAGTGACGGTTTTAATGGCATTCCTAGTATTTCTATCGTGCATCGTTTTCAAAATTTTGAATTAATTGAATTTGAGATCAAATAACATATATATTAGTTGCAGATATTTAGTTTTGCTTATTACCGTTTCAAGATATTTACTACATTCGACAATGAACTAAAATACAAAAATGTGTATATTGATAGTTCTGGATAAGACTAGAAATTGCCCATGCCTTCAGGCATGGCTCAACACATTTTTGAACACAACTAAAATAACTTATCAAGATCCATGACCAAGCGTACAACAAACATATAGCTTGTTGTTCCCAAAAGCTATACAAAGAGGGCAAACTTAAAAACTCAAATACAAATTGTTCCAAAAAAAAAAAAGTATCCTACAACAAACATGTCATCCATAGTATGATTAGTATATAGCTTGTTCTCTGCCTTATGTCCAGATCCATGTCAAAGCGCATCCAAAATTTTGGAATCCAAAAAGGTTAAAACTTAATAGTATATTTCAACTATAAATGTGAACAATTCAAACAACACAGTAGGAAAGAAATTGAAATCTTGATTATTTGATGCCAATTAATATCAAATTTCCATTATATGTTTTATCCATCAACAATTTTGCCAAGATTCAAGAAAAAAGGCATCTACACATCGTTTTTGAAGATCATGATAAGCCCTCAATACATATTTTGATTCCCTAATATAACAGAACCTTACAAATTTCAAATATGAAAGTTTCAGTCTAAAGATCAACCTATCACAACTCTCACCCATTTCCGAGAATGTGATTGCCCAGAACAATCCGTTGACCATTTCTTCCACAATAGAGTCATCTATACTCTCTTTTATTTCAGGAACATACAGTTTACGGCTTATAAATAGAATAAGAAAAAGAGGACACAGAAAGAAAATTAAAGAATTGAACAATTAAGTTGTAACTATTGTTATTTTTTTTTTGGTTAGCTAAATCAAGAGTAGCATGTTCATAACTACCTGTTTTTCGTCCCTTAAGTCATCCCCACTTTAACCAACTGCACCAAAAAATCAAGGAAAAAAGAATAAATCCCATATACTACAGGTTGGTTATTTTCAAAGGAAATAAGCAGTAGCACTCATGCAACCGAGAGAATTAATTAGGAAGCACAAAAAAAAGAAGAAGGAGAATTGTAGTAAACACTTGCCAATAATCAGGAAAGAAATTAATAGTCTAAAAAAATTGGTGAATATCCATAATAACAAAAAAGCTTGAAATTAATAGTCTAAAAAAATTGGTGAAATCCCAATGGGAAATTTGATGGTGTTCAATGTCCTATTTGAGTAATGTCGTCGACATTGCGTCAGATAGGTGGTGAGTTCTCGGTTTCCACTAAACTAAATGGTCTAGAGTGGACTGCATATATAAACAACCTAACTCAAAAAAATTATTAACCCAGGAAAATAACTTAGGCAGATCATTCTTTTCACATACAGATAAACAACTTAAGTCAGAAAAACTATTAACCCTTTTCAAATAGATAAACAAAAACCCTGAAAAACTAAAACCACTACAGAAAAAGAAAGAAAATTTAAATCTAGGTTTTTGCAGCCTCTGCATCGATCTCAACGTAGCTCACCCATCCACTACCTTTGAACTTATCTAGGTCTATTTCCTCGACCTTGCATGATCGATTTCCCTGTCGATCTAGTCCTCCAATTGAATGCTGAGTTCCACCTTCTGAATGAATCTATCTAGAGTGGACTGCATATATAAAAGAAGACACAGAGTTCTTAGTGTCTGTTGCAATTGGGTTTGAATTGGGGAATTGTGGATTGGCAGGCAACAGAAAAAAAGAAGAAGAAGAAGAAGAAGAAAAAGAAAAAGAAGAAGGATTGAAAATGAACTCACATCGTGTGGGCAGGTTGCAATCATCGGCAGCTCGGCGTCGGTGGGATTTGAAAGACGGAGAGGTCATTGTTGGTTGGTTGCCAATTATTCAATCAGCTTCAAGATCCTATGAATAGCCTCTTGTGAAACACACCTTGACATAACTCGGCAATTCTATTAGTCCATATGAACCAACAATCGATAACTAACGTTTTGATGGAAATATATTTTGAAGAAAAGAACATAAAAGTAAAAAAATTTATATATTGAATGCAACCAAAAACCTATTTTAGATGCAAGCTTAGTATCAAAATCCCATGTGATGGAAAATGTGTTTTTTCATGCAAGTTCAGTATATCAAATGTGTTTTTCGGAGGCAAAAAAAATAAATCTATCATTTTAACTGAAGCTAAAGAGCTTGAGAAACCTAAGCTTCAAAGATAACTTTAAAAATAAATCTTATGCCCGTGCAATATGGTTGTTGGAAGAATTTTTCGATTAACTCCAACTCCCAATTAGAATTTTTTAAACAACGTGGCGAGAGAACAAAAAACTGGCCAGAAAAAAAAAAAAAGAGAACAAAGAACTAAGAGCCCTACCTGTGGAGAGTCAACCAGAGAGAAAACGAGGGTTAGGAAGAGAAAACTGGAAAGAAAACGTTTAGGGAGAGAGAGAGAGAAAACCGAAAATGAGAATAAACGCCAAAGACTATATTGCTCAATCAAGTTTTCATTACCAAAAATCGGCAATCAAACTCACTATCAAAAATCAAGCACCCAAAAAATCTGCCATTACCAAATCTCCCAATCAAATCTTTCCAAAACCGGAATATAGCATTCATCTAAAATCCTCTCTCACGTTTTTTTGTATCTATTGATTAATAGATAGCATTCAAGGCCTATGTACTCAACCGCAAAATTAAATCATTACCAAATTTGGCAAATTAAATACCAAAATTGAAAGAATCATTATTCAACCATTTATTCCAGAAAATGTAAAGTATTTATGAAAATGCCAAGGATTGAATAAAGGGTGGAAATTTATGCAGAAAAATGTGTTGCAAATCCAACGATGGAGAAAAAATGTGTGGACCACCACACCGTCGTGAATTGTATTATAGATTTTTATCTAATTCGACAAAAATCTCGACTCAGTCGTTGCACATATTGCATTTTCATTTTCAAGGAAAAAAAAAACTCAAAACATATTTTTTCCTCTTCCATAGGGTGGGGTGGGTAAAATTGAGGGCTTAGGGGATTTTGATTGAGGAGATGAGGGACAAAGGTAGGGTGGGGAAATGTCAACTATATTGGATGCTCTATCATGCCTTCTCCTTTTAATATGGAGACAGGTCTAAATCCATATTATCATTTTTATATTGGTACTAATTTGTTCAATGGGAAGTAGGAGTATTTCTTCCTCCATTCAAGCTGAACAAGTGGTCAAAAAGAACAATTATTTCCCACTCATTTGGGTACCACCCACTAAATAGCATATCTTCATTAGGATTATGGTCAATTTGTCCACTTCCACGTGTTTTGACTCTATTTTGCCTCCCACTTCCTTTTTGAGAGAGAGAGAGAGAGAGAGAGAGAGAGAGAGAGAGAGAGATCATTACTTGGCAACTAGGTTTAAAGTGAAAAAAGAATAAAGCCATGCAATGGAGGTAAAGAAGGATTTTGAATGGACATGAAAAGGAACAAGCTAGCATATGACCTGTTTCAAAGAAGGTTAAGCTTCCATCCAGTTCTCCTTTCTGTCCATTTTGGTCCAGTTTGGGCCGTTGTAGCTAGACCTCTACTTGGTCCATAATAATGATCGAATTTCTTAAAAGCACTCTATGAATAAGCCATTTTATCTATGGAATTCTTGAGCTTGTAGAGTAAATTATACCTGCTAAAATATTAGCTTGATCGAACATAGATATAGCTATATGATCGAAGCCGATTTGTAGAAGAAAAAAAATGAATAATGAGCACTTACGATCATTATTGTGGACCAAGTAGAGGCTCACAACCGTCCAAACTAGACACGCGGAAAACCGGATGGGTAGCTTGATCCTCCAAAGAATCCCCCTAGTGGAGTACTGGACGACAGAGTGCACGTTAGCCGTGAAGAGAAAGGACAATAATCCAACAACTTCTAGTGGTTGTCCTTAATGGATTCACTAATTTTAGTATGTAAGGGCAATTCCCTTTCTTATTCTTGGTTAAGGGTACCGTATCTCCAATGACATAATTTTGGTTATTCATTTAAGGATTGATAATATTAACAATGTGAAGTTTTACAATGGTTCATAATCGAAAATCATTTTTAGTAAAGCGAGATAGAGAGAGTTGGAAATAACTGTAACCGAGTGAGTCCATCGATAGTGATGAGAGGACAGAGAAAGAGAGTGTGGTTGCCATTTGATTATCCAAAGAGAAAATGTTGCCATTTGATTATCTAAAGGCTAAAATTTGATTATTGATTAGGGCAAATGGAGTAGGAGGACATACTATAAGAGTTTTTGCTATAATAAGGATATAATATTTTCCCATAAAGTCTAAAGACATTCTATTCAGGATTTACCAAAAAAGCCCTCCCAAGGTTGACCGGCATTGACTGGTGTTGACCAAGGTTGACCGGCGTTGACCAAGGTTGATCGGTTTTGGCCAAGGTTGACCGGTGTTGAAAGTGCCTAAAATCCTAAAGTACCTTATGAAAGTGCCTAAAACTTTAGGGTACCCTATATGTAAAAGTACCTAAAATCCTATGGTACACTATGAAAGTGGTTAAACCTCTAAAACACTATAATAGAAAAGTGCTCCCTGAAACCCTATGAAAGTGTCTAAAACCATAGGATACCATATGAAAGTTTAGCAAGATCAAAAAACACGAAAAAAGACATTTTGTGTTAGCTAAATAAGGCCATTGTCTCATTTAAGACAATTTAAATGAAAAAAGACATTTTTTGTGTTAGCCAAACAAAGCATTTGTCTCATATAATATATTAAAGACAATTTTGTTTTTTCACGCACTCTAGATTCTAAAATAATTCTATTAATGGACTCTATACATCATAGAAACTTAGGCTGGACTAAAGCTTTTATAGGGTTATTTCATTTAGACTTTAGACTAATATGTTAAGGGGTTGTTAAGTTTGGTTATATCATTATGAGTCATATTTTGGACTAACATTGGTAACTTTAGAAATCTTTTAGTTTTGATTATGCCATTGGGAACACTCAAGGATAAAGATGTAAGGCCATCCACAGTGGTATAATAAAAAAAGAATAACCAAAAGTTGACACATCAACTTTTGATTATTCACTTAAGAGATTGCTAAGCTTAACAATGTTGAACTTCACAATGGTCACTTCTAGTCCATAACCAAAATAATGGTCCACTACAATTTCACTCTCTCTTCCCCTCTGTTTCCTGTCATTCACTTCCCTTCATTTACATTTTTTTTGGGCAAAAATATATCAATTCCCTATCTTAATTTTGGAAAAAAAATCGGTCACTTTCTTCCCTCCTAGCATAAATTTTTTTGGGGGAAAAAAATAGAAACGGGGAGGAAGAGTGAAATACCTTAATTCGGCGATGATGGATTGAATTGTAGATGATTTGAGAGATATGAGCTTCACTTTTTGAGGGAAAGAAAGACATAGTTTGTGGGTGAAGTAAAGAAGATATAGAGTATGCGAAGAAGAGAAGAAAAAAATACCAATCAAAAAATGCATATATACAAATTTTAGAACTAGTTAACTTATATGGTGTAGAGTTCACAAATTTTGATTATTGAAAAAGGTTGCTAGTTTTGGTTATCCAAAACCCAAAATTTGATTATTTCTAAGGATATTAGTAAGTTTGATTATACCATTGTGAGCCATTTTTTGCACAAACATTGTTAATTTTAAAAACTCCAATGTTCGCGGTTCAAAATGAAAGTCAATTCTCGTGACTAGTTAGAGTGCCAGAACGTTACTATTTTTGAGCTATATTGATCCCATGAGTTACTATGTCTTATTGATTGATTCTCTGTGGTACAGTCGAGGTGCATCTAAGTTGGTCTGAATCAGAGACGGAGAGAGGTGTGGGTATATGGGGGCCAAGGCTCCCGCGCAGTTTCAGAGTTTTTTTTTTAAATATTAATATTTTTGTTTATTTGTTGAAAACATCTAGATATTGTATTTTGTAATGGATGTTATTTAGACATAAAAATGTGTTCATTTTTTAACGCCTCTAACGATATCGAACGAAGCTCATTTTTTACAGAGACCTTAAACGACATATTTTGAACAAAATGAGCGGCTCCGATCATTTTTGCGCGACCCGAGGCGGGAGAAAACGGCCGCTGTGCACAAATCATTTATGTTTATAAACTCCGGCCTATCCAATTGAAACTCATCTCCCAACTCTTTATGCCAATTTTGAAAAAGTATATATGGATAACCCGCTACTCGGCCTTCTCTAATTTTAACATTAGAGATGGTCAGATGGGTAACACTTTTGATTGCGCAGATCACGACCTCCTTAGTTCTTTTTTATCCGACGTCGCGAATTTTAAATGAGGTTCTCATTTACCCTGAGCGCAAGTGTTGAGATGCTTACAAAATTTTTACCTTCCCCACAAACTAGAGGTCGTCTTTTGTACCGAAAATTTTATGTACCTCTGTTCCTAAGCATTTTTAGGCGCAGAATATCACAATAGTATATCCTTGCGGCTGTAATACACAAGAACATAGATACGGAGGATTTTTGGTATAGGTGTTCTGGTGGGCACAAATCGGCATAGAGAATGTGCACAAAAGATAAACAATCTCTTAAAATCTTGTACGTCTGAAATAGCCTTGTCCCTGTATCTATCGGACAGTTGTAAAACTACTTTACATGTTAGCAACGTCCCTCTCTAAACAGTACTTAGAACGTCCCTCTCTAAACCCCCAATGGGTTGGCTTGGTAGTCGAAACCTGAGACGAATTTACTCCCTCTTTAATTAGGTGTTGGGTTCGAAACCTCTCAAGTACTATTAACTTATTTGGGGTTATTCCATCACGGAACTTTGCTCCGGCTTTCATTGAAGTTGTATAAGTGAGCGGTAGGATTAGACCTGCAGAATTAGTTGATGAGGTGTCGTAATTTGGCTTAGACATCTAAGTTATGAAAAAAAGAAAGAAAGGTCTCTCTCTTCTCAAATAGTGAGTTCTAAAACTCCATAATAATGAACTTTGTCCTTGGATTATAATTTGGAGCCATTTGATCCAGTTTGCCTACAATGATGATAATAATGAACATTATTATGGCCATTTGCCCCAAAACAAAGTGATCGATTGAAGATCTGGTCAAGGGGCATCATTTGGTCCAAACTGCACGTGTACGTGCACAACCCTCTGTTGTAGACAGGGATATGCTTATATCATTGTTTCTATTTGGACCCCGCACTTCCAATTTGGTACCATTTTAGACAGGCTCCTCGTGTAAATTTTAATCATTAGGCAAGTGGTAAAATTCGAACACATGATTTATTGTCTTGATACCATATAAAATTTTTAACTACCAACTCATTTAAAAGGTTAAACTGTTAAAGGAATGTGCAAACTTTATAATTTATATTCTCAACGTGATTTAGGGTTTTGAAAAGCTTTCTTATTCTTCTTGAGAATGTTCATTCTTCATGTGGTAATGTGGATTTTTTCCCTCACATAACTTAAATGGAAAAAGTTTGAGAGACATATTTGGTAGCACACTTATGTTTGCTCAACATTTAGTTTGCCTCTAAAGTGTGGTAGACTCCTATGACGCTTCTGTTGGGAACCGAATCCTAGAACCTAATAATGGCATATATAGATTGGACAACAACAAAAAAACGCAAAACCCAACAAGATGGAATTAGGGTTTTATCTCAACTCTCGCAATACAAACGCTAGTTGACTTGTTTCTTTGTTGAACCCAAATGCTACAACACACCGATTGATGTATGCTACGAACTTCGCTCAACCGTACCGTATGATATTCTGTCATATTTTCATATACCTCAATGATGTAGTCAAGTGTAGACTCCTACGTGGTCTCCTCGTTCTATCTTATAGCCCACCTTTTGGTATTCTGTAATGAGTGTGTGAGACCAAGAGAATATAGTGGTATATTTATAAGGCTAAAACTGAGACCTAAATATAAATAATTTTGGGTTCCCTGTGCAAATAAGAAACCCTAATTCCGGGCTCCTTGCGTGGCAGAGGGCTGTGTGGCTGCAATGTGGCACTTTGATGATGCACGTTGCACTTAGCACATTGGCGCCTTGTAGCGCGAAGGTGGCAGTGACGTGGCACTTACGTGTGTGCCACAACTGTTAGTACAATTGCGATCACACCGCCGTTGGATTGTCAATTGTCAGATCAAATGGACAACATTGAAATTGAAGAGATGTGTATGCATGGTTAACACAATCTTAAGGTGCCGTCGTCAATCTACGTCGTATGATCTGACCCACCGGTCAGGTGTTTGATCAATATATACTTTACTGAGGTTCTGTTACTTAGAACTTAGTAGAAACAAAATTGCAATCGGTATTCTGTCCGTCAATGTTTGTGCAAACATAAATAAAAAAAAACTTTGAGTTTGCGCTTTGTTGTATTTTGAAGGTCGATTTTTTCTTATTGCGTACCCGATGCATAATTGCATACTATCTGGTAGAAGAAAAATATCGTCTTTATAAGAGCAACTTACAAACGCACCTTAAAGTGGTTTTTGCATTCTATATTTTCTAGAAGAGATGCCATCAATTTTCAATTTGAAAAGACCAGATTTCCAACACTTTATAGAAGTAGTATTACTATAGCTAGTGTTCGATCGTTTGAGTCCAAGGAAATTTTTTCACGGTTCTAAAGACTAGAAACCTGTCAATAATGAATTTTGTGCAGTATTATAACGAGGATCAATCATGTAAAACATCAACTCATTTGGAAATAATATAAATTTAAAAAAAAGATCATATACGAGAGAGAAGTATGGAGACTTATAAATACTGCATAAAATTGATGTAAGTCGTCCACTTTCTATTGCACATTGTTGATAGTTCTAAAAGGGTCATTGACATTTTCCATTGTTGATGGGACTTTCAAAGTGAACGATTCCGATAATTATTTCAAAAAATTAATTAGGTCGAAGTGAACACAAAAAAAATTGGACCGAGTCGAATCCCCTAATTTTTAGGATTAGCTAAGTAATAGTACTTCCTGATGATTGACTTCTTATAGAACAAAACACTTTCTAAGATTCCATTTTGTATATTGCACTCAAACCAAAATACAGTACTCCAGTATCTAATTCAAAGGTGCAACAATTTCTTTCCATCTATATTCTTAATTCTATGTTCTTCAATCCTTCCCCAAATAAATTCGAAAATGAAATGAGTTCTTGTAGCAGCTGAACTGTTCAAGCTCGATTAAAATTTTAACAAACACCAATTAAAAATGTGCTCTAGTTTAATTTGTTAACGAGGTGAGCCATCAAATCGATCATAGGGCCGAATACGAGTGGCTTGAATTTATGTATATCATAAGTTGAATAGTATTCTCTTCATCCCTAAATAAGAGTCCAGTATTCTATTTTAGGTTGTCTTTAGTAAGTGTTCATTTTAAACAGTTAATGGGTAAAAATTTGTATTTTTTTTTTGTCCTTTTGAAAAGTTAATGGATAAAAAGTCAACAACCATGCTACGGAAACTGACAGTCTAAGGTACCGACGGCCTGGGGTGGGCTCCGCGTGGCCGTCGGTACCTCCTGTCGGTTTTTATATCTAGGTGAAAATGGAGAATAGCTTTAAAAAGCAGAGATAAAAATTAATGCAAAAGGTGTAAATATGATATTTTTTAATAAGAAAGGGACAGAGGAAATAACTTATTAACGGATTTCAAAAAAACATTCAAACTTAAGTTGGTTACGTAACAATATTCAGATCTCGAAAGAATGTCTAATGAGTGGACAAAAAGCTCAAACTTGAATAATTTTGTTCGCTTATCAACTCACGGCTTGTGATAAACATTTCAACCGTTTATTTTTGCTGCATTTATTGAAGGCGATATCAATTTCTTCAGAAGCTTGCATGATGTAATTGGAAGTTTGGAACCACAATCGACTTGAGAGAGAGAGAGAGAGAGAGAGAGAGAAATGTCAGCTTTTGCTTTTTAAAGTTTTCTGCTTTTGATGTGTTTATTGGTTGGACTGTCGACCAGTGTGAGAGAGAGAAAGAGATGTTTAAAGAAATTGTAAAGTAAAAACCCAACTTTCATTAAACTAAAATAAATAAATAAATACTCCAAAGGAGTAAAAACCCAACTAGGAATAGTACTAGAAAATGGATTACTAGGAAAGCGGGGTTTGATTTAACCCAACAAAGATCTCACGAGGAGCCATTACATCACTTTTCTCAAGCCCATACCTTGAGATTCGCACCCAACTATACATATAGACGTACTATGTATTCTTTTGGTAGTAGTGCATTATAATTGGAGTACTTTTGTATTAGAGGCATCCAAATGGTAAAGTATAAGGGCTCGTTTGGTAATAGTGCAATATAATTTTCTTTGTTCCAACTATTTTTTCACCTTTCACTAAAAAAATTCTCCATTATAAAATTCCAATTTTGCATAAAAGTATAATGCTTCTGTCCGGTTTCCAAGGCAGACTGGTGTTTAGATGCCTAACTCCACTACTCGTCTCTAGTAGATCTCCCTCAACAGTACGTAAAGAGAGCCTGATGTTCGCGTTTAGTGTTTAGATATTAGGTTCTGCTTTCTGTGTTTATTGATTATATTTTGTTTGTTCCGGATCGGTTGCATCTTTTTCTCTATTTTGGATGGAAATTGTCGTATGGTTTTATATTGAATGCAAAATTCCGTTTCGGATAAAAATAAATACATATATGAAATTGATTTCTACACTATTTAATTGATGCAAATACTCATTATTTTGTCTTTTATTGGATGAATTTACGAAACAATCCATGCATGTATAAATTTTTTCCGTCATATATCATGTGGGTGTTTATATTTAGAACATGGTATTTGGGCTTTTTAATGATCACGGAATGTTGGATTCCCCCTAGTCCAAAGTAGAAGCTTAGCAAACCAAAGCAAAACCATCCATCCCCACCCTTTGTCAAGTACACAGAGAAAGTGACAACAAACAGACAGACCCCACTACAGATTTTTTGATTCTACCATCTCTCAGTAAATAATTGAAACTGTGTTTGTTTTTTAGGAGTAGAAGAATAATTGAACTGTTTGCAGTGCTCAACAGTCAGCACTGAAGTTGCTTTCCATTTTAAATTCATGGGAATATCACAGAGAATTCTAAGGACAACCCCCTTCTCTCCTCCCCCAATGCATGACTGACGGAATTTTCTTTTACCCTTTATTCTTTTGGTGTTAGGAGAGCCGGTAGAAAAGCGGTCCGACAACTGGTGTCAGAGTTAGGAAGTCATGGGTTCGAGTGGCGGAAGTGTCATCGTGAGGGAGAGATCGTTGGGCCCGGAGTGGCCCCATAGATTTGGTTATACAATGCCACTCCCTGCGATTGCTCTAAAAACAGACTTACGGGTGCGATGTCGAATGTCATAAAAGACTTAATTAAAGTCCTCCCTAACACTAATTGATTTTAGGAGAAATGGTGAAAAAACGTTCCGATATCATACATATATAGTCCGGTTCAAGTCAGGACGTCCGGATTTGTGTTACGTCTGGACCACAACTCAGCCGTTGGATCGTGTTTTTAATGATCCGGATCTGCGGAAGGTTTAAACCATTTATGACCGGTCATAAACCTTCCGCAAATTCGGACCATTGAAAACACAATCCAACGACTGAGAACAAAAATCCGGACCTAACACAAAATCCAGACGTCCTGACTTGATCCTCCTAGGATACATATATATGTATGCATAGGTTCAATTGGGGTTAGCTTTCATACATATCCTTTTTTGCGTTTGCTGAACAAGTGGGAGGCATGTTAGTTCTCACCTTTTCCTTTTTTTGCTACCTAAACCTTACTGGGTTTTTTTGTTGGGCCTGACATAAGCTGACTGAGTGCAGTTTCAGTTTTGGTATGATGAGAATGAGGAGATAACACTATTGGCGTGTGATATATGTATATATATACATAATACAAGAGAACCCTTTTGAATTTGGGTGTGTTTGAATTGGTTTTTGTGATTTTGGGAAACTCCCAATGGAAACAAGAAGAGCGGAATCTGTTTTGTGTTTGTTGGCTTTGTTCTGCTTCTGGACTTCAGCAAATTCTTTGCTTTCCCCCAATGGTGTCAACTTTGAAGGTAAGTGAGTTTTTTTCCCATTTATTTTCTCTTAATTATAAGTGGTTGATCGAAACTTAAGGCTCGGTTTAAATTGGTTTGGCAGTTTCGCTAATATTTCTTCTTTTTTCGAACTTTAATTGGTAATTTCCAGTGGTTGCCTTGATGGATATAAAAGATGCATTGGTGGATCCTCATGTGGTTCTAAATTGGGATAGAAATGCTGTTGATCCATGTAGTTGGACCATGATCACTTGTTCAACTGATAAGCTAGTCATTGGCTTGTAAGTGGTCCTAACATCTCCAAATGAGAGAACTGATAATTTCAAATTTCTTTCGAAATTACAGAACTGATAATTGAATTTGTTTTTGTTTCAGAGGAACTCCAAGCCAGAATCTATCTGGTACGCTTTCGCCCAGTATCGGAAACTTGACAAATCTCCAGATGATGTGAGTACTTAAAAGTAGAAAACAGAATGGTTTTTTAGTCTTTGAATAATTTAAGGTTTTTAATGGAGTTAATGTTTTTTGTTTTGTTTTTTTGCAGTGTGCTGCAGAATAATAACATATCAGGGCCAATTCCCCCTGAGATTGGGAGGCTTCCAAAGCTACAAACACTTGATCTTTCTGACAACTTCTTCACTGGTGGAATACCCTCTTCTCTAGCCCATCTGAAAAGCCTCCAATATCTGTAAGCAACAAAACACCTGCCCACAAGTTCTGTTTCAGGAAATTTCTTGTTCTAGAATTCGCAGTTCAATTGTTTAAACACGCGAAGGTAGCCTAGCAGTCCAAGGTTGTTGCATCGACTGTTGGGTAGTCGCAGGTAGGGCCTAGCAGTCCAAGGTTGTTGCATCGACTGTTGGGTAGTCGCAGGTAGGGCTGAAGGCAAGCCGAATTTTGAAGTTTTCGAGCTCGGCTTGTTCAACATTAGATGAGCTCAAGCTACAATGATGGAGCTAGCGTTTGTGAAACTAGAGCTCCAACTGAGCTCGAGTCAAACAAATATGAACAACTCGAGCTCGCTATAAAAAATTCAACAAAAAGTTGACTACATATATTACTAAAATATGGTCACATAAAACATATTTTCGTGTTTGCACGCGTGCTTGAGCCTTAAATCCTGGCTTGAGATCTTTTCTATCAACTAAACGAGTCAAGCTTGAAGAGTGCTTTCCAAGCCAAGCCTCAAGCTGCTCTGAACGACTCGGTTCGTTTTCAGACCAGATTCAAGTTCCGATGTTTACCCCGCCTTGGAAGGGTTAATCTTCAAAATATATTAACTAAGTTGTGCTGGTTAAGGACTTGCTCCAGTTACAACTAATATGATTCTTATGGTGGTATCTTGCATTCTGATCAGGAGGCTAAACAACAACAGTCTTTCTGGAGCAATTCCTCCATCTCTGGCTAACATGACACAGCTTGCATTTCTGTAAAGTTCCTTCAACCTTTCCCCAACAACACATATCTTCTTATTATCTCTCTGAAATGGGTGTTTGAATTTCAAAACCCGCGTGAAAAACCTGATGAAATGAGTACTGAAAAAGGGGTGTGTGCTTTTTTTTTCTTCTTCTCATGGTCCAGGGACTTGTCTTTCAATAACTTGACTGGTCCTGTCCCAAGGTTTCTTGCAAAAACATTCAAGTAAGTTTGTTGATTCTCTCGAATTTGTTTTTCCCTTAAAAATAAATTGTTTTCTCTAAATTATTTTCTGTCATTGACTCAGCCTGCTGGGAAATCCAATGGTATGTGCAACTGGGACAGAACATGACTGCAATGGAACAACATCAGTGCCACTTTCCTACCCTTTCAACAGTGCCCAAAGTAAGAAACTAGGCCTTGTCTGGTTTATACTTTGGTTCCTGTTTTCTCTTTCTAGTTTCCAGAAAATAGGGAAAAAAATTGTTTGTGTGACCGTTCTCAAACCTTGTTTTGATGAAATAAATCTTTGGAAAAAAGCTCATTCTGGGAAAACACCAAAAGTGTGTTTTCAAATTCTCGAGAATCATTTCCACTGAAGTGTAAAAGATATGAAAATGATGAGTGTTTTTAAAAAGTTTTTCCAGAAACTGATTTTAGAAACAGCAACCAAAAATGACAGTCTGTAGTTAAGTATTATGCACAGAAGTGGTTTATTTTGGTATGAAAAGTGACGCGATTTTCGTAAAGAGAAACAATATGGGACTGAGGGAGTATTTTTATTACCTAAACCTTTACTTCTTGTCTTGCGAACTTAGGAAATTTTACTTCAATACAAACTTTCATTTTACCTCTTTATGAAGTACTTGAATCTATGAATACTCTTGTGAAGCTAATTTCATTTTTCCCTTTTCTGTTTTCTCTTACTTTATAAGACTCTCAACTGTCTGGAAGGCCAAAAGATCACAAATTTGCCTTAGCATTTGGATCAAGCCTTGGATGCATCTGCCTACTAATTATTGGATTTGGATTTCTTCTCTGGTGGAGGCGGCGTCACAACCAGCAAATATTCTTTGATGTTAACGGTTAGTAAACATGTCATTTTGTTCTACGAATGTTGAGAGAAAAAAAGAATTTTCTTATTCATGCAGTTTTTTCTCACCTAAAGTTGTGACATTTGCTGAGAAAGAAAACCGGTGGACATATAGCATTCACAACATCGAAATTGTCCATCAAAAAAAATCTCTAACCTGATGGTGTGAGAAAAGCTCAAATTATTTGTTTTCTTCTCACCAGATGAGATATCGCGTTCTTTTCTTTTCTTCTGTCACCTCATCCGTAACAAAGTATTTCTTCAAAATTGCAGAGCAACATCATGAAGAAGTATCACTTGGAAACTTGAAGAGGTTTCAATTCAGAGAGCTTCAGATGGCCACAAACAACTTCAGCAACAAGCACATAATAGGGAAGGGTGGTTTTGGGAATGTCTACAAAGGGTATCTTAGAGATGGGACTGTAGTGGCTGTAAAAAGGCTGAAAGATGGGAATACAAGTGGAGGGGAAATCCAATTCCAGACTGAAGTTGAGATGATTAGCTTGGCAGTTCACCGGAATCTTCTTAGGCTTTACGGGTTTTGTATGACTGCTTCAGAAAGGCTCTTGGTTTACCCCTACATGTCAAATGGAAGTGTAGCTTCATGTCTCAAAGGTAAAAAAAAAATCATTAAGAATTCTGTTCTTTTATACTCCATGGCTCTGCTGGATGAGGACTTCGCTATAGTTTGGAAATTGATTCCTTTTTCTGTTTCCTGTTTTCATTTTGCAAAAACACTGAAAGTTTGGTCTATTAGATTCATCAAAAACTCTGAAACCACATACACAAATAAATTCACATTACCGTGTGGGCTCCACCCACTCTAACACCTCTGGTGTGTGTAGAGCCGACACACCATGTGAGTGTTTTTATGCAATAATCTGTGTATGCGTGTGTGTGGTACTAGCTTTGCACTTAGATTCATAGTTATCTCGAATGTGTGCGGAGCCCACACACCATGCGAGTGTGTGTGTTTGTGCAAGTGTTTATGTACGTGTGTGTGGTACTGGCATTGCTCCTACATTCATAGTTCTTTCCTCTCTTTTTGCAGCCAAACCAGCCTTAGATTGGGGTAGAAGGAAAATAATTGCCTTGGGTGCTGCAAGGGGTTTGCTATACCTACATGAACAATGTGACCCAAAGATCATTCACAGGGATGTCAAGGCTGCAAATATATTGCTTGATGATAACTGTGAAGCAGTGGTGGGAGATTTCGGATTGGCAAAGCTTTTGGATCACCGTGATTCCCATGTTACCACAGCTGTTAGAGGAACCGTGGGGCATATTGCACCGGAGTATCTCTCCACAGGCCAGTCATCAGAGAAAACAGATGTTTTCGGGTTTGGGATTCTGTTGCTGGAATTGATCACTGGCCAAAGAGCTCTTGAGTTTGGGAAATCAGCTAACCAGAAAGGAGCTATGCTTGATTGGGTGAGAACATTACATGCTTTAGGAATTTTCTGAAACCATGTTTTGCATAGTTTTTGTTTTCTATTTCTAAAAACACAAAAAAAAAAAAAGAAAACTTAAATGAGGATCGGTTGTTTAAACTTGTTTTCGTGAGAAAAAACCCCTGTTGATGTTTTCTGATTGTCAATAACTATCTCGCTTAGAAAAAGAATATGAAGTGAAAGCAATTCCGAAAATGCAAACTGAACTTTTCTTCGTCGTGTCTGGGAAACAGAAGAAAACTTGTTTGGAAAACTGTTTATGAAAACTATTTTCAGGACAATTTCATGAAAACAATTCCCTTACCAGAAACAGCTGGGATATGTTTTCGAGCGTTCAAATAAGGACATAACCAAACTGGTTTGTTAATTTGTTTTCACAAAAACAAAAAGTGGAAAACGGCAAATGCAGACGAAGAAAATGGAGCGATAGCATTTCTAATTTGCAATCAACCAATGCATATGATTGCAGGTGAAAAAAATTCATCAGGAGAAGAAACTTGATACACTGGTTGACAAGGACCTGAAAAACAACTACGATCGAATTGAGCTGGAGGAAATGGTACAAGTGGCTCTCATATGCACTCAGTTTCTTCCCAGCCATAGGCCCAAGATGTCCGAAGTGGTTCGAATGCTCGAAGGGGATGGACTCGCGGACAAATGGGAAGCTTCACAGAGAGCGGATGCAACTAGGTGCAGAGCAAATGACTTCTCTTCTTCCGAGCGGTACTCTGATCTTACCGACGACTCCTCATTGCTTGTCCAAGCAATGGAGCTCTCAGGACCCCGGTGAATCGAATCAGAGAGAGAGAGAGAGAGAGAGAGACAGAGAGAGAGAGAGAGAGAGGCCATAGAAGCATGGAAAGGAATTCATCCATGGTAAGACATTGTGTTGAAAACTTGAAATGAGTTTGTTGTATAGTAAACAGTTTCTGTCTGTATAACAGGGTACCAGACATACTGACATGGAGTGTAACAAGTATTATTTTTTTCCCCTTTTGGATTGGTGAGTGAAGGGTTTTTCTGATTCTTGAGCTTGTAAGAATAATTTTCTCAGAAAGAGAGAACCAATATGAGTTTAAGCATTAACTTCTTCTCTATAGAAAATAGTAGGAGAATTTTAGAATTCATCTATGACCATTACCTTCTGTCACTTTGATTGGCTGTTTGTACTCTATTTGCAATTAAAGTAGTCTCATCAAATTGTTTAAATGATAGTTTTTTTTTTTTTTTGGACATTCGTTAAGCCTAATCTACTCTATTATAGGAGATTTGGGGAGGGGGATGAGTACTTACGAGAATCGAACCCTGCCTGTGTATGGGAGTATAACGGAGGCACCAACTGCACTCTAGTCTACTTGCATTTAAAAGATGGGTTGTGTTGACAAAAATGTGGTCAATCTGTGTAGGGTAGAAACTCACTTAAAATGCAGTCATAAAAGGACATATCTGTACCCTCGCCAAATTGCTTGGACCAGAAAAGCGAGTAATTATTTAATGTTCTTGAGGCACCGCCACGTTTCCACTGCACATTTTTATGGGATCATACACTTAGTATTAGATCCCACAACAATGCGCGGTGAACGAAGGAGTAGGGGCAAGGCCACCAAATATTTTTTTCCCGTTTTGGAGGATTGATAGTTGCAACGTGAAGTGTCTACCCATGCATTATTCAGGGCCTTTGACCTCTTTGAGAAGACCTAACATTGTCCTCAGAATCCAAAAACACCTGACAATGAGTGACTCAACCTTCTTCCCTACTGACATGGGACCAGATGGTTTTAATCCTTTACAGTTATCAGAAAAGAGCTATATTTATGCGTATACAGATGCGTCTTGAACCATCTAATGCATGTGGGCCCTGCGCATAATCAACAACTAGGCGTGGGATGTCTGGCGCCATGAGGTGGCTAGCATACGAAATTATGGCAAAGTATGTTGGACAATAAAATTGCATCAGAACCGGTACCACCTCAGATTAGTAGGAGAATTGGTATCACCTCAAAATACTTGTAACCAAAGCTGCTACGGAAGAGAAAAATGAACACCAAGTTCATATCACGGAACAGTTGGCAAGTGCTAAGAGATCAGTCGCAACTTAGTTCGAAAAGAGAGGAGATTATGTCTGCTATGGGATAGGTATCACTGGTGATACATTGGGACCGAGTAGCTTTCCTTCCTGAAGTTACACATGAACTGGAAGAAGTCAGAATCGGCAACATCAACATTGGACTAAAATCAATCCCAACACGCCTGCAACATCACAACCAACAACCAAGCGTCACCATCCTTGTTTTTCACCTCTGGCCAGCAGGGGATGAACCCAGGTATACCAGCCATATCACAAAATCTTAAATGTTGGAGGAGCTTCGCTCTTCTCTTTGACAAGAAAAAAATTTATTACATACGATGAAAATTTACACGAGAACCATAATCCCAAAAGGATCCAGAGATCCAAAAACAAGAGGGAAACAAACATCAAGTCAAGTACAAGCCAATCAACAACAGAATAAAAGAGGAAGAAGTCAATTGCAACAATTGCTTTAACTTGGGGACCCAGTACACACCAAACACCGAAAAGATCATCTCCCTGCCTCACTCGAACCCATCTGCTAGACTGCAACACCGGGAATTACAAATATGATTTCTGCTTGAGGCGATAAGCGTCGAAATAGTGTCAACTCTTTCAATAAACCAAATCCAAAATAAACATCCCCTGGTGAACCTACAATCAACGTCTCCAGCATACGCGATTTGGCCAATATAAATTTAAGAAATAGCAACTCAGACTTGCTAGATACTGAATGCATGTTCACTTCACGAAGTTGGTTTAAGGTTGTATCCGACCGTCCTTCCACTTCCATAAGTTCTAGAAAGGGATCAACTAAAGCATTTCCCTCGGGCCACGCCTGGAAAGAAGGAAATGTAATCTTTACGGCCTAAAGATCCAAAGTATACATACTATAGATGGGCTGTATTGACTTACCCAAACTTCCAATTTTTCCATGTTTGGGGAGCTTCTAATTAAGCAGAGAATGTTAGAGACCAAACTTACGTCCCCGAAACAAATATCATACAACTTGAGAACTTTAAGGCAGGCCAAAGTAGTTGGAAGACTCTTTGGTACACCACCTACAGCCATGAACTAGAGCACAAGACAAACAGGAAAAAAAAAAAAACAAATAAATAAATAAATAATAAGATGAAAGAAACATGTTTACTAAACAAACAAACCACCAATGTTACTAGGATATCTCACCTTGATATTATAGGGGTCCAATTCCTGAAGCTCAATGGCAGGTATACTTTCAGGAAGCATGTTAGAGCATAAAGGCTCTCCTTCATTGAATGCCGACCAATTCCTCAATCTTTTTAGAAAGACTAAGACTTCTGCAAGATGACAACTATTTTGGACAGAAATAGATCTGAAAAGGCCCTCGCAGTGTAAGAATCTAAGATTAGGAGCGACAATTTGAAGGTAATCTACAATAGTGGACGAAATAACAGTCAGCCGTTCAAGTAGAGGGCAACTGGAGATTAAACTTGAGAGTACATCACCGGGAATGACAACTTCATTAAACACAAGGGAAAGGAGCCTGGTAAATCCTTTGAACGCAAGAGGAGGTTTATATACACAAGAAACAAGATCCAAATGCTCAATTTGTAGGCACAAAAATAGTGTTGATGGCAATCTGTAAGGTCCACCATTCTGAATGTGTAGGGTGAACTCCTGGATGCCATTGTTTAAGACAAAAGATACCACCAGGTCAAGTTCAGGACAGCTTTCCACTGCCGCCAAGGAGAGAGTGAACTTGAGTATTGGTCCTTGATGGAGTAACAGAACTCCAAGAATAGTCATTATATGTTTGTTCATCGCTACCCCCCTCGATCCTCTGCAATACTCATCATTAAAGATGAGATGGGGAAGTTTAGTCCAACTATACCTCCATTTCCTTGACAAAACACTCGTCCTCGCCGCATCCTGTATCGTCAAACACATTAAGATTTTTTCTAGTACATTGCATGGAAGATTACTGATTATGTCCGAAGTTGAGTTGCTCATTGTCTGTTCTAAACCTTGAGGCACCCGTTTCTTCACGTTACAAAGCATCCTGACAATCATAAAACATGACCAAATCAAAGTTAAGGTCCCCAGAAGCATTGGCAGAATGTAGAAGAAACCATATGGTATATCTTCCCGTCATGACAATCTACAACACCAAATTTGCAGCTGCAGAAAGAAAAAACATGAAAAATTTCCCCTGCATATCTATCTGCTGGATTAATAAACTGCATTGTTCTGTTTCTTGGATTCAACATCTCGAGTCAGGTTACTACTATGTTACATGCAACATTTTTACTTTTCGTTCCCTTTTGCAGGTTCAAGGAATGAACTCTTGGCTACCTTAATTAAGGTTGTGTTGCGACAGACGTTTTTTAAGAAAGGATTTGACAAGGGAAAGAAAAATGATATGGAAATCAAAAGAATAAGCTACTCAATTCCATAAGGAAAGAACTAACCATTGGATAACCTTCTCATATATGTAAAGACTAAAGAGTGCATGGAGAATGTGAAAAGTGAATAGAAAATTACTAGTTAAGTGTGGAAATATGTGAATGTGAACAAAAATTTACTTCCAAGTTCCAACTTTTCCATTTTTCACTTCCACCTCCTAACTATTACTAATACAATTACTTACCCACACTCTTTTTTTTTCTCTGGAATTTTGGATGAAACAATCAAATATTTTTGGTCTAAGAGCATCCGCAATGCTAATAATCAAAACCAATAACCAAAATGTGCCACCTCAGCATTTGATTATCCATTTAGTCTATAATCAAACTTAACAACCTCTACCTCCACATTATTGTTTTTGCATCCCTAACCAGAAACACACCCCCCCCCCACAATACACAATCCACATCTGTCCAATCACAAAAGAGTTCCAATCACGCACCCGACCACAACAAATTTTTCGTCTTGATGGGATAATTCCAATATGGCGTGTTTTTGAGTTATTGAGTTTTGAGTTTGGTTATTGAGTTTTGGTTATTGGTAAAAGTTGTTAAGTTTGGTTATGGAATAGATATTGGTTATTTGTTAAAAGAGTTGTAACTTTGCTTATTATAATGTGGGGTGTTTTTAGAGCATTGTTGTTAAATTTGTTTATCCACACTCATTTGCTTATTACAATGGGATGCTCTAATGGGACAAACTAGATAAGAATCCTTAAAAGATGCCAGAAAAGAACCACTACTTAACCGTGGTGTGTATCTAACCCAAGATTCAGTTTTCTTTAATTTGGGTAAATAAGGGCTTTCAATCTTTAAAAAATTGGTCTAGGGTCCACTATAGCCTACTTATAACCCATTAGGTCCACTGATCAAAATTGTAACCCATTAAGTCCACTAATATGTATTTAATAAGGCCTGAAGTCCATTACATTTTAAAAGGGAAATGATGCCTTACAAATTTGCCCTCCCATTCAAATATCTTCCGTTTACCCCATTATCCTACGTTTGAAATCACTCACGCAGATATCTCGGGAGTAACGATTACGCCGAATAGAGCGACAGAGAGAAAGAGCAGTCTTGCATAAATTTACTCCGGTGATCGTCTGTCGTCTCCCTATATTGATCCAAGCAGTTTCGCCTCCCTCCATCTCGGGTATGTCTCTCACTATCTCTCTCTATCTCTATCGTATCTCTTTGTTGATGTTGTAGGCACTCTCTCTATGTTGGGTATATCTCTCTCATTATCTCCATCGTCTCTGTCTCTCTCTATCTCTCTCGTCTCTCTGTTTCGTGTATATTTCACTCTCTGTCTCTAAATACAACGTTATATAAGTATATATAACAACGTTATACTTATATAACGTTATATGACATTCTATATTATCCTTTCCAGATACGATGCATATAACGTTAGTGTTCTTATATAACGTTTTTGAAACTGATATAACGTTATTGCTAGTATATAACGTTATATGATATTGTATATAGAGTTACGAGTTACATATGACATACGCAAATATATGACCATATATGATTGAAACTTTGTCATCTTTTTTGATATATAACCTTATTTATTTATTTATTTATTTATTTATTGTTGTGTATTGTTACGTGTGCAGCTGTTATGGATTCAACAGTCATGTTTATCTGCAAGTATGGGTTTGAGATTTTTCCGGTGAGGTTATCTGGTGGTGGTAGTTTGAAGGATGTCTTAAGCAGCATTTGTAATAGGTGGAAGAATCTGTCGGTAGGGAGGTTTTCTGTTTCATATGCTTATGAGGATGGTTTTTGTGCTCTTCAGAATGATTCTGATTTTGAGAACATGCTTTTCTTGCTTAGTAATTGTGATCGCATAAATGCAAAGGTTGACGAGAATGAACATATTAGCCGTTTAATTG
Source organism: Rhododendron ovatum (assembly GCA_019656835.1). Lineage (NCBI taxonomy): Eukaryota > Viridiplantae > Streptophyta > Magnoliopsida > Ericales > Ericaceae > Rhododendron > Rhododendron ovatum. Next base: position 1,414,293 of record CM033794.1, read on the forward strand.
TTGGTAGTACTATTGATGAAATGGATGATGGTGATGAAGTTGTTGATGATGAGGTAGAATATGTGGATGGAATAGACCCCGCGGAAAAGTATTGTAAACATACGGAGAATAGGTATTTGACTGAATCTTGGGCTAATTTGATAGAGGGTGTTGGACAAGAGTTTCCCAAAGGTGTGAAGGAGTTCAGGGTTGTGTTGGCTAAATACGCGATTGAGAATGGCTTCATGTATCGTTTCGTAAAAAATGATTTACTTAGGGTTACAGCTGTTTGTGTTATTACAGGGTGTGAATGGAAGGTGCATGCTATTCTAAATAGAACCAATGGAGTTTTTCATATTAAAAAGTGTCATAATGAGCATAATTGTGGGTCAACATACCGAACCAATAAGCATAAGCGTGTGTCATCCCGTCTGGTTGCGAATGAGATAGCTGGGATTGTTGAGAAAAAACCCAAGACTTCTCCAATTGACATGCAAGATTGGTTTACGGACAAGTATGGTCTTGATTTGTGCTATCATAATGCTTGGTTAGGTGTGGAGAAGGCAAGGGGGGAATTGTATGGAGATTATGAAGGTTCATTCGATAGGCTTCGGTGGTACGTTGAAGCTGCAAGGGTTACGAATCCAGGGAGCGTATTGAGGCTAGAATCTGATCCTGTAACGAAAGAGTTTTCACAGCTATTTGTGTCGTTTGATGCTTGTATCAAGGGTTTCAATTACTGTCGGCCTTTTTTGTGTCTTGATGCCACCCATTTGAAAGGTAGATTCAAAGGAACACTCCTTGCCGCAACAGGAAAAGATGCAAATCAATGTATGTTTGTTTTTGTTGTTTTTGTTATATCCTTATATATTATATTTCATTTGTACATTTTTTAATATATAACATTGTATGTTCTATTATGTGAAGCTACACATGAAAGAAGTTTGCATATAACGTTATACGTTTATGATTCATGTGCAGGTTTATTCCCTATAGCTTATGCAATTTGTGACGCTGAAAATGATGCTAATTGGATTTGGTTTTTTGGCCTTTTGAGGAGTACAATGTCCACTCGTCCTGTTACCTTTATTACTGATCGTAATGCTGGTCTTGTCAACAACATTCCTGTAATGTTTCCTGGTTGTCATCATGCATACTGTCTTTATCACCTACAGTTTAACTTGAAGGATCACTTTCCTGGTCGGTTCAGGAAAGGTTTTCGGAACAGGCTCGTAGAATTGTTCAACAAATGTGCATATGCTTCATCGGTGTCAGTTTACAAAGATGCGGAGGAAGAATTTTACCAATTTGGTGGGGATAAAGCTAGGACCTTTATTGCGAGTGTCCCTAAAGAGCATTGGAGTAACGCGTATTTTAAAGGTCAACGGTACGGTGAGATGAGCTCTAGTGCTGTGGAGTCGTTTAACAATTGGATTCTTAAAGCTCGGGAAATGCCTGTTTTTTATTTAGTTGATGAACTTCGTCGAAAAATTATGAAGCAAATGGCGGAAAGGAGAGTAAAGTCGATGAATTGGAATTCAGTTGTTTGTCCGAATATGGATAAGAAGTTAGCTCTATTTATCAATAAAGGAAGGTCGTGGAGGATCATTATGTCGAAGGGTGGTTTGTACGAGGTGCGTTGTCTTCCCCCTAAGGTAGTGTCTGTTGAGGAAAGGACGTGCTCTTGTGGTAAATGGCAGTCTACTGGTTTCATTTGTAGGCATGCTGCAACAGTTATTATAAAAGCTTGTGGAGGGGAAGGAAATTTGGTGGACCACATTGATCCGTTATACCTTGTTGATGCGTATCGTCGTGCATACGAAGAACCCATATATCCAGTTGTTGAGAGTGACATTCCTGATTTTACAAATGGAGTTGAACGGGTTATAAACCCTCCACGGAACAGGCGGCCAGCAGGTAGGCCCAAAGTTAAACGCATTCGTTCAAGGGGTGAAGAGTCATATACTAGGCCAAATAAATGTGGGAGGTGCCACAAGGCTTCAAAGCACAACCGAAGAACATGCAAAGAGCCAAGCGATATGTGAGGCAATGAGTCAAATATTAGAATAAAGGAGAGATTATGATGAAGAATAGATTAATATTGGGGGGTTTTGTTATTTTTTTCATTTCCTTGTTGATGTTAAAATATTGAAGTTGTTTCGTTTTGATTATGGATAAATAAAGAGTTTAATTTTTTGTATACATGAGTTTTGCACAGTTTCTTCTCCTGTTCAGGTACTCTGTATATAATGTTATTATAATTATATAACGTTATATAACTTAACGTATGGCTGCTTTTGAAAGTTACGTATGTCATACTCAATTATATGACCATATATGTTCGTAATGTTGTCCAGTTTTTTTATAACTAAATCATTACCAAGGTTTAAAGGGATGTTTCGTACATGAAAAGTTTCGTTCCTGACAATTCATTGCAAAACTTGTGGTTGGTCTTTATCAGTTGTATGGAGATATATCTGTTTTTTGGACAAACCAGCTTGCAAAATCAAATAACACAATCGATTGATGACATTACATCATGACTTGGACAGCATAACAGCAAAGCTTTACACATTCCGCTTTTCACATTCTGTTACAGAAGCATTTGGAACTTCAGATGTGGTTAAATTGGACAACATAACAGAATCAAAACAGCCGCATAACAGGCAGAAAAACAGCAGCAACCTAGTTTCAGAATACAAAGAATCTGCAGCAGATGAGATTGCAGCCATATAAGACACCATCTTTATTTTAACAAACTATCCAAGACATAAGACAAGTAATAAACAGGAGCATTAGCAGACTACTAATAAACAGGAGCATTAGCAGCTGCAACCCTTCTCAATTATATTTTCATTACCAAAACATCATCAACAGCTGTACAAACATAACTGGACTAACATAACTACAGCAGCAGCATTATTACAGCCCTAAAAAGTTTGTTTGGAATGAACCATATAAGATAGGATTTTATTTACAAGTCAGTTGTCAAGTCAAAATTCGTTTGGAATTAAACATCCAAGAGTTTAGTACCATGTAAGTCCAATCTTTCTTCTATCTTTTCACAAAAATTAAAACCACATTTGTCCTGAGGACACCATCTCACTCTCACTATCCATCTCTTGATTGGTCATTGCGATCCCTTCCCCATCCGTCTGGCTTCCCATTTCTTTATTGTCCAGCTTCTACCTTCATCGTTCAAAAATCGAGACACTAAACTAGCTCTGAACTGATCAATTTCAGACTTCGGCAATGTTTTTGGGATTGGCTCAAGGTGCGCCACTACTTCCATGAGCATGCATACGATGACCCCACAATCAACCCTGCATAGTTTCAAGGCAAATAACTATGATAAGATTATTTTGAGTTCTTGACAAAATGCTGTATGTAGGAGTTATGTGGTGGTTTGAAGCTTACGATGTATTTAGTTGTTGTGGAGCATTTTTTGGTGAGCATATTGGAGCATCGAACTTCTGGTCTTCAAATAGAACTTCTGTATCGGTACTTTGGTTATTCAGCTCAGCATGCCTGGCATTCATGTAATTCTCCACGTATTTTTTCTATATTTACAAAGCACAACATTAGTGGTGTTGATATTGTTCGTGAATGAGAGTATGAGTATTTGTGTATATGGTATTAGTAAGTGTACCACAACAGTAGCGTCTTTCAGCATCGGATCACTGCCGTCTCTCTTCTTCAACGAATTATAGTGCATCCAGTTCTTTTTCCTGACATCAAATAATAGAATGGTCCAATAGTACGGTGTAAATCTTAGCGGTTTATTCCCACTGCCATTCATAGGGAATTCCAAGTACCGATAGTATTTACACCCATGTTGCCTGACGTTTTCAAACACACGATGAAGCTTTTCGTCTAACAGAACTGTTCTCATGTCGCTTTTCTCGTTGTGCAGTATAGTCTGATGCAGGGGAAAATCTTGTAAGAACAGTAGATAGATAATCATACATGTAATTCAGGAAAAAAAAATTACCATTAACTTAGTTGAGTTAATGTGAGTGGAATTCAAAAATCATGTAATGCAATCTTTCCATATGAGGTTATATTATATAACGTTATATAAGGTTACATTCATAACCCAATTTCAAAGGGATGCTTTGTACATGACAATTTATGTAACTGACAAGTCATTGCAAAACTACAGAACAGCTGTGTTAAAAGGAAAACAGAACATTACATCTGAAGCACACAACATAACATCAGCAGCATCTTAATTACAGCAACGTTTATATAACCATATATACGAAGAGAGACAGGTGACATTCTGATACAGAGCTGTATGAAATATCAGATTCCATCCGTATAAGACACCATTTTTATTTGAAAACATTAGCCAATACAGAAAACTAGTAATAAACAAGAGCAGTAGCAGATGCAACCATTCTCAATTATATTAAAGTACCAAAACATCAGCAACAACTGGAATAACAGAATTGGACTAACAGAACTACAGCAGCAGCAGAATTACAGCCCAATATATTAGACAGATTATCATATATAACCTTAAATAAGAAGGAATTTATAAAGTAAAGTAGATTTTGCTTACCCATATTGTACATGGGAAATATGCAACGTTACCATGGTTAAGGTTATCTTTATCCAGTTGTATTGTTAACATACGAGCGAGACCGTCGATCATCTGCATTAGTTTCCATATTTAAGATCAGAATCGACCATTTCCCAGTTTGATATGTAATTGCAGTATGATATAAGATATGATTTCCATACCCAGTTTGAGACGTCCCCTCCTTGCAAGAGTTTCATTATGTCTTCCAGATGTACAACTTCTCTCGTCACATCATTGGTCCAGACAGTACAACTGTTATCACACATGTGTACCAAAAAACTATCAGACAAAACATACTTGAGATCATTTAGAAAACAGCATCAGATATCATGTTTTGCATTTTTTCCATATGAGGATATATTAGTTCAGTATTTTTACTTACGTGATATCTGCCTCAGAACAATCAACAATCTGTTTCAACAGGTTCGCATCGGTATTCGGGAGCAAGTGCATCAACGGTGCTTCACTTGGATTCCACTTTTGTTTCGATATATTCTTTGCCCCCTTTTTTAAATCAACGTAGACATAATCATCTGACCTCTTCTCCACTCTGGTTAAAGTTTTTTTGACTCCTCTGGTCAGAGATGATGATTTCACTTTTATTTTGGTTCTTCCCCTCTTTCCTTTAGGTGTGTTGCATCCTAGTATACTCGTGTATGCCTCTACAGTCGTACTGTCCACTTTTGCATCTGGCACCATTATTTCCTCTGGCCCACCCTCATCATGGACAATTTCAAATCCCCCCTCTCCTTCTTCTTCATCTTCTTCTTCTTCTTCTTCTTCTTCTATTTCAGCATTGGACTCTTTGTGACCGACATTTTCAACAGTCTGTTTTGAAAAAACAATCATCACTTATCATTATTAACTTTCTGCCTGCATATATAACCATTCATATATAACCTAATATACAAGATTATAAAATCACATACATATATAACCTAATATATATGAGGTACCTGGTACATTTGTGTAACAGTGTGTGTCACAAAATCATCAATTATATCTCCGGCGACTTCCAGTTTTTCCTCAACAATGTCTTTATCTATGATCATGCCACCAATCTCTGTCTGTAAAGTAATGTTTACGTGTTCAAGGTGGTCTTTGTCAAACTGTGCCGAAATGCCTTCGAATCCTAAACCATCTGTTGGGTTTTGTGGATGATTCGTAATCCTTCTCCTGAGTTCAGAAATTGCTGCAGTTTTCTCCTCATTTTCCTTCTTAAGATTAGAAATTATCCGATCCTTTTCCACATTTTCTTCGGTCAACTTTCTGATTATACCTTTGAGGTTTACCACTTCATCCTGCTCATCATCCGTATCCTCATCACTTGTCTCCTCCACGACATCGTCGCCCGACTTGTCAACTGCTTTCTTCAACTTACTGGCATTGACATCATCATCGTGTTCGGGTACTTGGGAAAACCGATACAACTCTTCCTCATTGTTGTATGGCTGCAACTCTGAGGAGAATACCTTCAAACAATTACCATAACCAATGAAGTTTATAAAAAACATGCAGCACCAAAACTGTTTTTTAATTGATTAAAAAACATATAACTCTATCTATTATTTACCGATTGCGGATCAAGAGAGTCCAAGTTGGTTGTACGTAATGCCTTGGTTAGGTCACCAAGTCTCCACTTGATGAACCTTGGTATGACTTGTGGATCTCCTTGTTTAATTATAGAGACATGCTCACACAGCCAATACTGTTTTCAAAAGAAGGCACAAATTAGTTTAAAACATAACAAAAAATAGAAAAAACTATAAAATTTAAGAAGTGGGAAGTTAATATTACCATAAGACCCATTACGCATCCTCCTACTTTTGTTGGTTTTGAAGAAGCCCTTTTGTTTAATTCTTGTATGATATCTTCGGTGATGAATGTTGCCCAATCGTATGAGGTGCTATTATCCAAATATTCCACAAACTCCAAGTAACCCCAACTAACTCTCGCTTGTGTGTTTGCAAAAAATAATGTCCCTATTAACAAAAGGCATAGGACACGTGCCAAGTCCTTTGCAACCTGCAAAGTGTTGCCTTTAACAGCCTTGGTAAAGAAATCTCTTAGTACCGGAATGGTTAATATCCTTTGGCCTTTGGGACCTGGGCAAAGTCGATCAGCAAAGTCTGAATTCGGTACCCTTGGTGTTGGATTTAGTACAATCCTTGTAGGACCGGATTGTAATCCAAATATGAGTGTTACCTCTTTCGCCGTTATTCTCACAGACTTGCCACCCAATTTAAACCTGCCACTAGCCCCCTCATATTGATTTACCAACTTTAAAACGTCAGTATCACTCTTCCGTACGTAGGCCTCATCCAGATTAGCTTCGACAATACCCAACAAAAGTTCAGCAAATGGTGTCTTCTTGATCTCTTGTACTTGAAGTGGTGTGAATTGCCCCGTAGGAATGGTCCTTATCAGTTTTACCACAGTATTTAACGTTGACCTGCATAAAAAACAGGAATTGTTACAGAATATGAAATGCAACCATATATAATTCAAAATATAACATCATATATTTCAAGTTAGATTAAATATAACATTATATCAAAGTTGATATGCACCATATAACATTTTTATACTGTTGCAAATACAATTAAATTGAAACAGATTAATATATATAACCATATATATGACAGGTTATAACAGTACATATAATATTTCAATATTATGTACATCATATATAACATTATATCAAATTTAATATGGAACATCCAACAAGTATATGCTGATGCATTATGAATAAAATGAAACAGAAAAACTTATATGACCATATATATTACAGGTTATAAACATATATATCATCATACGTGTCGGTACCTGTACTGAATGGCCCTCTTTTGTTCCACTTTTTCCTTCTTTGGATGGCCTTTCGTGCCCTTCATTCCTTTTCTCTTATGCCCCTTTCTTTCCTTTTCAATTTCTTCTTCTTCTCCCTTGTCTTCGTCCCATTCCTCTTCTTCTTGACCCCGCTTTATCTTTTGGTTGACATTTGTGTTTCTATTTAAACTTCCACTCTCGGAGACTTTATACTTTGGTTTTCGTCTAAACCCTTTGTCATCCCTTTCTTCTTTGTCCTTACTCCTTTGCATTTTCTTCAATGCCTCGGCAGACCGTGTGACTCTCTTTGTTGGGGTGTTCAGATCTATAACTTCTACATCTCCACTATTTGGCCTTTTCCTCTTTCTCTCATAAACCATTGAAGTGTCTGGCTTCTTTCCATGGTGTTTTCTAATGATTTTAATTGGGGTTTGGGAGGAACTTTTGACAGTTGATTCTACGGCAGCTTCTTGTGATCCTTTCCGTTTCATTGCAGACACATTCTTCCTTGGTGAGGGGGAGGAAGACCTGACTACCTCAGCCTTATGTGCACTGTCTTCAATACTTGTGACAGCAGGGTCTGTTGTCCGTTTCCTTGCGGACACCTTTTTCCGGGGGGAGGGGGAGGGCGAGGGGGAGGAAGACTTGACTACCTCAGACTTTTGTGCACTGTCATCAATACTTATGACCGCAGGGTCTGCTGTCCGTTTCCTTGGTGTTTTCTTCTGCCTCATCTCTTTTGGTGGGTCAATAATTGCTAACGGACGGGCTTCTGTAGCGTACGCCGCAGGTACCAACTCTTTCCCTGTTCTTTTAGGTTTCTTCATTGCTGCACATACAATGAATAAATTAAATCCATGTAAACATATAGCTTTGTATCTCAGCAAAAGGGATTCAAGATACTGATATTTGAAATTATGTTCTAACATGGACCGGTCATAATCACAAGTAAATCATAGAGTTAAAAAACTAAAACTGATACCTCAATTTAGTCAGTCAAGTTCAAATCTATATATCAGTCAAGTTCAAGGAAAAAAACTGATAACTTAACATGATAGAACCATAAGCATTAGCATATCACACTATATAACCATATTTAAAAAACAGTCCACACAAAACATCAATGAAATCCCTTACTTAAATCAAAAACACACTTACTGATCATATATTCATATAACCTCATTTACTTTCAATGAAAATCCTAATTTAACTTAACCAACACTTTACCGATCAGAACCCTAACTGAGCCAAATGATTCATATAACCATATATACAGTAATAAACATACCTTTAAACCAACATTCAAACAACCAACATTTATATAACCATATATAGCATCGATGAAATCCCTAACTTAATTGAACCATACCCTAACGGATCAAATATTGATATAACCACATATATTTGCAATCAAAATCATATCTTAACTTAACCAAGACTTAACCGATCAGAACATTAACTAAAAAGATATAACCAAAGTTAACCAACCCATTAATATAACCATATATACGAAGACAAACATACCTGGTAATCGATTCCGATGTAGGATTTGACGGCTTTTGATAAACGAAAGCGAACAAATGCGAATATCGGGACGGCGTCCGAATGGAACGAAGGAGAACAACGGCGTATAACAGCTACTACCACCCGAGTACAATGGGCGAAGAACGGCGTCTAGCACTCGACCAGAATGGGCGACTGATACTGGTCGTAGGACGGCGACGAACGGAGAAGAACGTCCGTCTGAAAATATGGAGAAGAACGACGATTATCAACAGGTGATACCGTTGGTGATCGACGAAGGGCGACGACGAAATGGCAGGCGACCAAGTTTTCTCACGAACCGTCTAGGGTTTTTCAGTGGTTCGTTCTGAAAAATGTGGGGGGGGAGGGGGGGGAAGGGGGGGGAGGGGGGATTCCATTTGTACTGAATTGTGAGAGATTTTCGGGATTCGAAAATTTCAAATAAACGTTTTCGAAAGTGATGGAAGAACGGGGCAAAAATTCTTTTAAAAACAGGGGTATTTTAGACTAGACATTATTATTATATCATTAATAATAGGTTAGTGGACTTAGTGGGTTTTAGAATTTAGGAGTGGATTTAGTGGGTTTAGAAAGTGCTATAATGGACTTATGAAAAATTCTCCCTTCAATCTTTCACTCAAGTCCTTTAAAAAATCTCAACACAATGGTGTTAAATTGACAATCCCAAAACTACATTCTATTTCCCCGAACAAAGACATCAGATTTCGACCATACCACTAAAATAGGTCTATCAACAACTCGGATGATTCAACAACAACAGAGAGGATGCGAGTGCAGCAGTCGTAATCAGAGATAGCAAGGGCATCCTAGTGAATGGTTCAACTGGTTTGACTCACGTTTCGTCGCCCCTTCAAGGTGAATTGGTGGCTATTCATCAAGCGTGTGGCATGATTTCAGATTTGGGGAATCAAAATGCGCTGGTCGAGTTGGACTCTCAGGTAGCCATCAAATTGAGTGTCTCTGAATTGGCCCCTCCTTGGGAAGTTTCTACAGTGGTTTGGGACATTAGGAGGATGAGAGAGGAGTTGAACATCAGATTTGGCTGGGTAAAGAGGACGGCAAATAGGCTCGCTCATGGGGTGGCAAAGAAGGCTTTGAAGGGTCTGCTTCCTAGGGATTGGGTGGTGATTCTCCCAAATTTTGTTTCCTCTCCTCGAGATTCTCTTCTTTTTGTGTAAGCCCTGAGGGCGTTTTTGATTATCAAAAAAAACAACTCGGATGATCGAATACGAATCTGATTCGAGACAGTCTGAATCCTATTACTTAAATCCCATCTGATACTAATTCATTTGATCCAATTAAGTTAATCCAGAAAGTAACGGATTGGATTCGGATATAGTTTCTGTGATAGCAGGGTGGAGCTATGTTGGGGCCCGGCCCCAGCTCCTCGAACGTTCGAATTTTTAAAATTTTATTTTGTATATACTTAATTTTAAATATTATTGATAATTAATCATGTATAGCTACTTATAATCTTATTAATTTTGGTTCGATTTGGTAAAAAAAAAACCCGATTATTTTACATTTTCATTTCTCAATTTCTTTCATAAATAAAAAATAAGCATGTAAATATAATGAATTAGAAAGCAAAAACCTTATGACATAATAAGTAAACGTTCCGATTAAAAAAATTATTTAGCCCGCCCCTTCAGGGTCCAACTCCTGACTCTGCCACAGTTTGATTGGGATTTGTATATTCCAAAAACAACTACTCCCTTCGTCCCTAAATAAGTGTCTGGCACGCAAAACTAGATCTTTAAAAATATGCATTTGCTTTGTTAAAAAAATCAAGTTTTTTTCACAAATGAATAGATAACAATGAGTTCTATTAGATTGTGAAAAAAATTTAGATTTTTTAACAAAAAACATGCATCTTTTGCAAGGCCTAGATTTGCGCGCCGGACACTTATTTAGGGACGGAGGGAGTGGTATATTTGCTTTCAAAAAAACCCGACAAATCATCAACACGAGTCTTAAAATGGAAATTCCAAAAAACCAATAAAGTATAACTATTGTAAGCATGGTCATCACTACTCATCTATCGGATTTGACTCATCAGGAATTCGGGGATTGGAGGCTCCGTTCTGTTGGGATGGTTCAAATTCCCAATAAATGAAAATTCTCAAAATCTTGCACATGGTTCAGTTTCTGTTTTTCCCAAAGTGCTAGCTGTTGCGCTAGCTGGCTCATTTTGCCGTGTGACCTTCCGTTCACTCATGGGAACATGTATTATGCTTTTAATGCATGGGTCAATCGATGTATATATAATGTCATGAGGGAATTCCTTTTCGGCAGAGAAAGAGCAAGGTGAGGTGAAAAACAGTGAGTGCAAGTGTCAAGTCTTGTACTTGGTGTGAGAGTGAGTTCTTGGTGAGAGTGGGAGTATAAGGGGTTGGGGTTGGGTTTGGGTTTTTAAACTCGGGTGTTCTCTTGTACTAATTCTCTCATAGGGAAAGAACGGGATTCTCTCCGTGGAGTAGGCATGTTTTGCCGAACCACGTAATTCTTGCGTGTCTCTCTCTATTTTACTTTTCATCGTATTTCCATTGGTTGTGATTGTGGTTGTATTTCGAATCTCGGTTCTTGAGTTCTTCCGCATTTAATCCCAACACGTTCCCCGCCAAGCTGCCAGGGAACGAGGCGGGAACGGAGGGAGATATTGAATTCGGGGATTGGAGGCGGGGATGATCAAATCCCTCCCCGATCCGCCCATTGGCCATCCCTAGCGGGGAGTAAAAATCATAAGCATTTTATTTACCAAAAAGAACAAATCACAAGCAACTCCAAGAGTTGAAGTGCGAAACTGCAGGGAAATCTGCAATCCTTATTCAGAAGCAATCAAATGGAAGAAGAAGACAAACCAGCTTCTTAAGCAATTCCTTTCCTTCCCTATTCTTTGACAACTTTTTTGGGTATTCAAATTCAGTATTCAAAAGTTTGAAAGGCCAAAAAACAGAGAAACCCAAGAAGGTTTTGGTCTGATATGAGAAAGGAAGAAAGAGAGAGAGTATATGAAGTGGGACTTTATAGTGGGAGGGGAAACTGTCATCCGGCATAGGCCTGTCAACGGACCGGATCCAATCCGGATCCGATCCGAAAAATCCGATCCGATCCGGATCCGGATCCGATAACATCGATCCGATAATCCGATAATCCGAATCCGGTAATTCAATACGGATCCGGATCGGATTCGGATCGGATCGGATTAAATCCGTTATCAATCCGAATCCGAACTTTATTTTTTAAAAAAATTTTAATTTTTTTTTTAAAAATAGTAAAATTTTTATTTTGAAAAAAAAAATGTTTAAGAAGTTGTATTTTTATTTTTATTTTTTATTTTAATTTTTTAAATTTTTTTGTCGGAAAATAAATTTTTTTTGAAAAAAAATTGTATTTTTTTGAAAAAAATATTTTTTTTTTGCTAAAATTTTTGAAGCAAAAAAAGTTTCCGGATCGGATCCGGATTTTCGGATCGGATCCGTATTTTTCGGATTCGGATCCGGATTCTCACTATCGGATTTGAGTCTTATCGGATCCGGATCGGATTGTGTCTTATCGGATCCGGATTCGGATCCGGATCTGTCGGATCCGGATTGGATCCGGCCCATTGACAGGCCTAATCCGGCAGTTATGTGTTGTAAATTGGCTATTAAGTCCTGAATGTTACAGTTAATTTGTTGACCCTTTTAATAGGGTGTAAATGTGTTTTGAGTGTAATTTTGGAAAGAAAAAAAGAATGGAAAAAGCTATGGATACATATGAGCATGTACATATCTATTTTGGATCTCACGGAGATGATTTGAAGCGCCCATCCTTTTTAAAATATTTTTTTATGGAGCACTGCAGCAACGGTATACACAGAAAGACCTACTGTTGGTTTTACATGATATTTTAATATTTCGAGATTATTATTAATTTTCAATTACTGTCGGTGAAGTTGTATGAAATTTTTTTCTCAAGAGGATGATACTCTAGATCTTTAGCATTCTGTGGTTCACGTGGATTGATATATATAGAGCCTTATGAGGGAGGTGTGAAAGAATATATTGAATAGTGAATGCATTTAGTAGCCAACTAAACTTGGTCTTCTTGTCTGGGTATTCTTTCAGTTATATAATGGATGCATGAGTGGTTTTGTATGCAAGAAAGAATCCCCACAGCCAAAAAACCGAGAGTGAACCCCTCTCAACACTTGGTCTATTTTTCATACTTTATGATGCTGGTCAATGACTTTGAAGTCATTCAAAAAAATTGAGTCGATTGAAGAGTCTATTTAATTAAGTTTATAGGTGTCTTTTTAAATGATCAAGAAGTCTTCCTAGTTTTTAGTAGTCAACTATCTTTATTTACATTTAACGTTCTAGTCTAGAAAATCTAAGTTTATGTTTCCTATGATTGGAGGGATGCTCCAACAAGTCTTCCCCGTTTCTGTAACTCGTTAAATCCTCAGGTGGTGTTATTCTGTATCCCGTTGGATTCCTAACTTGAATGGTAATTAAGCTTTACCCATTTATCCTTTTATATTTTTTTACAGTACTCTTATTCCTAAAAAATGCTACTCATACAACAATCCAAACATAACACTGAACACAACCTCTCACATACATGTGGGGCCCACACGCATTGTATGTGGGCTCCACACACACTACTATGTGCGGGTCTCACATGTATGTGAGATTGTGTGAGTTGTTGTGTTTGGATTGTTGTGTGAGTAGTATTGTCCTTTCTTCCTTCCCATTTGCAAAATCTGGTATAATTATGTTCTTCCCTCAAACTTGCGTTTCCCTAAAAATACTCCTTCCGTTCGGATTTAATAGTTCTTTTTGGGAGTTCGTGTCACTTTTAATCGATTGTATCTTGTAATTTATAATGTTTAATGTAATTTTGAAAACATTGTCTTTTAGATTTAATTGAGATCTATCAAACAAGATCCATATCGGATATAAAATTTATTACCAATTTAAAAATATAAGTATATAACTCATTTTTCATCCGGTTAGAATTAAACGGTGAACTATTAAATCCGGACGGAGGGAATAGCCTATAAATTTTATGTATGTACAAGGGATTTGTGGGCAAAATGTAAGGGTGTTTTAATTTGTAGAGTTTTAGGTTCTTCTACTTATGTAGAGTAGAGTTCGAATCAGACGATAAATTATCAGGTTGCTTTATTCTGGAGGGGACAGGTCACAGATTTTCTATTGTACCGGTTTGTTACTGTAAATGACTTGAATTTTCTTAAAGTGAGCGAGATTTCCGTGACTTAGCCTGTTAAATTTTTGTAAATTGTTGTAATATCACCAACACATACAATGACAGACTATGATGCACCGACACCGATACCGACACCGACACCAACACCAACACCAACATAAGAACACGGGAATTTTAAAAAAATGGGGACATGGATACGGCGGGGGACACGCCACGTATATATTCATTTATTTACATAAATAATTAATTAATTATAGTTTGACACCCTGAAATTTTTAAAAAATTACAATTTGGCCCAAATTTTTTAAAAAAATTACAATTTGACTACCAAAATTTTTAAAAAATATAGTTTGGCCCCTCAAAAATTACAATTTGGCCCCTGCCGTATCCTCATCAGTGTCCCCAGCCGTGTTCCCCTAAAAAATCTATATTAAATTATAGGACACGCCACGTGGCGTGTCCCGTTCATGTCCCTGAGGTGTCCTCATCGTGTCCTCGTATCCGACACTGTAATACTTCAACCTCTAGAGGTGTCGGTACTTCATAGATGAAAGACTATGCCAAAAGAGGCCGAGGATTTGTGCCAAGAACAAGTACAGTGAGTAGTAGGCAAGTTGAGGAAAGGGAGAGCTGAAATAACGTCAACTCTTTCAAAACTCACAATACTGGCAATACCATCCTCGACTGATACCTCTATTGCATCCTTAAATTTTGTGGGAACCTTTATATTGAGTAAATATTACGGCAGACCTCAACAGATTTCCAAAATACAACCAAGGACATGATTGCAAAAGTCATGCGATTGGAAGTTGGAACACTTCTTGTAAAATGGTTGCAACTGATGACGTGATGCAAATGTTGGAAGTAAGATAAAAAGAAAACAGGAAGACAAAACATCAAAGAAATTTGCAAACCAAATGAACAAAATAAAGCTCAGGAAAGACCGACATAACATTACGCCTGATAGTTTTCATGAGAAGCCATGGTTCCAAAAGAGTACCAATACCCAGGGTTTAAACACCCAGACAAAGAAACATCCAGCTAAAAATGAGCATCCATAAAAGCCAGCCAAAACAAAAGTAACTCCAGCAGGTAACCTGATGAACTCGATGTTCATAAACCTTTATTTTGGGAAAGTGATTACTGCACTAACTGATGCACGTCGATATCCTATCAACTTCTTCACAATCCTCAACTCTTTAGCAATCTGCATCGACTTCAGCTTGATATCCATGCTCTGCAGCATTGGAGATTTGGCTAACAGAAGCTTAATGAACTCCATTTCAGCCTTTGTGCCAGACACCTCTTCCATCACCACAACTAAAAGCTTACTTAAGGAGACGTTAGACCAGCCTTGCAAGTCAAAAAGTTCTACAACAGGATCAATAGCAGCAGTTGCACTGTGAAATGCCTGGAGTTTGGAAATGAAAAAAATGCAACTGTCTAGGCATTAAGATTGTACAAATATGCTACACTATACGAAGGAAAAACATCTGGCATTACTCACACGAATAGAAATTCCTTCCAAGTTTGGGGAGCGTCTAATTAAGTAAAGAACAATGGAGACCTCATCTGGTTCCCCAAAACAGATATCATGCAACAGGAGGTCTTGAAGGTTGTTCAATGTGTTTGGAAGCCTCTCTTGTACACCTCTTGCAGCCATGCACTAAAAGCAAAAGACAAAACATCAGAAATTTAAGAAAGCTAGCTGTAGAGAAACAAAATATATGAATAAATGACGAGGGTTTTACTAAGCTAATCTACCTTCACGAAAGGATAGTCCACTACCAGAAAGTCAACCATCGGTATACTACAAAGAAGCAGCATGACAGAGTTGGATATTTTTCCTTCATTAAATGCTAACTGATTCCTAGATCCTTTCATAACTACTGTGACATCTGCAACATGAGGCATTCTGACGCAAATAGATCTGAAAAGGCCTTCACACGAGAAGTATTTAAGCTTAGGAGCCACAATTTCAAGGTAATCGAAACTGTTAAAGCTAGAAAATGTTAGCCGTTCAAGTAGTGGGCAACCGGATACTAAACTTGAAAGTACGTCACCAGCAATGACAACTTCATAAAGCTCAAGGGAAAGGAGCATGGTAAATCCTTTAAAGCTAGGAGGAGGTTTAAACACACACCAACTGAGATTCAAATGCTCGAGTTGTAGGCATGAAAATAGTGTACATGGCAATCTATAAAGTTCACCCTTCCAAATGTGAAGGGTGAATTCCCGGATGCCTTTGTTTGACACAAACAACGTCAACTTACTGATTTCGGGACAGCTTTCCAGATTGGATAAAGAGAGAGTGAACTTCAGTATTGGTCCATGATGGAGTAGCAGAACCTTATAAATGGTCATCATAAGTTTGTCTGACCTCGCCCTCATCACCGATCCTCTGCAGAAGTTATCATCGAATACAAGTTTGGGAAGTGTAGTCCAGATATACCTCCATTTCCTTGACAAAACACTCGTCCTTACCGCATCTTGTATCGTCAAACAGACTAATATTTCTTCAAGGACATTTCGTGGAAGGTTACTGATTATGTCTGAAGTTGAGCCACCCATTTCCCTTCTTTTCTGGGTAGATACTAAGCCACCCGTTTCCATCGGGTTACTATCTTTTCCTACAAATCAAATTGAAAGCTCCCCCTGCACGTTTTGTCGTTGTTACAATAAAGATCATCCATTATCATATCTCTTACTGTAGCAATCTATTGAGCAAGTTTGCATATTAGAAAGAATTACAATTAAAACCTTGCATAGTAAAGTTTCCCCATAATTTATCCACAGGAATGCTAACTGAATTCTTCTTTTTTGATTCATCGGTTACAGTGGCGGCACAGTAAATTTCTAGGCTAGACATTGACAAACATAAGTTCACAAACTATATGATGAAAATCCCTTTGATCAAAATCGATTATTTGTTTATAGCAAAATTACTGACCCAAACTTAATCATCTCCGAAACTGAAAAAAATTTCACTGAATTGTTGCTTTATGCATGATGTCTTCAGGTCAGCATTGTGCCTTTATCTGTTAAAACTTATTCCCATGCCCCGAAACAGAGCTAATACCACACCTCCTGACAACTAATCCAATGAACGAGACCACCTTCAATCCTCTATAAATCTTTTCAATTTGAGTAAAAACTTTATCTGGTATGAAGCACTCCCATAAGTAAAAGCTTCATTAATTTCGAATTTACAAGTTTAAGAGACACAAAGTAGTCTATTCAAAAATCAGTAAGGATTTAATTCTACTTTGATTAGATTAAAACTCAGGTTTACATGAGTTTGAGTCGAGCGTAGTGGGTTCTAAAGAAGTTGCCTTCTAGCCCAGTTGGTCGGGCTCTATGTTACGATGAAATGCTATTACTCTAGTCAATTAAAGTTCGGTATGAACGTTTTGAACTCATCCTCAGACCCAAATAAGACTAAAGATCTGGGTAAGGACCGGACATGATCAGATCCAAATTCAATTTCACCATCTAAAAGCCGACAGTCTAAATTTTAAAAAAGTTAACTCTTCCCTTGAAGAGTTTTTTTAAAATCTGAATCATTGATTGTCGAAACGAATTGTAAGATTTGTGCTTGCAGTAAAACAAAGAAGTGAAAGCGTGCGGTAAACGTAGTCGTGCTGTTCTGCAAAAGTGTTTTGAGTCCGCAAAACCCTAGATTCAATTTCTCTCCTTTTTCTTGTGGTAGGCATCTGAGTATTCACAGAATATACCTCAAGGCTTGCACAGGTGTTTCGTGATGATTCCTCTGCTGCCTCTCTATCGGACTCTGTTACCAAGATTCTGAAAGATTTCACTCATTTCATTCAAAGGCTTCGAGAGACACTGATGAAAAATACTCCTATACCATGAGATAAAGAGTAAAAAGCCTTCTCCTACTTTAGGGGATGAGGCGAATTTTAGACCCATCCTCCCTAAATTTTGGAAAGGTATATTTTTCGTAATTTTTTTTTTAGTTTCTTGTCGTAATTTTTTAGATTAATAATTTGTGTCGATGAGAAGAATAAAAAAATATTAAATTATTAATTGGTGTTGGAAAAAATTATTTTTTTAACGGCAAAGAAAATTCGATTAATCATTACATGAAAACGCGGGACTGATACAATAAGAGAAAATTCCATTGAGAAGCCTCAAAGAATAGAAAAAAAAAATCATATAAGGCAACACTAGAGAAAAGAATATTAGTTATTTGATATCTTTTCCGCCTTCAATTTTTTTGCTTTGATCATAATTTTTTTAGACTCTTCTCATCGAGAAAAATGATTAATCCCAAAAATAAAGAAGAAAAGCTAAACAAAAATTTATGAAAAGCAAAAAAATACCAAAAAGAAATATCGGACCAAAAAATTATAGAGAATGGGGCCTTAATGACAAGGGATGCTCCACTGAGCACAAGACTTGTGACGGTGATTTATTTCTTGTTTGGGGATTGGTACATTATTTAAACTTGCTTTAAGAAATTTTTTAGTATATTGATTGTATTATGAGCAATATCAGATCACAAAATTAGTATGAGCAATGAATATAATTTTAAATTAACCATCCAATTTTTGAATCAAGACATGTTTAGTTAATGTGTCTTTTGATGTTCATGCTGAGAAATCGGTCAAATCACAACAAATCCAACTGCGCAAAGCACAATAAAAAGAAGGGTTAAATATCTAGACACCACTTGGAGTTTAATCACATTTTTGGATTTGTGATTTCATAGTGGTTGGGTTAAATCACATTTTTGGGTTTATGATTTCGTAGTGATTTTCGTATTGTGATTGTTGCGGTCAAGTTTGTCGTCGATTAGTAGGGTCGAGTTTGTCATCGATCAGTTCTTCTTCTTCTTCTCTCTCCCTCTGTGTGCTAGGAAGGGGAAGGAAGAACGTGGGGGTATTTTGGCCTATTTAATTTTTTTGTCTAACGGAGTTAGATCCTCCAAATGAAAACTTTAATGAGGGGTCTGATCGTAGGTGAAATTCTAAGAGAGTGTGAGCGAGCCAAAGAGATAAACTTCAAGGGGTGTTCCGATATTTAACCCTAAAAAAGAAGAAGCAAACAACAAAACATGTGATTTTTATGTGATTTCTTAACTGTACAGCCAATTACGATCACGGCTCATACTAAATTTTACTATGTTACTTAAATAAACCCCTTAAAATCATTAAGAATATTGTTAAAGCTTGTTTAGATATCATACCAAGCTTCGAACAATTCAATACTCGGTTTGTTCAGCTAGTTTATTGCTCCAACAGAAAAACCCATTCGCCTATCGTCTATCGTCTCAAAGTCTACTATCACTTTTCTCGCTTATACTTAGGGCTGTAAATGAGCTGAGCGGCTTGTGATTTCGGCTCGGTAAGGGCTCGGTTCAAAGAATAAATGAGCGAGCTCGAACTCGATTTTATGGCTCGTTTGATAAACGAGCTGAGCTCGAACCTAGCAGGGCTCGGCTCGAATAAGTTCACGAACAGGTTCGTCTCGGCTCGAAATATATAGGTTCGGCTTGGCTCGGCTCGAACATGCTAATATATAGGTTCGCGAACAGGCTCGTCTCGGCTCGAAATATATAGGTTCGGCTCGGCTTGGTTCGAACATGCCAATATTCAGTTCAACTAGGCTCGTTTAGCCAATTTTTCAATATTAAAGCTGAAAAGTTGACGAATTCGAGCTGAGTCGGCTCGTTTATTTCAGACTGAATACTAACGAGCCAAGCTCGAGCTTTGTACATTCTTGTCGAGCCGAGCTTGAACATGCCAATATTCAGTTCGACTCGGTTCGTTTATACCCCTACTTATACTCCAAATTGTTAGCCACTCTAATTTACTCATCTCCAATATCGATGGTTACCAACCTAGAATTTAAGGCGGCCCCGCTCACGCTTTTTTTACACCTATTTAGACATTCAATCTCAACAATTGAAATCAATTGCTATTTTGACCCATCGCACTTTTTAGATATTTGGTGCTATTTTGACCCATCGCACTTTTTAGATATTTGGGTCTTCAAATTGCCTTTAATCCTCCAAATATGGAGACTCAATTAAAAAACATGATCGTTCTCATTTCTTTCCTCTTTCTCTCTCTAAAAAACTCTCTCTCAACTCGGAAACCCTAGCCGCCACCGGGGGGGGAGGCCCTCCGCCTCTCTCTCTGCCTCCTCCCCCCCCCTCCCTGTTCGTTTTTTCCTGCCCTCCTCGCCTCGTGGTCTCCCGCCGCTGGCTTTCCGTGCCCACAGTTAGGGGTTCATCCGTTGCTTGGCCCGGCGTGGCTCCCCCATTTGTGGTGGTGGTTCACAATCCGTTGTTCCTCACGGTGGCTTCTGTTCTGTCTTGCTCGGAGTCGACGGCGGGGTAATAAGGTGTGCGGTTGGGTTGGGTTTTCCCCCTTTCGGTTTTCTTTTCCGTTTACCGGATGTTTCAGTCCGGGTGGTCTCCGATCTGGGTCCCCTCAGATTCGGCCTGTGCTGGTCTGGGTTTCCCCCAGGTCCGGCGGTTTGGGTGGTGGGCGAAATAATTTTGTTAGGTTTTGACGTTTTCGGTCGGTGGCTGGTTCATTGGTGATGCGGCGATTTCAGACAGCGGCAGCTGGGTTGCGGGTGTTGGGGATCTTCGTTCCAGCACTGGTTTGGTCGTTTCTGGGCCGTCAACAATCAGATCGGGTGTGATGGAGGGTTGCTTTGGTTCAGTCGGCCAGTCGGCCGGTGGCCGGCCTGGTCTGTCCATGAGGCTGTTTCTTCCTTTACACTTGTATTCTGTTTGTTGTTCTAGATTACATTTGCTCTTTGTTGTGTAATGGTTTGTACTGGGATTTCTTTTGAGATCTTTCTATCTTGTCCCGGACTGGATTCTCATATCGGCACCTAGTGTTGATTTGCTTTTGCAGGGTGTCCTAGGATCCCGGATTAGATAGTTTGGTGCACTCCTGTTTTTTTGCGATGTAATCTTCTCCTTCGGGCTTAATGAAATATTGACTGATTCAAAAAAAAAAAAAAAAAAGACTCAATTCCTATTTTAGAGACAAATTTTTTAAAAAGTACGATGGGTCTCTCATAAAATCTCTCATAAATTGCAAAAAGTGAGTAAATTACAAAATCTCCCTCTGATATGTTAGATCCATTCTCCATTTTTGAATTTTAGAGATGGGTTGGAGATGATCCTAATCTCTCTCTCTCTCTCTCTCTCTCTCTCTCTCACAACAACCCACTCCCCTTCCCACTTCGGCACCTTCATGTCTGGCCAACCGCAACTCCGGCCAGGCCCATCTCCGGCGAAACCCAACTCCTGCCAACCCCAACTCCAAACTCATTTGACTGAAAACAATCTGATCATAACCTTAGCCCAAATCTAGTTCCCTTTAAAAGCCCTAACCATTTACAAAGGAACAATCTTTCATCTCACAGCTGTCTCCATCTCCTCCAAACATTGGGAGAAAATTGCTTAAAAAACCTCCGGATAAGAACACAAAGCTTCAATCTGTCGTCATATTCTACGGTCATATTTAAGCTTATTTTTTGCAAAGGCACTCTAAAAACATATTTTAAAATTTATCAACGGACCGAATCATTCGTATGAGACTGATAGTCACTACAACAAATAGGACATTTAATAGCACAAGTTTATAGCGTTTTTTCGGCCACGCTATCGTAACCCAAGCTTTTACACTCCAAAACGCTATGGAAAAAAAGTCAAAAAACGCGAACAACTTTTACAGCGTGTATTCTCTTCCATAGCGTCTGAGAGAGAGGAAAAGAAGGTGCTGAAACATTTCACTATCCCGCGCGATACAAGTCAAATCTATCCCCAAATCTTTACCGATTGGGTTCTTCTGGAGTTCTCCTTCTACCAAATCAAGTGGGTTCTTCTCCTCGTTGGCAGATTTTTTCAGAACAGGTTCTGTCGCTTTCATCTTCGTCTTCGAGTAGGATAAACAAATGACTCTCGATTTTGTTTTGTTCTAGGGTGTACCCCGTTTTGTGGCGAAATGCGGATTTTATGATTCATGGGCCTAGAAATAGTCTCTTGATTTCGTATCTAGGGTTTACCCCTTTTCGTGTTGAAATTCGGATTTTATGATTCATGGGCCAAGAAATCGTCTATTGATTTCGTTTCTCGGGTTCACCCCGTTTTTTGGTGAAATTTGGATTTTATGATTCATGAGCCTAGAAATAGTTAAGAGTAATTTATAGATTCGGCTGTGTATGAATATCTTGCCCCGTTAGTTTCAGGAATAATCTCTTTTTTGAAGGGAATGTTTTAGGGCTAATCTTGATGGTTTAATCTCCTAGTTTCTTCAATCCCTATTCCTTACTGTAAAGCAACAGTTGGTTTGTAATGTTATTTCGTCCTTCACTCGTGTGTTGGAACTTGGAAAATGGATCACCACATGTTCTACTCTTTTGTGATTGGTTTCCTTTCCAGTTCCTACTTATGTGTATTCTCCTATCAACGCTTTGGCTCATAGTATCAATTTTCCCTCTTCCTTTGTTTTTCTTTCATCTCTCTTCCCCTCAGAGATGAATACAAGGTGGTTTTGAGATCTTTTAGAATGTAGGAGGGTAGATTATTAGTGCCTACCGTATTTTCCTTCTATCTTATGTATTCTGTAGAGGGCTCAGTTCGATTAGTTTGTTTCGGTTTTCATCTATTTGTTTTTTTCATGCTTCGTTTGGCAAGATTTACAGGTATATTCCTTTAATTTCAATTTCTGTCAACTCCTTCTGTAGAGGGCTCAGTTTGATTAATTCATTTTGACTTTGGTGTATCTATATGTTCTTGTTCTTCAAATGCTTGAAATACATTTTCTTGTTATTTTGGCTCAATCTCCTTGTTTGGAAACAAGGGTAAACACAAAGAAAGAGAATGTTAGGCTTTCTAATGCAACATGTTTTCTCTGTTCCGAAATGGAAAAAGACCTCTGTTATTTTTTATACAAAAACTAATTTGAAGTTTTGGATATGTTTTGCTACTGGGTCATAAGTCAGTAGATGACTTTGTATGTTTCATTTTTTAGTCAAGTGTTATGATTAGAGATATGAAAATGGCGCTCAAATCATTTGAATTGTTGGTGGCTTCAAAATAAGTTATCTCAAAATTATGATTGCCTAATGAGTTTGTGGACAATACAAATAAAATCCTACGTACAAAACTGGTAACTTACCCCTTTCATACTTGATTTCGTAGAGAATTGTTAGAGACCTTGGGCAAATCCATAACCATAACAAGGGGCTAATCCATAACCACGGGCCTTGCCCCTGTCCAGCTCACTAGTTTAAACTTTAAAGTGGAATGATCATTGTCAGTCGTCATTTGCTTGGTATAGTCACAAGGTAATTGTTTGTGAGCAATGGTTGGAGGCTTGGCCTCTATGTCGGCAGCCAATACCTCAATTTTTGTTAGAATGAATTGCCCAATTAGTTGGATTATTTATCACATTATAATGACGGAAAACATAGGTTGACACAAGTTTGTCAAGATCCTTTTTTTGAATATCATACTTCTGCATAATTATTTGGGTGCTCCATAGTGTTGATTATGGTTGTCTTATCAAAGTCTTGCTCTTTTAAGTCGTATGCATGTTTTGATACGATAACTAGTTTATTCTTTTATCTAATTGCTGCACCATGGCTCCTATTAAGGACGGATTGCATGAGTTGTGCCGCAAACAAAAATCAACTATAAGTGAGGACAAACACCAACACCAATGAGTATTAATGTTAATGTACCTTAATATTTTCACTTTTCTTTGTTTTGTAATAAGATTATCCACTTTCCATTTTCTTGCTAAATCTTCATTGGGAGAAAAAAATTCCTTTATCGTGTATGCTTACGATATAAAATTGATCTATCCGTGTGCTCTCACCCTTTGTGTATTTCGGCATGTGCCCGAAACTCTAGCTCAATCGGTTAATGTGGATGATTAGTGATACCAGAGTAGTTAACTAACTCATAGCCATACTCATAGCTGCTTTTAGCCGTATTTTAATTTTGGATGTTGCTGTTCTAACTTAAATTTTAGAAGTCGTTGTTGATGGTCTAAGACTCTAAATCATGTTTGATTGGTAGTCCATCCTAGTAAACCATGCACACATAGCAGCCAAATGATAATTACACAGCCTTTGCTCGTGTTTTTTCTTCAGTAAACATAACCGCATGACAGGGCTATACTATCTAGTTGTTATTATGCAGTCAAATGATGGTTCTGATGTTGTCTCTTACACAATCTAACCCCCATGTCACGCAGGAAGTAATTGCAAATGTTCCACAAAGCAACCCGAAACGCATAACCGTGGAGTTTGCTTCCTACTCTGTAACTAAAATGTCCTAAAACTGTGACTTTCGATAGCGTTTTCTGACTTTGCTTTTTTTATGCTTGATTAAGATGATTACATTTACTATGCTTAGAGCCTGGTAATTAAATAGTCAAAAGAGTATTGGTTCGGTTGGTCCTACTCCAAATTATGTTTGATTGGTAGTCCACTTGCATCTGAGTGAATCTTTTTTTGGGTAAAGGCATCTGAGTGAATCTTGCTTTTAGGTTTCTAATTATGTGCATTATATTCTCTTAAGTTGTAGAATATAAATGCTGGAATAGAAATTATGTGGTGAATTCTCTAGACAATGAAAAGTTGTTACTGAAATGTCCTAAAACTATGACTTTCGTTATTGTTTTCTGGCTTTGCTGTTTCCTATGCTTGGTTAAGATGATTACACATATTATGCTTGGGGCCTAGTAAATAGTCACTCCTCAAAAGAGTATTGGTTCAATTGGCCAACTCTTTTGCTGTAATTTGTTGTCATGGCTATTGTGGAGGCAAAGGAATTTGTTTCAGTTGGACATAGACTATGATAAGTAAGGTGTTACCTACCTGATTCACTTCTGTAGAGAACTAGATGCTATTATATTACAATGAAATGATATGTCTATTTATTTAGAATATTTAGCCTGAGAGTGGATTAGTCCTTATATTAGTTCCCTTGGGGTCTATGGTCTCTAGTCTTGATTAGTCCCAAGTATCATGGAGTAAGGCCTTTAGGGTCTCAAACTGGGGCAACAACTCGTAAGGGCTATGACTGCAATCTTTCACGATATGATGCATGCCCCCATTGAAAAATGGGAGGTTTACGTCGAAATCCAAGACGAAGATTCTTTTCCTCCCTTTTGTTAAATTGTCTGCATAAAGCCCACCATACTTGCTACACAGCCTATGGTCGATGGTGTTGTATAGGGTTTCTGCTACTGTACATTTGATCCCTTTTCTTTCTGATTATGGTGATTTATTTTAGTTTCTGAGCAGCATCTTATGCCATTAGTGCTGTATTTATATATTCATGTTGCAGTTGAAATGCGAGAGATGTGGAGAGGTGACCCAGAAAGATACGTGTGTTAGTTTGAACGAAACAGTTGCTCTGCCTAGGAGTGCCACTAATCTTGTTCAGAAGGTGACTCTCTTTCTCTCTCCCTGTGCGTGTGTTACAATTGTGTACTGACTTCTCAGTTTTCTTTCTGAATGTTGTTCTTATTGTGAGAAGCATGAAAGTAGACCCATTTGCTGAATGTGGTGATGTGTAGTTCTGTCCCCTCCTGCCCCCTGCCATCTCCCTTTCTGCACTGGCATGCATGGCTGTGTGCAGAGGACGTATTTATTTGTTCGTACTATTTGCTTTGACATCTTACAAATGTCTGGAATTTCCTTATCCATAACTTTAGCAAAACCACAACTTGTTAATTTCTTCGAGAAAGGGATAGGACTAGTGCAAGTCATGCGTCTAATCTCTGCTGTAATTTCTGTGTCTTTTAAACCTTTGTGATCCTTACGACTTACATCTACTATTGGTCTTCATTGTTTGTGGTTTATGTGTGAAATTATTATGGTCCTATCTTGAATGATATCTTTTTTCTTTTGTTTTGCTTCAGTGTAAGTTCTGTAGGAGAGAGGGCACTGTGTTGATAGTCACTGGCCGTGGCCGTTCACCGACCCATGCACTAAGTCAATCAGGACAGTATGCGCCCCTGATGTTGTTTGACTGTAGGGGATATGAGCCCGTGGAATTTGCATTTGGCAGTGGTTGGAAAGTGGAATTTGTAAGTGTCTGATTGCTTTAAATCTCGCTCCTTGTTGGACAGGAATGTTATTAAGTTACAATTTACCTCTTGAAGGAAAAAAAAGTAGTTAAAGTTTAGCTTTATGCTGTTAAGATGCATATCCCTTTGCCTTCAAACCTAGCATCTATCAGATTAAAAGAATTCTGCTCTTTACGTTGAATTGTGTATTTCATTGGTTATAGTTGGAAAAGATAGATGAATGTATTTCAAGTTAACGAGATTTCAAGAGTGAAAAAGTTCCTTGCATAATTTCATAGCGTTTTTTTATAAATGCTATTGTAGAGGTGGCTCGACTGTTTGTCAACTACAATAGGAGATAAGGTAATATTGAACCCTAATGTTGTATTCATTTTGTAGATGGACAACGATGATGAAAGGATAAGGAAGATTGTGAGGATACATCAATTTGCTTTAAGTGTTTACCAAGGTATGAAAAGGCATTTTTGCTTGCATCTCTGTAACTTGCATTTGTTGTTCCTATTGGTTAAATACGACTTTGGTTTGTTTACACCGTTTCTATGCATCAGGTGTTGATTTGTCTCTGTGAAGGATAGCTATTTATCTCTCTTTTCAACTCCTACCTTTGGGAGGGCTAAGAGAAGTCTGGGATTGCAAATCAAGAAGAGAGAAGTGCTGAAATTGTCCTAAATTCCTTGCTTTCTGAAGTGACGGGAAGTCTTGTTTATGGCTGTCTTTGGTAACATTGGACACCTGGATACTATAAGAAACTATTGTAACTCTTGCAACCCTTTCATGTAATGTGTGTTTTCAGGTTGTTTCGAAAGCTGGTGTAATGAATACTTGCCCGATTGAATGAATTTGGTTAATTACATTTTCAACATTGAAGTTTTAGATTATATTCGTGTTTTTCTAATAATTGTTTTACAATTGGTGTTGAATGTAATAAAAAAAAATTAAATGAGTCGTGCAATGACAAACACGCTATTAAAAGAATCTCAAAATTAGCATGCAAAAAATGCTATTAATAGTTTATCAAAGATAGCGTTTAAAAAACGCTATTAAAAGTTTAACTAAGACAGCGTTTAAAAAATGCTATTAAAAGTTTAACTAAGACAGCGTGCAAAAAACGCTATTAAAAGTTTATTTAATACAGCGTTCAAAAAACGCTATTAAAAGTTTATCTAAGATAGCGTTCAAAAAACGCTATATTAGGTCACAGACTTTTTATAACGTCGGCTAATACAGCGTTTCAAAAAACGCTATCTATACCTTTCAATAGCGTTTTTCGACCGCTATTGAAGGTGATTTTTCTTGTAGTGAGTGGACCCCACACAACAATATACACCATATGTAAACTCTTTCATCTGCACTCTTAGCATTTCTGTTTAATAACTCACTTCCGGAAATCAATTGGAAACAAACAAAAAGCTCAAACCTTTTTTTTTTCTCTTTTTCCCTATACTAGTGAGTAGGCACGTGCGTTGCATGTGATTTGGTTTTGCCCCCCATATAATTGTCTATATGTTATTAGTAGAAGATGAAATCAAAATACATGATTGTCGAAGTACAAACAACTGAAAAAGTGGTAAAAAAGGAAAATGACAGACTTCCAAAAAAATAACATCTGAAATCAAAATACATGGTTTGATGTAGGCTTACAAACATATGTGTAGAATTGTTCTTCAAAAACCGGAAAAATAGGAAAACAAATGTGTAGAATTGGTCCAAAAGTTGAACACATTTATGCCACTGTAGTATGGTTCCTCTTTTTTGATCTGCTTGTTCTTCTTCTTTATTGATTGTACATTGGTTTGAAGTTACCTGCATGAATAAACAAATAATTTTTTTATCATATTTTATTACAAATATAGATAGTCTATTTAGCAATTTGAGTTAGAATCATACCTTTTTGTCCCCCATATAAATATTTCATAAGCATTTTGATATTTTTTAAAGGTCCTTGCATATAAGCCACCGTATCATATTCTACAATATTATTCTACATATGGGGTATTATTATGTTTGATGGTGTTTGGTTGTTGTGATGGTCTTTGATTCTCCTTTTTGGCATTGGATTTGGTTTGATTATTATATGCATCTTTGTGTAGTTGTTTTCCTTAAACTCAACCACTTTGATTCTGTTCGTCAACATTGTAGTGTGTAACTCCCATTTGAGATTTTTTACCTATGCTTGGAAAGCCTTCTCTATCACATGTATTTCTTTGGGTAATTGAGTCTTCACTTGATGTAGCTTTGATTGGAATTAAAGCCTTCTCTATCAAATGGTCAATGTCTTTGGGTATTTCAGCCTTCATTGTTGAAACTTTGTCATCATGTTGGTCAACATTGACAAACATTGTTATCCAAGTATCTTGTTCAATACCTCTTAAAAGATATATCAAATCTTCTAATATTTTGAAGAACTCCATTTTCGAAATTTTATGATTCTTTTCCTTTGCCAAAAATCAAGTGTAATGTCAGTCTCTAATACTAAGTGCTTCTTACAATTGCTCAATTTCAAACTGTTATGAAGGCAAAATAATATAAAAATTTATACATAATCAAAAAGTATTTAAATAAGATGGTAATGGGGTTTCCGTAGATATATATCACTTGACTGTTATGGAAACCAATTAACTAAGATGGAAATGGTAGAACTTGTGAGGTCTTAGTCAGATCCTGAAACATACACAAGTAAAAATTGTGTATAAAACTAATTAACCCAATGTTAAAACAGATTTTGGAGGAATTATATAAGCAAACTACTTAAACAATTAATTAAAGTAACTTTTGAGCAGATTAGAACATGAGCAGTTAATGGAAAATTTAACTCACAAATGAGGACACCAAAGAATACATTGTACTCCCGATTCTCGACGTCTTCTTCATAGGATGCTACAATCTTTACGCAAGTTAACGCAACACTTTGAATGCACACCTTACGAACTTGAATGCAACGTATGAACGCAAAAGGTCTTCAACACCCGAACGCGAAGTTGTGTAGTACTTTCTGTCAAACTCAATATGAATGCAACGTATGTGCTTTGTAATTTTTCCGGGGTCTTAAAAAGATGCAATGAAGCACTATTTATAGAGATGAAATAAGCCTTATGGAAGGGTGGGAATAATTTGGGAAAATACCAAAATAGAAAAGATGCAACTGTTGGTGGCAAACAAATGCCACTTGGAAGAACACACTTTTTTGGAAAGCCACAACAGAGTTAATGGCAAGACTTGCCGATTAACCGACACACACCTCGTCAATTAATGGCGTAAGTTGGTTAATGTACTTAACAATTCAAACCTCCCGTCTTTCTCCTTTTCCATATTCGGAAATATTTATTTATGTTTACTGGGTTGATTAAGCCTTAAGTTTTCACATTAAATCTCTCATGTGCTATCAACTACTTGTGGGACTAGTCTATACAGATCCATTGCTCTGATTTTATTTGACTCCTCGCAAGTAGGCGGTTGGATCAGGCTTTTGAGATTAGTCGAGGTGCGCGTAATTTGACCCAAACACCTGTGTTTCCTCAAAAGCTGATATTTATGTTTTTTTGCCGATTGTTGTGTCGAATTATTTTGACTTTTGAAAGGGACTTTCCACTGACAGTTGTCCTTAAAATCTGAACGGTTATTTGGAGAGCCGTTTCTGTATTGTAACTGTTCGGAAGAGTTGATGGGTGGGGCTGGGATTACTTGCAAGTGCCAGGGGCATTAAAAGAAAGAGTAAGAAACACCTTCGTACATTTAAAAAAAGTAGTATAGATAACAAACCAAAACCTGTCTACAAATTGAATCAGTAATTATACAAGTATAATCCGTTTACACCCTGAGTTGAAAATTGAAACCATTAGATTTGCCACATATTTCACACCTGATGTTGACTAACACCCAAATGACCCATCCGTGCAATTTGCACACAGCCACACATTTAGGTGGAATCGGCAGCGGTAGGTGGTACTTCGTTTTGGGTGGGTATTGTTATCAAAATTCTTGTTTTCCTTCCAATCGACGGAGAATCGACGGGAAAATTGATTCGTAAGCTTGCTGGAATGTGGGTGTGAAAAGTGGAGTTTGGTTCCTTGCCGTATTTCAGGACTTCTTTGGAAACAAACAATGAAGTGGATGAAGTGTGGAAGAAGATTAACAAAATAAACTTTATTAACCCTCAAAGTAGAAGAACAAACAATCGAGATGATTGAGTGAACGATTACAAGTTAATTCTACTCCTAGAAAAGAAAAGATAAAGGCCTGATTGGCGATGTTTGTGTGTCCCTGAAACTGCTAATAACTTGTACTTAAATAGGCCTCTTCACATTACATTTAAATTCAAAACTTCCCTCCAAAGTGGCAGTTGATAATTCCTTGAATTCTGATCATGAATCTCCTTCAACTGCCGATCATGCCCACGTTGAGAAAATTATCTCTTTGATTGCGGTTTTCATCCTTTTCAATCGTGGAGTCATGGGATCCATCTCCTTTTGACACTTGTCACCTGATCGACGGTCAAAAGTGCCCAAAGAACACGCCACGTGTAGGCCAATCGATGGACAAGACTCTTTATAGTTTCACCATCGATTTACCTCCATTCAGAATTACTGAGTTAAGTCCATGCTATCCACACATTTGTCTATTTTCACCCCTGCCACGTGTCACCTGATCGACGGGTAAAAATAGAAATATTATTTGTGGTACAAACAATGCCCCCCTTATTTGTTTGAGTTAAAAAGAATCATTTAACTCGAATAAATAATTCCTCCACCTTTTCCAAAAGGCGTGATTAATACATGGGGCTCTTCCAACGTATATATATTCTCTTATTTATAAAAATTAGGGCATCGTTTGAAACCATTAACGCCTGAATTGATGGCGCGCAAGAAAGCTCCTCAAGGCAAAGCAATGGCTTCCAAAGCTTCCTCCAAATCGTCGAATCCTCGGTCAACTCAGAAGAAAACATCGGGCTCTCAGAAAACAGAAACCCCGACTGAGTCATATCCTCCAAGGTATCCTCAATGCCTACGGGAGGCACCACAGTTTCCTCTTTATTTTATTCCTGTAACTGGTTGTCCCTCTAGATTCATACTGGGCCCTATTTATGCTCCAAACCCTCCTAATTCACTACCAACCTTCTATCCGGTGAATTTTGATGAACCCTTGCTCCTTTCGCTCCCAGGTCTCCATCGCACTGGTTGGAATACCAGAGGGACAATCCGATCATGGCCCTCTGTATTCCCATCTTGGACAAAGTGGGTAGACCGCATGAGGGGATACTTACACCTTTCGTGGCGTGCCATGGGAATTTACGAAGCCATAGATCTGTCCACACAGGCTTTTGAGTTTAACCCTAATTTGATCGCTGCTGCTGCCTGTTTTTGGTCCGTTTCATCCAATACTTTTGTTTTTCCGTACGGCCCTATGAGTCCCACAGTTTTGGACATTGCTCATTTGACTGGTCTACCATGTATAGGTGCAGAAGTTAACGCTACCTTGGATCACCGTCCTTGTGATCCACCATTTGAGACCTCTACTGATAGTTCATGGAGTTATTCGCACTTTATATCCCTTTTTTGCACTTCTGATCTCAGAGAGCCATCATTTACTGAGAAAGTAGCATTCTATTTGTACTGGCTCAATAAATACATGCTATGTGTGTCTGGTCTAAAGATCACCAAAGAATATGTCCGTTTGGCCATTTGTTTAGCTCAGGATGCCCAACTTGCTTTGGCTCCCTTTATACTAGGGACACTATATAAAGGGCTGTGGACATTTACAAATAACAAGATCACCAGTAACTGTGGTGGCCCTTTTTGGATTATCCAGGCATGGCTGTATGCCTATTTTCCATTTCTTAAACCCTTGAGTTATTTTCCAAGAAGGAAAGATGGGGGTAAGTGTTTGAGCTACGCAGAATATTTTTTAGCTCATGAGCCCAGACATGAGGATTCATCCTTCAAGAGGTACCTTACAGCTTTCCATAGCCCTCTTCTCGAGGAATATCCTACCTGGCTGCCTTTCAAGGATTGTCGGTTCTCGTCATCACGAACGATTGAACCCATCCTCAAATTTTTGGTGCCAGCCCAAACAGTTAATGAATTTTGGGCTAGCGTTTTGATATCGAGATTCCTGTCGATAGGATTCTCCCCGTCGACCACACGTTTCTCCAATTGCAGCTTCGAAATTTATATGCCAAATCAGTGTGCGAGGCAGTTTGGTCTAACACAAGGGATCCCTGTCCCTCATTCACATCCGAGGATTAAGGACTTAGCCAAGACGAGGCCAGTTGTGACCCAGACTTCTCTAATCACAGAACTGATTGGACAATTCCAAGGCATCAAGGCCAGTTTCCAGCTTGCTAGCTTTGTGGCCGAACCTTCTCTTACCCCAGAATTTAGATTGTTTTGGGATTGCATCAAACCCACCATCTTTAACAAAGATTTGAGCAACTGTCTCTTGAGACTTGATCCTGAAGAATCCTCGTCAGGTATCTTTTCATAAAATCATCCCTCTTTATTTTGCAAACATGGGGTCTTAAACTTATTAATTATCTCTCATTGTTTTAGTCTTTGAGGAAACTCACGTCTCAAGAGGCCAAAAAGGCCAAGACAAAGGAAAGCAACCTGAGGTCTCACTTCCCTCAAGGAAAAGAAGCAAGACCTACCAAGCCCGAAGTACTTTGCAAGATCCTCCACTGATGGCGGATGCAATGAAAGGTCTTGACTCGCCTTATCGACAGGCCAGTTCTCCAGAAATTGCCGAAGATTCTGAGACACTGGTGACATTTAAAAGGGTAAAAATTCATCTTTCTGTCAATTTATCTCTCTACCAATTTAGACTATAGACATCATATGTCATTCCTTCTTTATTGATTTATTTCTTTCATATTTAGAAAACAAGGAGGAGACTGCAATTGGCACCCCAATCAGATGATGAATGCAATAAAGATGAAGGTATGACTTCCAACCAATTAATTCTTGTCAATTCCTCCTCTAGTGATCAGTTTGACCTTCCATTTAATGCTCTTTCATTTCTAACATGTCCAGCACCAATTTTGGATGAAAATGTCAAAACTTCTGACATGGACCACAAATCAACCTTTCCAGAGGTTCAAACATTTGATCCAATTACTGAGCTTCTCTTGAGTTCAGCACCACATTCCCCTGTGACTCTGGGAATTGATCCCCCTGTGGAAATAGAGACCATATTTGTTGAGCAAACTGAGATTCATTCTCCCACTGAAGGAGACAGAACACTGGAATCTCCATCTGATCAATCAAGACTTTCTTCTCCAATCCAAGAAGAACTTGTGTCAGAGCCTGTAGAACTATCGGTTGAGGCTACTGAGCTCTTAGAGCAACAAGAAGTTGAAAGGGAAGTCCTTACTCTAGAGTTGATTCTCATCCCCACTACTCCAGTAACTTCTTCTTCACCTGCCCATGGGGCTGATGCTGAGTTGCCCACTGATTCACCTAATTCTGACTTGGACCTTATGCTGACTAGAACCAAGCAATATTCTGAGTTCTATTCCAAGTCCATTTCTGAGTTTTCTGAATCTCTGACTTCTCCACCATCCTCTGAACTTAGTGAGGAAACAAAAGATGAGATAAAAACCTTTTTTGGGCTACTAGAACTTCCACTGTTGGAGCTTGCCACTAAACACTCTGCAGTTTTTTCTAGTTGTATTACTTGTCTGATATCCAAGAAAGTTTTCCCCTTGTCTGAACATATCAAGCTCGAAGAATTTGGCTCAATTGTAAAGGAAAGTCTGACAGTAGCAGTCTACTGTCAGAAAGAGATGAAAAGCAAACAGGATACCCTTGATCAATTTGCAGCCATCTCCACCAATTTGGACACAATGGGGAACAATATACATCAATTGAAAGATGAGTTACAACAAATTGAGGATGAAAAGGCAGCCCTTCTTGCTCGTTTGAGTCAGCTTGATAATCAACAGAAGGTTTTATTGGCACGCAAGGCGTTGATCAGTCAAGAATTATCCAAAGTCTCCTGTGATGAACAAAGCACTAAGGCCATCATTGCTATGGCCAACACTGATCTTTTGAAATATCAGGAAAAATACAATGCCACGAACAGCAAGTGGAGCTATTTCTCCAAGTTGTTCTTAGAAACTAGACTTAAGAACCAATGATTACTCTGCTTATCATTTTGGCCTCTATGTTTTAGGCCTCTTGTTAGTTGGACTTTGTATTTCCTTGCAATGTTTAGCCTTATTTGCAGGCTGTTACACTTCTTGTTTTGAAATATTGATACCAATTTTGAAGTATGTTTGTCTTATTCCTGTACTTATCTACATTATTAGAATCTCTTAGCAACTCACGTCCCCAATCGATAGGGAAAAACAACCCTGCCTATTTATTTCTTTTAAAATTTGAAACAGCACCCACTGGTAGGGTCTGTTCATAGGAAATCATGAAGCCGCAAACCAATGCCATTCAAATCCTTGGTAATTGATATAAATTATGGCTAACTATTTCCTTCTTTACCGATGGGATAAACCAATGACAAATCATGGAAAATACCAACCGTCATTTCCTCCACTTCTTGTTAGTGGGCACTGATCATGGGTAATAACTGCTTTTAATTAACTGCTTGGAAACTGAACCGTTGCTCATATTTTCCCCATAAATTGGATCTTTGTGGGATAATTATACATCGATTCTTCTCTTTTCAAATTGACTTCCCATCTTGATAGTTAAATTAGCACCATGGACATCGATCTAAACACCCCTTCACCTTCTCTTGGTACCGTCAATCGGCCACTCTCTCCTACTACAGCCATTTCAAGCTGGGATGATCATTTGCCTTCTAATCCCCCATCCAGTTGGGGAATCAATCCACCCACTGAAAGGGTGATCGTCAGAATGGAGGATCCTCCTCTATATCCAAATTCGAGCGTTCAAGTTCACACGTCAAAGTCAGTTACCAATTTCCCTGGGTCAGAGAGGAACCCCAAGTAATGCTACTAGATTCACTACTTTCTATGCCATATAGGCCAATGCCATTTCAACTGGCAGAAGCAGGTGGCAAGCCAAGCTTGGAGAATCACGAATCCCTTTTCGAGAGGGCCAAACATCAACAAGCTTATTGGAAGGAAATGGTGAGAAAGCCACTCTACCCCGTTGGCTTTTCTGATGACCAACCTGACATCTCTCCCCTGCCTGAGAACCCTGATTGGTTTCAAGAACTAGAGAGTTTGAGGTATAACCCTCCACTATCTCAAGCTCATGTTGGGTATTCAATTTATCGAGATTCTGACGAAACCACAGCTAAAGAGCTATTGGCGGCCTTTGCCTTTTTGGATGTTCACATTCTGGAGGAACATGTCCCTTATTTGAACTTCTTATGGGCATGTGAAACCCTTCAATTTTATGAGAGTAGCCTCATAACTACCCATCTTCATGGGTTCAAATCAGCTCTGCCTCTTATAAGGCTTTGGATGAAGACCAGCACTGCTGCCTTCTATGATCCCTTTTGGGTTGATTATGAAGTTCAGCATGACAAAGTGGTTAAACTTCATGACAAAGTGCTAGACTTAAACCACTCCAATTGGGAATTGCCACCAAATTCTCCAAAAGCTCTGTTCAAAAAGCATCAGAACTGGCTTCGGAAGAAAAACCACAAGAGAGCCCAACTCTTGGCTCAAGCTGAAAAGATTGTAATGGCCATGAGGCCATTAGTAGATAAGAAAATAAAGATGGATGCAGAGTCAATGGCTAGGGACAAAGAGCACGCATTCCTGACTTATGCTTGGGAAAAGTTCCATGTTTTTGTTACTTGGAGTTTTCCACACTATTTTGAGATCATTTGGATTGATGCCGAGGGTAACCCTATTAATGCCTGAATTTCCTTTCTAGATAGGAAATTTACGTTCACTTCCTTTTATGAGCAGGAAATGTAACTTGTTTTATTCTAATGAAAAGTTTAGCCTGAGTTTATAGGCTTTTAATGACGGTCTGTTTAAGTCTGAATTATTTTCCATCCGTCGATTTATGTTTTTACTCGTCGATTAACTCCCAAGGGGATGGAAAATATGCTTTTAAATATTTTCCATTGATTGTTCTTTCATGGGCATTTCCCAGAATAGATTCTAACTGATAAGCACCACCTCTTAGAACTTTCAACACACGAAATGGTCCCTCCCAATTTGGAGACCACTTACCAAAATACCCTTTCTTTTTCTTATCTAAAGGCAAAATTGCCTTCCAAACCAAATCACCCTCTGCAAATGATTTCTCACGGACTCTTTTATTATAGACTCTTTCTAAACTCTTCTTCTGTGCTTGTATACTGTTTAAAGCATCTATTCTGGACTCTTCCAGTCCATCCAATTCTTGATACATTGCTTCCTCAAAAACCATATTGTTTGGGTCGTAATGCATAGCCACTCTGTGAGATATAATATTAACTTCGACGGGTAAAACTGCAGCTTGGCCATATACTAGCTCATATGGTGTAGCCCTGGTACTCTCCCTCTTTGAAGTCCTATAGGCCCACAACACTCTTGGCAATAGGTTATGCCATTCTCTTGGATTATCAATTATCATTTTAGATAAAGTATTCTTAATAATTTTATTTGTAGATTCTACTTGCTCATTCGCTTGGGCATAATAAGGAGAAGAATTCAAGACTTTAACTCCATATGAGTTAACATAAGTCATTACTTCATGACCATTGAACACAGATGCTTGGTCAACTGTGATTGTTTCAGGAATACCAAATCGACAGAAAATATGCTCCTCAATGAAATCAATCACTTGTTTCTGTGCTACATTTTTCAATGGGATGGCTTCTGTCCATTTTGTAAAATAATCCGTAGCCACCATTACATACTCATGCTGCTGAGAAGAATGAGGAACTATTTCTCCAATCATATCAATTGCCCACCCCCTGAAAGGCCATGGTTTAACAATTGATTGTAAAGGAAAAGCTGGAACCCTTTGAATAGGGCCATATTGTTGACATTTCTGACATCCCTTAGCGTATGAAATGCAATTTTTCCTTATTGTTGGTCAATAATAGCCATATCTTTTGAGTAATCATTTCATCCTCTCTCCAGACTGATGAGAACCACAAGTTCCCTCATGAATTTCACCCATAACCGTCATTGATTGGGTTTTATCAATACACAACATTAATACTTCATCTGAAGATTTTCTGAACAAATCATTGCCTATGATAACATAATTTATGGCCCTTTGCTTTATATTTCTGTCTGTTTTCTCCTTTGGGTTCTCTAAAAATTTCCTTATTGGAAACCTCCAATCATCAACCAGATTTATTTCCATAACATCAAAATCATTACCATCTCTTTCAATAGAGAAAGGCAAGAATCTCTTTTGGACCTTTATTAATTTTTCACTTTGCCCTTCTGGAATCCTAATCCCAGAGGCAATTTGTGCCATTTGATTAGCATCACTATTCTCCAATCTAAAAACATGTTGTAAATGTATCTCATCAAAATATGTTATCAGAGTTTTAACTTTTCTGCAGTTGTAACTCTAATAAAGGATGATTGCACTTATATTCTCCTGTTATCTGTCGAATTACCAATTGTGAATCTCCTGCTACATTTAAATATCTAATATTCAATTCTTTTGCAATCTCTAAACCGATAATCAGAGCTTCATACTCAGCTTGATTATTGGTCAGAATCCTGTTTTCATCTAACTGAAAAGAAAACTGTAAGAACTCTCCTTTTGGGGATGTAAAAACTACACCTGCTCCAACTCCTCTGTCAGTTTTGGAACCATCGAATGACAACTTCCATGGTTTTATTTCAACCATGTGTATCTCAAATTCATCCTTTTCTATTAATATGTTAAGATGATTAGCTACGAAGTCAGCTAAAGCTTGCCCTTTTACTGCCTTTTGAGGCACGTACTGTAAATCATACTCTATTAATGACAACAACCATTTTCCTTGTTTGCCTCTTAATATAGGCCTTGTCAACATATACTTAATGACATCTATTTGTGCAATTACCTGCACCGTCGATGGTAACATATAACATCTTAGTTTACTAGCAGAAAAATATAACGTTAAGCATAGCTTTTCAATAGGCTTGTATTTTATCTCACACTCATTTAATCTTCTACTAAGATAATAAATGGTTTGTTCATGACCATTTTCATTGTCTTGAGCCAAAAGACAACCAATCGATTGGTGTCCTGCTGATATATACAACTTCAAAGGTTTTCCAAATATTGGTGGCATCAGAACAGGAGGCCTTACCAAGGATTGCTTCAAAAACTCAAAAGCTTTCTGATGTTCTTTTTCCCATGTAAAATCTTTCTGAGATTTTAATTTTAACAATGGGGAAAAAGCAAGAGTTTTTCCAGACAAATTGGAAATAAATCTCCTGAGAAAATTTACCTGTCCTAGGAAACTGTTGGAGTTCCTGTTTATTTGTTGGAGGCTGTGCTTCTATTATAGCTTTTGCTTTATCCTTATCAACCTCAATCCCTTTCTTATGAACCAGAAATCCCAAGAAATTTCCAGCAGTAACTCCAAAAGCACATTTCATTGCATTCATCTTCAACTTATATTGTCTCATTCTCATCAGGACTTGTCTTAAAAAGTCTATATGCTCATCAAATGTATGTGATTTTACCTACTATATCATCAATATAAACTTCCATAAACCTTCCAATTAGGTCATGAAAAATCACATTCATTGTTCTTTGATAAGTTGCTCCTGCACTTTTTTAATCCAAATGCCATAACTACCCATTCAAATAATCCAATATATCCTGGACATCTAAATGCAGTTTTGTGTGTGTCTTCTTCTGCAATAAATATTTGGTTATATCCAGAATAACCATCCATAAAGGAAAGAAATCGATGGCCTGCGGTTGCATCCACTAAATGGTCTACAACAGGCATGTGATACTCATCTTTTGGTGATGCTGTATTCAAATTCCTAAAATCAATGCATATTCTAACCTTACCATTTTTCTTGATTACAGGAACAATATTTGAAATCCATTCAACATACTTAACAGGCCTAATAAATTTGGCCTTAAATAATCGTTCCATTTCTTTCTTTACTTCTTTTTGAACCTCAGATGTCATCTGTCTTGGAATCTGTTGATATGGAACAAAGTCCTCTTTAATAGGAATTTTATGTTCAACCAGTGATCTATTCAAATCAGGCATATCAGGATAATCCCAAGCAAAACAATCTTTGAATTCAGACAACAAATACTTCAAACGATCCTTCATTTCATCAGGTAAAGCAGCACATACATGAAGAATTCTAGGATCTTCCTCTGTTCCTACATTAAAATCTTCTAATGGATCTTTTACTTCTGCTTTATAATCATCAAGTTTAGCAGGAGCAGCTTTGAGATCTTCCATAGCTAATTCCTTCACAGACAAAGGACTATCATCAACTACACAGTCTGCCCAATTACAAGAAATAGGCTCATCAGCCTCTAATTTTCTAGATACAATGAAAGAAAATAATCTTTTAAATGTAGCTTTTAAAGTACCTAACTCTTCATTCACATGGCTTTGATTGTCACTGATCATGGGAAACCTTTGATGTAGAACCACTAGACCTTAATATCATGTTAGGTCTAACAAAATCTCCACTTATTTCTTTAAAACATCTGCAATGTATTTAAGGAATTGGCTTTCAGTAATGCTTATCCCCATCGATTTCACTTCTGAACCTTCCACCTTGATCGGCCATAAGTCTTCATCATATAGACCTGCTTCCACATTGTTGGTATCGGTTTTAAATGGATGTTTGTCTGCCCAGAAAATCTCCATACCGTCGATATCTTTATCTTCTTCTTGTTTCAGAAATATTAACGCCTGATGTAAAGAAGAGGGAACACACCCATTTATATGAATCCAATCTCTGCCTAACAAGGCATTATAATTGGAAGAAGAATCAATAACAAAGAAGGTAGTATTCATTTTCCTATTTCCAACTTGTAATTGCAAAGAAATTACACCTTTAGCAGGTGCACATCCTTCTGCAAAGTTTCCAACTGTCACTTCTGTTGGAATCAAGTCTGACTCATTTTTATTCAAAACCTTCATCATTTTCGAAGGCAAAATATTTACTATAGCTCCATTGTCAATTAAAACCTTACTAATAGGTTGCCCATTAATGTGGACCATAATATATAATGGCTTTAAATGCCTGACCAAGGCATTTTCAGGAGTCCTCAGAACAACCACATCTTTCCCTTTCATATCTTTCTCAATTTGAATAGACTTCTTTTCTGAGTCTTCTTTTTGCTCACTTACTTTTACTATGGCATCTGCTTTGTCTTCAACATCCCCTTCTAGGCTTGTAGGCTGATTAGGTTTTGCCTGAAAAGTTTTTGGCAAAACTAAAATCATGTTGCAATGAACTTTAATAGGGGAAACTGACCCGAATTGAATTGTATCCAACTCCTGACCAAACGTGGTAGACTTTTGAGAGTCTGCTTCATTCTTGTCATCTTTGAAATCTTCTTTCATCATGTCTGAACTGTTAACTGACAAAAGATCATCATCCTCATCATCTTCTAACAATACTTGTTGAAACTCTGTCATTTTCTTCTTTAAACTCTTCTTGAATTCTGCCTTTTGCTCCTTAATCGACAGAACAGGAGAAACATTTGAACTCTGCCCCCCAAGCCTTTGAGTGATGGCTGGTTTGATTGTTTGCCCCCCAAGTTTTTCTGCCTCCTTTATCTGTTGTTTAGGCACTGTCACAGTTGGTACAGTGGACTCCCTAGTCCATACTCGATTTGGAACTGCTCTAGCTCTCATTTCAGGCCACTGGGTTGAATCCATCATCACCTGTTGATCTCTCTTTTCTCTTTCTGAAATCTTCCTCTGTAACCTTCTTTTCTGAGTATTGGTAATGGGCTCAAATTCCCGTACATTTGGGAATTTGGGATGTCTTACTGTATCCCATCCATGATGCTCCATATTTGGTGGAATCACCATTCTCCCTTGGTATCCACCTCTGATAAAAGGCATTCTTCCCCTTGATCTCATACCCCTTGGATAAAAGCCTCTTCCCCTTCCATTCATAAATGAAGGTGGATATATTAGGCTTGTATCTGGTTTCCCTGGTAATGCTGGAATCACAGGATATCCTTTAAATAGGAATGGTCCATCATCTTCCCAATACCATTTGAGTGATTCAGAAGGTATAAAAATTCCAGGATCTTCACCTTCAAAAATCAGCTTTGGTCCTACATAAATCTGCAAATC
This sequence comes from Rhododendron ovatum, assembly GCA_019656835.1. Taxonomy (NCBI): domain Eukaryota; kingdom Viridiplantae; phylum Streptophyta; class Magnoliopsida; order Ericales; family Ericaceae; genus Rhododendron; species Rhododendron ovatum. Next base: position 1,455,756 of record CM033794.1, read on the forward strand.
ACTACTTCCCATGGTATTGAATCTAATAGAACCTTTGGCATAGGTACCATTATACTCTTTTTCTGCGATAACCTCTTCCCCTTTTTTGATTTCCTCATCACATCTTAGACAAAAATAATTTTCAAACTTCTGCCTCATCTGAATTTCCTCTTCTCCTTCCATAATTTCCTCTTCTTCTTGAATCCTTCTTTCAATGTGAGATGCCATTTTTCCTTTCTTCATTCTGGCAGTCACCATGTTGACCTCTACCAAAGGAAAAGGATCAATATCAATCCCCATCACTTCTTTATTTCCCTTAGCATATTGTAACAAGCCTTTCTGGATCAAATCCTGCACACAATTTCGAAATGTAACACAGTTGTTAGTATTGTGTCTGAAAGAATTATGCCACTTGCAATAATCTTTTCCCTTTCTATCCTTTTCAGGCGGGATCATATGCCCTGGTGATAAAGTTAAGAACTTTTGATTAATTAGTTCATCAAACAATTGATCAGCTTTGGATAAATCAAATGAGTATTGTCTAAAATTCGCTTGATTTCTCCTGTTTGGATGAGATGAAGGCATATTCACAGGCTTCTCAGCCTTTGTCAAAGTATCACAAATAATCGGTGCTTTTCCAATTACTTGGGCAACATCAATCTCGACATCACCCTCTATATCTTGGTAATATGTACCAAGTGATTTATTTTTTCTGTATTCTCCTTCCATCAGAATAGCCTCATATCCAATGGCTTTGGAAGTAAAATCAAATAAGTCTCTGAATTCAGTTCCAGTAAAATGTTTCTTGAAATCATAATCTAACCCTTCCTGGGCTATCTTTACTATTTCTGATTCAGGGATATAAAATTGACACTGATTCCTAATCTTTTTGAATCTGTTCATATACTGTTCAACAGACTCTGAAGGCTTCTGTTTGATTTTAGCCAAGTCTGCTACTGAAATTTCTGGTGCATGCCTAAAGAATTGAGTATGAAACTGTTCTTCCATTTCTCTCCAAGAATGAACAGAATTTGGAGGCAAGTTAATAAACCAAGAGAAAGCAGTTCTAGTCAGAGAATGAGGAAACAATTTTAATTTCAGAGCCTCATCCAAATCTGCTTCACCTATTTGCAGGCAAAATCTCCCAACATGCTCTATAGTTGATTGATTCTCCTCTCCATTGAAAAGGACTAAATCTGGGATTCTATAATGCCTAGGGAAAGGCACATTATCCACCCAACTTGGATATGGTTTTCTAAACATAGGTTTTTCAATTCTTCGTAATCCAGGACCATACATGTCCTGCATAATATTTGTAAGCTGAGCCCTTAAATAAAGCTCTTGAATTCTTCCAGTTTGATTTGGAGGAACAAAAGCTTCAGGCCTAATATCATAACCATATGGATAATCTTGTCTTTTTACGTTTGGTGGATCATACCCATAGAGATTTGGATCACCATTAGCCATACCTGGCACATTTCTATTTTCATTCCTAAAAAGATTTGTATAGACGTTTTGCCCTCCAAGGGCATTGTTTCCAATATTTCCAATCTCTGTTCCCATAGGGACAGTAGTTGGTATATTTTGATAAAAGCTCTGATTTTGACCATTACTAACATTATTTGGAACTCTATTCATGCCAGTAAAAACAGTTTCAAAAGTTGGATTTTCAAATACCTGTGTAGAAGGTATTGCAGTACTACGGTTTGCATATCCACTGGTCTGTCCAGGGTTAACATTTACGTTAACTGGGATTTCCACCGCTGGTTGATTTTGAATCCCTGCTGCCTTAAACATAGCCATCAAAGTTTTGGCTATTTCACTTTCTGGATCATTCAAAACTCTTGCACATTTTTGGACCAAATCACGTGACTCACTCTCTAGACCATTTGGTTGGCCTACTTCTGGACTTCTCTGGTCTGGATTCACAATATTGACTCCATTCAAATCACTTCCACCACTGGTGTTGGCAGGATTATTGTCATTGTTACCATCTGTTGGCAATTGATTCCTAGTCTTCGGTGCCATTATTTACTTCCAAATTAGTAACGAGCCCTCCTTCTAGCGCCAAAATTGTTATCAAAATTCTTGTTTTCCTTCCAATCGACGGAGAATCGACGGGAAAATTGATTCGTAAGCTTGCTGGAATGTGGGTGTGAAAAGTGGAGTTTGGTTCCTTGCCGTATTTCAGGACTTCTTTGGAAACAAACAATGAAGTGGATGAAGTGTGGAAGAAGATTAACAAAATGGACTTTATTAACCCTCAAAGTAGAAGAACAAACAATCGAGATGATTGAGTGAACGATTACAAGTTAATTCTACTCCTAGAAAAGAAAAGATAAAGGCCTGATTGGCGATGTTTGTGTGTCCCTGAAACTGCTAATAACTTGTACTTAAATAGGCCTCTTCACATTACATTTAAATTCAAAACTTCCCTCCAAAGTGGCAGTTGATAATTCCTTGAATTCTGATCATGAATCTCCTTCAACTGCCGATCATGCCCACGTTGAGAAAATTATCTCTTTGATTGCGGTTTTCATCCTTTTCAATCGTGGAGTCATGGGATCCATCTCCTTTTGACACTTGTCACCTGATCGACGGTCAAAAGTGCCCAAAGAACACGCCACGTGTAGGCCAATCGATGGACAAGACTCTTTATAGTTTCACCATCGATTTACCTCCATTCAGAATTACTGAGTTAAGTCCATGCTATCCACACATTTGTCTATTTTCACCCCTGCCACGTGTCACCTGATCGACGGGTAAAAATAGAAATATTATTTGTGGTACAAACAGGTATGGTGGGGGAGTGGGAGGGGTCGGGTTCGCTGGAGTTGGAGCTCATACGGGAGCGAGGGAGCAAGAGATTATGTGTGAGTGAGATAGAGGGGAGAGAATAAAATATAATCTTAGTCATTGATTTCAATGGTTGAGATTGAGCGTCCAAATAGGTGCAAAAATAAGAGCAAGCGGTACCAGCCCCGAGATTTTAAATGCACACGGTATAAATAGATAAATTGTAAAAAACTACAGAAACATTGTTGTAGGGATACAAGGTTATACAAATCAGCCTGTAGAAAGGGCTAAGTATAGACACCATAACGATCACGTGTGTATGCCTCTCATACAGTGAGTATAGAAGGAATATCATGTTCAAAAGAAAAAAAAGTAGAAGGAATATCCAGATCCAAGAGAGATGAAGTAATGCCAACTCCTTCAAAACTCAGATTACTTAACTGTGGGCACAAGCCCCTGAAAAATCGTTATGAAAATCAGGTGCGTTCTTTTTGGAAAGCGCGGCGAAACGCTTCGATTCAGAGTCGTGATTCGGATTTTGCGGTAAACCACCCAAGGGACCGAACTTGAAACATTTGCTACGTTGTTTGATTTTGAAAGGCGTAGACTGATCCGTCGTCACCTTGATATCTGAGGTCTGGGAGCCAGGTTACGAGAGGGGAAGGGTGTTAAGGCACTCCTCTTACCCAATCCGGAGATCGATCTCTACTCGGGCATTTTGCAAAAATGTTTGATTCTCTCTTTCATTAATCATTCTTTTTAGCTAGTTAGGGCGGGGAAACAGTTAAAGAGGATTAAAAATGTAACATGTTGGCAGGATGTGATAGATGACATATTTGCTTTATTGAAACAGTTAATATATGATGAAAACAGATTGTTGTGGGAGCCTTAAACAGACTGGAAGACACTGTCCTAGAATGAAAATATGCAGGAAAGGATCAACATGCACCGATTAAGTTACTGCATGCTGACCCTACCTACGTATGCCATTCCATGACATGCGTGCGCCAATAAACTCAAACCCACAACTCTTATTTTCAACCCTCTGGGCTCTGGAAATGACTATTGCACACCCAGGACAATCCAAACAGTTTTTAGAGCAAATAATATACAGTTCTAAGTAGTTTAAATAGGCTCAGAGGCCACCAAAAGAATAAAACACCCATTAAACAGTGAGGGGACAAAAACAGAAGCCAATGCTTAGTTGCCATGCAATAGCGAGCCACTGGACTGGGATACATTGGCGCACGCAGGTAGAATATTGCCATACGCTTGTTGTTACCATCTTTCCAATGCTTGACTTGCATTTTCTGAGTTCTGGAACATGACTAGAAGAAACCCAGAGGCATTCCATAGCACGAGTATTGAGAAAGTAAAGCTAGCAACTTTAACTATGGAAAGTAGTAAACTAGTTTTAACATGCTCAAAGGTGATGAAAATGAAAAGATAGGGATAAAACAGCTAAACACTGATCCCCACGCCAGTACATACAACCATGACTGGCATATGCGTACTTGGGACCGACGTGCGCCAGTTCTAGCCACGAACAGCTTTGAAACATTACCACCTTTAGGGTTAGGACTGGTATTGATTACCGGCCTTGATCCTGCCAGGCCCCCTCAGGGATCAGAACATAGTACTATCAAAGGTAGTATGCCTTTGGTTTTGAGCTTGTAGGAGTGTTTGAGCTTTGAACTTGTGGTTTTGATGGATGGATGAGGAATGTATGCAGGTAGAAGGGGTGTAAGGCTTGTTTATCACTTCCTTTGACAGAGAAAATAATGAACAAGAGGTTAAAGGGAAGAAGCCTTAACTAGGTGTGCTTGAAGTTGGTAACTCTTTGCATACAAATGCAAAGAGGGTATTTATAGAGGAGGGAGAGGGAGGTAACCAGCTGAAATGGGCTTGTTGGAGTGGAGAGTAAGTCTCCATGCATTAAATGCATGGGACACGGTGATGGGGAGGTTGTGTGAGAGAGGGGAACATCCCCCTGTTCGAAGTCACTCATCAGACAGCTGCACAGTGTCCTGGGGTGGCCCAAAAATCTTATGCATGTGGCTGAATAAATGTGATGTGACTACCATTGACTGGTGTACGCCAGTACTGTACTTGTGTGCGCCTATCAAACGACCCAAGCTGACCGATGACTGACATATGGCAGTGGCCTAGCGCACGCCAATAGGGTACAAGCATACTCGGGTATGGTTTTGTTGTAGCTTTTTGGTTCTGGCTGGAAAGAGTTTTGAAAGGGTTTGCAAGAGTTTCGGAACGCTCGAAGCTCAAACACACTAACATTCTTAGGGTGTTCTTGATTTTACTCATCATCGGAGAATCAAAAACCGTAAGTAAACTAATCTGGACAGTTTAGAATAGGATGTCTACATCAACCCTTTGAGGCAATAACATCCTCCATTGACCTCTACTGTATCCTTCAAGTTTGTGGGGGTGTTCATTGAGCAGGCAGTATTGCCAGACCTCAATTGCATCCTTCAAGTTTGTGTCCATGATCGCAAATGTAATGTGATTGGAAGAAAAGAAAAAAAAGACTTGCATAAGAATTGCAGAAAATAAAGCACAGGAAAGACCTTCATTACATTAGCCAACAATTTCCATGAGCAGCAAGGTTCCAAAAGAGTACCAAGTCCAAAGTTCAAAAAGTGAGCAGCAAACATCCAGCTAAACACGAGAATCCATAAAAGGCAACCAAAAGTAGCTCTAGGAGTTAAGCTGTTGAACTTGGTCTTCGTATGCCTTTACTTTGAGAAAGCGATTACTGCTTGAGCTGACGCACGTCGAAATCCTGTGAACTCTTCCACAATCCTCAATCTTTCAGCAACCTCCTTCGACTTCAGCTTCATATGCATGGTCTTCAGTATTGGAGATTTGGCTAACAGAAGCCTAATGAACTCCATTTCAACCTTTGTGCCAGACACCTCTCCCATCCACACAAAGTAAAGCTTATTTACGGAGACATCCGACCAGCCTTTCAAGTCATAAAGTTCTACAACAGGATCAATAGCGGCAGTTGCACTGTGGAATGCCTGGAGTTTGGAAAGAAGAAAAGTGTAACTGTTTTAGCCTAAAGATTTCATTAAATCAAACAATACAAACATACGATTCAACATCTGCCATTACTCACACGAATATCAAGTAGTTGCAAGTTTGGGGAGCTTCTGATAAAGTAAAGAACAGTGGAGACCTCATCTGGCTCTCCAAAAGATATATTATGCAACTGGAGAGAAAAAAAGGTTGTTCAATGTAGTAGGAAGCCTTTCTCGCACGCCATTAGCAGCCATGCACTAAAAGAAGACAAAAATAACAAAAATCAAGATACAAAACAACTTGGAAAACAAACACATATAAATAAGTGCATAATGAATATTTTAGTAAGCTGACCTTACCTTCAAAAAAGAATAGTCTAATACCAGAAACTCAACCACCGGTAAACTACAAAGAAGCATGACGGAGTTGGATATTTCTCCTTCATTAAATCCTAAACGATTCCTCGATCCTTTCAAAGCTACTGAGACAGACGCAGCATCATGAACTCTGATGCAAATAGATCTGAAAAGGCCTTCAATCGATAGGTATTTAAGATTAGGAGCAAAAATCTCAAGGTAATTCAAACTAGTACTGGAGCTACGAAGTTTCAGCCGTTCAAGTAGCAGACAACTTGAGATCAAACTTGAGAGTATGTCGCCAGCAATTAAAACATAGCTAAGCTCAAGGGAAACAAGTCTTGTAAATCCTTTAAACCCGGGAGGAGGTTTAAACACACAAGAATGAAGACTCAAACGCTCAAGTTGTAGGCACGAAAATAGAGTTGATGGCAATTTGTAAGGTACACCCTTCCAAATGTGAAGTTTGAATACTCTGATGCCATTCTTTGACACAAAATATATAAATTGGTCAATTTCAGGACAACTTTTCAATTCTGCTGAGGAGAGAGTGAACTTCAGTAATGGTCCCTGATGGTGTAGCAGAACTTAATAAAGAGTCATCATAAGTCTATCTGTCGTTGCCCTCACTACTGATCCTCAGCAAAACTGATCATTAAATACAAGTTGGGGAAGTGTGGTCCACCTATACCTCCATTTCCTTGACAAAACACTAGTCCTTGCTGCATCCTGTATAGTCAAACATACCAAGATTTTTTCTAGGACATTGCATGGAAGATTACTGATTATGTCTGGAGTTGAGCATCCCATTTTCATTTTTTTCTGGGTAGATCCTGTGCCACCCGTTTCCATCATGTTACAAACTATCCCCACAAATCAAGAGGTCAGCTCCCCAAGCATATTTGTTGTTGTTACATTGCCTGGCACAAAAGAGAATAAAAACAAGGAACAATACATTATCATCTCTCATATCATAGCAACCTGTTACAAATATTTGCAGATGTAGAAAGAAAAAACATAGAAAGCATCCAGAGTAAAATTCCCCCATAACCTATACACTGGAAGACTAACTTCACTCTATTTTAGAGATTCAGCAGTTCCAGCAACATCACGATAAATATTTTAAGTACACATTGGCAAATGTAATTTCCCAAACTCTATGAAAGAAATCACATTTATCAATAGCTGGATAATTTGTTAAATAAAAACTGAAAATCATTATCATGTAGTGTTGATATTGTACAGATGTAGAGGCATGCTGTCTTAAGGTCTGCAGCAGTTCAGCTGTCTTTTAAAACTTAAGTTCTTTTTATCTCTGTGTTCAAAATAAGTTCAGAAGATAAATTGACAAGAATTAGACATTAGCCGGGATTTAAAATTTGGGCTTGAGGTTTTTATTTTTATTTTTTGAGAATGACTTGAGAGTTGGAAGTCCAGCTTTTGAGACTAATTTTATTCAATTGAATGACATGAGGAAGGAATCGCCACTAGCTTAAGGCTGTTTAGGACGATGGATTTTCGGATTGACTTGCTAAGGCCCTTAGGAAAAGGAAAATCATAGGAATAAAACCCTTTTCAAACCCATGCCCCAAGATAGAGCTAATACAACACCCCGTGACAACTAATCCACTAAATGGGACCATCTTCAACCCATACTTCAACTTTTACTGAAATTTAACATTTTTGAGTAAAAAGCTCTATTTGATGTGAAGTACTCTAATGAGCCATCTCAAATCTAGACAATTTCATTGATGACATATTTGCAATTAAATAAAAAATAGAATTTATAAGGATTCGGGTAAGGATTTATTAAAGTCCACTCCTATTACAGTAAAACTTGGTTTGACATAAGTTTGAGTCAAGTGAAGTGGGGTTTAAAGATTATTTTCCTTCAATTTGAGATTGACGAAACACAGATCATACATACACACTATCCACTTTCCAAGTTATGTTTTTAAAGAACTAGATTCTCTCAAGTCCATCTAGTCGATTGGAGGGTTATGCAATTTTGGGGGACCCTTCCCTAACCCTCGCTGATAATTGAGACCTAATGTTTTAAAAATCGCAAGGCGCTAGCTCCTAGTCCGGGACTAGGCGTCAACTAGTCAGATGCCTAGTCTAGACATTGGACCACCACCTAGCGCCTAGGTGTAAAACAGTTGGCTCTAGGCGGCCGACTTTAGAACCTTGCTGAGACTGTTTACTTTTTAGAGCTTGCCAACAACATGATATCCACACAAGGTGGTTTTTGGCGGGATTGATGTTGTCAAGTAGCCCTAAAAAGTTAACAGGTCTTGAGATTACCGAGGTGGGTCCAGAAAAGACCCAAAAACTGCATGAACTGGACCATCCAATCCATCAAATGGACCGGAGAGAATCAATTTCCCTTTTTGATGAGTTTCTCCAAAATAAGCCACAACTTGGGGGAGTGTATCAAACCCTAGATTCAGTTTCTCCCCCTTTTTTTGGTTGTTGTTGTTGTTGTTGTTGTTGTCGTCGGAGTGATTTTGGGATTTTGAGTAATCGCAGTTTACGTTGCTAAATGCACATAACAGGACAATAATAACCAAAACCAAAGTAGCAGTACAATGAAATTTCCATACAAGAAATATACTTGAGTATTTCAAGACTTACATTACATGGGTATCTCTTGAAATTCCCCAATGATGATGATTTTAGCTCATCTGCTGCTACTTCCCAACTCTCTCTACAAGATTCTCAGTAACTAATGAGGAGTTCAGCGATCAAAAAGGCCATTCATTTAAACAACGAAGCGGCGGAGGAAAGGTTTTGAGCGAGACAAACGAAGAAGAGACGACGTTTAGAAGGGCAAGACTTCCTAGGAGTGGCGTTTTTGGGAGGTTCTTCAGCACTTATTTTCTGGAGAAAGTCCTTTTTTCTTTTCTTTTTGGGATCTATTTTCTGAATAAGTTTATACTCTCTTTGAAACTTATGTTAAGTATCTCGTTTGATTCGTGCACTTAAAATGAAGGGATTAACAGTTCTTAGATAGATTAATAGTGCTTGGACTATTTGTCTTGAATTAATTTTACCTAATTCCATGTTTGATTCGTGTGGGATTAATTATGGGATATGGAATAGTATTTTTTTTTAAAAATATTTGAAAAATATTTTCCAAAAAAAGAAAGTTTTGAAAAAGTAACATTTTTAAAAAATAATTTTGGAAAACATTTTTATTACAAAACAATTTGGAAAAAGTTTTTTTTTTTTTTACCTAATTTTTGGAAAAAGAAAAATTTCTTAAAGAAGTTGAAAATCGATTTTTGGAAAGAAAAAAAAAACTAGTTTTTGAAACTTTTTTGGAAAAAAGATTTTTTTAAACATTTTTCAAACAAAATAGCTTTTGAAATCATTGTTTGAGAAAAGAAAGTTTTAAAAAACATTTTTTCGTATTTTTTTAACAAAAATAATTTTTGAAACATTTTTGAAAAACAATAAAGTTTTGAAAATAGTTTTTTTAAAAAGTCTTGTAAAACATTTTTGAAAAATAAGATAGTTTTGTAAAACATTTTCTTAAATTAATACTAAAGAAAATAATTATGAAAATACTTTTTGAAATCAATCTCAATATCATCAAAATATTTTTGAAAAAGAATCCCTTCTTTGCTAATCCTATGTAATCTTACCTCCACTAGGATAATATAGTACCCCATATAGGGCCCGTTTGGATGAGGAGAAAAAATTAGAGGTATTAGTTAACAAGAGGATAAGATAGTAGGGGGTATTAGTTAATAAGGAATGTCCCACATTGATGTGATGTTTATGGAGGAGGATTAAATTGTATGTTGTTTGGATGAGATATTAAAGAAAGAGATTAAATAATACTTTGTTTGGATAGAGAATTAATAAGGGGTATAAAGAAATGTGGATAATATAAAAAGCTGTCAAATGACCCTTTTATTTTTGTGCAGTCCCTAAATTAATTATGTATTACGTTTTATATGTAATTACAAATTTAATTATTCTTTCACATTTGCAAATATAAACTGACTAAAGAGGAAAAATATTAAGCGTTTCAAATTTCAATTCGTTTGAACCGGTGGAAAGGTTTTAATTTTCTGATCATTTTATCCTAAATGGTCATAATTAAATTTTGACTCTAGGCCTCTCGTTGATTAGCCCTAAGAAAGTCATAGAATCAAACATCTCTTAGCGCTAATCAACAAGAGCCATATAGTTAAAATTAAATTATGATCATTTAGGATAAAATGATCAGAAAACTAAAATCTTTCTACCAGTTCAAAAGGATTGAAATTTGGAATACTTAATTTTTCAATCTCTTTAGACAGTTTATATATTAAAAAATATGGTTAAAAAATTAAGTGTTCCAAATTTCAATCCGTTTGAACCAGTGGAATGATTTTAGTTTTTTGATCATTTTATCCTAAATGGTTATAATTAAATTTTGACTCTAGAGCTCTCATTAATTAACCCTAAAAAAGTCGTAGAATCAAATATATTTTAGGGCTAATCAACGAGAGCTTAAGAGTCAAAATAAAAATATGACCATTTAGAATAAAATGATTAGAAAATAAAAATCTTTCCATCGGTTCAAACAGATTGAAATTTGGAACACTTAATTTTTCAACATTTTTAGGCAGTTTATATACTAAATAAAGAGTCTTAGGATAAATTTGAATGGAAAGTATGATTTTAGGTAGAATGGAGAATAGAAGTTGGTTGAATGGTGGATGGAGAAAGGGGATAACAAGAGGTATTTTCGTCCACAAATTACCCCTCCAAACCCGGATTATTTTTGGGCACCTCAAGAGGAGCCCAAATTTAATACCGGACAATCTCTAAACCTGGCCAAAATGATGAGAGGGTCAAAGATAAGAGGGAAACCAATTTCAGATGCCAAACGGGAGAAAGGGCTGCCCCTCTCCATTTACCCCCTCTTATTTGCCCCAACACCACACAACCTCCCCCCTCCAAGCAGGGCCACAGGGATAAAATTAGTCCTGGAATTAATAATCTGTGAATCAAACGAAAAAATAACTAAGAAGGAAAATGTGAGAAAAGAAAGGGGAAAATTTTACGATTCTTAGAATCCAATTTTTCAGTTTCTCTTCTCTCTCAAACCAAACAAGAGAAGGGAAAATTTACTCTCTTCTTTTCCATTCCTTACCGCATGTTCCAAACAGAGCGTAACAAGCAAAGAACTGTAGAAGAGAGTGTGTTGCTCTTTCTCTACTTACTTATCCCATATTAAAATTTGATATGTCGAAGAAAGACAACGGTTGTTAGGAATGTGCGAGAGTCTGTTTCGACAAGTCAAAAGACAAATCCTCAATCAATTTGTAATTGATGGGTTGAATATTTGTCATCCGTAATCAACCTACACAACCTCAAGACTGGCGGCCGATGGGTTTGTTGGATTTCTAATGATTACGAATTGCGAATTAAGGCCGGTTAAGTGGATGACAAATTTTAAAAGTAAAAAAAAAAAGACGGTACTCCATTTAAGATGAGAAAAAAATACTATAGTACAAGACTAACAATGGTTATTTTAAATCATTGGATATTTGGAGAACATACTTTACGAGTTAAATGACAATGGAAGTAATACTCCTCTATACACACACAGACATGTATACCTAGAGGATCCAGATGTGTTCATGACAAACGGACAAGATTTGACTTGCAATCAACAACACGTCATCACACACCTTATCAACCGCTCAACCCAACCAATCCATCCTCTCCAACCATTGGTTGCAGTATGGGTTGGTTTGGGTTAGTTGATTTGTCGGGTTAATGTCTTTTGCATACCCTTAGCTATTTTCTGTAGCGCTCCATGGAACATCTCCAACAAGAGAGGTCAAAAGTAGAGATGTCAAATTATTTTGAAGTCTTACGTGACAATTTGGCATATTTAATTTGCAGAAATCCTATGAGGACCGACCAAAACCCACCGAAATCGTATCAACGGCTACCGTTGGGCCGTCTCCGGCCACCGGACGGCCGATCCGAGCCGTCCAAAAATTCTAAAAAAAAAAACCGAGAGGGTTTTAGTGAGAATCAACGGCATTCGATGTGTGTATGGTGGTTGGATCAAGCACCCATTTTTTCGTGTATATATATATATATATACACGAATACACGAAAAAGTTGGGTGCTTGATCCAACCGCCATACACACATCGGATGCCGTTGATTCTCGTGAGAACCCCCTCGGTTTTATTTTCTAGAATTTTTGGACGGCTCGGATCGGCCGTTCGGTGGCCGAAGACTGCCCGGCGGTGGCCGTCGGTACGATTTCGATGGGTTTTGGTCGGTACGGCTAGCAACACTCTTTAATTTGACATCAAGCTCTCCTTCTCTTACTCTTTTGTCAAATTATTTTGAAAGCTTATGGTCAATTTTTGAAAATTGGCAGTCTAGAAGGTTGATGTTAAAGTTGACATATTGAGACTTCCCTTCAAAGCCACGCGGCCTTCCTTCAAAGCAATGTCACTTTTGGCATGATAGAAGACATCATGGTTGAATGGTGACTTAATGCCAAAACTAGCCATTTGATTGCCCGCCTTAACTTTGATATCTTCCGTTGGAGATGCTCTAAGAAATCAATTAAAGTTCTTCAAAAAAAAAATATGCAAAAAATTCAGTAGAAAATAAATTTAAAAATAAAAAGTAACAAAATAAACAAGACAAGCCAAACTGGCCAATTAAATTTTGTTTTCTTGATTAAAGTGCAACTTTTTCTTATTTTACTCGTCTATTGAAGTTTTTTCCTTGGAATCGTATTAAATACATGCCCCACAAATGTCGATTTCTGATTACAAGACTTGCCGAAAGCTTAATCTACTTACTAGCAATGTGTTTCTCATCTATCTGATTACTAGACTTGCTGAAGTTTTTTCCTTCGCGTTTTGCGACCTCATCGTCGAGGGCAAATTGTTCATTCTGACTTGTTGTCAGCAGCAATCAAGTGGTGGACAATGGAGAGAGACGCGTAGGTGGACACTAGGCGGATAAACTAGTTCGCTTCTAAAACTCTCGAAATGGCTTGTTTGGTAACCTGAATGTTTACCCAGGCTTTCGTTTCGTTTCTGGGAGATCAAACGGAGCTTGATTAGTTTATGCTAGACAAGAAATAAAGAACATAACAAATACCTGACGAAACCAGATTGGATCCATGGCAAAGCGGAGCCTTCAGAGGTATAAAGGTTCGTTTTGGTTTTTGAGGAAGTGTTTTTTGGATAATGGGTGGAGAGAGATAGATACAGAAATGAGAGTAATAATTGAAATAAGATTAGGACCGTACGCAGAGAAAAAAGTTTGGGTCTAGAATCTTAAAACGAACATTGCCGCTGGCGACCTGTGCAGTTGTGTTTGTGTGAAAGGGCTGCATGCCGAAACAGCACAACTGCTGCACAAGCCGCCATACCTCCGAAGGAAAGGAGCCAAAGTATTGTTCAAGATGTAGCAAGTTGTTCCAATGGGAGGACCTTTTAATTGACGACGCAACGCATCGTCAGCAAGCAAGTGGTGGCCGACATCTTATCGATAGGCAAAGAGATGTATTGTTCCAATGGGAGGACCTTTGAATTGAAGACGCAGCGCTTTGTCAGCAAGCAAGTGGTGGCCAACATCTTATCGATAGGCAAAGAGATCCAGTTTCACCGGGAAAGCGGAAAGTAGGAAGTGTGAAGGTGGGAGAGAAGAGAAGTGAAACATCCACGCCCACTTTATTGAGTGCTCGATAGCCAATTAATGACAATATCGCGCAGTGGCCGCCTTTGCTCAAGTTGGGTTGAACTACAAGCGTTCGCCTTCGAATTTGCTCCAGCAAAGTAACCATCGAGTGCAATGACTGCCGTTAAAACAAGAGCGAAAGTCATTACCCGCCGGTCCAACCCAGTGTGTGGTTTTGGGTTGTTACAACACAAATAACCAAACTAACTCTCAGATTTCATTACCCTTGAGATTTCCAGAATTCCAAAAAACAAGGAGAACCGAACACACTAAATATGAGAATCCATAAAAACCAAACGAAAAAAGAGATGAAATGAAAACTCCCGGAAGCGAGCTCAAGGAGGATGAAGGACTTCATCAACAGTCTGAATCTCAAGCTTCAGCAGCCAAAAAGGCCAAGGCATGAGCTCCGCTGAGATCTTTTCATGAACGTGGGGATAAGGCAGCACTGAAGATCCTCGCCTAAAAGAAACAAAAATAAAGCCAACTTCTGTTCAGTAACTGTCCTTCGCAATTCTCTCCTAGACAACTTGGACCTTGGCATACAACAAATGCCCCACAAAAGATCTCGTCCCTGAAACACGGATTATCTTCTATTTCATGGAGATACCTGTGCTCCATCTTCTACGTTGTCTGCTTGGAGTCTTCGACCTAGAAGTCGTTCATTTTCCCCACATGGTAATATGCGTGCATAGTTTCATACGACTAAATATATTCCATAAGAACGAATAGTTCATTTGTCTCAGCGAAACAGAGGAAATCGTATACCACAACAATTACTACTTTCTCTCACAGCCTCTCAACTGCTTAGTCTTTGTAATGCGTACCTGAATATTATCCATAGATTTTTTGATCCGCAAACATTATTTACTTTTTTGAACGACAAAAGGAAATTTTATTAATCTTTGAAATTGTTACAGAGACTAAAGGGAACAAAGATTTTACAGCATCATAACCCTAAACTAAGAACAATCCTGTGCCAATCCGAGACCCAATCCGAGATTGGCTAAGAACAATCCTGTGCCAATCCGAAGCCTAGACCTAATGGGTCAACCTTATTTATAAAGATAATGACATGCTACTATGTACACAACTATGACATGCTCCCTCACTCCCTCTCAACTATCCTTCACTATGTGCGCAAGAACCCTAATTATACTCTCTTTCTCAACATGGAATTAAAAATGACAAAAAAGAAAAAGAAAAAGAGAATTAGTTTTGAAGATGCGGATTAAACAGGACTCCGAAAATGTTTATGTTCCCTAACAATTCATGAAAGAAGATGTTAATTAAAAGCAACTCGTTGGGCCTCCGTCTCACAATTTTGGACCAAACAGATGAAAAACAGCAAAAAAGATCATAAGAAGAATTAGGCAACCATAACTGATCAGAAAGTACATAATGCATCGTTTAGACCTCAATCTTCATCTTGATGTACGAAGTTCATTTCTGCCTGAGGTGATGCACGACGAAGTCTTGTCAATTCTTTCACAATCCGCAATTCGTCAGCAACACTCTCTGAGTTCAGCTCGATAAGCATTGTGTCCAGCATCGGTGACTTGGCTAACAAAAGCTTAATGAACTCTAATTCAGGCTTTGTGCCAGAGACATTTTTCATATCCACTCTACGAAGTTGATTCACAAAGACATCTGAACAGCCATGCACTTTTGAAAAATCTAGAACAGTAGGACTAGCAGAAGTCGCACCGGTAAATGCCTGAAATAAGGAAAATAGAATAACAAACAGTCTTAGCCTACATATTCATAGTTTAAATAATAAATATAGAAAAGAATAAACTCAGCCACTTCTTACATGAATAGTAACTTCTTCTAAGTTCGGAGAGCTTCTGATTAAGCAAATAAGAACAGAGATGTCATCTCGTTCTCCGAAACAAATTTCATATAACTCGATATTTTTAAGGTTGTTCAAAGTAGTAGGAAGCGTTGTTGGTACACCAGATGCAGCTATGCCCTAGAAGCAAAAGAAAAAACCAAAAAAATCAAAGAACATTGATAAAGAGACGAATAAGCATGGCTTGCTAAGCTAATCTTACCTTAACATAGCAAAAGTCCAATCCCAGAGACTCAATTACAGGTACACTCTCAAGAAGCATGACAGAGCTAGATATTTCTTCTTCGCTACGGAATGGATCCTCTCTCACTCCTTTCGAATATATTTCAACGTTTGCAAGACGAGAAGTATTTGTGAAACAAATAGATCTGAAATGGCCGTCACAGCGTACTTTTTTAAGATTTGGACCATTAACTTTGAGGGAATCTAAACTGGTGGAGCTATAAAGTGCCAGCTCTTCAAGCAATGGGCAGCTGGAGATCAGACTTGAAAGTACGTCCTCAGCAATGACAACTTCTTTAAGAACAAGGGAAAGGAGCCTGGTAAATCCTTCAAATCCAGGAGGAGGTTTAAGCATACAAGAACGGAGATTCAAATGCTTCAGTTGCAAACATAAATATAGCGATGATGGCAACTTATAAAGTTCCCCCTTCCAAAAGCAAAGGGTGAAGTCCTGGATATCATTGTTTGAAACAAATAGTATCAACTGATCGATCTGAGGACAGCTTTCCAGTTCAGATAAAGAGAGTCTGAACTTGGTCAGTGGTCCACGGTGAAGTAACATAACTTGATAAATAATCATCAACAGTTCAGCATGCGTTCTTCCGTCCAAAACCCCGTAGAACTTCGTATCAAATACCAGTTGAGGAAGTTTCATCCACACATATCTCCATTTCCTTGACAAAAGACTTGTCCTCACTAAATCTTGTATAGGCAAACACATTAAGATTTTTTCTAGTATATTGCCTGGAACATGACTAATTATGTCTGAATTGGAGTCACATGTATTCCTTTTTTTTGGGGCCATCCTTGAACTACTTGTTTTCTTCATGTTGCGAACCACTCCGCACCAGCAAAAGTAAACGAATCAAAGAATAAAGCTACCCGGAGCGTTGTCTAACTTTCTCCATATATGTCCTGGCACAAAATAAAAAGCACAATAAGGAGTAGCCTTATCACATGTCTCCTGCTGTAACATCCTACTGACCCATAATTGCAGCAGAAGGAAATAACAGCAAAGATCAAGAGAAACTATTTCTCTAACTCTAATAAACCTCCTGAAAAAAATTCTGATCAAAATCCCTCCGGAAATTTCAGTTCAAATAGCTATCCTTGTACTCTGGCATCACAATGTATGCAACACAAGCAGACACCTTTTAGACAGGAATCAACTATTCGGCCACCATAAGCACACATTTTGTGTCTTTGTTGGGACCCAGACATTTTCAACCAAAAAGAGTGAGAGGGTGAACAAAATTGGGCTCCCGTTCTAGGTTCAAAAGCTCGAGGTTCACAGAGGAAGTGTCAAGACAAAATCTTGCTTTGACTTTGAGAAAAAAACCTTCTTTTTTCTTCATCTCTCATATTTTCTCACATCCAGTAGTCATCCAAACAAAGGATAGGATTCTCCATTCTTTCCTTTTCCCACCATTTGATGATGTCAGATAGATTAAATGTACTATAAATGTCTTATCATAGATAGAGGTTTTAAATCATACATCACAACCATTCGGAATAATAACATCTCCCATTACTCATGCAAATAACAACTTCTTCCAAGTTTGGGGAGCTTCTAATAAAGCAAAAGAACAGTGGAGACCTCATCTGGTTCCCCAGAACAGACATCATGCAACTGGAAATATATAAGGCTGTCCAAAGTAATCGGAAGCCTCTCCCGGATCGCAGCATCTTGTACCGTAAAACACACCATGATTTTTACTAGGATATTGCATGAAAGATTACTGATTATGTCTGAAGTTGAGCCACTCATTGTCCTTTTTTCCTGGGTACATTCTAAGCCAGCTGTTTCCATGTTACAAACTATTTCCACGAATCAAGAGGTAAGCTCCCCAAGCATATTTGTCGTTGTTAAATTGCTTCACACAAAATAGAATAACAATAAGGAAAAAGCCCATTAACATCTCTCTTATTATAGCAAATGTACGTTTCACAAGCTGTACGAAGGAAATCACATAGTCAATATCGATCATTTGTTTATAGCAAAATTACTCGAATTTAATCCCGTCCACAACTGAAAAGATCTTTGACATAATGCTGGTACATTAAATATGCACATGCATGATTAGTATGCATCTGTTCATTTATCAGCTGAGTCTTCTTGAGCCTACATCTGCTCAAACTAAGTTCAGAAGATGAACTCAGAATAAGTAGACTTTAGATGGTTTGGGTTGGAGTGAGTAAGGAGTCCAGCTTTTAAGATTGATAAACAAGATGGATCAGAGTAACGTACATGCAAATGTTACATAGAATAATACAATTATACGGTATTTAACTGAAGGATCTAACGAAAGAATGGCTCTACCTTAAGCCTGTCTTGGATGATGGATTTGTGGAAAGACTTACTGAGCAAAAGGGGAAATATTAAGAATAAAACCCTCCTCAAAACCATGTCCCCATACGAAGCTAATACTACACCTTCTATTAACTAATCCAATGATGAGACAATTTCCAAGAATAAAACCCTCCTCAAATCCATGTCCCCATACGAAGCTACTACTACACGTATTAACTAATCCAATGATGAGACTATTTCCAACTCTAATTTGTGAAAAAAATGAATAAACCCTCCAGCACTCCAACAGGCGTCTGAAATCTAAGCATAAGTCTTGGTAAAAATCTTAGTCGACATTCTTGTTCATTTAGAAGATACAAAGCAAACTTCAAAATTTTGAGTAAAGGTTTAACTTTTCTTGATTTAAGTAAAACTCAGTTTGATATAAGCTTGAAGGAAGTTGGAGTGAGCTTTGAGGGTTTTTATTTAAATCTTGAGTTTGACCGGGAAAAAGAAAAGGAAAAGAGAATAACATCCGGAGATACTCCGACTCAAACTATCCATTGCTACTCGCGGTTTGAAGAAGAAATGATATTGTGTGTATGTGCGCAACTACGGTTTAATTTTGTACATGCAAACGAAAAATGATTGATAACTTGAAGTGTCGAGAATTTTTATCCCACGCATGTAGAAATTTTAAGAAAATTTTTTCGCTTGCAGGGGCTAATCCCATAGAATTTTTCCTAATTAACCTAAACATTAGTATAATGCACAAGCATATTTGGAGTTGTGCTGGGCCCGGGTCGACCTTGGGACCGCCCCTGTTCCAAACCTAAACTGCATAGGAAAAACAGTCGCATCTCGGTGGCCCATCTCCGAAATCAATGGTCAATCTCCTTACCGGTCAGAGCCTATGAAACTGAACCATTAGAAACAGTGCTCTGTACAACTTAAACCCAGACAGCTTTAGAGTCCACCAAACCCGAGATTCAGTTTCTCTCTTCTCTCACGTCGTTTGGGAGAATTAGGGATTTGACTATTCACAGTTTCCGTTATCAAATGCATATCACAGGACACTAATAAGTAATAAGTAATAACCAAAACCAAATAGCAGAATGAAATAATCCATAGAATAAATAATTTACTTCAAGACTCACATTACATGGGTGCCATCTCTTGAAATTTAGCTCCTCTGCAGCTACTACTTCCCAGCTCTGTTTAAAATATTCTTCTGTAACTCATGAAGCGTTCAGCCATTAAAAAGGTCCCCTATTTGGACACAGGAGTTGTGGTTTTGATGGATTTAACAGACGTTGTTTAAGCCCAAGGCCTTTTTTTTTTTTTTTTTTAAATGTGAGAAGTTGCATTCAACTGAGAGGCGAAAGCCCGCACATTGGAGAGGAACCCGATGGGGGCAAAGCCCAAGGCTTGTTTTAGAACAACGAAAATTTAAGAACTGAAAAAAGAACGCCCTTTTGTTGAATTCTGGAAAGAAAAATAATGGGAAATAATTTCACGCACCCATTTTATCGATGGACACACATTTTTTTGTCTTTTATTCATGTGAAATTATTAAATTACCTTCACTTCTTGAGCCACCTTTTCTATTTGAAGGGCAAATTGATAATTTCATGTGAATAAAAACACAAGAAATAGAGTGCCAATAGACAAAATAGGAGAATTAAAATCATTTTCCAAAATAATTAGGAAGAGAAGTTTGGTGGAAAATGTACTACCAGTATCTTATTTTGTGATTTTTTCTTCTCTTTTTTCAGAAATCAAACAAATAGAAGAGAACTCTGTTTAATTTTTCCTTCTTTTCTTTTCTCTTCTCTTCTCCCTTTTTTTTTTTTTTTTTTGTCTTTCTTTCTCAATTTTTATCGGGCACGGTGTCATTTGTTAATCCTTCTTGAAATCCGTATTTTTTGTGAGCTTTACCCCTTCTAGTCCGTTTACACAACCTGGGAAACTTAGCCTAATTAGTAGAAGGGAAATTGAGAAAAGAGAGAGCTGAAATAATGTTGAACTCTTTCCAAAACTCACAATAATAAAAGCTCCTAGAAGCAAATAAATTAAATAATAACATACTCGACTAATATCTTGTGGGGAAATAACTCAGGAGTACAACCGAGGACTTGATTGCAAAAGTCACTGAATTGGAACGCCACTGGTAAAATGATTGCAACCAAGGAGACGACAGAAATGCCAAAAGCAGGATAATCGAAAAAAAAAAAAAACAGATTGGCATAAATGAAGAAAAAAAAAAAGCTGAGAAATACCTATGCAAATGTAACTTAGATAAATTGCAAAAGAAGCATCCGAAAACCGCCGAGTTCTAACAACGAGAGAAACAAACATTCAGCTAAAATTAAAAATTCATAAAAGCCAACCGAAACAAAACAACCCAAGAGGAGGCAAGCTGTTGGACTTTGTACGGACTGTTTAATCGGATCTTGTTCACTTTGATCACTGCATGAGGTGACGAGCGTTGAAACCCTGTCAACTTTTTCACAATGCTCAACTCTTCAGCAATCTGCATCGGCTTCAGCTTGATATCCATGGTCTCCAGCACTGGAGATTTGGCTAACAGAAGCTTAATAAACTCCATTTCGGCCTCTATGCCAGACACTTCTTCCATCCACACACCCCAAAGCTTATGCAAGGAAACATACGACCAGCATTGCAAGTCAAAAAGCTCAACAACAGGATCAATAGAGGCAGTTGCACTGTGGAATGCCTGGAGTTTGTAAAGATGAAAAGTGTACGCTGTCTTAGCCTGGAGATTTCATCAAAATCATAATAGAATACAAACATACGATAAAACATCTGCCATTACTCACGTGAATCTCAATTTCTTCCAAGTTTGGGGAGCAAATAGACCTGAAAGGGCCTTCACACCGAAAGTATTTAAGATTAGGAGCCACTATTTCAAGGTAACCGAAACTGGTGGAGCTACGAAGTGTCAACGACTCAAGTAGCGGGCAATTGGAGATCAAACTTGAAAATACTTCACTAGTGATGGAAACTTCGTAAAGCGCAAGTAAAAGGAGCCTGGTAAATCCTTTAACCCAGGAGGAGGTTTAAACACGCAAGAGCTGAGATTCAAACGCACAAGTCGTTGGCATGAAAATAGTGTAGATGTCAATTTGTAAGGTTCAGTACCAGTCTGAATGTGAAGGGTGAATTCCCGGATGCCATTGTTTGACAGGAACACTATCAACTGGTCGATTTCAGGACAACTTGTCAGATTTAATAAAGAGAGGGTGAACTTCAGTATTGGTCCATGATGGAGTACCAGAACTTTATAAATGGTCATCATAAGTCTGTCTGATCTTGCCCTCGCCAAAGATTCTTTACAGAACTTCTCCATGAACACAAGTTCGGGAAGTGTAGTCCAGATATACCTCCATTTCCTCGACAAAACACTCGTCCTCCCCGCATCCTGTATCGTCAAATGCATTAAGATTTCTTCTACGACATTTCGTGGAAGATTACTGATTATGTCCAAAGTCGAGCTACTCATTGTCCTTTTCTAGGGAAGTCGTAAGGCACCCGTTTCCGTCATCTCACTAAACGATTCTCACAAATCAAAATGTAAGCTCCCAAAGTATATTTGCCATTCATACGTACTGTTAGAATAAGAGTTTAGACTAAGTCCCACATTGGTTGGTTACGTTATGTAATTAGCTCACACGTAATATAAATAAAGCTCTCATGTGTTAGGGTTGGTTAATACACCCAAAACACTTCTCTCTCATTCTCTAAACAACATGGTATCAGAGCACAATCCTAACCCACCATAGATTCTAACCCTAGCCCAGAAATCGTCTACTGTAGCCATCGTGAACAGTGTCACGATCTGTGAACAGTGTCACGATCTGTGAACAGTAATCAGGAAACCCTAGCCACCATATCTCAGCCAAAAACTCAGATCCAGACATAACCCAGCCACCGTGGCCCTCGCCAGCCACCGGCGCCCCTCCGGCGACCCTCGCCTGACTCCGGCGAACCTCGCCTGAACCTCTATGACTCTCGCCTGAACCCTAAACCCCTTATTTAGTTACCGACAGCTCTCAAAACTTAGACCCAGCCATAACCCAGCTTCCGTGACTCTCGCCAGCCTCCGGCGCACCTCCGGCGACCCTCGCCTGACTCCGGCGACCCTCGCCAGCCTTGTTTAACCCTCATCCGTGGCCCAACAGTCTTGTAATTTGGTTCGTTGATGCTTGTAAGTGATGCATCTGTCTCCGACGTTCCTTGTTTCTGTGTTGGTGATATTCAGTGACATTTTTGGCTTACGAGGTAATGGGTATTTGTTGATGATAAGTAGTCCTGTTGTTAAAGCTTTGGTCAGTGGTTTTTGATGTTGGATTTCCTATTGGTTGATGTGTAGTTGGTGGTGGTGGTTTACTCAGTTAAAATAGTTTACTCATATTAGTTGTTATCTCTCTATCGTTCAGTATAATGTCTGAAAAGAAGTCTGAGTCTGCTTCTAATTCTGTTGGTACTGATCGTTTGGCTAGCTCTTCTCGGTTTCGTGAGAGGTTGTCCATTACCTCCACCCCTTTGAATGGTAAGAATTATGCTGTTTGGGCTAGAGCTGTCGAGGTTTATTATGTGGGTCAGAAACTTTATCATTATTTAACAGATGATCCACCCGCTGCGACTGCTACCACATATGAGACATGGGTATCTGAGGATGCTAATATTCGGTCTGATTTATGGAATAGTATGGAAGAACATATTGCTAGCACGCTGGTTTTCTTACCTACGGCTAAACAAGTATGGACACAGGCTCAGGAGATGTATTCTGGTGTTAACAATCTCCGTCGCACATATGATCTTCATCAGTCATTCTTTTCTATCTCACAGGGGGACTTATCTTTGGAGTCTTATTATGCGAAGTTCCGTGGTATCTGTGAGGAGCTTAACATATGTGAGCCGATTTCCTCAGATGTTTAGGTCATGCGGCGCCAGCGTGAGCGTATGCAGGTTGCTCGGTTTATATCTGGTACATCATCCACTTATGGTCCTGTTCGTAATCATCTATTGGGGTCTCGTGATCTACCTTCTCTCGGCGAGGTCTTTAGTCGCCTTCGACAGTCTTCTGTATCTGTGTCTGCGCCACCTCCTGATCGTTCAGCATTGGCTTCCATTGTTTCTGGTGTTTCTAGTACTTCATATAGCCGTGGTCGTGGTCGCGGTCGCGATTCTGGGTTTAATGGTCGTGATCGCAACTCTGGGTTTAATGGACGTGGCCCTAGCCGTGGTTTTGGTGGGCGTGATTTTGGTGTGGCTGCTCGTGGTTCTGGTAATGGTGGTTTTGGACGTGGTTTTGGTGGTCGCATGTCAGGGGGAGGTGGTCGTGGTCGTGGCCGTGATTCCCGATTGTGTACTTATTGTGGGGGGACCAATCATACCGTGGAGACTTGCTATGATCTCCATGGGTTTCCTCAGGCTCATCAGGCTGCTATTTTTGAGGATGTTGAGCCGCCTCCTCACCCTGCCGACCCTGTGGTGACTATTTCTTCAGAAGAGTATCAGCGCCTAATGTCAAATCAGACTTCATCCTCTACTGCTACGCTCGCTCAGACCGGTTCCTCCATTGCTTGTGTTGCCTCTTCTCGTTCTTCCACTCCTTGGGTTATCGATTCTGGTGCTTCTGATCATATGACTGGTACATCTACTATCTTTTCTAGTCGTCGGTCTGTCGGTACACAATCTCGTGTTACCTTAGCTGATGGTTCAACTTCTGAAATTACTGGTTTGGGTTCCGTTTCTGTTACTCCATCTCTTACTTTGGACTCTGTCTTCCATATTCCTAGTTTTCCATTTAATCTTATGTCTGTTAGTAAACTTATGAAATCTTTAAACTGCTCCATCACTTTTTCTTCTCATGGTTGTGTGTTTCAGGATCTAAAGACGGGGAGGAAGATTGGTGGGGGTACTGAACGTGGCGGCCTATATTACTTTACCAATGACATTTATCCTGCGTCTGTTGCTCTTCAGTCATCCGTTTCTCCCTATCAACAGCATTGTCGTCTGGGTCATCCCTCGCTTCAAAACCTGAAGCGTCTGGTGCCATCATGTAGCAGTATTAAGGACTTGCAATGTGAAGTCTGTGAGTTTAGTAAACACCGTCGAGTGTCTTTTTATCCTAGGGTTGAGCGTCGTGCGTCGCGTCCTTTCCAGTTAGTACATTCAGATATTTGGGGTCCTATTCATGTTCCCACTTTAACTGGTTTTCAGTATTATGTTATTTTTGTTGATAATTTCTCTCGTGTTACATATCTTTATCTTATGAAAACGCGATCAGAGTTGTCTTCTGTCTTTAAGTCCTTTTATGCAGAAATAAAAACTCAGTTTGATACTTGCATTCGTATTTTTCGTTCTGATAATGCACGGGAATATTTTCATAATGCTCTTTCTCGTTTTTTTGATGATCATGGGATAATTCACCAGTCTTCTTGCGCTCGGACTCCACAACAAAATGGAGTAGCCGAACGCAAGATCCGACACTTATCTAAAGTTATGCGTGCCATGTTAATCCAAATGCAGGTCCCTAAGTCTTACTGGAGTGATGCTGTTCTTACAGCCTGTTACTTGATTAACCGTATGCCCTCCACTATTCTTGGTGGTCAGATACCTCATAAGGTTTTATTTTCTGGTCGTCCTCTCCACTCATTACCTCCTCGGGTATTCGGGTGTACGTGCTATGTTCATGCACTAGATCCTGATCGGGATAAACTTGATCCCCGCTCGATCCGGTGTGTCTTTCTTGGTTATTCACGCACCCAAAAAGGATATAAGTGTTACTCACCCTCTCTTCGTCGTCACTTTGTGTGTAATGATGTCACCTTTAATGAGTCATTGCCTTTTTTTTCGGGGACTCCTGAGTCTGAGTATGTCCTTTCTGAGTCTGAGTATGTTATTCCTATAGATGTTCCTCCTGTTCCTGTGCCACCATTGCAGGTATATGTTCGTCAATGGAAAAGATTAACCGCCCCACCAGTGCCTGCCGCCGCGCCTCCTTCGTCCCAAGATCCCGCTTCACCACCACCACCACCACCACCACTCCCTCCGTCACCTGGTCTTCCTATAGCTCTTCGCAAAGGTATTCGGTCCTGCACTACTCATCCTATTACTCAGTTTGTTTCCTATAATCATTTGTCTCCGTCACTTCGTGCTTTTACTACTTCTGTTTCGTCCGTTTTTGTTCCTAACACTGTTCAGGAGGCCTTATCTGTTTCTGAGTGGCGGACAGCTATGGAGGCTGAGATGTCCCATTCTGATCATTCTGTCTTCTCTATTAAGTCAGATCGGGGGAAAGTAGTGTTGATTGTGTATGTGGATGATATCATTATTACTGGGGATGATCAGAAAGGTATTGATGAGTTAAAACAGTTTTTACAGCGTCAGTTTCACACCAAAGATTTGGGTAAGCTTCGATATTTCTTGGGTATTGAGGTAGCAAGATCCAAGGAAGGAATCAGCTTGTCTCAAAGAAAGTATACACTAGATATTCTAGAGGAGACTGGTTTATTGGGAGCAAAGCCGGTAGAGACCCCTATGGATCCAAACGTCAAATTGTGTGTTGATCAGGGAGAGATATTTTCTCATCCAGACCGTTATCGTCGCTTGGTAGGCAAGCTGAATTATCTCACTAATACACGTCCTGATATCTCATTTGCTATTAGTATGGTGAGTCAGTTCATGTCAGCCCCTCGTCTTCCACATTGGGAAGCTTGTCTTCGTATTGTGAAGTATCTCAAGGCTCATCCTGGACGTGGCCTCTTTTATCATTCAAATGGTCATTTGCATGTTAAGGCCTTTACCGATGCTGATTGGGCGGGATCACCATCTGATAGAAGGTCCACAACTGGATACTGTACTTTTGTTGGTGGAAATTTAGTTACCTGGAAGAGCAAGAAGCAAACTGTGGTTGCTCGGTCCAGTGCGGAAGCAGAGTATCGTGCTATGGCTCATACTACATGTGAGGTTGTATGGTTGAAAGCTTTGCTCAAGGAGTTGGGGTTTGGCGTACAGTTACCTATTCCTATGTATTGTGATAATCAGGCAGCAATACATATTGCTTCGAATCCAGTATTTCATGAGAGAACCAAACATATTGAAGTAGATTGTCATATTGTTCGAGAGAAGATTGATAGTGGCGTGCTGGTTACTCCTTTCGTGTCTACAGGAGCTCAGTTGGCAGATATCTTCACCAAACCGTTATTTAAACCACGTTTAGAATTATTATGTAACAAGCTGGGATTTTGTGATATATATTTCCCAGCTTGAGGGGGAGTGTTAGAATAAGAGTTTAGACTAAGTCCCACATTGGTTGGTTACGTTATGTAATTAGCTCACACGTAATATAAATAAAGCTCTCATGTGTTAGGGTTGGTTAATACACCCAAAACACTTCTCTCTCATTCTCTAAACAACACGTACATTGTCTGGCAGTTGGTACGTACAGAAAACAAAGGCAATAAGAAACAGTCATTGTCATCTCCTATGATAATCTTGTTGGGAAAATTTCGGCATAACATATAATTCCAGAGAACAATTTCATTGATACTTTAACAATTACATAATCGAGGCATAATTCAATTACAAAACAGAATGAACAGTCGACATATGAAACAATTTTTCAAGAAAAACAAACCGAGTCCTGTGTGATACCACAGCCTCCTTAAGAAATATTCGCCGCCTACCGTCGGTGTTGTAGGTTTGTGTTTGGCATCTTCCTTCCAGGGTTGGCTCGGCTAAACCGCAAGCCGTCGGAACACCGCCGTCGACCGCCTTGGCGAACTGACTACCGCCTGCCTCTCCCTCTTGTTGGGTGGGTCCTTCCTAGTTGGTGGGTCCACAAGGGGGCTTATTAATTAAGTCCAAAATATTATGGGGTTATCTTGTTATTCTTTGAATGATAAAGGGAGAACTTGTAATTTCCACCATGGGATTACAAAAGTAAGTCAGGAGACTTGTCTCATTTACTGCTGCTGGTTACGAGAGAAACAGAGAGTTCTAGAGAGCTGCCGAAAAAACAAGGGTTTTGCTTCTTAGTTCAAGCCAAGATCGGACCACTGTTGCTACTCCGATTTTGATGGGTTTTCAGTATGTTCCATAGTTTGACGAGCTCTACGCACTGATCAGAGCAGATTGGCAAGGTTCTCTCAGGTTCTAGGAGTTTAGGAAATCCACTTGGTGAGACCTAATCTTGTACTCTTTGTTGTTTGTTGAAATCTACCTTTGGGTAATGTTTGTATGCCTCTAGTAGCTTGCTAGGGAAGAACTCTTGTAACCCCATTATCATTAGTGGAAGATTTGGTAGCGATTACGTTCCCGTGGACGTACCTCTAATTTAGGGGGAACCACGTAAAATTCCGGTGTCTCGTGGTTTGCTTATTGTTGCTTATTTTACTTTCAGCTTCTAGATTGCTTTGTTGTTGGTTATTGTGGTTGCGATAATTTAGCCTATTCTCTATTTGCACAAGGAGGGAAAAATATTCGTAGTGTTTCGGGTACTTTTTCCCAACAAGTGGTATCAGAGCTGCTGGTTTGGGAGTGTGTTCGTCTGAATCTTGTGTGAATTTAGAATGGAGGAAAATTCGGGGGCTATGATTAAATTGACTTCCGCCAATTACTCGATATGGAAACCACGAATGGAGGATGTCCTTTACACTAAGGACTTGTATTTGCCGATCTATGGTGATACAAAGAAACCGCAGGGTACAAGCGATGAGGATTGGAAGATAACGAATAGAAAAGCCGTTGCCTTAATTCGCACTTGGGTTGATCAAAGCGTGTTCCATCATGTGGCTCAAGAAACCAATGCGTATGAGTTGTGGACGAAACTTGAGGCTATGTATGAGAGAAAAACGGCACAAAACAAAGCTTCTTTGATTCGAAGGCTTGTTAATTTGAAGTACAAAGATGGTCGTAGTGTTGCGGAGCACATGAGTGACTTCCAAGGGTTGATAAACCAGTTGACTACGATGAAACTAGTGCTAGATGAGGAGTTGCAAGCACTATTGTTGTTGAGCTCTTTGCCTGATAGTTGGGAAACGCTGGTTGTGACAATCAGCAATTCGGCTCCAAGTGGGATGGTAACCATGGACATGGTGAAAGATGGCATGTTCAATGAAGAGGCAAGAAGAAAAGAGCAAGGTACTTCGGTTGACACTGAGGCTCTTGTTGTTCAGAATAGGGGCAGGAGTAGAACTAGAAATTCTCATGGTGACCATAACAAGTCCAAAGACAAATCAAGAAGCAAGTCAAGAGGAACATCCAGGGCGAGGAGTGAAATCGAATGCTTTCATTGTCATAAAATGGGGCATGTGAGAAAGGAGTGTCGAATACTTCAAAAGGAGCTAAAGAAAGGGAAAGGTGTCGAAAGTAGTGGTACAAAAGATACAACCGCAGTTGCCTCCGATGGAGAAGTTATCATTGTTTGCGATGATGGTTTTGGGCTCACGGGGTAAGACTTGAGTTGGGTGATTGACTCCGGTGCTTCCTTCCATGTTACTTCACAAAGGGACTTTTTCGCATCCTATACACATGGAGACTTTGGCCATGTATGGATGGGTAATGAAGGTGTGTCCAAGATTGTGGGGATGGGAGATGTTTGCTTAGAGACCAACACGGGTTGTAAACTTGTGCTCAAGGATGTTCGACATGTTCCCGATATTCGACTCAATTTGATCTCCGCTGGCAAGCTTGATGATGAGGGGTACAAGAACCAATTTGGTGATGGAAAATGGAAGCTTTCCAAGGGTTCTTTGGTTGTTGCTAGAGGAAAGAAGAGCTCTACTCTTTACTTGATGCAATCTAAGCTAAGCAAAGGGGATGTGAATGCAATTGGGGATGAAGCCTCCACCGAGCTATGGCATAAGCGGCTCGGTCACATGAGCGAGAAAGGAATGCAAATTCTAGCCCGGAAAACACTTCTTCCGGAGGTGAAAGGTATATGTTTAAAGCATTGTGTTCATTGCTTAGCCGGTAAGCAACATAGAGTTGCATTTAATAGAACTCCTGCATCTAGAAAGTCTAATGTTCTAGATTTGATACATTTCGATGTTTGCGGTCCAATGAAAGTTAGAATACATAGTGGTGCACGTTACTTTGTTACTTTCATTGATGATCATTCTAGAAAAGTTTGGGCTTATGCTTTGAAAACTAAAAATGCTGTGTTGGAAGCATTTAAACTTTTTCAGGTGAATGCTGAAAGGGAAACCGGAAGGACTTTGAAATGTATCCGCACTGATAATGGGGGTGAATACAAAGGCCCGTTTCACCGATATTGCATGGAAAATGGCATTAAGCATGAAAGAACCGTTCCCAAGACACCTCGACAAAATGGCGTGGCAGAAAGAATGAATAGAACAATTGTGGAAAGAGTGAGATGTATGCTCTCACATGCAAAGCTGCCTAAATCCTTTTGGGGTGAGGCAATGAGGACAGTAGTTGCTCTAATCAATCTTTCTCCTTCAGCTCCACTGAATGGTGATGTGCCGGAAAGGTTTTGGTCGGGAAAGGAAGTTTCCTATGGGCATTTGAGGGTGTTTGGGTGCAGGGCATTTGTGCATGTTCCGAAGGATGAAAGGTCAAAGCTTGATGGCAAGACAAAGCAATGTATTTTTCTGGGATATGGCGATCAAGAGTTCGGTTACAGATTGTGGGATCCAGTTGACAGGAAACTTGTGAGAAGTAATGATGTCGTCTTCTTTGAGGATCAAACCATTGAAGATTTAGACAAAAATGAGAAGCCAACACCATCACATGAGTACCCAGTGAATCTTGATCCGATTCCTCCACCCATGGTGCATGATGATTATGGGGGAGATGTACAAAATGATGATGATGTTGAAGATACTCCTGCAGCTGAGGAAACAGAACAAGAAGTGCAACAAGAACAAGTTCTTTCCGAACCACCTGAAGAAGAACAGTTGAGAAGGTCAACTAGAGAAAGGCAACCTTCAAGAAGGTATCCCATTGATGAGTATGTGATGCTTACAGACTGTGGAGAACCTGAGTGCTACGAAGAAGCTCTAACTCACAAGCATAAGGGGGAGTGGATGAAAGCCATGCAAGAAGAGTTGAAATCCTTACATGAGAACCACACTTATGACTTGGTGAAATTGCCTAACGGTAAGAGAGCTCTTAAAAACAAGTGGGTGTATCGCTTGAAGACTGAAGAGAAAAACTCACAGCCACGGTACAAGGCAAGGTTGGTTGTGAAGGGTTTTGGCCAGAAAAAGGGCATTGACTTTGAAGAAATTTTCTCACCGGTAGTGAAGATGCCGTCTATACGAGTTGTTCTTGGGTTAGCCGCTAGCTTGAATCTTGAGATTGAGCAGCTTGATGTAAAAACCGCTTTCCTTCATGGTGACTTGGAGGAAGAAATTTACATGGAACAACCGGAGGGGTTCAAAGTCAAAGGCAAGGAGAACTTAGTTTGTAAACTAAAGAAGAGCTTGTATGGGCTAAAGCAAGCGCCACGACAATGGTACAAGAAGTTTGATTCGTTCATGGTTGAACATGGGTATAATAGGACTTCTTCGGATCATTGTGTGTTTATGAAGAAATTCTCCGATGGTGACTTCATCATTTTATTACTCTATGTGGACGATATGTTGATCATTGGCCACGATGCGGGAAAAATTGAGAGGTTGAAAAAGGAGCTTGGCAAATCCTTTGCTATGAAGGATTTGGGTCCCGCAAAGCAAATTCTTGGCATGAAGATCACACGTGATAGAAAGAATGGCAAGCTTTGGCTATCGCAAGAAAGGTACATTGAGAAGGTGCTTGAAAGGTTTAATATGAGTAAGGCTAAACCGGTTGGCACTCCACTTGCTAATCATTTCAAACTTAGCTCCAAGCAAAGTCCGGCAAGTGAGAAGGAAAAAATTGAAATGAAGAATGTTCCATATGCATCGGCGGTTGGCTCGTTGATGTATGCAATGGTATGTACTAGGCCCGACATTGCCTATGCGGTTGGTGTGGTAAGTCGATTTCTATCTAATCCGGGAAAGGATCATTGGGCTGCAGTGAAATGGATTTTGCGTTATCTCCGCGGTACTTCCAAAATGTGTTTATGTTTTGGAAATGATAAGCCTTTGCTTGAAGGCTATACGGATGCCGATATGGCGGGAGACGTTGACTCTAGAAAATCCACTTCGGGCTACTTGCTGACTTATTCAGGGGGAGCCGTATCTTGGTAGTCTAAGTTGCAGAAATGTGTTGCATTATCTACCACCGAGGCCGAGTACATTGCAGTAGCAGAGGGCTCTAAGGAAATGCTATGGGTGAAAAAGCTTCTTCAAGAATTGGGCTTTGAACAAGAAAGGTATGTTCTCAATTGTGACAATCAAAGTGCTATTCATTTGAGCACGAACCCAACTTTTCATTCACGGTCAAAACACATTGATGTGCGTTATCATTGGATTCGTGAGGCGTTGGATGAAAAATTGTTACAGCTTGAGAAAATCCATACAGACAAAAATGGTTCCGATATGATGACTAAATTTTTGCCTAAGGAGAAGCATGTGTTTTGTTGTTCCCAAGCGGGGTTGGTTGAACCCCCCACCTAAGTCGGGAGGGGGAGATTTGTTGGGTGGGTCCCTCCTAGTTGGTGGGTCCACAAGGGGGCTTATTAATTAAGTCCAAAATATTATGGGGTTATCTTGTTATTCTTTAAATGACAAAGGGAGAACTTGTAATTTCCACCATGGGATTACAAAAGTAAGTCAGGAGACTTATCTCAGTTACTGCTGCTGGTTACGAGAGAAACAGAGAGTTCCAGAGAGCTGCCGAAAAAAACAAGGGTTTTGTTTCTTAGTTCAAGCTAAGATCGGACCACTGTTGTTACTCCGATTTTGATGGGTTTTCAGTATGTTCCATAGTTTGACAAGCTCTACGCACTGATCAGAGCAGATTGGCAAGGTTCTCTCAGGTTCTAAGAGTTTAGGAAATCCACTTGATGAGACCTAAACTTGTACTCTTTGTTGTTTGTTGAAATCTACCTTTGGGTAATGTTTGTATGCCTCTAGTAGCTTGCTAGGAAAGAACTCTTGTAACCCCATTATCATTAGTGGAAGATTTGGTAGCGATTACGCTCCCGTGGACGTACCTCTAATTTAGGGGGAACCACGTAAAATTTCGGTGTCTCGTGGTTTGCTTATTGTTGCTTATTTTACTTTCGGCTCCTAGATTGCTTTGTTGTTGGTTATTGTGGTTGCGATAATTTAGCCTATTCTCTATTTGCACAAGGAGAGAAAAATATTCGTAGTGTTTCGGGTAGTTTTTCCCAACACCTCTCAAGAACGAATTTCAGAATTTGCTGGAAGGTTGTGAGTTTGCTTGTGTTCCTCCAAAAACGTGATGCCTCAATTTATAGAGTGGAGGAGGTCAAAGTAACTCTAGGATGATGAATGCAGAGCCATGAATTCTCCAATGAATTCTGCCAATCAATTCTGGTAATGACTAGGGAGGTTACGGGATTGATTACACCATCATGGGCAGGGGTTACGAAATCCCACAAATCAATACGTCTATTGATTATGGGGCGTCCAGATACAACGAACCTGGTACATGCTCGGTTGCCTCGTAAGACCCTCCGGTAGCAAATCTGTTATGCAAGTTTGCAGATGTACAAAGAAGCATTGAAAACCGTAGCATAACGCTGTTTGATATCATGAATACATTGAAAACTGTAGCATAATGCTGCTTGATATCATGAATACAAACACGCAAGGTAAATTGGTAAAATAATAACTTCCGTAAATTAGGAATCATTCCAAAGTTATACAACTACGTACTCTTGTTGAATAAAAACTCTTAAAATCTCTCGACAATCGTGCCACTCCGAGGTAAGCATCGTCGTCGCGCTAGCCGGATAAAATCTAGCCGCTCATGGAGTAAAAAACGTATAATCATGCGAGAATAAAACTCTATTGAAAAATGATTTATAAGCTTACAAAGGATAGAAGATTTTTTTTCCAAAGCCTTTTCCTTTTCTGTCCGTTTTCTTCCGCTTTACCGCCGTGGCAACTTTTTCGCTCTAGCCGTGATCCCCTTTATTCTCTGATCTTCCGAGATGGTCATTTCCGTAGGTGGTATGTGATGCTTTATAAGAGTAGTAATTACCTCTCCTATTAAAATCCTATATCCCAGCCCACTAAACTTTCCAAATATACCCTAGTTTTATTTACTTCGTGCCGTGCTGACCCAATTAATAATTGTGTTGTGCCGTGTTATGCTATTTCAGCATATCCTCGGCCTAGCCTGGCCCACAGCCCAACACAATTTGTGTCGTGTCGTGCCCTGTTGATTCCCGTGTCCAAGCGCATTCGGGCCAAGCTAAAAAATACTTCTACAAAAATTGCTATCAATTTGTTAGAATGAAAAAAAAATACTAAATATTAACCCATTTAATTCAAAATATGCAAAATATTTTATTGATAGTTAAAATTTGTAATACAATGACTGAAATTATAAATAAGAAATGCATCCTTATAGTTCAAATACATTCCAACTTGATTGACACTTACTCAACTATCAATCGTTTGCATTTAAAAATAATAATAATCACATTTTGGTTGTGCCCCTAATATACTTGCTTGTGTCGTGCCGTACGTGTTGTAGGCTCCAAAATGAGGGCCCAAGCCAGCCCATCTTAATGTTCGTGTTGTGCTGTGGACTCCAAAATGAGAGCTCAGCTCAGCCCACTTTAGTGTGCTAACTCGACCCATTCGACACCTCTAGCTAGGTCAAAGACCATTGCATTTAGCCCTCCAATCATACACGTATACAAGGGAACGTTCCATGTCAAAGTAGTACTTTAATAGAAGCCAAACTCCTTTAATTTATAGTATTATGGAATTGATATTCACACTTTTTTTTTTTTCCCTTTTTTGTCTTTTAACAAAAAAATAAATATACTTTCAACACACACCAAAAAAAAAAGGGAGTGTGAATAACAAAAAAAGAGAATGTGAATATCAATTCCCTTAAATTACAGTGGAACGTCTTACTCTTTCGTGATATCTGTTAACGTTTCATTTTTTCTTGAAAAGTACTACCATACTGCATACCATTCCATCCGTCCTACTTTGTTGTACCCTTATTCCTTTTTGGGATGTCCCAAAATGATGTGTTTGTTTCAAAACTTTCCAATTTTGGATGTCCATATTGCCATTTTACCACTCAGTTCTCCCTCCCAAATTCAAATTTTGAACTTGATTTGAAAGAAATGTGGGGTAAATTAATGACATGACAAGAAAGTTGACAAAATGATAAGTTACAAAGGGGTAAAATGGTAAAATTGACACAAACTCAATGTAATTATGATCTTTCCTTAAATTATGTAAAAGTCAAAATAGGCCCAACAAATTGTAACGGAGGGTGTATAATAAAGGCAAAAGCGCATCGCTCTGCGAAAATTGCACATTTTTAGTTTCCATCGTCCATTAAGAATTTACTGTGCAGGAAATGATGTGTTTCTTATTCCTCTGCTCGTATCATCGTCCATTAAGAATTTCCCTCTTCTTTTTTGGCCAAACGGAAATACATTAAGAATTTCCTTCGTCCATTCTCAAAGGATACTTCTTCAAGTTCCGGTGGGGATGAAACCCAGTGCCCCATCTGCTTAGCCACTCCAACCGTCCCATTTTTAGCTCTCCCCTGTCAGCACAGGCACACACAGTGGCAATTTTAGGATTTTGAGACTATGGGGTCATTTATAAGTATATATTCTCTTACCAAATTATATATAAATAAACAAATTCAATAGTAATAACAACAAATAATCTACAGTAATTTTGACAAAAAACATATCAAAAGCTCAACAAGTATTTTAACTAATACAATAAAAGATATCAAAAGGTATGTTCTAAATTAAACTTCTAATAATCTTATTTTTAGTTTCACCCAAAACAAAATAAACTCAAGAACTTCTACAGTTGAATTCAACGGATTTCACATTTTGAAATGTTGCATGATAGTTTCTTTGACGATAACATCAAGTACTTCTTTTACGCTTGCATTTTAGTTTATGTGGTGTTTTAACTTTTACTAAAGGTTATAAAGAGGAGTAATTTTCAGTGGTCTCGGGCCTAACACTCATCAACACCACACATTTTCGCTGGATCCATATACTTACCGGTGAATTCTATGGAAATGTGTGGTATTTAGGGGTGTTGGACCACCAAATAATGTTTCTCCAAGGAGGGAGTGGGTTTCATGTGAAAAAATAATCTAGTATGGTCATTAAATTGTAAGGGCGGTGCTTTAAGTTTTAACTTTGACAAGGAAAGGGTTGGTTTCAAGTGGAAAAATAATCTAGTATGGTGTCATCTTCATATTGTAATGGGGCCATTTATTAATTTGGAAAAAAATTCAGTATAGTAATAGTAATTTTTTTTCCTCCATGGGGTCGCCCGACCCCACTGCTCGGTATGTGGCATCGCCACTGGGTACACACCATTATTTCCCTTCTCTCCCTTGACCATGAAAAATTATTCAATGCCTATGGGGCATTGCCACGTGGTGCCCCAGTCTCTCATCAACCATACCCTTTTTTTATTTTAGTTGTTTTGTAAGGAAGTCTTGCATTAATTTTAGAAATAAGTATTCTAGCATATTTAGTTTCGTTATCTAGTTTATTTAGTTTCCTTTTAGTAATATTTGCTTGGTGAAGAAGAATAGACATTTTCTAATTGTATAGTTTCCTTTTTATTTATTTCCTAATTCGTAGGATTTCTTCTATTATAAATTGGATCGTAAGCCTTGGAGTAATTTAGTTGAGTTCGAATAAGAAGAAAACAGAGAGCTTTCCGCACATGGATAACTGCGGGATTGTTTTAGTGATTGTTTTGGTGGTGTTCTTGCTTTTAGAAACGCTTCCGTGAGTGTCGACTTGGCGTGGACAACAGTTGGTGGCATGGCAGATTTCTTTTTGTTTCTCTTCGTTTTGGTTCTTGTTGCTTGCCTACTTTATAGTATAGTACGTAGTTGTCTTGGGCTCATGCATGTCTGGTTGATTTCTAGTGCTTGTTAGTATTTTGTTTGACTGTCTTTTTTTTCTTTTTTTTTTTTCAGTTGTCTCCTTGCTAATTGTATTGGGTCCGTCCTTTTTTGTTCTAAGGTGGCATATGATTGCCCAAGCTTCTGAAAGAGCCCTAGAACTAATTGGAGAGCATGTCTCATAATATGTTGACGTTTCCATGCAAAACAACGCCGTGGAGGGGTTGGATAGGGGAGTTGGACTGAGGCAGTCGAACAAAGGATTTGCTGTCCTCTTAGTGTCAAAAGCCTATCCTTTTTATCGTGATAAGCGAAGAAAGCTCGGCGTCATCCCACTATTGTCTAAATACAATACCGCTGATAAAGGGCAATAACTTTAATAGGACGCTGCTATTCGC
This sequence comes from Rhododendron ovatum, assembly GCA_019656835.1. NCBI lineage: Eukaryota > Viridiplantae > Streptophyta > Magnoliopsida > Ericales > Ericaceae > Rhododendron > Rhododendron ovatum. Next base: position 1,492,436 of record CM033794.1, read on the forward strand.
AGCCCTCTATTTTCTCCTATAATCTGTTAAAAATTTTCAATTATACTTGACAGTTAGTTATCGAAATTGAGATATATTTTCAGCATCCAATTACTAAAATATAATATTTTTTTCAACAGCTATTTACCGAAAATGTATGTTTAGCAGTTGTTTACCAAAAGTTGAACATATTTTCGACATATAATTACCGAAATATAATTTTGCTTTCAACAGCTATTTACTAAAATGTTATATATGATTTTCGACAACCATTTAACAAAATGTAATGAGCTATAAGAAAAAATAAAAAGTTGCGAATAGTCGTGCCACTTTAATAAAGCAAAGACAGACCTCCGTGGAAAAGAGTCATTCCCTTCTTCCGCAAATTGCTATTCCCTCCCTCCAACCCCCCGAGCCCCCCGCCCAATTTCCCTTATTACCCTCGGTCCCCCCTCCCTTCCCCCTGTTACCCCCGTCGACCCGCGCCACCACCCCCCCCCCCCCCCCCCCCCCCCCCCACTAATATTTTATTTTATTTAATTTATAAATTATTTTATCTTTTATGTTTAAAATAATATTTTATTTATTTTCAATTATAGCCCCTCATTTAGATTTTCTTCTCATTTTCTTATCTTTATTTATAACCACTTCTTTAGATTTTTTTTCTTTCCTTCTTATCTTCAATTATAACTAGAGGTGGTAATCCCAAACTATATTTTTGAACCCGCCTAAACCCGTCCACTTATAATCCAACCCAATTCACCTATATTGTATAATGGGTTTATATGGGTTCAACCCATAGGAACCCATATTTACATAAATTTAAATGGGTTGAGAGTGGGTTCAATATGAGCTATATACTCACCTTCAGTGACTCCTCCAAAAACAAAACCTGGCTAAATCAGAAATTGTCTCTCTCTCCATTTTTGTGAAAACACAAATCATCTCACACCCGAGCCGTTCTACTAGCATTAAAATCAATTCTCTCTATCACACACACACTTCGGGTAGGTTGGAATTAAAAAGTAGAGAGTGATTTTTTTTCATCTTAATTCAATTTTTTTTTTTTGCATTTGGTAGTTTTGCGTCACACTTTTTTGACTTACTGATTCATCTCCATGAGAGGAACCGAAAAATTAAAAAAATTTGATCGAAACTCATATGTTTTTTTTAAAAAGACAAAAATAAGTAAAAAAGACATCTCTTTGACTTATTTTTTTCTCTTTTTCAAAAAAATTGGGTTCCGATAAAAAAATTATAATATTTTTGTTACTCTCGTCGAGACGAACCAATAAGTCACAAAAATTTGACGCAAAACTAACAAATGCAAAAAAATTTGAATAAAGGTGACAAAAAATCACTCCCTACTTTTTAATTCAAACCTACCCGAAGTGTGTGTGATAGAGAAAATTGATTTTAATGCTAGTAGAACGGCTTGGGAGAAAATCACTCCCTACTTATCTTTTTTAGTTTGGGAGAAAATACTTTTGTTTTGCTTGTCTATAATTGTTTTGGCACTATCAATTTCCTATTTGCAAATCTTTCATGTTTGTTAAACTGTCTTCTTTGATTTATTTTGTGTTTTTTCAAAAAAATTTGAGTTCCAATCATAATTTTAAAATTTTCAATTCCTCTTAGCAAGACGAACTAATAATACCTTTTCATTTAAGCGAACACTTTTAATATGAAGGGATCCAAACGAAATGTGGTGGAGGGAAAAAAAGGAAATTTTTATCAACTACTTTCACAAAAGTGGGTTTAATTTATCTTGTTTAATGAACATGATAGGATTAGAAGATGGAAACCCAATTTTTTGTTTGAAGTATTAGATGAATGTTTATGTTAATATGATTTTTTTGAATAGATATTGGGTTTGCAAATCTTCTTTTTATCTAACATGAGTTTGAACATAATGCTCATGAGACGGAAATAATATGTCGAAAGTTGTAGAATCAAAATAAGTGCACATTGAAAGGCCTAAGAGCAAAAAATCCATTTCATTTAAGATAAAATGACCAGAAAATAAGATCTTTGCACCGGTTTAAATATATTGAAAATTAAAACACTTAATTTTTTAACTATATTTTTAATATATAAACTATGTAAAAAAAATAAGTGTTCCAATTTTTAATCCGTTTGAATCGGTGCGAAAATATTATTTTTTTGATCATTTTATTTTACATGTTCATATTGAATTTTTGACTCTAAGGCCTTTCAACGAGCACCCTAAGACTATTTATTTAGTTTTAGGACTCTCTTAAGATGCTCGTTGAAAAGCCTTAGAGCCAAAAATTTATTATGACCATTGAGGATAAAATGATAAAAAAAATTAGATCTTTGCACTGATCCAACCGGATTGTAAATCGGAACATTTAAATAATATTTAATAAATAAAAGAGAAAAAAATATAAATATTACTCCTTCCGTCCCTTTTTAAATGTCCTACTTCGTAACTCCAACTTATTAAAAAAAACATCATCATTATACCTTTCACATCAACTTTTTCCTCCACTTTTCCTACTTACCCATCATTATTATACTTTTGACTCACTAACTTTTCAAAATGAAATCTACTTTTAGGAACAAAATAGATAATATACTAACTTTTACACACTAATTTTACCAAATGGACACTTATTAAGAGATAGCCCAAAATGGAATACTAAACTATAATAAGGGGACGGAGGGAGTATTAAGTAGGATAACTTAAATAGAGATCCTGCCCTATATAAATACTTAAGTCCTAATCCTAGTAGGTTTAAAAACTTATGTTGTCATCCTGAAATTTAAATAATACCCATTTCACCCTTAATAATTTTTTACTACTTTTTTTAGTTAAATAGATTTAAAGGGAATATATATAACTATCGGACAAAAAGATTTGAGAGAGGTCCTGTTTTAACTAAAATTGGAGACTAGACGATATGTGAGGAGGAAAAATATCCCATTATTCAAGGAGGGTCCCACCATCCCACACATTACATGCCCCACCTTCCCATTCCCTATCGTCCAAATCCAAAACAGAAAAAAGAAGAAAGGGGGAAACGAAAGGGCCGGTTCCGTTCCATCCTCCGGTCAGCGATCTACATTAAGTTCCGGTAAGGAAATCCTATACAAAAACCCCCTTCCATCGAACTCAGTTGGAAAACCTTAGGCGGTGACATACATCAGCGATTTGGAATGGCTAGACTTCGTAAGTTGCAATTTCTAAACCATACTTACATTTTTTTTTTTTCCTGTTGTATGGTGATTTCACAATTCTTGTCATGATTTTGGTATATATGTTTCGATTTTTCCAAATCTTGTCATGATTTCTGTTACGTTTTCATGATAATTTATGTTGTATGGTGATTCCACAAATTTTGTCGTGTTTTTGATAGATGTGTTTCAGTTTGTCAAAGTTTGTCCTGATTTTGGTTTATTGTAGTTTCGTCGTCATAATTTTACGATACGTGTTTGTGGTTTTTTTTATGTTTTATGTTGATTTCACAATTTTTATCATGATTTCGGTATGTGTGTTTCGATTTCTCCAAATCTTGTCATGATTTTTGTTTACTGTAGTTCCGTAGGAATGATTTTACAATACGTATTCATGATAATTTATGTTGTATGCTGATCCTACAAAAAAATTCATGATTTTCGGTAGGTGTGTTTCGATTTCTCAAAACTGTCATGATTTTGATTTACTGGAGTTTCGTCGTTACAATTTTACGTTACATGTTTATGATTTTTTCTGAAATTTCAGAAATTTTGTCACGATTTCAGTATGTGCAGGTGCAGTAGAGAGCTCTTTGGGACGAAAAAGAAGAGATTAGACTGGGATGAAAGTGGAGGCGATTCTTGAGATATTGGAGTCCTTTGGAATTGATGGGAGCGTAGATGAGATGATGATAGGAACCAGAGGCTGCATGTTTTTCAGAGAGAACTGGATTCGAGTAGCCATGGAGATTCAAGTATGTGCAGGTGCGGGTGTGGGTGCAGTAGTGAGCTCTTCGGCACGATTTTACATTAAGTAATTATGGTTTTTTCTGTTTCATAAAGATTCCAAAAATTTTGGCACGATTTTAGCATTTATCATTTTTTCCTGTTTCATGGAGATTTCACAAATTTTGTCACGATTCCACAAATTTTTTCTGTTTTATGGTGATTTCACAATTTTTATCATCATGTTCATACTTTTTCCTCTAGGGTTATTAGGATGTATTTTGAGTCAATGGTTGTAATGCTTTGTAGTGCTGATTCTGTGTGTATATCATTCCGTTGAACACTACTAATCTTTTTGCCTTGTTCTTTTCTCTCTTTTGTCTCGAGATTATTCTTTTCAATTTTAGCTGGTGGATGGTTGGATATTTTGATGGATGAGAGTGAGAGAATCAAATTTAACTAAATCCCACAAATTTAGGAACCTCCTACTGATCTTATAATTACGGATATGTAAAATACAATATAGATATTAATTAATAACCAAGGGCATCTTGGGACAACATGACAATTTAAGGATGAGAACATAAATATTCAAACACAATAGGATGAACACCTAAATAAGTCTTCTATTTAGGATGCTTATTTAGTTTCTTCTATCAAGTAAATAAAGGAGAAAATGAGATTGGATAGGCTGGGGGTATATTTGAAAGAAGGAGGGTGGGGTCCGGAGGGGTGTGTGTCGCCGGGGGGGTGGGAAAGCATCTCTCCCTTCTTCCTAGTCATGGCGAGGGAAAAAGAGGTCGCTGTAAACATAAAAGGTGGTGGTTCGATTAGAATCATAATTTAATAAGGTTTCGTTCCAGAATATCTTCTTAAAAAATAAATACTTATTTTATAATTTTAAATTTAAAAATAATGTAAATAAAAAATAATTTTTTAATTTTTTTGTACCGTATTAAACATCTCAATGAGATCTATCAAACAAGATTCAAATTAATAGGAAAATAATTTGCGAAATTACATTATTTTTAAACTTAAAATTATTTTTTAAAAAATAAAGACTTATTTTTCATTTCGGAACGAAGCCTAATTACTTCTTTTTCTAATTTGAAAAAAACGCGTGGCAAGAGGAAGCTAGGATCGATCTAACCTTTCTTCCAGGAAGCAGCCTAAAGTACTGGTAGGAGGTGGAAGCCCAACATACGTGTACCCACCGTTTCGATTTTAATTTATTAATTACTTCTTTTTCTAATTTGAAAACGCGTACGTAGCAAGAGGAGGAATCTCATCAGTAGTTTCCTCATTGACCGCGAACCTCGGCATCCGTGTATTTTGGGTTGTACGTGCGAGAATTTTATCCCGACGATTCCTCCATCCTTCCCATTTCCCAATTAATTTCTCTCTCTTCATCTGCTCGCTCTCTCTCTCGTCCTCTTTCTCAATTGCTCAAGACCAACCAGAGTAAGAAGACTCTTGCTACTACGCCACGACCACGAGGTACTCTTTCTACTTCTTTTCTTTTTTTTTTTTTTTTGGGTTCAACAATTTTTTCACCTTTGTCTTTATCACTGTTATTGAAGTTTTGTGAGAATTTGGAGAGCTTAATTTATATGATGATTTCTGAATGAACCAAAACCGATCAGTTTGCAGCATCGGACCCATCGGTTAAGAAGACCATGTCTTTAGAAAGTCAACTATACGAAGCGGATAAGGAAGTTCAAATGTTTGAGTTTCCCTATTTGAATCCTAAATACGACATTTTCTTGAGCTTTAGGGGGTCAGACACCCGCAAAACATTCGCCGATCACGTTTACTGGGCTTTGAAGCGGAACGATTATCGAATTTTCAGAGACGACAACGAGATCGAGCGGGGTGAAGATATCAAATCTGAGTTGCAGAAAGCAATCAGGAACTCAGGGATGTCGGTGATCGTATTTTCAAAAAATTACGCCAATTCGACATCGTGCCTACTTGAACTCCAGACGATTCTCGAACATCGGAAGACGTCGGATCATAAGATTTTGCCCGTGTTCTACAACGTGGATCCGTCAGAAATTAAGGAGCAAGCGAAGAAACTCAATTTTGAGGAAAAGACGATTGAGCAAGTGAAGGTATGGAGTGCGGCGCTTAAAGAGGTTGCGAGTATGGCAGGGATTGTTTCCCAAAACCAGTCTAACGGGTACGTTGTAGTTATTCAATCCTTTTTAAAGTTGATGATGTGATCTATAGAGGGGGATCCAGTAATTTCCTCTCTTGTTTTTAAATTTTTTTGGGTACTTTTTAGAGAATCTTGGAGGAAATCCTCGTTATTTTTAAAAATTTGCTCTCTTACATGGAGGTCTAGTCTCCATTTTTGGAGATCAAAAAGTTATAAAAAAAAAAAAAGAAACAATAGGTCCTTCCAATATTCTCTCATAAAGCACAACAAATTATAAATTTTCCCTCAATATATATATCATATTAATTTCATTCTTCATTTTAGACTTATAGAGCTTGGTTGAAGTTGCTCTGAATGCAGCCACTAAAATCACCCTTCATTTCTATGCTCATATATCGAACTTGAAGTCTCATTTTACTTTTCCTTTTTGTAAATTAAAAATTCAAATAGGTTTTATCTGGAATACAAATATAGAAAAAGTTGCCTTGAGACAGCATAATGATAATTTGTTGTGGTTAAGGATTGAGGTTTATGACAACCACGTACCTTCGAATATATGTTCTTGTTCTAATAATTTGATGTTCCATAAGCATTCCCTCTAGTGTTTTTTTTTTATTGTTCAAAATTTATTTTAATTTCAGTTCTTTTCTATGATAAGAAGTCAAAAAGTAAAAAAAAAAAAAGAAGAAGAAAGAGGACAAAATTTGAAAATTTGCATTAAAAATAACAAAAAAATGAGAAACAAAAAAAAAAATCGAGAGGAACTGTACAAAATAAAATTTTGGACCAAGTTCAAGAAACAAAAAACACACATGACGGGTGGGAATTTCTGACACGACACGAGAACATGACACGAACATGACACAAAGTTAGCGGGTTAGGGTCAGCTATTTCTGACACAGAACACACATATGACACACTCGATAACACGAAAAGCTAAACGGATCGAGTTAGGGTTGAGAGAACTCTAACATGAACACGAGATGACACGTTACAAATACGACACGACTCCCAAATTTATGAAAGGACTCGATAACACAACATGAACCCGACATGAAGTTAGAGGGTTAAGGTCGGCTATTTCTCACACGAAAGACAAATATGACACGACACGATAACACAAAAAACTAAATAGATCAGGTTAAGGTTGAGAGATTCTGACACGAACACGACACGACACAATTTGAATCTTTATACTTATTTAAGAAATTTAAACCTTCGGCCAACTTGTTAACTTTTTAGTTAGTTTCCATGGGACTAACCAAAAAAAAGAAAAAAGAAAAAATTTGAACCAAGTTTTAAAAATGCACTCAAATTTTGTCATTTTATAGAAGGTTTACAACTCGCGTTGAAAGTTTATTCCTATTTTAATTTGGTTCCCCTAGAGCAACCGAAAAAGGAAAAATATACTCCTACATGAAATTAAAGATGTATCACAGACACAAAACAAGATAAACTCTCTTGATTTTTCATCTTTAGAGACTTGTTTTATTTAGATTTTTGATTTGTCTAGATGAGAGGGTAACAAAAAATAGACCAAATTTAAAGGCAAGCACTGAAGATTAAAATAAAAAAGCCAAATAGGAAAAAGAAAAGAAGAGTTAGCGTAAAATGTGGTAAGTAGTCACATACTCACATGTTAGGATATTTGGATTGAAATTTGGTTTCTCCTTTCTAATCTTTTTCCATGCATGCTTCGTCTTCCATTTTGAATTGATTTGAATTTTAGGTATGAAGCCATGTTGATTGAGGACATTCTTGACTGCATTCACAACAAGATTGCCGACCTTGATGTAAGTACATGATTCTTGAAACTGAGCGTGTTTATTCATGGCTAAAAGATAGGTCAATGTCAATCGAAGTTTGCATTAATTTGTATTTTGTGGTACGTGGAATGGGTGGAAGAGGGAAGAACGATGATTGCGAATGTTGTGTACCACTCAAATATGATGCCTACCTATTTTCACCCAAATATTAAGACAAGTCGCCAAAGCACCCAATTAATGGATTAGTTTTGTTTGCGAATTCTTTAAGACGTTTCAAGAAAAGAGGATCGCAAAGTAAACTGTTTTGATGTTGCATGCAATTAGTAGGATGATGTAATTAATATGTCTTGATCAACAAAAACTTCCTCTCTTGTATGTCCTTGGTGATGTGAATCAATCGTACCAACTATTTGCATTGTAGCTAGCCAACAAGATTGGTGTTTTCTAGGAATTAAAATTATCATAACTGCTAGTTCTTTGTTTGCAGTTTCCTTGGGCAGCTATGAGAACTTTCTCTAGAGTCGAGGAACGTTTATTTGCTCAAGCAGAGGACCTTCGAGCAAAAGTTCAAAGTGAAATGCTCCAGATATGGAAAAAACCAAAGAAAGAAGTTGAAGTTTGGCTCAGAGATGTGGAATCGTTTAAGGTTGATGCGAAAAGACTTCAGCTACTAGTATTTGGAGAAAGCAGAGTCCACTCGCGTGTACAGCTAAGAAAGATTATTGACGAGAAGATTCAAGAGGGGGCAGAACTCAGTGAAAGGGGCAGAGCTTTAAATGATAATTTGCTGGGTCCTTTTCCAATTGATATAGTACTGTGGAAGCCACCAACGAATCTTGAATCCGTAGAGGCAAGGAACGCGGAAAGAATTCGGGAATACTTGAGGGAGACATTGTCTGTTATGTAATATGAGATTAAATTCTTTTTCGCCATACCCCAAGTTTCCACTACCTCCGTTTGTGGATCCCACCGTGCATTAAATGTAGTAATTTGGACTGTTCATCTTATAAGACCCGAAGAGTAGTATATTCACGTAAAAAATCAATTTGATCGGATATCGATAGTTATATTAAAAACTGTATTTTAGTTTGTAAAATGGATGGTCTGATTTTTTAAGTTATTCATGACCGTCTATTTTCAAAATCAAAATTCAAATTTTGATATACCTATTGATGTTCAATCAATTTGAGTTTTTTGTGTATATACACTCATCTACGGCTCTTGCAAGATGGGCGGTTCATATTACTTCATGTAATGCACGATGGAATCCACGAACGGAGGTGGTGGAAACTTGGGATTTTTCACCATAAAGAATTTAATCTCATATTACATAGGAAAATGATAATGTCAAAACTGTTTTTGTTGTTGTCAAAATTCTAGTGCATAAAAGACTTGTACCATGTGCAGTGTAAAAAAATTTTATGAGCTGCAGTTTTGGTACCAACAAAAACAATTTTGATATTATCACTATCCACATAGGAAAATAATAATGTGACTGTGTATCCCTAGTATTCCCCGATTATTTCTGTGTTACTTGCCTCTCTGGATTCAACAAACTTGGGGTTTTCCATCTTTGGGGCCCACAATTTAATATAAACCATGTTTTTCTTGGGTAAAAGTAATAGTAATTGTTTAAAGAAAATAAAGAAAAGGGAGAGGAAGAGGAAAAAAGGAGGGGGAGAGAAGACGAGGAGGAATCACCACCACTGTTCCATTTTCGTCCATATCACGAAGCCCTGTCCATGGCCGCTTTCCTCTTAGATAAAGTAGTTTTCAGGCTATCATTCCTTCATGAAAGTTATAAAGGGTGTCAAGATCTTCTATTTAGACACAAGAATCACCCAAAACGATCAAGAATTGAATGATTTATTGCTGTTCAATGTTCAGTGAAATTCTCGGATTCTGATTTTTAGGCAGATTCAGCATCCCATTTTTCTCCTACTTAGAATGGGTTTCGGGCTTGGACTTCTTCACAAAAGTTGTAGCGAATTTCAAGAGCTTCGTGTTAGACTCAAGAATTGCCCAAAATGGACGAGGTTTGATTGGGATATTTCAGTCCAAAGTTGCTGCTGGAAAATGGGGTTTTTCGCCGCGAATCAAAACCCTTGGGACTCCACCGCGGTGCTTTTCTTCCAGATGAAAGGTAGATAAACCTAGACCCTAAAATCCTAAGTATATTGGAAAATGGGGTTTTTCGCCGCGAATCAAAACCCTTGGGACTCCACTGCGGTGCTTTTCTTCCAGATGAAAGGTAGATAAACCTAGACCCTAAAATCCTAAGTATATTGTGACGATTAGCGAAAGAATGTATTATTGATTGTGTATAAATCATAATCCTAACATGCCTTTATATCAAAGGAGGAGGCACATGGGGACAAGGGAGGGCGTTCGATCCCACTGGCTGCCAAATTTTCGTACATATAGGTATAATTTTTACCCCATTTTTACTAATTTGACCCTACTTTAAAATTTATTTTTGCCGCTGCCCATATAAGGGTTTTGTATTTAGAAAAAAAAGAGATTCAAAATAAAATCTCCATCAATAAAATTCCCAAACATAGCGCTAACAAAAGGTTTCGTTCGATGATCACTCTTCAGACTCTTCTCCAGTTCTCCTAATCTCTGCTCGACTGCTCTGCACCAAAATCTCCATGGAAGGTAAGAACCTCCTTCTCTTCTCAATCGTCTCTCGATTTCTCTCTCTCTGTCTCTCGATTTCTCTCTCACAGCACAAACCAGACAGCCAAATCTTATTGTTTTTCTCTCTTTATTCTGGATTCACAAAATCAAATTATGAGAATGATAAAAGTTGGTAGAGCCTTGGAATATCCAGATAACTAAGGAGAAGAGATTGTGGAAACCCTAAGTCACTCGTCTTGGTGAAATCGAAGGTGAAATCGCGTAGTTAAATTTTTCCCCAATTGTAGTTCTAGTTGCCGATCAATGTTTTTCTAGTCATGTGAAAATAATGTGATAAATGTCACTGGATTAGTGCTTTTGTTGTTTCAAAAGTATATGTGATTAAAATAGTGCTTTCGTAAAGTGATTAAGTTTTGTGGGTTTGTTAGTGTGGCTAATTAAGCGATTAATTTAGTGGTTCTAGAAAGTATGTCATATAGTATATTAGTATTAGCATACTCTGTTTTTTTACTTGGAAACAACCGAATGACTAAAAGTCACAGTAGGCTGTAGTTTTAAAGCTGTTTGTGGAAGGTGGACCAAATTCTACATATATTGATTATTATATGTTGATATGTTCTTTCAATTAGCAATTAGAAAAGTGAATTATCCATAGTTCAAATTTCCGACCCCACTTATCGAAAATCTTGACTCCGCCACTGCTTTATATAGGCTACAGGACTTGGTGACTAAGAAATTAACCAACAAGGAAACATAAATATTAACCTAGCCTAAACAGAAAATATATAAAATTTTTATCTACATGAAATATATAATATGTTAACATAATATTTTCTAATATTATGTCAACATATATTATGTGATTGCTATGTATTAGAATGGCTTGGCATGAGCTCAATTGACATATCGTAGATTTTAGATAAATTTTCGAAGACCGTAATCGACAAGGCGGCCACAAGGTTTAACCTCGCAGTTAAAAACTCTAACCTCATGGCCGAAATGTTCTTTTCAGAGACCTAGATTAGTTCCGTATTATGCTGTGATCTGTTTCGTTTCAGTTACTGTTATTGTTCACCATTGTTATACCTCGTGATGTCAAAAAAATCATATTCATATATTATCTTTGTTTTTTGTGTGATAGAATGGACTTAAGATCATGGGACGGTTTAGAGTAGTGATCACATAGTCGTTGATAGATAAAGGATAAATGGAAAAGTCACTATAAGAAAAATGGTCATTCCCGGCATTTTAATTAATGCCGGAAAAGCCATTATTACCGGCATTTGTTTAAAAAAAATACCGGCAAAAGTCGATTTTTCCACCAAAATAATACCGTTAAAACTATTATCGGCATTTGTTGAAAAAAATGCCGGGAAAACTCTCCGTATGATATAAATATTTTTCATTGTGCAAGGTGACCCAATATGGTGGCTAGCCTAGTTGGTAGTCTCACGTGTGCGCGAGGCAAAGGTCACGAGTTCGAATATTGGGGCAAGCAACTTCTCCACAAAATTTGCGCGCCACGTGGGCGCCACACAAGCACCATGTGGGTGACATGTGGCAGACACGTGGGTGACACGTGGCGCCCATGTGGCATTTTGTATTATATGGTATAGTTTTTCTCGGCATTTGTACAAATGCCACAAATGAGTCCAACTATTTTCGGCATTTATTGAGACCTTTCCCAGCATTTGTATTTTTACCGACACACTCCTAGACGGCATTTGTAATAAATGCCGGTAATACCAAACAAATGCCGGTAATACTCTTTACCGGCATTTTTTTAAACTTTTAGCGGCATTTATGAAATGCTGGGAAAAGTAAAATTTCTTGTAGTGAGTGTTTGAGGTGTTGAGTGCCGGTATAAGATCTAGAGTGCAATAAACTAGTCAGAGTGTGGTGGTAAATGACTTCGAGTACAGAATACGGGATACGCTGAAGGATCCTAAATGCAATATAATATCTAGTGTGTGCTTGGAGGATGGTAAAGGACTCCGGGTATAAGATTCGGGAAACGGCAAGGAATTTTGGATGCGGTACAGTACCTAGTGTGTTTGAAGGAGGGAAACGGTAAAAGATCTCTAAATATGGTACAGTATCCAGTGTGTAAGTTAGGAGTACGATAAAATACCCAGTGTGCAAGGTTGGGAGACGGTAAAGGACCCCAATGTTAAGATGGTGCAATCCCTAATACTTGAGATGTCATGGTGAGCTATGGCTGAAGGCGAATCCGTACTGAGTACATCATTTAGGTGTATTTGCTTAGGACCCAGTGCTGGATAAAAAGTAAGAGTTATTTTATGGGATAATCAAAGTTGTAAATGTGGGAGGAAAAGAGTCTTGTGGAGAAAAACCTTGGAATTCACTTAAGTTGACGGATAGGAAGAAAAAAAATGATGTGTTATGTTTCAGAATCTATTCTTGATATCAACTATTATATTAGGATTTGTTTACTGAGTATCATTCGCTCACGGTATTGATTCCCCTGACATTTTACACCAGGTGGAGAAGACGGAGGAGAGTAGTCATACTAGCCCGAAGACGACGTCAATTCCGCTGAAGAATTTGTCGAACATTGGGTCCCCAGCTCTCAGTAGATGCCCTGTTTCAATATTTTGAAGTCCAAATTGTAATTCTATGGAAATTAAAATTGTGTATTTATTAGACTTGATGTAATCAAACTAGACTTCCGCTGTTATTCAAAAACTTTGTCCTTCACGATTGGAAAATATTTTGAAAAACTTTTAAAAAACGTGTCCGAAAATCGCGACAATTACACATTTGTCAATTCCCATCCTAGGAACAATTGTCAATTGCAAGTTTATCTTAGCTCATATCTGGGTTCCCTCTTCATTTAGGCAATATAAAAGAACCAATATATAATTAGTAGCTTCCTTCCTCGAGCTAAAAACGAGCTTCAAGAAGTCAAATATCAGCCACCATCAACATTGGACTAAAACTCAAGTACTCAACCATTTGGCACGCCTGCAACATTGCAACTAACAAATAGAGATGGCAATCCGCCCTGTCCCATTCTGCCTGAACCCGTTCCGAAAGGGGTAGATTTTCCACCACCTTTTCGGGTATTAGATCAGGGTCGGGGTAAAAATACTAAAACCCAGCCAGGTTTGGGGTAGGGTTCGGGGTGATAGTACCTCGTCCCGATATACCCACCCAAAATGTATTTATTTATAAAATTATGCTTTTATCCTAATCTAATTATCATTAATACTACAAATTTTATATTTTTACTTTTATATTTTCACCATTATACTAAACTAACACTTTATTTATACTGTACTTATTTTCTTTTATTTTGCTTTTAGATTAGCAATTTTTTACAGAGCGGGGCGGATAAACCTGTTCTCTGATCAGGACAGAAACGGGATACCCAAAAAATACCCGGTTTGGGTTGGGTCGGTAATAGTTTCGGGTCGGGGTACGTAAAAAAAAAAAACCCGCCATGCCCCGTTGCCATTCCTCCCAACAAAGCATCACCATACTTGTTTTTCACCTCTGACCAGCCATATAACTGATAATGCTAAATGTTGGAGGAGCTTCTCTCTTCTCTTTAACAAAAGAAAGAGATTCATAAAACAAGATGAAAATTTACGGGAGAACCATATTTCCAAAAGGATCCGGAGATCCAAAAACAAGAGGGAATTAAGCAAACATCAAGTCAAATACAAACCAACCGGGAAAAAGGAAAAATATTTCACTTGTATGGTTCGTGTGAGTTATGTCCATGATCGATGCAAGCGAATTATATATGTGAATAATTCCACCATTTTGCGTCCTCGGAAGGCAGGTTGAATTATTATCGATTTATTTAAAAAACTTACAAAACGTATGCTCTTTCAATTTGTAAATAAGCCTTATTGGAGATCAAGAGGAATACATAGTCCAAGATTTTAAGAGATGGTGATTCAGGTGTTTTTTGGTTCCCATTGGAAATTGGAATTCTCAGGTTGGGGTTTTTCGCAGGCTTGCCTTGGTGACGCAGATGGCAATTTTAAAAATAATACTCCCTCCGTCCCTTTTTAAATGTCCTGCTTCGTAATTCCAACTTATTAAAAAGACATTATCATTATACCTTTCACATCAACTTTTTTCTCCACTTTTCCTACTTACCCATCATCATTACACTTTTACTCACTTACTTTTCAAAAAGAAATCTACTTTTAGGGACAAAATAGACAATGCACCAACTTTTACCCACTAACTTTACAAAATAGACATTTATTAATGAACAGCCTAAAATGGAATACTGGACTCTAAAAAAAGGGACGGAGGGAGTATTAAACTTTACGAAATAGTACGTTTAGTTTTGATTTTACTTATTTTGATAGAAAGTCTTGCAATTTTAGAAATAAGTATTCTAGCATATTTAGTTTCATAATCTAATTTATTTAGTTTCCTTTTAGTTAGGCAAATGCTAACCAATGCCCCGGGGCACAAGTTAAGATGCGATATATATAGAATATTCAAAAGTTAAGGTATAATAAATATGGAAGGTGAAATAAATATGGAATATACAAAAATATCACAAGAAAACATTTATTTCATGTAATTGATTTGTATTTTTTATTCTCACATGTCCATATTTGTATATTTTGTATATTTGCATGAATGTTATTAATATATAATCATTATGAGTTGAATGGTTAGATCCCTCCTCTCTTTTCTTTTTCTTTTTTTTGAAATTTTTCTCTCATGTTTAATAGAAAGAAGATTTATCTCTTGTTTAATAGAAAGAAGATTTAGAAAGTTCCATCAATGAAGTAATGGTTTACAAAAAAAAAAAAAAAAACAAAAAAAAAAACAGATTTTCATTATTTTAGATAATGTATAAATCAAATTCCATTAAACAAGCCCTTTGTCTACGTAAATGGCCCATTGCATAATGACTAAAGCCAAATTTTTGGCTTCAATGGAGGGGTTGGTTTAGGAATTTTCCTAGTTAATTCGTAAACAAAGTAATTAGATCGGACTAATATGGACATTTGAGAATAAAGTATACAAATCAATTACATGAAATACTCATTCATCAATGTTTCCTTATGATATTTGTGCATATTTCATACTTATTCCACTTTCCATATTTATTATACCTTAACTTGTGAATATTCTACATATATCGCATCTTAACTTGTGCCCCAGAAACACTTGTTAGTAGAACCGTTAGTAATATTTACTTGGTGAGGAAGAATAGACAGTTTCTAATTGTATAGTTTCCTTTTTATTTATTTCCTTGTAGGATGTCTTCTGTTATAAATTGGATTGTAAGCCTTCGAGCAATTTAGTTGAGTTTGAATAAGAAGAAAATAGAGAGCTTTCTACATATGGGTAACTGCCAGGGATGGATCCAGGAATTCTTTCTTTTTTATGGGGGCACCAATTCTTGAGATTTTCAAGGCCATAGGTAGGATTGGAAAATGGGCCACTTAGTATTTGTATATAAATTTGTTGTTCGATATAAAAGAGAGTTTAGTGTTGTGTTCACCCCGCATCTTTCTTTGTATATATGTTGAACAAAGTCGCGTTAAAAAAGAAAGATACAAGTCTCAAACACGAGACCTCTTGCATGAAAGACAAGGTAAGGTACCTAACCGCTGCACCGCTTCAATCAGTTGGTGAAATACTTAGCATATAGAATATTTAATATAATCTAAACTAATTTTTCATTTTCTTCCCAAAAAAATCCTGGAATTGAGTGGGAGCACGTGGCCCCATGTCAATCCGTCCCTGGTAACTGCGAGATTTTATTAGTGATTGTTGTAGTGTTGTTCTTGCTTTTTCTAAACGCTTCCGTGAGTAACTGGGCACGGACAACACTCACAGTCCCAGTAGTAGTTGGTGGCATGGCAGATTTCGTTTTGGTTCTTGTCGCTGAATTGCCTACTTTATAGTGCGTAGTTGTCTTGGGGTCATGTCTTGATTGATTTCTAGTGCTTGTTATTTTGTTTGGCTGTCTTTTTCAGTTGGTTCCTTGCTAACTGTATTGGAGGGTTATGCTTGCCTAACTCAAAGTTGTGCAAAGACCGGACTGAGTACGTTTTCTGGGATGCATTCCGCCCTTCTGATGCCGCGAATGCAATTCTTGCTGAAAAATTCTTCTCCACCTTATTTCCTAGTAAGACTTCGAATTCTTCGGCACCAGCACCTGCACCCTCTCATTGACCAAAGTCAGCAGCAACAACAAAAAAGAGAGAGCATAATTCTACTTTAGGCCTATCAGTGGGTCGGATTTGGTCTGATTCCAAACCGAATTTAATTCATTGACAAGCCTACTTTCGAGTTTGGAACCCTACGAAGGAAGCTATTTACTAGTTTTAAAGACCCAAGGTTCTTCAAAGCTGCAATGAAGTATACTACAGATAGTCAGTATAAAGCTTGAGAACAATAAGAATTGTAGCTTTCAACCTGAGCCAGAAACATGAGAGCTGAATATATATGCTTGTTGCCTCCATGTGAACAAAATATCCAATGGAAATCAAATTCTAGTTCTGTATCTCTACTTGGATGCAGGTTTTATGGCTCATGGGAGCACAATGTGGGGGGAAATAGAATGAGAAAAGCATCACAAAATTACGCAAGATCATGTTCTGTGTGATATTTTCCTTTGATTTTGTACAATTTGAATAAGTACTTGCACATCTTATGTAATGTAGCATTTCAGTCTCTACCATCGTTGAAATATTAGTTACTCCAAATTTGATTTGAGAACTCTTGAATGGTCATCCATTACGAGGAATATATTTTTCAAGTGACAGTAGAATCAACAGTCGTTCTGTTCCATTTGTTGTACCCGGAGCACCCCGCAAACAATCTATACACACAATTCAACACAAAAATTATGATTTTTGACTTGCTTTTGTGTTGTACCCTCAAAAACAAGAAATACTAACAAAAACCTTACAAGGGCTTTGAAAAAGTCGGCCCACAGGCTTTCCTGTTAGCCCGCTTGAGCCTGACCAGCGGTTGGGCCTGTTCTTACACTTGGCGAACAGAGCCTGGCCCGACTGGCCCATCAAAACAAAATGGGGATTCTTCCGGGTCAGTCCTATGTGAGTGAATTATGTTCCACTAGGTCCTTGCGCACAAATGTGCATAAGGTGGTGTTCCGGTTTCTAAAAAAAGAACTTTTTAGAAAAGAAAGGTAATTTCAAGCTCAAAAATCATGTGTTTACGCAAATAATTTTTCTATCAATATGGATCTTGTTTGATAGATTTCAATGAGATCTTTTATACGGTGCAAAAAATATCAAAAAATTATTTTTTATTTTCATTATATTTGAGTTTGAAAATTGAAGAAAAAGTACTTTTACAAAAAGAAGGCTTAGTGGAACACCCCCTAAGTATTTTCTCACAAAGTCCTAACGCACGAGCCCACTGTTCCACTTTCCGTCTCTCTCTCTCTCTCCTGTCATTGTCCCCATTGTTTACCAAATTTCTCGATTGAGCGAAATCAATCTGGAGATGATTAAAATGAATGCTGGAATGTAGATGTGGAAAGGTAGAGTTTGGTTCCTTGCTGTTTTCAGGAATTCTTTGAAAGCAAACAATTAAGTGAGTGAAATATGGAAGAAGAAGAATAAATGGACTTTATTAATTCTCAAAGTAGAAGTGCAATCGACTAAGATAGTCGAGTAAACGATTACAAATTACAACTACTCCTAGAAAAGATAAAAAAGGTAAGCTGTTGGGCGATTGAGTGTCCTCGTAAACTTCTTTGATTCTTCTATTTATAAGCCATCTTCTCATCTTGAATTTTGAATCTGAGCATTTCACTCATTTGATTTAAATTTGGGCAGTTTCCTCTTCAAATTATGGATTGGGCAGTTAATCTACCTGTTTTGCATCTTCTTCTAATCGAATGTACTTCACAGTCGACCGCCACGTGTGAAAAATAGTTAGGCTTGCACTCGACTAGTTAATCCAGTCTAATTAATTAAATCTCATCTATAACTGCCTTTAGAAGAAGGCTAAACCGCTACATCTCAAAATCAAATCAAATTAACCACTAACTCGGACACTTGTCATCATCTGTATTAGTGTTAATAAAGGGCAAATTTCACTGACCTCCCCTGAGGTTTCTGACACGAACAGAAACCTCCCCTGAGGTTTCTGAAATGACACTGCCCTCCCCTCCTTTACCCGACAATATCAAGGGACCCCCCTGCCGTTATCTTTCCGTTAGAAAATGGATGGAAAAGGTGATATTGTACTATACTTTTTACAATACATATACTACTCTCACCAGACTCTTTACCCCTCTCATTTATAAAATATAAAATATAAACATCTCTACACTTTGTGCTCATTTCACTTTGAGATTTTGTCCTTATTTAAAAGGATTCATATTTGTTAATTTTCTGTCAAACTCTTGTGAATTATTGGTTCGTCTTGATAAGAGGAATTGAAAAAAGTAAAAAATTAAGACTTTTACCAAATATTTTGAAAAATTCAATATTTTGGGTAAAAATAATAAATTTATACCCTTTTGATTCCTCTCGTTGAGACAAACCAATAATCCACAAAAATTTAACGAAAACTAGCAAATACGAAAAAAATTCAAATATGAACAAAAACTAAAAAGTCTAAAAAACCCCACAAACAAGCCCGCACAAAAAAAAAAATTGGATTTGTTTGTGGGATTTTTAGACTTTTTAGTTTTTGTTCATATTCAATTTTTTCATGCAGGCTTGTTTGTGGGATTTTTTGGCTTTTTGATTTTTGTTCATATTTGAATTTTTTTCGTATTTGATAGTTTTGCGTTAAATTTTTGTCGATTATTGATTTGTCTCAACGAAAGGAATCAAAAGAGTGTAAATTTATTACTTTTACCCAAAATATTTGGTAAAAGTCTTAATTTTTTACTTTTTTCAATTCCTCTTATCAAGACGAACCAATAATTTACAAGAGTTTGACAGAAAATTAACAAATATGAATCCTTTTAAATAAGGACAAAATCTCAAAGTGAAATGAGCACAAAGTGTAGAGATGTTTGTATTTTATATTTTATAAATGAGAGTGGTAAAGAGTCTGGTGAGAGTAGTATAGGTATTGTAAAAAGTATAGTACAAAATCACCTTTTCCATCCATTTTCTAACGGAAAGATAACGTCAGGGGGGTCCTTTGATATTGTCGGGTAAAGGAGGGAGGGCAGTGTCATTTCAGAAACCTCAGGGGAGGTTTTTGTTCGTGTCAGAAACCTCAGGGGAGGTCAGTGAAATTTGCCCGTTAATAAATGGTGTAAACACCCACGCGTGCATCTTTCTCTCTCTCTTGCGGATGCCTTTTCCCTCTGACAAGCGTGCAGTCCCCTTCTCTCTCCTTTTTCAAGTTACAGGAGTACCTCTCCTCTCTCTCTCTCTTCCATCACTCTCTTTTGGTACGACTCATAGTGCCAAGTAGGATCTTTGTTGTCTTCTCTGTGCACAGATGATGTAAAACTCTCATTTTTCTCCAAACCAATACAAATGCGCCATGTCAGCAAAAAGGACGCGGAAGTGAATAATTCATGCCTTCTCCTCTCCTTTGCTTACGAGGATTAATTTGAAAGCGTTAACTTCACTTTTGGGGCCAAAGTTTGAACAATTAAAAAAAATCCATCATTGCATAAAGACCCTTGCCCCATTATCAAGAATTCTACTCCGTCTCTACACCAACAATTTTTTTTATGCTAACGGTGCCTCAACTAGATCTTTTAAAATTGAAAATATTCATTTGCAAAGATTTTTCACAATCTAATATAAAACGATGACTGTGCATATATATATAATATTGTCTTTTATTCGGGCCTCACTAGTAGCAAAATTCTCTATAACAACAAAAATCTACCCCAATCACTGAATTATCCGTACGAGATCGGCGAGCACGATTTTTTCGAATGCTCAAACTCTTTCTTCTCGCATATGCTGTGTAACAACTCAGAGCACCTCCCATTCCTCAAAAATCAAGCCTATACATGGCTCTGGAGGACCCTCATACAAAGATGATTTCATAGGCTGATCTTTTTCATTTTCCGCAAATTCTAAATCCTCCAAACCTTCCATTGAATTAGTGTCTAGAAAGTGCTCTTTCTCAAAATCTAGATTCTTGAAACCATCTATTGAATTTTCCTCTACATAGTACACTTCTCCCAAATTTTCTCCACTGGATGTGCTTTCCATATCAATTCTACAATATAAATAAAATGCACATATACATTACAAGCAAACAATTGCAAATAAGAGGAAAAAAATAACATAAGTAACAAAACCTAATTTTTCAGGGAAATAAATATCTAGGGTTTTTTTGTTATGGGGGTTATAGATTTTGAGTTCGGAGGCTAAAGTTTGAGCTGGAAAGGGGATTTCACATAGAAGCCCTATATGTATTTGGAGGTATGAAGAAATTTTAGTGGTTTTATAAACAAAGTTAAATCTTGAATACCCAATCAATCTTTACGCACAGGCATGAAAATATGTGTATACATGTATGTTATTGTATAGGAAAAAACAAGGAAAAAGTCTACAATAATAAAATACTTACTTGATAGAGCAATGGAAGCTATACGACGACCGGTGGTTGTTTCCACCCACAAAGAGGAAAAGGCCAAAGTTGACAATTCGGTATAGAGATGTTGTAGAGATGGAGTAAAATTCTTGATAATGGGGCAGGAGTCTTTATGCAATGATGGGATTTTTTTTTGTAATTGTTCAAACTTTGCCACTACAAGAAAAATGAAAATTGGTAACGAAAAAGTGGCGACGAAATTTAATTTCGTCACTAAATGAGTATATTTGGCAACGAAAAAATAAATTCGTCACTATTTTGACAACTTCCGTGAAGAAATAATTTTGTCACCAATTATACATGTTTAGCGACGAAAAAAATATTTTCGTCACCAAAGGTACCCATTTGGCGACGAAATCTACTTTTCGTCGCCAAAAGCTTAAAAAATGTAATGAAATTATTTTTCGTCACCAAAGATAATCATTTGGTGACAAAAAATATATTTCGTCACCAAATGTTTAACTTTGGTGACGAAAAATAATTTCGTCACCATTTTAACGTTTTTAGTGATGAAAAATATATTTTGTCGTCAAATAGGTATCTTCATGACAAAATTTATGAATTGCGCTTTGTCACTAAATGTATTTCGGACATAACTCTTTACTAAAAACTTCGATTGAGATCATTCAAATTGGGTTTGAACAATAACTCAATTGGCTACAATTTTCATGTTTATCAAAATTGCTAATTTTAATGTTTAAAGGTTTAAAATTATATTCGAAATATATTTTCATGTTAAATATATATGTTATATATTAAATATTTTAACTATTTACTGAAAAGCGTGTGTGGTGCAGTAGGTCAGAGTTTGCGCGAAAAACTCAAGCGAATTGGGTTCGAAACCCAGCAGGAGCAAGAAAGAAGGGTTATTTCTAGGAATCTCGTTGGCTAGTCTTAAGATATTTAGTTGTACGACTTTCTTAGGGCTAATCAACGAGATTAGAGTCAAAATTTAATTATGACCATTTAGGATAAAATAATCAGAAAACTAAAATCTTTCTATCGGTTCAAATGGATTGAAATTTGAGCATTTAATTTTTTAACCATATTTTTTAATATATAAACTGCAGGTTGAAAAATTAAGTATTCCAAATTTCAATCCATTTGAATGGATGAGAAGATTTTATTTTTCTGATCATTTAATTTTAAAGAGTCATAATTAAATTTGGACTCTAGGGCTCTTGTTGGTTAGTTCTAAGAGATATTTGATTCAATGACTTTCTTAAGAATAATCAACGAGAGCCCTATAGACAAAATTTAATTATGTCCCTTCAGAATTAAATGATAAAAAAAATAAAATCTTCTCACCCATTCAAACGGATTGAAATTTGGAACACTTTTATAGTTAATTTTAGAGAAAAGGTTGTGTCTAGTGGAGAGAGAAGAACGTGTCAGTGGAATTTAATGCTCAAACGGCTCTAGACTTTCTGATTGACAATTTTATCCACAAGGCAAGTTTTTATTGGTTGGGGCACCACATGATGTGTTGCCCTTGGGGCAACGAATAATTTCTTTGCTGAAACGGAGGAGAGAAGTCTTTTACTAGCCCGAAGACAACGTCAAGTCCGTAGAAGAATCTGTCAAACATTGGGTTCCCTGTCACTAATGAAAAAGCCATAGGTACCGACGACGTGAAATTGTACCAATGGCCGCGCCGGACCGTCTTCGGCTACTGGACGGCCGATCTGATCCATCCAAAAATTCTAAAAAAACAAAAATAAAGGGGCCCAATTTGGAAATCAATGGCATCTGATGTGTGTAAAAATAAGGTGTTTAGATCAAGCACCCTACACAGATCGGATGCCGTTGATTCCTAAGTTGGGCCCCTTGGTTTTTTCTTTTAGAATATTTGAACGGATTGGATCGGCCGTCCGGTGGCCGGAGATCCGGCGTGACCGTCGGTACGATTTCCTTACAGAGAGCATCGATACATAAAGCAGGACTCGTGTCACTAAGCTTCCTTTGTTACTCCTTCCGTCCCTTTTTTAAAGTCCAGTATTCCATTTTGGGTTGTCCCTTAATAAGTGTCCATTTTGTAAAATTAGTAGGTAAAAGTTGGCACATTTTTCATTTTGTCCCTAAAAGTAGATTCCATTTTGAAAAGTTAGTGAATAAAAATGTAATGATGATATCTCCATAGAGGATAAATAGGAAAATTGGAGATAAATGTTAATGTGAAATGTGTAATGATGATATTTTCTTAATAAGTTGTAGTTACGAAACTGGACATTTAAAAAGAGACGGAAGGAATATTATTTAAGAATGGCAAATGCTAAAATATGCCCAAAGAGTGCACGATTGTGTCATACACACATGCGCATGACTTTTATACCTTTTCCAATACAATGTCAAAAGTGTAGGACACACGCAATAGAATGGTCCTGAAGTGGTTAATGTATGGAGCAAATTACAAAACTACCCAATCAAGTTTGTCCGTCCCCATTACTCTCTCCTTTGTCTCTGAACCGTGATCTCTGAACAATTTTTTATTTAAGCCCTGTTTTCACTAACAAAAAATATTAAAAATTTAATTTATTTTATCATCTCATTTTTACTAGCAAAAAAGTTTCAACATTTTACCATTTCATTTCAACTAACAAAAAAGTGGTAAAAAAAACTTCTTTTTTGCTACAGTAACTCTACTCACAAACCCATCAACAACTTATTCACTATCGAAAATAACTTGATATTTCTCAATAATTTATTCACTACCGAAAACACCTAACAACTTCTTAACTACAAATAAAAATCTATAAATTTTTCATTACTGAAAACACCCTCTTGTATTACCACAAACGTAAATACTACTACCACAATGCATTTGAATCCATTTGTTTTTACATCTATAATTTCAAGACCACACAGAAAGAGGGGAAAAAAGTAATGAATAAAAAATGGAATTAATTTTCACGCTCCCCTTTTTTATATCCACACTCTATTTTTGTGTCTTTTTGCAAGAAAATACATACACTTTTAACACTAAAAAAGAAAAAAGAAAAAAGAAAAAAAGAGAGTGTGGATATCAAAAAAGAGGTGTGAAAATCAATTCTCATCTATGATATATGCACGGACACGGATACGGGCATGGGGATTCTAAAAAAATGGAGACACGGACACGGTGGGAGACACGCCACGTGTTTATTTATATTTTTTTCAATTTTAAATGACAAAATGTGGACAAAACGAAAATTCCATAGTTCCAATACCATTTAAACAAAACAAGACATCCATAAGTTCAATACAACCCTATTGAAAAATTACAGTTTAACCTCTAATTTTTTTTTAAAATTTTACAGTTTAACCCCAAAAAATTAAAAAATTACAGTTTTGACCCTAAATTTTTAAAAAAAAATTATATTTTGACCCTCACCATGTCCCCATAGGTGTCCCCAGTACTCAAAATTTTATATTAAATTATGGGACACGCCGCGTGGCGTGTTCCATACGTGTCCCAGTGTCCAAACACAGCGAAACGTCTACCCCTAGAGGGGTCAGTGCTTCATAGATTGCCATAAAAAAATCCTAAAATAAATGTACAAAAAAATCTATTTTTTTCACTTTAATTTTACGCCCAACTTTTATAATTTATTGATTCGTCTCGTCAAAATTGGAAAAGTAAATTTTTTTTTTTACTTTTACCCAATTATTTTGAATAAGGACCACTTTTAAGTTAAAAAAAAATCAACTTTTATAAATTTAAAAGTGGTCCTTATTCAAAATATTTGGGTAAAAATAAAAAAAAAAAGTTTTCGGATTAATCTTGACGAGACGAATCAGAAAACTAAAAAAATGAGGAACAAAACTAACAAACACAAAAAAAAAGGACAAAAACAAAAAAGTGAAAAAGGTTATTAGTGGAACGGGGGTCTCAGCCCAGAGATGAATCTGATCTGAGCATATTCTCCTTGTTTGACAAAAAAAGTGAGAAGGGTAAAATAGGTATCTTGAAAAGTAAGAGATAGAAGTGACCAGTTTTAACATCAGTTAGAGGAAAAGTAAATTGAAGACCCCAATTTTTGATTGTTTATTGAGAAAGTAGTTTCTTACCATGCGCCCAATGGGCATAGTATAGAAGAACCCATTTAAGAAATTTGTACTTAATGATTGGAAAACATTTTGAAAATGTTTTACAAATTTGTCAATTCCCATCCTATGAACAATTGTCAATTCCAAGTTTATCTTCATATCAACACCTAGCAAATTGTGTCCGGGTTCTCTTCATTTAGGCAATAAAAGAACCAATATATAATTAGTAGCTTCCTTCTTCAAGCTAGTAAACGAGCTTCAAGAAGTCAAATATCGGCCACCATCAACATTGGCCTACAACTCAACCTTTGGCACGCCCGCAACATTACAACCAACAAAGCGTCACCATGCATCCTTATATCCAACCGTTATATAAAAAGAGCCAGTTTTTGGGATGGCCTAATTTCAATTTCGGACACATTTGCCCTTTAATTTCTGCCATTTTACCAATTGCCCAGGGCAGGCCAAATTCTCAAGTACAATTTTACCCCTCGATTTCGGGTAATTTACAGTTTGCCTGGGCTGGGTTTTAATAAAGGGCCACAGATATTTCTCTCTCTCTCTCTCTCCCCTACCGCTTCACTCCAGGCGCGAATTCCTTCTCCAGACCCCAGCCATGGACGACAACAACAACGGCCAACAACCCGACGTCCTCGCCGCCGCCGCCGCCCAACTCACCCCCGAGGACGCCCGCTCCCTCCTCCCCTCCTTCACCCCCGACCAGCTCCTCTCCATCGTGCAATCCGCCGCCCTGCGCCACCACGGCGTCCTCTCCGCCTTCCGCACGGACGGCCATCCGAGACCAAATTGTGTCTCTCCTCTGCTCTCTCCGTCTCTCTCTCTCTCTCTCTCTCCATAGATCTCTAGATCCTGCAGGTAAGAAGCCCTAATTTCGACCCAAACCCTTGTTTGTGGTTATGTACTGAGTTAATTCATATAAAGATCTAATTATTATTTGTGATTTTTTTTATTTGGTGTATATGGATTGTTGAACTCTGTATCTCGAAGTTGCGAAGGAGATGATGATCGATCTTTGAGCCTCTGCTTGTAGCAACAGATTTCATCTGTTTCTGGGTCTTTCTCGGAATCACTGATTGTGCAGGTAAGAAGCCCTAATTTTGACCCAAACCCTTGATTCTGGTTATGTACTGAGTTAATTCATGTAAAGATCTAATTTTTATTTGTGATTTTTTTTTACTTCGTATGTATGGATTGCTGTACTCTTTTATGTTGTTCCTAGGTGATTGGCCGGTGCTAGCACGAGGTGTTTCATGGTTGTTGTCTTTTTAGGATAGTAGAATTTGTAACTTTATGCAGCTTATGGTGGAATATGGTTTGAAAGCAGTCTGCATATATTTCCATACACTTATAAGTCATTGTTGAGTTAGTTACATAAGGGTAGTTAGTTCCAAAGCAAATCGAGTCAAGGTACACTCTATAATTCTACCCTTTTTCTTAGGACAACCCGTTGATTACTGTTACATTGTTAATGCAGTAGGAGTTATTTTACAGCATAGTATAGCGCTGATATTACTTTTTGGTAATGGGGTAAAAGAATCTACCCAGAAGTTTTTCCCGTGCAACCTTTTATTGAAATTCACCCAATATTGAAACACAGCTATAGTTATTGAGCTTTGTACCCACACTTTTATTGAAATTCGCCTAATATTGAAACAGAGGTATAGATATTGAGCTTTGTACCCACACCTATTCACACACATCTCATTCTTTGTACATTGGAATTTTTATTTTTTCCAGAAGATTTGGAACATAACCCAGTACAGTAAATTGTGAATACCTTGTCAGGTTTCGTTGGTCAACGACTCAATCTTGATAGATCGACTGTCACTGCGTTTATAATGGTCTTGTAGATGCAAACATTGTAGAGTGCCGTTATAAGTAATTTTGCCTACATGACAGGGAAACGTTTTGGATAACAAGCATTGGAAACTTCCAGATGAGAACAAATCTCAGAATGTGTGCTCTTCTCTCTGTATTTTGTCCCAAAATTTGCCTTTTGTACTACACATTATTTGTGTAAGAGAGCTATACCAACTATTTTGCCCCTTTTCTTTTTTCATCACCTAACTACTTCACATTTGATAAATCTTGAATAGTGTATGGCCCTGGGTAAGGAAGATCAAGACTTATGGTAAATAGTGACGTGCCCATTTGATTTGGAAAGTGGCTTCATTAGCTCTTATGTACGTGACCTAGGAAAAATGGACAACTTGATTGCTTGAACCATCTACAGCTGGAGATATCCTTGATCATGGAGTTTTTTTACAGGGCAACTCATATTCAAGGGAAATATTTTTATAAGTAACTTGCTATTTTTTTTGGCTGGTAGACATCGTTTGAACACACCCCAAAACCATCTTATAATTGTGATTGTTGGATTTAGTATGCGATGATATCTTCGCTCGATAGTTCTAAAATTTCTCAATTGAGTGCATAATTTGAGATGTTATTCAACGCGACTATGAATGTGAAGTAAGGTTGTGAACACACCCCAAAACCATCTTATAATTGGCTGGTGAGGACTGATTGTTAATCTTTAAGGCAGAGTTGAGCTTTAACCAGTCTATGATCTGAACTGTTGATCGTCTCTATTGATTCGTAAGAGTGTAGACACGCATTGATTGTTTCTGAATGTTCGATTTTGAACAATATTCAATCCGTCCACGATGGTACTCTTACCTGTAAATGAAGAAGAAACATAATGAATCAATGATCAACAAAATCAGATGTTTGAAAAGTGCTGATATGTATATGTAAATTTACACATACTTATGACAAACAAATATCCAAGCCACGTTATGGGCATCTTTACTTATTTCAGGACCCTAAAGTTAGATAAGCGTCCAATGACCCCACAAGAGTTTTTTACTGATGACAAAAAAGTATTGATCATTCATATTACAGCTACAGCTACAATTAAAAAACCATCTAACTAAGGTTAAGGTAGAAGTGCATACTTTGTGACTTGTATCATAACTGGTGCTTTCAATGTCATATTTATACGTTGGTTTGAATGCCAATTTCCCCTTGCAGTATCCATCGAAAATCTACTCTCTTTCAGCCTCTTGTGAGAGTTGATCTTTACTCGCGAGTAATTGGAGCGATCAATCGCGAGAAAAGGCAACACCGTAAAGCATAAATAAACGTCAAATACGTAAATAGTTACGCGGGCGGGGTAACCTTAGTTGCAGCCATGAGTAACTTCCAATGGTTTTCGATTAATTGCATAAGACCATTCCACACCAATATGGACAGCATTACGGTTATGCTCTTCCTATTTTCAGCTCTGTGTGTGTGTGTGTCGAGCTATGCAGGGGTGTGTTTGGTATGCTTGTACACACTTAGCTGCACTTGAACTTTCAGTCACAAAATCAGTGGCTATGTTGGCATAATATTATTGGCTATGATGAAATTTTTGTGACCCAAATGACATGAGTTTGTTGTGGATACTTGCAGTTTTTTAACTGTGTTTGCTAAGGTTTCAATCGCTTAACTGCACTTGCACACTTCCATGTTGATTATTGGTGGCTATGATGATATTTTTCTGAGCCAAATGGCATAAGTTTGTTGTGGATACTTGCAGTTTTCATCTGTGTTTACTAAGATTTCAGTTCTCATCTGAGTTTTTGGGATCCATTTTTCAATTTAGAACACATTTGCCCCTCAATTGAACTGCCACTGGTCTTGAGAATGAGGGTTATTCCGTCTTTCAGCCTAGGCAAAAAAACGTGAATGCCATTACAATGTTATGACTGAGTGACAGGTTATGGGTGATTCGGTATCCCTAATAAGGCGATGATGAATCAATTACAGTGTTAATGAAGTTAGTGCCTTGATGGAGTAACTTTTGTTGCAGCCATGAGTACCCTTGTGCTTTTCGGAATACTTTTCTGAGCCCAGTTGATGGTCCTATGGAGAACCAAACAGGTGGCTACCAAATTTGGCAAAATCAGTGGTTTGGCTGTGGTATGGTGCCCGTTTTATTTTCTTTTTCCTTTTTTCCCTTCAACACGAATCTCTTGCAGTGCGCTTTCTGGGAAGAGATACCTATTGCCGTTTGTTTCTGCCTCGCCGCACGGATGGCTGGTTTTTGGATCGTTTGGTCTTGTGTGTTGGGTAGATTTTGGTTGCTATTTCCGGTTGCGTTGCGCGCTTTAGGTTCGGTTTGGTTCGGTGGGTTTTGGTTATGGTTTTTGGTTATGTTACCTGCTTTGCCGTCTCGTCATTGACGTGGCCAGTTTGGAGTTCAACCTTCAGTATGCAAAAGTGTTTTTTAGGGTTCTCTCTTTTAGTCATTGATCATCCGTGTGCGCTTTCTACGTAGGATTGAGTTACCTATGCGCGTGCAGGACCTTTTAAGAGTTATTACTGCCTGATCATAGTGTATTTTATTTATTCCTTTTATAGGGTCTGCTTTTGCTATGTGCTCCACAGTGATAGGTGACTGTTACAATTGCTTTGTTCTTTTTCCCCCTTGATCTATGTTTTCCATTAGGTGCATGTGTGATGAGTATCGCTTTTTGGTGCTTTGTTTTGCAGTATATTGAATTCGTCTCCCTTTTCAGGGTTTTTGTGTTTTTTATGCATGTTTTAAGGAGTGTTTAATTTATAGCCTCTAGCAAGTTCAGGTTTACTTGGTTTGTCATCTTTACAAGGTTATGTTTATTTTTGTTCCTACGTGCTTATTTAGTTTGCGTGAAGATTTATTATAGAGGTTTCAAGCATCCAAGATTTACCTCATGGTACCTTTAGTTAGTTATTATTTAGATTCATGTATTCTGGCCTTCCAATAGAGTCATTTATGCAGGAATAATTAAATGGAATTAGTAGAAATTTAAGCCCAGTGAAATATTCAAATTCTTATATGCGTGCAAGAATTTACTTGTTCTCTGATTTTTATTGTAGTCTGCCTATGCTTCTCTTTGAAAATTAGTGACTTTTTTTTTTAATTTTTGTATCTTGGTGGATTATTGTTTCCATGGAGTTGGATTTGCTTCTTTCTTATCATCTACTGATTTGTTTTCGAGGAATTTATTGCGGTAAATCAATATCTACCAATCAACAAACACTTAATTACTGGATGTTAAGATTGATGTCCGATCATCAGGAGCAGCAAGCATGGCCAGAAACCCATAAACCCATTAAGTTGGATTTATCAATGTGCTTTGTGACTTATCAATGTTCTACTCCCTAGATCAGGTCGATGCATCATCAGGTTCTATTGCTTATGTTGAACAAATTTGGATTACCACATCTTGATTTGCTTCTCTTGGAAAGATGTTACTCTACCTGCCAGTGTGATAGTGGATTGTGTCCCAATTATTCGTTCAATGCTTTGATTTTTTAAGATCTATAATTAAACCATCATAACTTGGGTTAAGATATCATGTAACTAGATTTAGTGGAAATAGCTATAACTTAATTTGAAAGTGCAGAAACTATGGGTTTTCGATGGCTGTCTTCGATTTATGTTCTTCGTTGCGGTTTGCATGTTGTTTGGTTTGGCTAATGTCGCTGCAATAAATTTTTTTTTAAGGGTTTGTTGGTTGTCGATCGGAGGTTCCGTGGACGCATATTCTAGGGTTAGGGTTTTTGTTGAAAAAAAAAACCAGAGAAGAAATGGGCCAACAGTTGTTGATCTACAGCGTTGTGGCTCTGGATCGAGGGTTCAGATATTCTAAAGTTCATTTTTTAAGTTCTTTTTACATCACTTAGGCTAGATTTGGGTTGTCATATCGGTGGATTTTATGTATTTTCGGTTGGACAAAGTTTAATTTTTTGCCATGTGCATTTGTTGCTGATATTAGGCTATGGCACATTACCGTAACTTGTTACCCTCTCCTTTCACAAAATCAACAAGCAATATAGATACTAAAATTATGTCCACAAGACAAAAAAAAAATGCTCTACAGTTTTATACCTTGTTCTCTTTGTAACTTAAAAAGAATTTTTCAAAAAATTCCCCCTAGATTCCCCCTACTTTTAACATTTCTCTCTCTATCTCTCTCCACTCATTACCCCTACTTTTTTTCAAAAAACTTTTCAAATTGCAATCCAAACAAAGCATTAGGGTGTCCTGATGATTTTTTCCCCCCCTTTTTTGCACTGGCCATTAAAGGGCAATACCATTTCAGTTTCATGATTGGCTGCTGTAATTCGGCCAACTAGAGCCTTCTTGTTTCTTGATAGTCTCACTTGTTTCTCCTTATAGGGATCTCTTCCTCTTAGTGCCTCTTGAAGTGCTTTTCTAGCAAGACTTCCCTGATAACTCGAATAAAATGAATGTTGTTTACTTATTCATGGATTTCATGCAAAATGCATCAGGTATCTTCTGCATACTAAAAGTCAAATGGAAGTTTGGAGTTTATTTAAAGAATAGGAAATGAAAGTCTCAAACTTCTGTTTCTACATGGAATGTCTCAACTACTCAAAAAGTTCATTCCAAAAACTGCATGGCTATATTTATATAGTAGCTTTTTGATCCTACTGGCTTAGTCTTGCAAATTTTTCCAAAATGCTTCCACTTATGGCTCCAAGTACAAGTACAAACATTGATAATATTTTTTGCAGATCTCTTTAACCTAGAGGCCTTGCAAAAACCTTATGTGGTTCACCATTATACATGGCTCCCGAAATAATGCAACTTCAGAAATATGATGCTGACGTGGCATCCACCTTTTCTTATAGAAACACTTGGGACTTTTTTTTATACGTTCTCCTGTTAACCTTGTGATTGCGACGTAAGGCTCGGTTTGGTTTGGTTTGGTTTTGGTTCTCCTGTTAACCTTGAACTCTAAATGTAGGCAGATCTCTGGGTAATTTAGTTTTGTTTAAAGTTCTTTTCATAGATTGTTAGTCATCAGGGATTAGTTTCTTTTCATAATGTGGTTTAAAGTTCTGCATTTCCTATAAATTCTTTGGCTTGTTATGTCAGTAAGTTTTAATGCTCTGTCAATCTGACCTGATTCACTTGAACATTTTCATCTCATGCGGATCAATCGAGTTGCAATTTCCTCCAGATCGAAGGAATTTGAGTTTGGAATGCATTGAATTGTGTCGAAAATTGCTGCGCTGTAATCCAGGTATTTGAATGGTATCTGCTCCGTTTTGGCTGCATGCAAGATCAAAATGGCAAGGACAGTTACTTCTAATATAGAACTTCTATTTTTGGATTCCTGCCACAAGGAAAAGGCCATGGTTGGTGGATAGGTTGCTTTACCGTACGCAAGCCATGCAGTTAAATTGTTATGCTGCAGGTTTACTTTATAGCTTTTACTGTGCAAAGTTGAAAGGCATGGTGGTGACATCCATAAGATGGGCCCAGTGTGTGGCCAGTTGCGTTTTGCGTGCTTGGTACTATGGGTAATTAAAGTAGGAAGTCTCGAACGGGTTTCACTCTGTATCATATTTTTGTATTCACCAATGTGCAAAATCTGTTGCATAATTAATCCATGATTAGCACTAATAGCTTTTCACTCGCCTGAAATTATAAGATGCTGCCACTCAATGTTGGATGACATATCTTTGTTGATTTGGAAGCTTTTTGATCATCCTGTGCAGTAACCTCCCTAAACAGTTATCATGGATTTAAGTGCTCGATGGTGAAATAGTGAGGCACGATATTTATGTGGTTGGCTACTTGATTTTTCCCACAATAATGCTATGATAGGCCATTTTTATTGTTTACTAGGAACAACTTGAGCGGAGGAATTAAAGAAGAAAAATATTAGAGTTCAAATTATCTCATATTGTTTAGATTTGATGAGCTTAACTACAATTCAACGTTCTCCCTTTCCCTACTAATCTTTCCATATTTTCCATCTGCAGTGGAGCGGCTAACATTCGAAGAGTTTTTTAACCACCCTTTTCTGTCTCAGAGGCAGTCAAATGAATTGTTGAGGTAAATGAGGTAAAGTGTTTTAACTTTCGTGCTTCCAATATGAAAGTGTTCTGATCGTTTACTCTGACATTGCAAAATTCTTCTATGCTATGAGGAATAGAAGGTCACCAAAAACAATAGTTGATTTTCCTTTTTCTGAATACAGTCCAGTGAGGAATGCAGAAGAAGATTCCGAAGAAGATAATCTTCCCTTTAGCCTTGACGATGTTTCCAATGGACCTGATAGGAGCCCATCCTTTGTTAGGAAGCCCTCAATGAAGTCCATTGTTAGATTTTCTTCAGGGGGATTTGTTTGAAGCTCAAGTTAGGGCTTGAATACCTTTCTTGATTGAGGTAGGATTCACTACTAAACCTCTTGATGTTTTTATGTTTATGTAAATGTTGTATGTTCAGCAGAGAGGACAACTAGAAGAAGAAGAGCTTGTCTAAAGTTGTTCAGTTTCTGCCCGATTGGCGAATCAGATACAACATGGGCAAGACACTGGACCAACATCTCTTATGACATCACCAGATCAATTTCTACAAGGTCTTTCTCTCTCTTACACGCACATGAATTTGTACAGATGTATTTGCTTGTGTGGGAAATGTGTTTTATGTTTATTCTTAATGCTTTATGTCGTGGTGTTTTTTTTTAGAATGGTTGCCATGACAAAGGCTTACAATTTCTACTGCTTTATACTTTTTGGCTTCAGAATGCTCCAATACTAACATTGTGTTTTTGAATGAGATTGCTTGCCTTGTTTTTCTTTCCTTTAAATTCTCTTACCTAGCTTCTGGTCCAGTGAGAGTTGTCTTCTGTTTTTTCCCAAACATGAAGATCTATCTGTTATCTTGCATGCTAAATTTTTTTCTGGTGACATTCAGCTTGCTCCCTCGAGGAACTGGAAATCAATAATGAGCTGCCTCTGCTGTTCCAATGATGATATGCAATGGCCTTCTGACAATGCACAGTTCATGGGAAATAATGCATCTGGTAGTTATCTAATCACTTCACAGAATTTAAATGTATTGCAATAGTTTCTCTTTCATTATTTGAAATACTAAATAAGGTCTTTATTGGACAAATATGGAAAAAGAGATATCTTTTAGTTGTAGGAGTTGGAACTTCAAGGTTTGCATTCCATGCTTTGAGTGTAAATCCAAAGACATTTAAGTCTTTTCCATTTTATTAATTTCAGTGCTTCCCAAACTCGAGGTGGTATCACGAATATTTGCAGGGTGATTATGTTGGCTCGTTTGAACAGCATCGCTGCTTGGTTTACTTGTGTTTTCGAGGTGGTATCATGAATATTTGCACGGTGATTATGTTGGATCATTTAAAAGCTATCACTGCTTGTGTTTTTAGTTTCCTTTTTAATTAAGCTTGGATCCATATAAACAAACTATAGTGCTCCATGTTGGTATTTTTAGTGTTATGTCATTTTCCTTTGCTTCCATTCCATAATTGAAGGCTTCTCATTTCCATCCTCACTTAACTGAGTACAAATTAATGATGCCATGCTACTTAAGCTGCCCTAAAGGACACAAAAACTGTAGATGTACTACCATTGCTATCCTAACTATCCCACTGGATGAATTGAAGGGAATAACAGAAAACTTTCGTACAAAGGCTTTAATTGGTGTTGCCATTAAAAGTTACTCCAGTAAGCAGCCAAACCAAGAATTTTTGCCACAGGTTGCGCTCATCACATTGCATTAATTTCTATATGTTGTATAATAACCTAAGATCGATCAGTTGCTTCATGAATTAACAGGTTTCTGTTATTTGTCATGATACGTTTTTAGTTTGTGTCATAATATTAGTTTAGATGCCTAAAATTATGTCCACAAGACAAAATAAAAAAAAAATTGCTCTACAGTTTTAGGGTGTCCAGATGATTTCCTCCCCCCCCCTCCCCTTTTTGCATTGGCCATTAAAGGGCAATACAATTTTAGTTTCATGATTGGCTGCTGTAATTCGGCCAACTAGAGCCTTCTTGTTTCTTGATAGTCTCACTTATTTCTTCATTAACTTGGTGGCGGCCTTTTATACATATATTTGCATTTGTAGATGTCGAACTCAGAGGACTGTGTGTGGAAGTTGGAAATCAGGTGACAAGGCAATAAAGGGAATTAATCAAATTGAGACCTCCTACCTTCTGAGAAGGAGCAAATTCAAGCCATCCCAACTGCTGCCACAAATTCAGAAATATTCATGATCATTCTCTTCGACGAGCATGACAGACATGCCTTACTGAAGGACGTTAGACTAACTTTTAAGTATGGTTAGATTCAAAGGATTTGAAACTAGAAACCTTATAGGAGTGATTACTCGGATTTGGATTTGATTATGCCTATATTTTGTGCTTGCTGTGGAGTTTTTGTTGTTGATCTGCTACTCTGCACTAAGCCTGCTGCTAAGTTTCTTCTTTGATGATGCTAAAACTGGTTGAATTGAATCAAGAATTGATAAAAACCTCTGAGAAACATCAATCAATAATCAGCAACATCAACATCAGAATGAAAGAAATGACGATATCAAAACTTCAAAATGAAAGAAACGACACCGTTTTGTCTTAAAAATCAATGGATTGTTTCTGAAGTTGTTCAGTTAACATAGATCAAACAAACCATTGCTTTTAGATTTCCAACCATTCCACATTTGCAAATCGCAATTCTGTTCACCATTCCAAATTTCCAAATCATTGCCCACCATTTTGTGTTCACTTTTCTCCCTACCATTGCCATTTCCTTCACTGCAAAGCTAAAAATCATTTCCCAAACTGATCACGAACATCCAAATGGCAATTTTGTATCACCTCAACTTTATTTTTCCACCTTCATCATCAAAAACAACATTTATCTTTACCCTAAAACAAAATAATAAATTCTCATCAACGGGCACACAATATTCGTGCTTTGCACGTGGCCGAACCTAGTATAATAATAAATCTAACACAGTTGTGTGATAGTACTCTGGATAAAATAAAATTATATGAACGACAAAAAGTAGATGGATAATTAGGAGCAGATAAAGTGAATCAATCAAGGATTTGATTCTGATTCTAATTCTGAAGATTTTGATTTTGATTCTGCATCTAATGATGGAGAAAGAATGTGAGAGCTTGAATCAGTTGAAAACAGATTTTAAGGTGAATTGTGAGGGATCCAATGAGCAATACAAAGAGCGATGAGCACAAAACGACGTGCAAGCTCGTCGCGCTCAGCCTAGTGGTAGATAAAGTGAATCAACCAAGAATTTGTCAACAAAGTATCTTGTTTTTTTTTTTTTTGGGTTAAAAAAAACAAGGGATCTCTGGGGGAGTTTTTCTTGAAGAAATAACGCGTTGATCTCATTACCACCAGAGCCACATTGGGTTATCTAAATTGATTTGTTTCTATCGATAAACTCCAATTGCATCATCGGAAGTACAAAAAAAAAAGTATTCTTTTGAGGTAATCGACCCCAAATCCTGCCCCATTTTTGTGGTAGAAAGTTGCTACTGTTGCAGGGCAGATTCTTGGTGGAGCCAAAGAGGGACCCTAGTCTCGATGTTAATTTGCATTTTTTTAACTCTGTTTGGATTTCAGATTTGTGAAGCTTCAATCAATTCTAAAAATAAAAATACAAAGGCTCCATAGAAGATAAAAGCTCATCCATCCAAACTCTAAAAGTTCCACCCCTTAGAGCATCCACAGTGGCATAATCAAAACAAAAAGGTTTAAAAAATTAGCAATATTTGTTCAAAAAGAGTTCACATTGGAATAACCAAACTTAGAAACATCTTAGCAACTCATCAAATTTTGGCTCTTGGATAATCAAAACTATTAACCTTTTGTCAATAATCAAATTTAAATGTCTTCACATTTTCTCAATCAAATATACCATTATTACACAAAAACCTTATTTCTTCCATTTTCAACATGTTTATAACATAAATACTTTTAAAAACAGTTTTTATTTTTTTGCAAAAACAGTTTTTTACACATTTTTTTAATTAAAACTGTTTTTCCCCATTTTTTTAAACAGTCTTTTTATTAAGACTTTTTTTCAAAAACTGTTCTTTTGAAAGAAAAAAAAATTTCTATTCAAAAACTGTTTTTTTAACTTTTTCCAGAAAACTGTTTTTTTTTTTAATCAAAGTTTTCAAAAAACTATTTTCTCTTTTTCTAATAACCTATTTTTATTAGTTTGAAAACTATTTTAAAAAAAATTGTTTTCTATGTCACAATTTCTAGATTTTTATAAGTTAAAAAGGTGGTGTGGTAAGTTTTGGTTATTCAATTTTGATTGTACCACTGTGAACCTCTACATTGATAACCTAAGCAACTCCTTAAATGGATAACCAAAAGATGATGTGGCACCTTTTGATTATCCACTTTTGATTATTCCACTGTGGATGCTCTTAGTAATGGGCTTTTTGACTTTTTAGGTCCCAAAATATTTCCGCCGTGCTATTTTGGTCCCTAATTTTTTAATTGCTAACATTGCATTCCCAAAGTATTAATTTTGTCTTTAAATGGTCCCTGTGGCTCACGCCGTTCCTTCCCTCCGTCAAAACCAAGGGCAAGCTTGGTATTTAGCCCCCTCTCTCCCTCGTAACGGTGTCGTTTGGTTGGAATTTGGAAAGATTGATTTTTTTCTTCCATGGTTCTCTTAGGGTTCTCATTGAAAGTCTTAAAGTCAAAAAAATAATTATGACTCTTTAGGATAAAATGATCAAAAAATTAAGATCTTCACACAGGTTCAAACAAA
This sequence comes from Rhododendron ovatum, assembly GCA_019656835.1. NCBI lineage: Eukaryota > Viridiplantae > Streptophyta > Magnoliopsida > Ericales > Ericaceae > Rhododendron > Rhododendron ovatum. Next base: position 1,530,145 of record CM033794.1, read on the forward strand.
TTGAAAATTTGAACACTTAATTTTTTCACCTTATTTTTTAATATATAAACAGCCTAAAAAAATCAAGTGTTTGAATTTTCAACCTGTTTGAACCGATGCGAAGATCTTAATTTTTTGATCATTTTATTCTAAACGGTCATAATTAATTTTTTGATATATAAACAGCCTAAAAATATATAAGATTGATTTTTCTCTTCCATTGTTCTCTTAGGGTTCTCATTGAAAGCCCTAAAGTCAAAAAAATAATTATGACTCATTAAGATAAAATGATTAAAAAATTAAGATCTTCACACAAGTTCAAACAGATTGAAAATTTGAACACTTAAATTTTTTCACCATATTTTTTAATATATAAACAGCCTAAAAAATCAAGTGTTTCAATTTTTAACCTGTTTGAACCGATGCGAAAATCTTAATTTTTTGATCATTTTATCCTAAAGGGTCATAATTATTTTTTTGACTTTAAGGCTTTCAATGAGAACCCTAAGAGAACCATGGAAGAGAAAAATAAATCTTATATATTTTTAGGCTGTTTATATATCAAAAAATTAATTATGACCCTTTAGAATAAAATGATAAAAAAATTAAGATCTTCACACCGGTTCAAACAGGTTAAAAATTCAAACACTTGATTTTTTAGGCTGTTTGAAAAAATTAAGTGTTCAAATTTTCAATTTGTTTGAACTTGTGTGAAGATCTTAATTTTTTGATCATTTTATTCCAAAGATTCATAATTATTTTTTTAACTTTAAGGCTTTCAATGAAAACTCTAAGAGAACCATGGAAGAAAAAAATCAATCTTTCCGAATTCCACCAAACGACACTGTTTTGAGGGAGAGAGGGGGTGAAATACCAAGCTTACCCTTGGTTTTGACGGAGGGAAGGAATGGCGTGAGTCACAGGGACCATTTAAAGACAAAATTGATACTTTTGGGATGCAATGTTAGCAATTGGAATATTGGGGACCAAAATGGCACGGCGGAAATACTTTGGGGATCAAAAAAGTCAAAAAGCCCTTAGTAATGAAGGGAAGTCATATTAGGTAATTGGGTGCTCATTGAGTAGCACTTGAGTTAAAATTAGGAAAGGATAATATATATATATATATATATATATATATATATATATATATATATATATATATATAAGTTAATGGATTAATCCTGACCTTTGGATGTGGAATTGGAGGATCCTTCAATTCCTATGGGATTGGAGAGCAGCCGGACTCGTACATACGCTAGTAATATTGTATGGTGGTTCGATTTAGCATTACTTAAGATCTTTTTATAATTTGAAAACGCGTGGGACGAGGAAGAATCATATCGCTGAAGTAGTAGGAGTTGGAGTTCTACTTGGAGCCGGGCCCCCTAATCTCATCAGTAGTTTCCTCATTGACCGCAAACCTTTGCACCCATGTATTTTTTATCGTTAGATTGCATGAGATTTTGTTCTTGTTTTTTAACATATATGGTGATTCAACCGGCGCAAAATTTCTTGGTACAAAGTTGTAGCCTTCTGGGTGGTTCAATTTAGGATCATAATTTAATTACTTCTTTTTCTAATTTGAAAACGCGTGGCAAGATCAATCGAGTAGGAATCCAACAAGTAGTTTCGTCATTGACCACAAATCTCAGCATCCATGTATTTTGGATCGTTAGATTGTATGTGAATTTTACTATGCGATTCAACGGTTGGAAATTTCTTGGTACTAGGATACATAGGGATTTTGATACATAGGATCAGTGTTCCTCATTGACCCGACGATTCCTCCATCCCTCTCATTTCCTATTAATTTCTCTCTCTCTCAATTGCCCAAGACCAACCGGAGTAAGGCGACTCTTGCTACTACGTACGCCACGAGGTAAGACGCTCTTTCTACCCTCTTTTGTTGGGTTCAACAATTTTTTCACCTTTTCATTTGTCACCGTAAATGAAGTTTTGTGAGAATTTGGAGAGCTTAATTTATATGATGCATGATTTCTTAATGAACCAAAGCCGTTCAGTTTGCAGCATCGGACCCATCGGTTAAGAAGAACATGTCTTTAGAAAGTCAACTATACGAAGCGGACGAGGCAGTTCAAACGGCCCATGCTATGAAGGGTGACATAGCTCGAAGATTACACGCAGCATCGGAGGCTTCCTCTTCGATTTATAAACACGACATTTTCTTGAGCTTTAGGGGGTCAGACAACCGCAAAACATTCACCGATCACCTTTACAAGGCTTTGATGAAAGAGGGGTTTCAAACTTTCAGAGATGAAAGCGGGATCGAGCCGGGTGAGAATATCAAATCTGAGTTGCGGAAAGCGATTAGGAACTCAAAGATGTCCGTGATCATATTGTCAAAAAATTACGCCAATTCAAATGCGTGCTTGTTTGAACTCGAGACAATTCTCGAACATCGGAAGACGTCGGATCATATGATTTTGCCCGTGTTCTATGACATGGATCCGTTAGATATTAAGGAGCAAGCGGAGAAACTCGATTTCAAGAAGAAGACGATTGAGCAAGTGAAGGTATGGAGTGCGGCGCTTAAGGAGGTTGCGAGTATGGCAGGGATGGTTTCCCGAAACCAATCTAACGGGTAATTTGTAGTTAGTCAATCCTTTTAAGTACTTATAAAGGGTAAAATATGTATTTACTCTTTAAACTATCAAGATTTTGTTTACTTCGTTCTTAAACTATCAATTGCACACACACTAGCCCCTTAAACTACCAAATCGTTATATACTAAGGCCAATTCACATCTTCCATCCACTTCTTGGACGGAAAATTCACAATTGGAGGTAATAAAGTCTGTCTAGCTCCTACTAATATATCTATATCTATATCTCTTCTTCCTCACCAGTCATCTTCCCAAATAGCAGCTACAAAAGATCTGTCTTTTGTGTTTGTTCGCTTATTTAGGAGGGTTTTTGATCACTTGTTTTGTTGAGGTGCTGTTTATTTATTTATTTATTTTGATCAGCATAGTTGAGGTGGTGTTGTCCATAAAGTTTTAATTTTTTTGAGAACCCATTTGGGAGAAGCTTCAGAATTATTATTTCGTAATTGAGGTTAAGGGAATTGCTCTGCTACAAAGAAAGGAACTTTTTGAATGATATTTTGTATACGGGAATCATCTTCCCTACCATTTTCTTGGATACCCATTTCGAAAGAATAGGAATTTCAGCTTTCAAACATCAATTTTCAGCTTATTATCCTTCAAGGTTGATCGTTTCTTTATTTAACCAAAAAAAATTGATCATTTCATGCATGGTTTCAACATTTTTGGTATTTCCTCTCTCTCTCCCTTCTTGAAAGTGGACTAGAATTTTAATTTAAATTCATTAGGATTCCTATTCTGTTTAGTTTTATTTAGTGTTTTCCTATAAATAGGGACCTTAGAGTATCTGTACTGTAATAAGCAAATGGATGTGAATAATCAAATTTAATAACAATGCTCAAAAAACACCTCACATTGAAATAACCAAAGTTACGAGTCTTTTAATAAATAACCAAATTTCACCCATTCTATAACCAAACTTAACAACGTTTACCAATAACCAAAACTCAATAACCAAACTCAACAATTAAACTCAAAACTCAAAAACACCACATATTGGAATTGTCTCGTCGGGACGAATAATTTGGTATGGTCGGGTGCGTGATTAAAACTCGTTTGCCATTGGACAAATGTGCATTGTGTATTGTTGGGTTTTTTTTGGTTAGGGATACAAAAATAACCAATGTGGAGGTAGAAGTTGTTAAGTTTGATTATGGACTAAATGGATAATCAAATGCTGACGTGACACATTTTGATTATTGATTTTGATTAGTACCATTGCGGATGCTCTTAGGGTTCCTAGGTTTATGGTTCTTTTGTTCAAGTGCTTAGATATTTGGGTTTGTTCATCTCTTAGGATTTCACCGAGGATTTGTGTCTTTCTTTTGGGTTCCACCAAAGATTCGTCCCTAGATATCTATTTGGTGCTTCATTGAGAGTTACGATATAGCCGGCTCTTTGTTTCTCTCCCCATTTATAGTGAATCCTCTTACTCTTTCTCCCGTAGAGTGCGTTTTTATTTTGTGCTTGAGTGGAACCACGTATATCTTTGTGTTCTTGTTCATCGTTTATTGATTTGTTATATTCTCAATTTCATTTTCGGCACAACAAATTGGCATCAGAGCTCTGGGTTTTTAATTCGAGGCTTTCGTTTTCCATTGTGTATTGTGCAATTGATGATCGTTTCAATGACGACTCGTTTCGAAATTGTGAAGTTTGATGGGTAAAGCACTGCTTCAGTTTATGGCGTATTAAGATGAAGGTTTTGCTTGTTCAACAAGGATTACACAAGATTTTGTCGGGGAAATCAAAGAAACCTGTTGATATGGATGATAGCGTGTTTGAGGATTTCGATGCGAAGGCGCTCAGTTTGATTCAGTTTGTTTAGCCAATGATGTGCTTCGCGAGGTTGGGGAGGAGGATATGGCTGCCGGTAGTTGGTTGAAGTTAGAAAGTGTCTATATATATGACGAAGTCTCTTATCAACCGGTTGTATTTGAAACAGTGCCTTTATACGTTTCGTATGAGGGAAGGTATGCCCGTAAAAGACCATCTAGATGAGTTAAATCGAATTATTATAGATTTAAAAAATATTGATATTGTGATTGATGATGAAGATCAGGCCCTTATTGTTTTGTGTTCTTTGCCTGCAGCTTATGAGCACTTTGTTACTACCTTACTTTATGAGAAGGATACAATTTTTATGGAGGATGTTAAGTCTAGTTTGTATTTGAAAAAATTGAGGGAAAAGGTATTTGGTGAGGGTGGTGATTTCGACGCTCAGGGTTTGGTGATGCAAGAAAGAACTTCTGGGAGGGATAATGGCAGTAGAGGGGTTTCGGACTCTCGTTCCATAAATTAGGACGAAGTAAAGTGTTTTTATTGTAGGAAATACGAGCACATGGTAAGAAATTATCCTAAGTCGAAAAATAAGGACAAGTTTAAATAGAAGGTTGTTGCTGGTATTGCTGAAGATGATTTCGACGATTCACTTTTGGCTGTTTCTGTGAGTGTCGGTAATGTATATTCGGATACCAATTGGATTCTGGACTCTGGATGTTTTTACCACATGTGTCCGAATAAATATTGATTCGATACTTATGAATCAGTCAAATGTTGTACAGTTCTTATGGGGAATAACATGCCCTGTAGAATTGTTGGGATTGGAACAGTTAAAGTCAGAATGCATGATGGGTTTGTGAGGAGATTGTTTGGTGTTCGATGTATACCAGATTTGAAGAGGAACCTTATCTCTTTAGATACTCTTGACTATTTGGGTTGGAAGGATACCGCTGAAGGTGGAGTCTTGAGGGTTTTGACAGCTGCTCATGTTTTGATGAAGGGTCAGAAATCGAATAACCTCTATGTGCTCGATGGTAGTACGATTGTGGGTGTTACATCTTTGGGATCTTCATCGGTGAATTCGAGGCTGACTCGGTGTTGGATTTTTAACTCTGTGGTAGAGTCGGTAATTAACTCCGTAAGGAGTTTGAGCAGATCGTCGTATGTATTAGGGAGGGATGCATTGGGTGGGATGTGCCCGTTAGAAGATGGAAGCTCAATTTGGAGGCATGTGCGGCTAGGTTTCTTGAGTCGTGTGTACAAGGTCAAGCAGGCGTGCTTGAGCCTTGCTAGTTTGTGCCGTTGGTAATTGCCGCATGGCGGGCTTTTGGGGGAGATGAGCAATTGAATAAGAGGATTGCCTATAGTGTTGAGTTCGAGGGAATTCAAGTCAATGTGAAAATTTGTTGGAAATTGACTAGGATTCTTATTCCTATTCGGTTTAGGTTTATTTAGTGTTTTCCTATAAATAGGGACCTTGGGGGTTCCTAGGTTTATGGTTCCTTTTGTTCAAGGGCTAAGATATTAAGATTTTGTTCATCTCTTAGGGTTCCACCAATGATTTATGTTTTCCTTTTGGGTTCCATAAGAGATTTGTTTCTAGATATCTATTTAGTGCTTCATTCAGAGTTACGGATATAGCCAGCTCTTTATTTCTCTCCCTGTTTATAGTGAACCCTCTTGCTCTTTTACCCGTGGAGTGCATTCTTGCTTTATATTTGAGCGGAACCATGTATATCTTTGTGTTCTTGTTTATCGATCGTTTGTTGATTTGTTATATTCTCAATTTCGTTTCGGCACAACATCTCTCTCTCTCTCTCTCTCTTGGTGAGGCTACAGGGTAGGGTATGGTGGGCTAATTGGTAGTATTTGCAGACCCATCTCGATCTCCTAATTGGTATTTCCATGGACAGTTTCCGTTCAAGAAGTGGATGGAAGATGGGAATTGGTCTTAGTATGTAACAATTTGATAGTTTAAGGGGCAATTGTGTGCAATTGCTAGTTTAAAGACGAAGTAAACAAAGTCTTGATAGTTTTAGGGACAAGTTCATATTTTACCCTACTTATAAATAAAGATTCTCTACAATCCCTGGAAGGTCCAGGTTGAGCCTCTTTGTTCTCTTCTCGATTTAATTTTGCTGATCGATCGGAACTAGGTTTGTCAATAGACCGGATCCGATCGAATCTTATCCGAAAAATCTGATCCGCATCCGAATCCGATAATCCGAAAATCTGAATACATCCGTTATTGATCCGAATCCGAATTTTATTTTTTTAATTTTTTTTAAAAAAGTAAATTTTTTATTTTGAAAAAAACAATGTTTAAGAAGTTGTATTTTTAATTTTTATTTTAAATTATTTTAAATTTTTTGAAAAAAAATTGTATTTTTTTGAAAATTATAATTTTTTTTTGCTAAATTAATTTTTGAAGTAACAAAGTTTTCGGATCGGATTTGGATTTTCGAATCGAATCCGAATTTTTCGAATTCGGATTACCACTATCGGATTCAAGTCTTATCGGATTTGGGTCTTACCGGATTTGGATCTGTTGGATCCAAATCGGATCCGGCCCATTGATAGGCCTAATAGGAATCATTATTTACTAAAACTTTTTGTGAGCATTCGTAAAATATTACATTATATTCATCCAATATTGGTTGATATGATGTCAAACTACATTTACGAAAGTGATATTGACACTCCACATTTAGCCATTGCTAATCTGCTTTTTGTCTTTATCATTTGTGAAATTATCAAGTTACCCTTTTATTTTATTAGTGGTCATCCACTTTAAAGGGCATTGTTGTAATTTCAAATAAAAAATACAAAAAATAGTGTCATAAGTACGTGGAGTGCCAAAATCAATTTCTTAAATGTACAAAGTAGTACTCCCTCCGTTCTTTTTTTAGAGTCCAATATTTCATTTTTGGCTGTCCCTTAATAAGTGTCCATTTTATAAAATTAGTAGGTAAAAGTTGGTGCATTGTCTATTTTACCCCTAAAAGTAGATTTCTTTTTGAAAAGTTAGTGAGTAAAAGTGTAATGATTATGGGTAAGTAGGGAAAGTGGAGGAAAAAGTTGATATGAAAGGTATAATGATGATGTCTTTTTAATAAGTTAAAATTACGAAGCAAGACATTTAAAAAGGGACGGAGGGAATATAAAAATTTGGACCAGGTTCAAGAAACAAAAAACACACGACTTGAATCTTTTATGTAGAAATTTAAACTTTCGGCCAACTTGTTACCTTTTTATTACTAGTTTCCAAGAGATTAACAAAAAAAAGTGACAAAATTTGAACCAACTTTTAAAAACGCACTACAAAAACTTTTGGGTCGTCTTATAGAAGTTTTACAACTCGCGTTGAAAGTTTATTCCTATTTTTATAATTTGGTTCACCTAGAGCTAGCAACCGAAAGAAGAAACATACACTACATGAAAAGATGCATCACAGACACAAAACAAGATGATTCTCTTGATTTTTCAATACGATTTGTCTAGATGAGAGGGCCAAAAAAGCAAAAAATTAGACCAAATTTAAGGTTCCGTTTGTTTCAATGTAAAATATTTTTGCCAAAATTATTTTATCCGTCTTAAGGTGTTTGGTGGTTTAAAAGTTGAGTAAAATGTTTTCTCGGGAAAACAATTTTCATCAAAAGGGCGGTAAACGTTTTACCGACAAAATGCCCGTAAGTTATTTTTGCAACTTCTCTGTTGCGCCATCAGAAATGATTCTTGCACAGCAGCTGTGCACAGCAGCTGTGCACAGCGGCCGTTTTCTCCCGCCTCGGGTCTCGCAAAGATGATCGGAGCCGCTCATTTTGTTCAAAATAGGTCGTTTAAGGTCTCTGTAAAAAATGAGCTTCGTTCGATATCGTTAGAGGCGTTAACAAAACACCCAAAATCACTTCAGAATTTAGGAGACCCGAGGCGGAAGAAAATGGCCGCTGTGCACAGCTGCTGTGCACAGCTTGCTGTGCACGTAGCACAGCCCTTGCGCCATCGCTTAGCCTCTCGTTCCAGTGACCGTGTTTCCATCGACCCCACCCCAGCTATCAAACCATATTCCCTCATTTCCACCTAGCCTTTGAATTTCTCCTACCTCTGTTGTTTTATTTAATTAATTAATTATTATTATTCTTATTATTATTATTATTTTTTGTTTTTTGTGTGTGTGTGTGTGTGTGTGTGTGTGGGGGGGGGGGGGGGGGGGGGGTGGGGGGGGGTGGGTGTGTGTGTTGTTCCTACCTCTGTTCTTAAACATATTTTCCATGGTTAACCAAATAACGGAAAATAACTTGTAAGAAGATTCTTTTCTACAAAATCATTTTTACATGAAAATATTTTTTATTTTAAAATGTTTTACTTCAAAACAAACAGAGCCTAAAGGAAACCACTAAAGATTAAAATAAAAAAGCCAAATAAGGAAAAGAAAAGAAGAATCATTAGCGTAAAAACGTGGTAAGTAGTCACATGTGAGGAGATTTGGATGGAAATTTGATTTCTCCTTTCTAATCTTGTTCCATGCTTCGTTTTCCATTTTGAATTGAACTTATAATTTTAGGTATGAAGCCAAGTTGATTGAGGACATTGTTGAATCCATTCGCATGAAGGTTGGCAACGATCTAGTAAGTACATGATTCTTGAAACTAAGCACATTTATTCATGGCTAAAAGATAGGTCAATGTCAATCGAAGTTTTCATTTAATTTGTGGTATGTGGAATGGGTGGAAGAGGGAAGACGATGATTGCGAATATTGTGTACCACTACTCAAATATGATGCCTACCTACCTATTTTCATCGAAATACAAAGATAAGTTGCGAAAGGACCCAATGGATTAGTTTTGCTTGCGAAGAAGACTACTTTTAGATGTTTTAAGATAAGAAAAGAGGAGTGCAAAGTAGAGTACGTTGATGCATGCAAGTAGAAGGATGTAATATGTCCTGACCAACAAAAACTTCCTCTCTTGTACGTCCCTGGTGATGTGAATCAAACGTACCAACTATTTGCGTTATTGCTAGCCGACAAGATTGTTTTCTTCTAGGAACAATTCAAATTATCATAACTACTAGGTTGTATATAGCTCAGGCCTCAGTGGTATAGTTTTTTAATGGTAATCCTTGTATCTTGGACTTAAGAAGGGAAACAATCACATTAATGTAAGAAAAATATATATATATATATATATTTTTTCGTGAATTTTTGAACGAGATGATTAGTGCAGGTTCGTTGTTATGTTAGTCTCTTGGTTGTGTTTTCCAAAAAAGAAATAATATACTATATTTCTAACAATCGCCAATTAAATTTTATTGAAGTATTCATCGTTACATTTCCAGTGACCATCCTCTGCTACGTTCTCCGTTTGCAGGATCTTTCGACACAGTGGCAACATCTCAATAAAAGCCTTGCGTATTTAATGGCTCAGCAAGAAGACCTAGTAGCAAGACTTCATAGTCAAATGCTCCAGACGGGGAAAAGACCAAAGAGAGAAGTTGTAGTTTGGCTCGGAGATGTGGCTTCGTTGAAGGCTGATGTGCAAAGACTTGAGCAAGAAGTATTTGGAGAAAGCAGAGTCTACTTGCGTGCACAGCTAGGAAAGATTCTTGATGAGAAGATTCTAGAGGTGGCAGTACTCCAAGAAAGGGGCAGAGCTTTCAATGATTTGCTGGTTGATGCATTTCCAGATGATAGACTGTGGATGCCACCAACGAATGTTGAATCCACAGAGGCAAGGAACGCTGAAAGAATTCGGGAATGCTTAAGGGATACACGGTCGGTAATCTATTTAATATGAGATTAAATTCTTTTCCACTATACCCCAAGTTTCCACTACCTCCATTTGTGAATCCTACCGTGCATCAAATGTAGTAATATAGACCGTTCATCTTTTAGGATCTGAAAGTAATATATTCACATAAAAAATTAGTTTGATGAGACATCGATAGTTATATTAAAAAATCTATTTTAGTTTGTAAAATGCACGGTCTAATTTTTTAAAGTTAAACTGTCCATGTCCATTTATTTTCAAAAATAAAATTCAATTTTTGACACACCTATCGATGTTCGATCTGTAAAAACTTTATGTCCATCTCAAAATCAATCGGTAATGAGTGGAGAGGTTCTAGATGTTATTAAGTGATTATTCATTCCACTCCCAAGTAATGTGGGACTTTATATCTTAACATCCCCCTCACGTGCAGCCGCTTTTGAGGTCTGTCCCGTGTGGCCACTTTTGGGTACTATCATCGTGCAGCTTTTTTTGCTGGTCTGTCGTCTTGGGGTGTGGATTGTAAATTTTATAAAATGTGGGGTGGAACGGGCCTCGCTCTGATACCATGTAGAAACTTTATATCCATCTCAAAATCAATTAGCAATGAGTGTAGAAACTTTATATTCATCTCAGAATCAATTCACAATGAGAGGGGAGGTCTCAGATGTTATTAAGTGATCACCCATTTCACTTCTAAACAATGTACGACTTTATATCTTAACACAATCAATCTGATTTTTGCATGAATATACACTACTTTTCAGCTCTTACAATATGAATGGTCCAGATTACTACATTAAATGCATGGTGTAATCCACAAATGGAGGTGGTGGAAACTCGAGGTTTTTCTCCTTTCTAATCTTGTTCCATGCTTCGTTTTCCATTTTGAATTGAACTTAATTTTAGGTATGAAGCCAAGTTGATTTGGAACATTATTGAATTCATTCGCATGAAGGTTGGCTACAATCTAGTAAGTACATAATTCTTGAAACTAAGTGCGTTTATTCATGGCTAAAAGGTAGGCCAATTTCAATCGAAGTTTTCATTTTGTGGTAATGTGGAATGGGTGGAGGAGGGAAGTCGATGATTGTGAATGTTGTGTATCAATAAAAAAAGGTAATTGATTTTGCCATTTCCTTTTTTTATAATTCCACTTTCCTTCTCTCACAAAACAAATCATTTAATAAAGACACAAAGGGAAGTGACATTAAAAAAAAAGGAGAGTGACAAAATCACTCCTAAAAAAATATGATACCTACTACCTATTTTCAGCCAATTATTAAGACAAGTTGCCAAAGAACCCAATGGATTAGTTTTGTTTGCGAAGAAGACTTCTTTTGGATGTTTTGAGAAAAGAGTCTAGGGCTGGTTCTGAGCATAGGCCCACCAGACAACCGCCTAGGGCTTTCAATTTTTGGCCCAATAATAGTGCCCCAAATTACGAAAGATATTATATATTTTATGTCAACTATTTCTTAAATGATGTAATGTAGTTTATTGGTAAGATCACCGTGTCATGTAATAGGAAGATTGCGGGTATGTGCTTGCGACCTAAATGTGTGCCGAAATAATAATGCCTCAAGCGTAGGGCTAGGTCGATTGTAGCATAATAAACTCGGAAGTCCGAGGTCAAATCCACAAGGAGCCAATGGAGCTAGGTCGGAGGTTTGATTTACAAAGGGTTTTTAGCATTAGGACCGCCAACCTTTATTTTGGCTTTGAGACGGCCAACTTTTGGGTGATGGAAATTCTCTCTACCTCCAAACTTTAATTGAAAATGAAGATTGACTAGAAATTAAGCGGCAAGGTCTAGAGGTTTATTCTGTTCATAACTTAGGCCATTCAATACTTCTTTTTGATAACTCAAGTGAGAGTCGTTGTCATTTGATCTCACTCAAAAGATTTAACCATGAAAATCAAAATTAACTCATACAACGGGGTTTGAAAATGGGAAGGAACTCATTTGAGCATTTTATCAAACACATAGAGTGCTGTGGAGGCTTCGGTTATGACCTCGGTAAATAGACTTCCGATAACCGAGGACTTATGGTTCGAGCGATCTCTAGTCCTATATAATTAAGTCTTTAAAGACGCACTTACTTTCACCGAACCGGAATAGGTCCTCCTGTTATCACTTCGGTTCGTAACCAAGATATGCTTTCTGTTGAGATCTCTTGAAGGGATGTAACCTAGCAAGAAGGGACCAAGGGCGCCACGTGGCAGACAGGACCACCATGGCCATGTGCTCCGTAACCGCCTTATCCAATGCGTCACCTATAACGTCACCGAGGGCGGTTACCTAAGCGTGACTCCCACGCGCTTCCTTGGAGGCCAAGTAAACATAGGTCTATAAATACGAAAGGATATTCATCTTTGAGAGGTACGCCACTCTACCCTAACCCTAGACCTAAACTTCTCTCCTTACATCTAACTTGATCGTCGGAGGGTCAGTGGGCTTTCCAAGCCCTAGTGACTGGTTGCAGGTTCCCAGGCGAACGGGCGGAGCAACGGAAGAGGAGTATTGTACCAGGCGAAGGTCCCTCCAAATCTGAACCCCGACAATTGGCGACTCTGTTGGGGATCTAGCCATCAATCCAACATCCTCACTCTTCCTTCTGCTCCATTCGACGATTCCTGGTTCAAATATGGTCGAAATCGATGACGCTCACCACGGAGGAACCACCCACGGGCTCGGCTCCCTCGTGGATCACAGCCCGGCCTCCGGCGGAGCAGCCGCCCTGGGAAAAACTCACGTATCAATAGGAATCGGCGCCGGAGGACCAGAAGCAGGCCCATCTTCCGAGCTCCATTCCTACGTCCGCCATCTCGAGCGGAAGATCGATGACCTCACGACTGCCATGGAGCGCGACCGTCACGTGAGGGATGAATTGGCAGAGATTAAACATCTCCTCCAAATGTCTCCATCTCATTCCTCCGAAAGCCGCGGCGGAAGAAAGGACCGTCGCACATCCCCTCGCAGTCATGAAGTCGGCCACCTGCTAGAACATAGGTCTCGCCCTTCCGCCAAAGATCGTCTCGAGTCACCCAGAGCAGCGGACACTCGAGCCCCAATAGACGCATCGCACAGAGACCGTTCCCGCTCCCGCTCCCCCGTGCAACTTCGAAGGAGACCATCGGCCTTCGAAAGGCTCGGTGCTGGGAGCGTCTCTGCCTCCTCCACTCACTCGGTCCAGGTGGGCAAGGCAGGCCGGGAATCTACCCCTAGCCTCACAAGGGCACCCAGGGGAGATGACGGCCTTGTAGAGATCCAGACCAAGGGATACCGTGAACGCCTAAAGGGCCCCGGAACCAGAAGCCCTATCATCACAAACCCTGCCGGGGCACGCAGCAGCAGCCCAATCACCGAGCGCCTCGAGCCCTCTGCTCGGGATAGCTACCGCCACCACCGCCAGGACCGCTTTCCCAGGAAATTGATTAGTACTACCCTTGATAAAAAGAAATATGAACGATTAGACAAGCTTGTTCCCAAGAAGCGTACAGCGACCGAGCGTCCAGACGGTCCCGACCGTTCGATCGGACCTCATCGCGACGCACGACTTGCACGACTCACGACCTCTCCCTTTACGAGAGAGATCGACTCGGTTACCCCACCCAAAGGATTCACCCAGCCCAAGTTTGCCAAGTACGACGGCAAAACCGAGGCGTACACCCACCTGGTTCAATATAAACTCGTCATGTCTCTGTTTCTTCGGAATGAACCCTCAGACGACGCCTTCTTATGCAAAGTGTTTCCTGCGAGCCTCGGTAACCTAGGTCTCACCTGGTTCAATCAACTCCCGGCTCGGTCAATCTCCTCATTTGATTCCCTCTGCGACGCCTTCATGGCTCGGTTCGTAACAAGCAACAAACATGAGAAGGAGATCGACTCCCTCTTAGCCCTCCGCAAGAGAAACGATGAAACGCTCCGGCAATACGTCGGTCGTTACTGGGAGCTGTTCAATGAAATAGAGGGCTGCGACGGCGTCATCTCTGCCCGAGGATTCAAGCTCGGTCTTACCTCCCAAGACGAACAAGTCTATGACGACCTCGCTCGCCATAAGCCAAACTCAATGAAGGACCTTATGACTCGTATCGAAGGTTGGTGCCAGCTCATCGAATCGAAGGCAGAGAGAGGCATCGGGAAGCCGACAAGTTCAAAAGCTACAAATGCCTCGGCTTTCGCACCGGTTCCCCCGCCTGTCTCAACTCCAAAGAAGCAGGTAAACACCATCAAGCAGTCACCGAGAAGAGGACCGAAGCCTAGCGATTTCAACGCTGAGAAAACCGTCTTCACCATACCAATCTACCGAATCATTGACCAAGTGAAGGATCAGCCCTTTTTCTCCTTCCCAAATCAGAAAATGGGAACCGAAAACGGCAAAATCAAGAATCCCACTGTGCGATGCAGTTACCACAGCGAACAAGGTCATTTCACCACAGCATGCAAGCCCTTCAAGGCATACTTGGAGCAACTTGTTGCCGCTGGCCACCTCGGCAACTTCATCGATCAGGAAAAGACAGCAGCTCGGGCACAAAGGACCGAAGCAAATACCGAGGAAGAAGTTCGGACAATCCATGTCATACACGGCCCCCTAAACCCCAAAGCCGCCCGCATCCTCCGAGCTGACCTAAACGAAGCTTCCTCCTCCAAGCAGGTCATGTTGGTCGGTCCCGAACCAAAGCGCCCCAGAACCGATGACGGTTTCAAATGGACGATAACGTTTACCGAGAAGGATCTCGACCGCATCCAGCTCCCCCACAACGACGCCCTCGTGGTCACGCTACGCATCGGAACTTTCAATGTCCGACGCGTCCTCGTAGACCAAGGCAGCTCAGCTGAAGTAATGTACTACTCCCTGTTCAAGGAGCTGAAGATACCCGACACCGACCTCCATCCCTCTGAAGTTCCTCTTATCGGCTTCAACGGAGCTCCTGTCTGGCCCATCGGTACGATTACTCTTCCTGTTCGCGCCGGCTCGGTAACTCTGGAAATGGAATTTGTAGTAGTTGACGTCCCTAGCCCATACAACGCCATTGTCGGTCGCACCTGGTTGCATAGGCTCAAGGCAATTGCCTCCACCTATCACCAAGTGGTCCGTTTCATTGGCATTTACGGGCAACAGGAAGACTTGTACGGAGATCAAACAGCGGCCAAGAAATGCTACATCAACGCCGTCCGAAGTAACAAACAGACCTCTCGGATTAACCTTATTGAAGTCCCCGAGGCCCCAATCTTGGAAGATGTCGGTAGACCCCCCGACGACAAAATTATAGAGGACGTGGCCACCATCCCAATAACCGAAGACGGTTCCCGTTTCTTCCTTGTCAGTTCCTCACTTAGTGACACTGAGCGGAATGAAACGGTAACCTTTCTCAAACGTAACATCGAAGTATTCGCTTGGACCCCATACGAGATGCCTGGAATCGACCCCTCCTTCATTTGCCACGAGCTCAACATAGACCGAGCCTAACGCCCGGTCTTACAGAAGGCACGGCGGTCCTCCCCTCATCATTCCGAAGCAGTCATTGAAGAAGTAAACCGACTCCTGAATGCAGGGGCAATCAGAGAAGTTCAGTACCCTAAGTGGTTGGCCAACACCGTCGTCGTCAGGAAAAAGAACGGTAAATGGCGAGTCTGTGTCGATTACTCAAACCTCAACGACGCCTCCCCAAAGGATTTCTTTCCACTCCCCCGTATCGACCAGCTCGTCGACGCCACCTCCGGTCACGAGCGCCTTAGCTTCTTGGATGCTTACCGAGGCTACCACCAGATTGCCATGAGTGAAGGCGATGTTGAAAACACGGCTTTTATTACCCCCCATGGCATCTTCGGGTACCTGGTTATGCCCTTCGGTCTAAAGAACGCCAGGGCCACTTTTCAGCGAATGATTACCAAGATGTTCGAAGCACTACTAGGCGACACTATGCTGGCCTACATCGACGACATGGTGGTTAAAAGTTTGCGCGCCGGTGATCATCTTACCCACCTCGCCGAAGTCTTTGAGATACTCAAGAAACACAAGCTCCGCCTTAACGCCGAGAAGTGCGTCTTCGGTGTTAGCTCCGGCAAATTCCTTGGCCACCTCGTCTCCCAACGCGGTATTGAGGCCGACCCTTCCCAGATCCTTGCTATTACTCAGCTCTCGGCCCCCCACAACAAGAAAGATGTTCAATGTTTGACTGGCATGGCCGCAGCCTTAAACAGATTTATAAGCCGCTCCTCGGATAAATGCCAGCCATTTTTCACACTTTTGAAAGGCAGCCGACGGAGCTTCAACTGGACAGAAGACTGCGACCGAGCCCTACAACAACTCAAGGAGTACATTTCCAAAGCTCCCCTCCTCGTCACTCCTCGGGACCAAGAGGACTTGTTCCTCTACCTAGCTGTCTCTCAGCACGCTGTCAGCTCGGTCCTTGTTCGCCAGGAGAATCGGGATCATCAACCAATCTACTATTCCAGCAAGACAATGACTCCAGCCGAGACGCGTTACCTACCATTAGAAAAGCTCGTTCTTGCCCTCGTCTCAGCATCCAGGAAGCTTGCTCCGTACTTCCAGTCTCACCGCATCATCGTCCTTACTGAATTCCCTCTCAAGTCTCTCCTACGGAAGGCCGACCTTTCCAACCGTATCTCACAGTGGGCCGTCGAGCTTGCAAATTTTGAAATCCACTTCCAGCCTGGGACAGCTATCAAAGCTCAGGTGCTTGCCGACTTCATCGCCGAGCTCACACCGACCAACGCAAACGCTTCGGTTCCCACCCCAAGCACCGAGGCATTACTTCAGGCTAACCCTAGCACAGCATGGCAGCTCTTCCATGGAGATGTTTGGAAAATGTACGTCGATGGCGCTTCCAACAGCCGAGGCGCCGGCGCTGGCATCGTCCTCCTCTCACCCTCCGGTGTTCTGCACGAAAGCTCAATCTCTATTAACTTCCCGGCCTCCAACAACGAGGCCGAATATGAAGCATTAATCTCCGGACTCAAAACTGCCGAAGCCATTGGCATCGAAGAACTCGTGGTTTACAGTGATTCCCAATTGGTGGTCAACCAGCTCTCCGAAGAATATGAGGCTCGGGACGATCGCATGCGTACCTACCTCAGCGCTGCAGTCCAGCTCATTCAACGCTTCAAAGCAATCAGAGTCGAGCACATCTCCCGGGAACAGAACGCCCACGCCGACGCCCTTGCAGGACTCGCTTCGGCATGCTCATCCTCGGAACACCGTTCTATTTCCTTTAATTTCATTGACAAGCCCAGTTTCGAGCTTGAAGAACTAAATAAGGAGATACTCAACATAGAGCTCGGCCCAAGTTGGATGGACGAAATTGTCCTTTACCTAAGAGATGACTCCCTGCCAGCCGACAAGAAGGAAGCTCACCGACTCCGAAACAAAGCCGCTCTCTTCTGGCTCAATCCCAACGGCAAGCTTTACCGAAGATCATTCACCGGACCATACTTATTGGTTGCACACTCCCATCAAGTCCCAGGGATCATAGAAGAGCTTCATGCTGGCGACAGCGGCTGCCACTCCGGTGGACGATCCCTGGCCCACCGAGCCCTCACTCAGGGATATTGGTGGCCAACAATGAAGAAGGATTCAGAAGAGTTTGTCAAGCGTTGCAAAAAGTGTCAGATGTTCGCTCCCATTATCCACCAACCGGCCCGGGACCTCAGCCCCCTCACCAGCCCCTGGCCCTTTTCCCAATGGAGCATGGACATCGTTGGAAAGCTCCCAGTCGCTCCGGGTGGATTCAAATTCCTCCTAACCGCAACTGATTATTTCTCAAAATGGGTCGAAGCCGAGCCCCTTGTCACCATCGAAGAAACAGACGTCATCCGCTTTGTATGGTGAAACATCATCTCTCGTTTCGGTGTACCGTTCGCCATAATTACAGACAATGGTAGGCAGTTTACAGGACAGAAGTACCGAGCCTTGCTTGACGAATACGGTATTAAATGGGACACTTCCACCCCGGCTTACCCCCAAGGTAACGGTCAGGCCGAGGCTGCAAATAAAGCTATTTCATCTGGACTCAAGCGACGACTCGAGTCACGACGGGGAAAATGGGTCGAAGAGCTACCTAGGGTCCTCTGGGGCTACCGTACTACTCCTCGGCGCTCCACTGGTCGCACGCCCTTCTCTTTAGCATTTGGCATGGAAGCAGTCATCCCTCTCCAAGTCGGACTCCCAACAATGCGCACTGAAAATTTTGAAGAATCGGTCAATGATAACAGCATTGCCTCGGACCTTGATCTAGCCGAAGAAGAGCGGGAAAATGCAAGAATCAAGCTCGCCTCCTACCAACAGGAAGTCGCAAAGGGTTACAACCGGAGCGTCCGCCTCAGGTCATTTAAGCCCGACGACCTTGTCTGGAAAAAGGTGGTGGAGAAATCCAAGAAGAAAAAGCTCATGCCCAATTGGGAAGGCCCCTACCGAGTCCTCAAACACCTCGGATCAGGAAACTACAAGTTGGAAAAGTTGGATGGCTCCCCCATTGCCAAAACATGGAATGCTAATAACTTGAAGAAGTTTTACGGATAAAGCTCGGTTACCGAAGCCCTCTCAATCTTTCCTATGTTACGTTTTCTTTTAACAAAGTATGGAAGGCAATTTGCTTATGTATTGGCAGCACTTCAAGTCTTGAATGAGAATTCCTTTCTATTCGCATTATTCGTACAAAACTTGAGTTTGATTATTTACATTACTTACTCGGTCCGTTCTCGCCCGGACCGTTTTATATCGACTTCAGAGATATTCCTCTACCACGGGTGCTATCCTCAGGAATAATCCCACCAAGTCATCCTGGCCTCCTCGGTCATCTGGGTTCCTGTCCACTCGCCTTAAGGACACTCGATTTTTCCCCCGAACCCCTTAAACCGACCCGACAGATGTTCCCCACTGCTCGGACTCGCTGTGTTACGAACGTACGGCGCAAGCCATACCTCCTCGTACCCCCGGCCTACGTCTCCTAGCAGTTGTATGACCTCGAAGTTCTCTCACTTGACTCAATTCCACCCAACGAACGGGCGGACAAGCCCAAACTTCGTTAAATTATCAATCCTAACTCGGTCCTTACAGACCCTCCTAATGCAGGGGCTGTGGATCCAAACCACTTGATTATCTTTTTTACGATTGGCAGAATGCTTCGGTTAATGCTTCGGTCACACTTGGTTTTAAAAAAAAAAATTCAAGTCTCACCAAAGCAGGGGCATCATAACCTAGGAAGCAAACCAATCATTCAAAACATTCCAAAGATAAAACACTTCAAGAAAAGAAAGACATTCACTCGCAAAACACCAAAGCATCGGTATCAAAACATTTACAAATACTGGAATGGCAAACTCCAAATGTTCGGAGCCATCCAGTCAACCGACTATTCAAAAAAAAAAGGGAGAGAAGTGTTTTTTCCATCAGAAGCATGTCTTGTATATCAGGAAACAGGGGCGCTGGGGTCAGATTGCCTAACTAATGCTCAGGGCTCTGGGTTCGGCACCTGCTCATTTTCTTCCTCCGGTGGCACGAGCTCTTCAGGAGGTGGCTCAGGCACGGTCCGAAGCTCGGAACCTTCTGGCAAAGTAAGCTTGCTGATCAAGGCTTCGTGCCCATACCGAAGCCCGTCTAAGAACCGATCTCTGTAGAGCTCGGCCTCAATTTCCCGGACCTGCTTCTTATATTCTACTCCGGCTGCGTCCCAGCCTTCATCGTAGCCCTTATTCTTCGCAAACTCCACCTCCCGGGCTCCGGTAGCTCTCAGAATGTTAGCATCTTCTTCGGCTTTCGCGGCTCTCTCCTCAGCAGCCACCTGCTCCCGGTCACACCTCTGGAAGTCGGACAGATAAAGGTCACAAGTTTCCCTTGCCACCTTCAAATCATCCTCCTTCTGAGCCAGGGTCTTCTTCAACAGCTCTATCTCCTGCTCATGTTCCTTGTACTGGTCGTTCACCACAAGCGCCCGAGCACCGGCCTGTAAAACAAAAAAAATCATCAATCATCAATCAACCCCAATATTCAAGACAAAGGAGCCAAAAGTGAAACTTACGGTAAAGAGGGCCTGCGCTATCTCCGCGGTTAAATCCTCGGTTAAACCGTCGACCGCACGGGCGTCCCTCGGGAGTATACTTCCCTTTAGCATCCCAAATGCAACGCCAAGGTTCTTCACAGAGTCGGCATGATGAATCTATCGACCGGTGAAATGACGGAACTCCGGTGCCCATGGGAGCTCCCTGGGGTTAACCCATTCACCCCCCTCCTCCCTGGTATTCCCGGCTCCCCCGGTTTGTTCCTCCTCCTCGGGGATAAGGATGGTTTCCTGGCCCCCTCCTCGGACGTCCCTTTGGTCCTCGACCCGTTGTCTCTTCTCCGGGGCCTCTTGAGGGGAGGCCGGAGGTGCCCTTGAAGTCCCAGCCCCGGGCGTGCCGACGGTAGAGCCGTGGCCTCGCCCCCTCGGCCTTTGACGCCTTAAATTCAGCACCTCGCGAATGCCTCGGCCAGACATTCCTCCGCTCAGACCTGTCCTTTCTGGCGTTTCTCGGTCGATCTCCTCGCGGATGACTCCCCGGGGTGCGGACGTGCTCTCCTCTGCTTCGGACTCTCTCTCTGCCCTTCTTTCCCCTCTCCCTGCTCTTCCCTCACCTCTTCCAATCCTAGCTCCTCGGCCACGTCCTCGGCCCGCTCTCGGAACGCCTTGCTGTCTTGGCTTCTTCTTTAAAAAACTAGTGTAAGAGGCAACGTAACCGAGTAGATCAGGGGCGTAGCGGTTGGTTATTAGAATAGCAAAGGCGGCTGAAATCTGTGCCCGAACGGCTCTCTCCCGAAGCGTCTACACAACGCCCTCACCTGTATGAATAAGATTACACGGTCAATAAATGCGGAATATCGTAAAGTAACGAATGTATCAGATGCACCGAAGTTAAACTTTTACCGACCAGGGGATCCTTTGTCAAATCAAACCGTGGTGGTAGTGTCCACTCTCTCCCCAGGACCGAACATGAAATTCCCGGTTACCGAGACATATACGTTCGCCCATTCTTCCGAGTCGGGTAGATGGTCGATTAAAAAACTGTCGTACCCTGTTCAGCATGACAGGTAATACCTCTCGTGCTCGCGATTGACCCCCAACAGGTACACCCCAAAAAGCTCCTCTAGCCCGAAGGTCAGATTGTACTGCCTTCTCAGTTCAATAATACTGGTTATGATTCGGTATGAATTTACCGTAAGTTGGGAGGAGGTAAGATTCAGAGTCCGAAGGACTCGTCGAACAAATTGATGGAGGGGAAATCTGATCCCCCCTTCGGTTATTGCCATTAAGGAAAAGATCAGCGCCCCCTCTCGGTGTGGAAGATCCCTCGGGTCACTGTTCGGCAGAAGGCGGACCTCTACGTCCGGTGGAATGCTATAAACCCGCTTGAACTCTGCATAGGCAGCCGAAGTGCCATCAAAATATTGGTTCTGGTAAGGACAGGGCCTCATGGGCCTCCTCCGTCCACGAACCTCTTCTGGGGCGTCGGCGAACGGCCCAGGCCCGTGGTCAGAAGTGCTGGGGATCTCCGTCATACTTGGGTCGAAGGTAGTTATCGTCTGCGGGGCTCTCGAAGGATCGAAGGGTTCGATGAGGTCAATCGGGTTTCGGTTTAAGGTTTGAGAGCGGACCTCTTCAAAGAATTCCTCAAAAGTGGCAGAAGAAATCGAGCTGCTGGAACTGTCCGAGGAGAGTTCGATGACCATTCGCTCCTACCTAGCAAAGAAAAGAATGTGTAAAAACCCGTTAGCTATATGCTCAGGGAAGTTCGTCGGTAAAATTGGTCATCTCTCCTCGGAATTCGTTTTTCTTCGTCGTCCCGCCGAGGCCTTACTCTTCGGTTAGGGCCTCGGAGGTCTGAAGCTATTCCTATGGTCTCAAGATGGATATAGGCCTCGGGAAGAATTTAGGGCTCGGGAAGAATGTGGGCCTCGGGCAAAGTATGAACAGCGCTGGAGAATCCCAGCACCGCCGCAGACCAGAGGCGGCAGGAAGAAGTCTATGACTAATGCAAGATAAAAATGGCGGAAAAACCTCGAGAAAATTATCAAAACGTAAAGCTACAGTGGAAAGGATCAACATACCACAGTTTCGTGCTGAGATCTGCAACTGGACTGCGTAAAATCACGGTTGGAGGCTGAGAACAGGCGGTGGCGGCGGTTCGACTTCAGAAGCGGAGAGAAGATGGCCGTCCGTCCTCTGGCCCATCTATTTATAATGGGGGGGTGGGGATCCGCGCGGGAAACGAAGCATCGTGTACCGAGCCGTCAGATCTCTGACACGTGTAGCCATCGAACGGCCAGAGTTGAGGGGTCTGCACCGAGGACAGGCGCCGAACGAACGAACCATTGGTATAATGACGCGTGTCGCCGAAGCAACGTTTCGTACTAATCAACTGACACATCACGTGCCGAAACAGCCTTTCCATCCTGGGGACCTCGGCGATTGCTGACACGTGGCTTTGACTACTGGTGCAGGGTGAGTGGAATTTACCGAGGCGGGAACTTTCATCAAGGTCCAATATTTCAAGACCCTGAAGCAGGGATGCAAAGCTCCAGGGCCTTGAGGGGCTATTGTGGAGGCTTCGGTTATGACCTCGGTAAATAGACTTCCGATAACCGAGGACTTATGGTTCGAGCTATCTCTAGTCCTATATAATTAAGTCTTTAAAGACGCACTTACTTTCACCGGACCGGAATAGGTCCTCCTGTTATCACTTCGGTTCGTAACCGAGATATGCTTTCTGTTGAGATCTCTTGAAGGGATGTAACCTAGCAAGAAGGGACCAAGGGCGCCACGTGGCAGACAGGACCACCATGGCCATGTGCTTCATAACCGCCTTATCCAGTGCGTCACCTATAACGTCACCGAGGGCGGTTACCTAAGCGTGACTCCCACGCGCTTCCTTGGAGGCCAAGTAAACATAGGTCTATAAATACGAAGGGATATTCATCTTTGAGAGGTACGCCACTCTACCCTAACCCTAGACCTAAACTTCTCTCCTTACATCTAACTTGATCGTCGGAGGGTCACTGGGCTTTCCAAGCCCTAGTGACTGGTTGCAGGTTCCCAAGCGAACGGGCGAAGCAACGGAAGAGGAGTATTGTACCAGGCGAAGGTCCCTCCAAATCTGAACTCCGACAAGTGCTATGATTCTAAGCATTGGGTGTGGCAATGAGACTTGTCTACACACAATCAAAGAAGTTAACAACCCTAAGTTTAGACCAAATATTAGAGTTCAATAAGTTCTTTGAGGCATTTTGGCAAACATTTAGAGTGACATAGCTCCACGCATTACATGTGGTAAGAGATCAAGTTCTTGCTTATACATAATCAAAGAGGTTAACAACCATAGGTTTTATTACATAAAAATGAACTTAATCCATTCACAAATCACATTAAGTACAAGAAATGAGAAAAACCATTAAACTGCCCAAGTCACTGGATAGAAATCACCCTATGACCAAGCCTTTATCACTACTCAACCATAGAACAAGAACAAAGAACAAGCATAAAAAGATAAATACGATTCACGGATAAAAATGGAAATAAACTTAAGATTACGAAAGATCTCAACCGTACCTACAACACTAATGAAGACAAAATACCTTAAAACCCAACTCTTTCATCTCCTTTGAAGAGAGATGAAGAGTTTGAGAGGAGAGGGAGGTAAAGAGAGGAGTTCCTAGGGCTGAAAAATGAAAGTTATCCTCTCAAAATGAGGTTAGAAACTATTTATAGCTCCAAACATTCGGTATACAAAAGACTAAAATGCCCTAGATCAGTTCTTGGTCGGTCACAAAAATGGCAGAAATTCCAGGTTGGTACCGGTACCAAGTTTTGAGTGGTACTGGTACCAAACTTCTCTGGTGGCTGAATTGGTGTTTTGGTATCGGTACCAAGTTTTGAGTGGTACTAATACCACCTGGGCAGTTTTCCCACTTCCTTGCTTCTACGGCCATTGACTCTTGGGGTCCCCGAGCATGATTCCTAGCTTCAATTCATGACTTTTTCAACTCGGCTATGGGTACCACGAGGCCTTGAGCCTTGGACGCTATTGGTAGCCAACCATGACATCAAAACATGCCTTATTTCTTACGATTAACCTGTAACACCAAAAACACAACCTTTCGTGCAATATCAAACAATTCTAACAAATTAGGCATGTGTGTGTGACAAAAATGAGAGAGATAAGCCATATTATTTATACTATTGAGGGTTTATCAGTACGATCCTTGTCTCCTTCGCTTTACAGCAAACAATTTCTGTCTTTGTGCGGAAAAATGTGTCCTAACAACATAATTGAACTCCAGACCAACGGTGCCGAAAAGATGGTAGCAAGTAGGTGCCACCGTGCCACTAAACCACAAGCTAAAATTTGTTCTTATATAAAAAAAAACTAATATATATATACGGGGTGGTTCCGCGGACAACAAATCAAAACACCTAAAAAAATATCTCACTACAAGAAAAATTAAAATTGGTGACGAAAAAGTGGCGACGAAATTTAATTTCGTCACTAAATGAGTATATTTGGCGACGAAAAAATAAATTCGTCACTATTTTGATAACTTCGGTGACGAAATAATTTCGTCACCAATTATACCTGTTTAGCGACGAAAAAAATATTTTCGTCACCAAAGGTACCCATTCGGTGACGAAATACATTTTTTGTTGCCGAAAGCTTAAAAAAGGTGACGAAATTATTTTTCGTCGCCAAAGATAATCATTTGGTGACAAAAAATATATTTCGTCGTCAAATGAGAGCAATTTAGTAACGAAATATTTATTTCGTCACCAAATGCTTAACTTTGGTGATGAAATTTTTTTTCGTCACCATTTTAACGCTTTCAGCGACGAAAAATATATTTCGCCGTCAAATGGGCACTTTCGTGACAAAATTTATGAATTGCGCTTTGTCACTAAATGTATTTCGGACGTAACTCTTTACAAAAAACTCTGATTGAGATAATTCAAATTAGGTTTGAACAATAACTCAATTGCCTACAACTTTCATGTTTATCAAATTTGCTAATTTTAATGTTTAAAGGTTCAAAATTACATTCGAAATATATTTTCATGTTAAACATATGTGTTATATATTAGATATTTCAAATGTTTACTGAAAATTGTGTGTGGTGCAGTTGGTTGGAACTTGCGCGAAAAACTCAATGGACTCAGGTTCGAAACCCAGCAGGAGCAAGAAAGAATGATTTTTTTTCCCATATGAAAACATTTTTTGCAACGAAAAATTTCGTCACCGATGTGTCACATTGGTGACGAATTTTTTCGTCGCTAAAAGGAATAATTAATGACAAAAATTTTCGTCATCAAAAAGCACAATAAGCGAGGAAAAAAATTTCGTCACCAATTATTCACTTTTTGGTGACAAAATATTTCGTCATCAAAAGGCATTATAGGTGACGAAAACTAGATTTCGTCACTAGGGAGGAATCCTCGACAACCTTTAGTCGACAAATTTTTTTTCGTCACCTATATTATTTGTGACGAAAAACATACAATTTGTGACGATTTTCATTCGTCACCCAATTGAATTTTTCTTGTAGTGTCTCAAATCTCAATCTCATAGTTCTCCATTAAATTTTTAAGATCCGAACCGTTCAATGTGTGCAGAATGTGATTTTAAGGGTGCTTGCGAGAAATAAATAAAAAATATGATCGAAAAATGCTTATTTTGAGCAGTTTTTAATTAAACTGTTCATCAAATTTAAGTTAAAAATTGCTCAGATCAAAGCCATTTTCGGTCTTTTTTTTGCTGATTTCTAACGGGTACTCTTAAAATCACGTTTTAATCACATTGAGCGACTCGAATCATTTAAATTTAATCCGAAACTATGAGATTTTTTTTAGGTTTCTAATTAGTTGTCCCCGAAACCGCCCCAAATTTGCGGATAATCTATTCACGGGAATAGATATCAATTCGCGGACATCGATCTCACCCGTTGAACTGTGTTTTGAATAATCCAGATTCGCGGATAATCTATTCGCGGGAATAGATATCTATTCACTTGAATAGATCATCCGTGAATCCAGATCATTCAAAACACAATCCAACGGCTGAGATCGACGTCTGCAAATAACTAAAATAAGGGTGTCTTTATAAGAATCCGAATACACACACACACACATACAGTTCTGATCAAGTTCGGACCTCTTAGGGTCTGGACCTCCCTTTTTCCGAGTAGCTTAATGTGATTAAAACTTGATTTTAAGAGTATCCGCAAGAAATCAGCAAAAAAAAAAGCCGAAAAAGACTTCATCCGAACAGTTTTTTATTGAATGATTCAATAAAAAACTGTTCAAATCAAGTCCTTCCAAATCAAGCCCTTCCAAATCTTTTTTTTTTTACTGATTTATCGCAAGTACCCTTCGAATCACGTTCAGAACATGTTGAACGGCTCGAATCATCGCAATTCGATCGGAAAAAGGGAGGTGTGGACCGTAGCAAAATCCGGACGCTCTGACCTGATCACCGTTTTATAGTCCTTTTCAGGGTTTGGTATCCCGGATAATGAGTAAAATCCGAACTTCTCTCACAGCCGTTGGATTCTGTTTTTAATGGTCCAGATTTGGGGCCAATTATTACTTCTCCCACAACCGTTGGATTCTGTTTTTAATGGTTCAAATCTGGGGGCCAATTATGACTACCGAACCTGAACAACCATTAACAAAAGTTCGCATTTTTCCACTTTAAGGGCGACCTTAGTTGAAGTGCCCTAAATATATATATACACATATATATATATATATACATATATATATATATATACATATAGTTAGGTTCCGGTGAGAGATCCCTCATTTTTTTAAAATGAGGGACTCCCATTCCCGATTGAATTTCGATGATCCGAACCGCTCAAAGTGATCAGAACGTGATTTTAAGGTTCCCCGCGAGAAATCAGCAAAAAAAATGACTGGGAAGGGCTTCATCCGAGCAGTTTTCATTGAACGGTTCAAAAAAAAACTGCTCGGATGAAGCCCTTCCCGGTCATTTTTTTTGCTGATTTTTTGTGGACACCCTTAAAATCACGTTCTGCACACATTGAGCGGCTCGGATTTTTAAAATTTGATCGGAAATGAAAGTCCCTCATTTTAAAAAAAATGAGGGATCCCTCACTTGAAAATTCCTCTATATATATATATATATATATATATATATATATTGGGAATGTTCAATGGACGACTATTTAGACACAAAAAAAATACCTCATAGTCTGTGATCAAATTTTGATGATCCGAGCCGCTCATGTGATCAGAACGTGATTTTAACGGTACCCGCAAGAATTCAGAAAAAAAAGATCAAAAAATGCTTGATCTGAGCAGTTTTTAGCTTAGATTTAATGACCGGTTCAATTAAAAACTGCTTAAAACAAGCACTTCCCGGTCATTTATTTTTGCTAATTTCTCGTGGGCATTCTTAAAATCATATTTTGCACACATTAAACGGTTCGGATCATAAAAATTTGATCGGAAACTATGTGATTGAGATTTTGGGTGTTTTTTATGTGTTTAATTGGCTGTCCGCGGAACCGCCCCGCATATATATACACACACACACACACACATACGGGGTAGTTCAAGGGACACCCAAAAAAACAAATCATAGTTCTTGATCAAAATTTGATCATAAAAATTTGATCAGGAACTATAAGATTGAGATTTGGGGTATTTTTTTAGGTGTTTTTGTGGGTGTCCTTTGAACCGCCCTTATATATATATATATATATATATATAGAGAGAGAGAGAGAGAGAGAGAGAGAGAGAGAGAGAGAGAGAGCCTACGGTGTGTGTGTGTATGTGTGTGTGTATATATATATATATATATATATATAGAGAGAGAGAGAGAGAGAGAGAGAGAGAGAGAGAGAGAGAGAGAGAGAGAGAGAGAGAGAGAGAGCCTCGCCTATGGCCTCAAAATTTTCAGAGCCGGTCCCCAAAAGAGGAGCACAAAGTAAACTACGTTGATGATGCATGCAAGTAGCCTAGCAGGAGGGTATATGTCCTGACCAACAGAGCCGGTCCCCAACAGAGCCGGTCCCCAAAAGAGGAGCACAAAGTAAACTACGTTGATGATGCATGCAAGTAGCCTAGCAGAAGGGTATATGTCCTGACCAACGAAAACTACTCTATTGTACGTCCCTAGTGATGTGAATCAAACGTACCAACTATTTGCGTTATTGCTAGCCAACAAGATTGGTTTTTCCTAGGAATTAAAATTATCATAACTACTGGGTTCGGGGGTATGTAGCTCAGTCCTCAGTGGTTTAGTATTTTAACGCTATTGCTTTAATCTTGGGCTTAAGAAGGGAAACAATGAAATTAATGTAAGGAAAATATATTTTCATGAATTTTTGAACGACATGATTTGTGCAGGTTCATTGTTACGTTAGTCTCTTGGTTCTGTTTTCCGAAAAAGAACTAATATACTATAACAACCGGCAAGATTTTATTGAAGTATTCTTCATTACATTTCCAGTGACCATCCTCTGCTACATTCTTTGTTTGCAGGATCTTTCAACAAAGTGGCAACGTCTCACTAAAAGCATTGCGTATTTATCGGCTCAAGAAGAAGACATACGAGCAAAACTTCACAGTCAAACGCTCCAGATGTGTAAAAGGCCAAAGAAAGAAGTTGGAGTTTGGCTCAGAGATGTGGCATCGTTGAAGGCTGATGCGCAAAGACTTGAGCAAGAAGTAATTCAAGAAAGCAGAGTCCACTCGCGTGTACAGCTAGGAAAGATTATTGACGAGAAGATACAAGAGGTGGCAGAACTCCAAGACAAGGGCAGAACTTTCAAGGATTTGCTGGTTGATGCATTTCCAGATGATAGACTGTTGATGCCACCAACGAATGTTGAATCCATAGAGGCAAGGAATGCGGAAAGAATTCGGGAATACTTGAGGGAAACATTGTCTGTTATGTAATATGAGATTAAATTCTTTCCACCATAGGTGAAAAATCTCTAGTTTTCACAACCTCCATTTGTGGATCACACCGTGCATTAAAGAAGTAATCTGTTCATCTTGTAAGACCCGAAGAGTAGTATATTCACGTAAAAAAATCAGTTTGATCGGACACGAATAGTTATATTAAAAACTCTATTTTAGTTTGTAAAATGGATGGTCTGATTTTATTAAGTTAAATTGTTCGTGGCCGTCTATTTTCAAAACTAAAATTCAATTTTTGATATACTTATCAATATTCAATCAATCTGATTTTTTGCATAAATATACTACTTTGTAGGTCTTACAAGATAAACAATTCAGATTACTGTATTTAATGCATGGTGGAATACACAGATAGAGGTGGTGGAAACTTGAGATTTTTCACCATAAAGAATTTAATCTCATATTGCATAGGAAAATGATAATGTCAAAACTGTTTTTGATGGTTCCAAAACTCTAGTGCACAAAAGGCTTGTATCATGTGCAGTATATAAGACTTATGTGCGCGATAGAGTTTTGACACCAACAAAAATAGTTTTGACACTATCACCACCACCCATTACATAAGGTGACAATGTATCCCTCAAGTATTCCCGAATTATTTCTGTTGCTTGCCTCTGTGGGTTCAACAAACTTGGGGTTTTCCATCTATGGGGCTCACAATGTAATATTTCCTCCGTCCCACAATGAAAGTAAAAGGAATGAATCATTTTACCACCACACCCAAACACATACCGGCCAATTACACCCACACTCATAATAGGGATGGAGCCCACACATACAACACTTTCAGTATGTGTGAGACCCCACGCCTATTATGAGTGGGGGTGTGAAATGGGTGTGTGAGTGGGTGCGAAGTTAGAATTTTCCAATAGTAATTGTCTAAAGAAAATAAAGAACAGGAAGAGGAAGAGGAAAAAAGGAAGAGGAGAGAAGACGAGGAAGAATCACTACCACTGTTCCATTTTCGTCCATATCACGAAGCTCTGTCCATGGCCGATTTCCTCTTCGGTAAATTTGTTTTTAGGCTTCCATTCCTTCATGAAAGTTGTAAAGGGCATCAAGATCTTCTATATAGACATAAGAATCACCCAAAACGGTCAAGGATTGAAAGATTTATTGCCGTTCAATGTTCAGTGAAATTCTCGGATTCTGATTTCCAGGCAGATTCAACGTCCCATTTTTCTCCTACTTAGAATGGGTTTCAGGCTTGGAGTACTCTTCACAAAAGTTGTAGCGAGTTTCAAGAGCTTCGCATTAGACTCAAGAATCGCCCAAAATGGACGAGGTTTGATTGGGATATTTCAGTCCAAAGTTGCTGCTGGAAAATGGGGTTTTTCCCC
Organism: Rhododendron ovatum; assembly: GCA_019656835.1. NCBI lineage: Eukaryota > Viridiplantae > Streptophyta > Magnoliopsida > Ericales > Ericaceae > Rhododendron > Rhododendron ovatum. The sequence continues at coordinate 1,560,634 of CM033794.1, forward strand.
GCGTGCCGATCGGAACCCTCTGGACTCCACCGCAGTGCTTTTCTTCCAGATGAAAGGTAGATAAACGTAGACCCTAAAATCCTAAGTATTTTATGTGATTGCTATATATTAGAGTGGCTTGACGTGAGCTCAATTGACATATCGTAGATTTTAGATAATTTGTCGAAAACCGTAATCGACACAACAGCCACAAGGTTTAACCTCATGGCCGAAATGTTCTTTTCAGAGACCTAGATTAGTTCCGTATTATGCTATGATCTGTTTAGTTTCAGTTACTGTTATTGTTCACCATTGTTATACATCGTGATGTTCTAAATATCAAGTCATGTTCATCATTACATAGCAGTAAAATCATGATTCGTAAATTATCTTTGTTTTTTGTGTGGGGTTGTTGTCAAAATTAATGGTAAAAGAACTTTCATTGATAGAATTAGAGCTCAATGCATGCATCAAAAGATGGTTATCCTTCTCAAGAGAATACAATAACCAAATAGAAGGTCTAGATTTCCAAGTTTTGACTCTAAAATGATAGAATCTCACAAACCAAAAGCCAAATGCCAGCCAGCTACACAACCCCGACGACAGTGAGCACCAAGTATTAAAGCCTAAATTAAAAATTTGTTTACCAAGCAAAATCATGATTCCAAAATTAAAACTTTGTTTACCAAGTATTACAGCCTCAAGTTTGTTAAATTGTTTAAAGAACTTACTCAATTCATTTAAAACTTTAAATAACCCAAAAGGCTTCGCCCAATCCAAACCCTCTTACCTGTAAATTTCTTGCTTAAATTAAATATTATATCTGTTATTTTGTTGATTATGCTATGCTTACGAACTGTGAGGTTGATTAGTCATGAGATGACTGTATGTGATAGAATGGACTTAAGATCATTGGATGGTTTCGAGTAGTGATCACATAGTCGTTGATAGATAAAGGATAAATGGAAAAGTGTTGAGGTGTTGGGTGCCGGTATAGAATCCAGAGTATGGTAAAGTAGTCAGAGTGTGGAGAACGGTAAAAGACTCCGGGTACATGATATGGGATATGGTAATGGATCCTGAATGCAGTACAACACCTAGAGTGTGTTTGGAGGATGGTAAAGGACTCTGGGTATAGGATTTCGGAAATGGTAAGGGATCCTGAATGCTATAGAGTACCTAGTGTGTTTGAAGGAGAGTAAAGGACTTTGGGTAGAGTGTGTGGGGAAACAGTAAAGGATCTATAAATATGGTACAGTACCCAGTGTGTAAGTTAAGGGTATGTTAAAGTACCCAATGTCAAAGTTGGGAGACGGTAAAGGACCCCGGTGTTAAGATGGTGCGATCCTTGATACTTGAGATGTCATGGTGAGTTGTTCCTTTATTATGGTTGTAGGCCGATCCATATTGAGTACATCATTTAGGTGTATTCGCTTAGAACCTAGTGTAGGACAAATAAAGGAAGAGTTATTCCATGGGATGGTCAAAGTTAGTGAATGTGGGAGGAAAGAGTCTTAGGGAGAAAACCCTTATAATTCACTTAAAAGATAATAATAAGGGGAAAACAAAACGATGTGTCATCTTTCAAAATCTATTCTTTTATCAACTACTGTATTGTTTAACTGCCTGTTTGTAAAGTAAGGGTTAATTAGAAGGGCCGGATTTGTTTACTGAGTGTCATTTGCTCACGGTATTCGTTTCCCTGACATTTTATGCTAGGTGCTGAAGACGGACGAGATAAGTCTTACTAGCCCGAAGACGACGTGAGTTCCGCTGAAGAATTTGTTGAACACTGGGTTGCTGTCAGTAGATGATCTATTTCAATATTTTGAAGTTGAAATTGTAATTCTATTTGGGAATTAAAAATTGTGTATTTGGAGTTGATGTAGTCAAACTAGACTTCCACTGCTATTTATAAAAAATTTGTCTTTCATGATTGGAAAACATTTTGACTTTTGAAAAAGGTTTAAATAACGTGTCTGAAAATTGAAGCATTACAAATTAATTTGTTAATTCCCATCCTAGGAACAAGTGTCGATTCCAATTTTATCTTAGTTCATATCAACAACTCGCAAATTGTGCCTGGGTTTCTCTTCATTTAGGTAATAAAAGAACCAATATATAATTAGTAGCCTCAAGCTACAAACGAGCTTCAAGACGTCAAATATCGGCCACCATCAACATTGGCCGAAAACTCAACCTTTGCACGCCCGCTATGGTGTGTGTGCGCTATTGTATGGGAGCAAATTCGCTGCACTCACGTCTGTGCGGGACCCACTTGAGCGGTCCACAAACGTAGAATTAATAGTGGATTAATAACATTTAGGAATAGAAAGAATAGTTTGCTAGAAAGACAAAAGAGCATGCCTTGTGTCTCATGTATGTGGTGGTTGAAACTAATTTATTTTACAAAGAAAAGGACTACAAACGGTTATCTAAAATGGGGCAAATATTTCTCTTGTATGGTTCATGTGAATTATGTGCATGATCGATGCAAGTGAATTATGTGAATGATTCCACTATTTTGCGTCCTTCGAAGACGGGTTGAATATCATTAACGATTTATTAAACGAAAAACAAAACGTATGCTTTTTCAATTTGTAAATAAGCCTTATGGGAGATCAAGGAATACATGGTTCAAGATTTTAAGAGATGGTGATTCAGGTGTGCTTTTTGGTTCCTATTGGTAATTGGGATTCTCAGCTTGCGGTTTTTCGCAAGCTTGCCTTGGTGATGCAGATGACGATTTTAAGAATTAAATTAAAGTATAATAAATAGTAAGTTTAGTTTTGATTTTAGTTATTTTGTTAGGAATTCTTGCAATTTTAGAAATAAGTATTCTAGCATATTTAGTTTCGTAATCTAATTTATTTAGTTTCCTTTTAGTAATATTTGCTTGGTGAAGAAGAATAGACAGTTTCAATTGTATAGCTTCCTTTTTATTTATTTCCTAGTTTGTAGGATTTCTTCTATTATAAATTGGATTCTAACCCTTATGAGTAATTTCGTCGAGTTTGAATAAGAAGAAAATTACAGAGAGCTTTCTGCATATGGGTAACTGTGAGATCTTTTTGGTGATTGTTGTGGTGTTGTTCTTGCTTTTTCTAAACGCTTCAGTGAGTAACTTGGCGCAGACAGCACTCACACTCACAGCAGTTGGTGGCATGGCAGATTTCGTTTTGTTTCTCTTTGTTTTGGTTCTTGTTGCTTGCCTTCTTTATAGTAAGTAGTTGTCTTGGGGTCGGTTGATTTCTAGTGCTTGTTATTTTGTTTGGCCGTCTATTACAGTTGGCTCCTTGCTAACTGTATTGGGTTCGTCTCTTCGGTTTTAAGGTGAAATATGATTGTCAGAGGTTGGGATGTCAATTGAATTGGGATCCTAGTTTTTCTGTTGTGATTGTCTGATTTGGGTTTCCTTAGTCGATGTAGACTTTGTTTTAAGGAATATTTAAATATCCATCCTCTTTTTTCATGCTATGTAAGAATTCATCCTCCCATTTTTTTATGCTTATGTTTTCATCCTTGCAATGTGTAAATTACCTTTATTACCCTTTATTCTATTTTATACATAGATATAGATATTAAACATATGAGAGAGAGAGAGAGAGAGAGAGAGAGAGAGAGAGAGAGAGAGTTCCAATCCCTTTATTTACGGCTCAATCTTGGTTCAAAAATAAGACACAACAGGGGGAAGGAAAGGATGAGTATTTTCAAACTTTCAAACTTCCCACAAATTCCACTGATTGTTCAATTCCATTTTTTCCGGATGATATCGACGGTTTTCCCCACTATTTAAGTCTCACGATCCCGTCCTGCTTCATACTCGTTCTTCTTCATCCTCATCCTTCTTCATCCTATTTTCTGCAACAATGTATGCTCATGGTCAGAAAAAGCGTGGTAAATTTCGTGAATGTTCATGAAGGTTTCATGACAACACAAGATTGGATAATGTATGAAACATTGAATTTCTACACTCAAAACTGGTTGTGAACAAACTTATGTCATGCAACATGGATTATTTTGCAACAAAATGGTTTTGACAATATTTATGCATAATTGATTAAGTTGCCCAACCAGACATGATGCAGTGACCATGTTAAAAGTGTGCATGACAAAGTGACCATATTTTATGAAATACTAACAATTAATTATTATTGGCTAATTTTTAAGTAGACTGGTCTTGGCCAATACATAAAATGGAAAATTTACCACCTGCTAGCATGTGTTGACAATGAATTCTGGTTGTCTAATTTATTTCATGCAACAAGGTATATATAGCATCCAAAATGTCATTCGTGAATTGAAATGATAAGTTTACCACATATTTGCTGTACATTCTTAATTGATCAAGTTGGCAAACCGGACTACCAAAAGTCATATTTTCTATTGTTCTTGTTTCACGAAACATGGCTAAATTACCATCAAAACCTAAAATAACATGACATAATCAAACCGTTACATGGTTAAATGGTTAAATTACCATGATGTTACATGGTTACATTACGTACCATGACGATTACAACGTTACATTACCGTTCCTAATCTACCTTCGAACTGAGTTAAAAAAAAAAAACATGACATAAACAATATAGCATTCAAAATCGATTTTTTCAGGAAGATAACATGATAAGTTGACCACATCAATGAATGTTTTTTTCATTGTTCAAGTTGGCCAACCAAACAGCAAAAAGTCATTTCTTTCATGTATATTATTTCACGGATCATGGCTAAATTACCATTAAAAAAAAAACTTGACATACTCAAACCTTAACATGGATAAATGGTTAAATTACCATGACGTTATATGGTAACATTACCATGACGATTATAACATTACATTATTGTTGCTAATCCAGCTTCGAATCCAGCTTAGAAAGAAAACATCACATATCATATCTACTTCATGACATATCTACTAAAGGAATCGATATTTTTAGGTAAACATCACATATCTACTTCATGACGAAATCATGAAATTATGAATATCGGCTTCAATCTTAATTAGGGACACGAAATCATGAATTGATGAATATCGGGTTCAATCTAACTGAACCCAGCCAATTACCCCACTGGTTCATGCCTTATTGTGACACACAACAACAAATTTAGCACAATGGGCATAAACAAATAAGTTTTATAAGCGTAACCTAACTCCAACTGGCAAATTCAAACAAAACAACTGAAGAACAAAATGGGGTTTAAGGGATAGACTTACGAAATCTTGCCATGTCGGTTTCGTCACCTTCTTCTCTGCCGGTTTCTTCAACCACGTACGAATTGATTGATTTTTGGCGTCGTGAAGTTTTCCGGTAAAAACCCCATCCGGAAAGGACGGGGGAATGCATTGGCCGTTGGGTGCCACCGGTATTCGAAAAAATGGACGACGGACGGGATTGGGTTCTCCAACTAGTTTGGGTTTATACAGACTAGGGTTTTCCGCAAATTTTGAGCTCCAAAATCGAATGGATTGTTTCCGTTTAGGATGGATATGGTTGATTGATATCAACAACGAGAATTTCGGGATGAGGACGCGATGATTTTGGAAAACTGCTTGCCGAAGGAATTGGGATTCTCACGAGGATGAAAGGCTTTATGATTTCATCCCCAAATACACGTCTCTATATATATAATATATACAACAGATAAAACAATAAAAGGGCAAAAATGGTATAAAAACTAGTAGGAGGACGTAATCATAAATAGCTAGGAATGGGAGGACGAATCATAAATCTGTTAGGCTTCTAGGATAAATAATTAAGCCTCCCTTGTTTTAATGATTAACAAATTTCTTTTTGGCCGAGTACAAAATTTAAATACAATTTATGTGCATGGGGAAGTGTGTCATGTTGGTGCAACTGTATTACGAAAATAGTGCTAGTAATTTCAATTGCTACAAACCTACTAACACCCTACTAATCCCCGTTGGGGTATACAATATTGGCAAAAAAAATATTCCCGATTGTTGGTTGCAAGTGCTCATAAAATAAAATAATTATGAAAAGAAAACAATACATTGTTATTAAGGATTCCGGTTATGTGTCCCTCAATGTGGCTCTTCTTACCTACTGTGAATTTTTATGACTCGTCTCTTTCTAGTTATCAAGTAATGTGAAAATCTATTCTTAGAAAATATGAAATTTCTTGGTACCCTTTCTGAGATCTTATCATCATGTTTCGAATCATTTAGTTGGTATGTAGAGTTCGTTGAACCCTACACTTATAAGAAAAATCAAGTTAATCGGATATTAAAAATATGACATGATCAAGATAGGTTTATTTACAGTTCATTTTTAGAACTATATACTGACAATCTAATGACATACGATCAATTAAAAAAAAAGGAAAAATTTTACAAACTAAACTGTCTTAGTAATTAAGATTAGAAAAAATTAAATAGTCATCCTGTTTGGAAAACTTATTTATGTCCTCATCTTAGTGGGTTTAAATAATTATATTCTCATCCAAAAATTGGTTGAATAACTTATTATGCCATTATTAATTAATTCTTGCTCATTCTCTCTCCAAAATTCATAACTCTGATTTGTTACCAACTATTTATTACGCTCAATGTATTATTTTTACCTACTAAATTTTCGAATATGATCAATTTCGAAATAATCCATATTTTTTACGGATTATTTCTGCAAAATTACCATTAAACATATTTTTCAAAACATGGTGGATAATCAAATTGATCATATTTTTTATGGGTTATTTTTATTTTATAAAATTACCATGAAAAATATTTTTGAAAAATGGTGAATATATCAAAATCGATCATATTTTTTATGAAGTACTGTTGCAAAAAATAAATGTATCCAATAAAACATTTCAAATACAATAATTGTACACACGATAAATTTGGAACAAACACGACAAATACAATAAAAACATGATAAAATGGGATTCAAGTTGGGTATAACTTAATTTTCTCAAAATACAATACAAACACGAGTACTCAATTCACTGCTGAAGACAACAATACCTCGCACACGCAGTGATCGAAGTTCTATACCACCTTACCCTTTTGCCGTCCTCGATGACGGTGTCATTGGCATCCAAGCTAGTGCTCGGTGAAGCTGGCGGTGGGCAAACACAATGACGCGCCCGAGCCTCTAAAGAAAAAGGACCGCGTTGCATGAGGATGCATAGCCAAGGTCAGCCTATTGGATCCTGATTATCGATTTTTATTTCCGGCAAGATGGGGTTTCAGAGTGAGGGAGAGGGGTGAAATCGGATAATTGAGGATTCGAGAGAGGTGGGATAACAGAGGAGACAGAAGGGAGAGCCAGCAGACAGGTTATATCGGTTCATTTATCTATGCACAAACATCCATGATCACATTATTATTGACACTCAAATTGCATAAATTTTAATAATCCCGGTCTTATCAAATTCATTGAAACCATGGAACAAGGATAATTGAGCATCCTTGGCAGGCTTCCAGAAACAAAGGCAGCATGCAGTCTTGGCAATAGAACAGTTGAAATGTGAAACCAAAATGCTGTCAAAAAAATGCAGAAGCAAAGATGAGATAGATCTTTCCTGCTAAATTCCATATGCCTCTTCTATTTACTACTACTACTACCAAAGAAAAAAAAAAAAATCTCACATCTCCATAAAGAGTCGATTTGCTCAAAAGGGAAGAAATGCCAAACGCCGCTACTCTTGCAATTTCTAGCAAAAAAGAAACGGAAACAAAAGTAAAAGTTCCATCAAAACTAATTGCATTGTTTATAGTAGTTGGCTCTAGTTGACCAAATCCAACGAATTTCATATGACACCTACGTATCCTTGTTAGTTGTTTCATGGACATATTGAGATGACCAAAATGCGTTTCATCCATGAGCTAACCTTTAGTTTCGCACATTTGGATGTTTGTATGTGATTTTCGCCTTGGGAGACAAACGCTGAAATTGTGACAGCTCTTTCAAGATCCTCAATCCTCCATCAGTAACCTTAGCTGGATGTGGCTTCACGACCATGATCTCCAATATTGGGGAATAGGCTAACAGAAGCTTCATGATGTGTAATTCAGATGTGGTGCCAGATACACAACGCATCTCCACCTCTCGAAGTTGTTTCAGATAGAAATCCGAGCTGACCATAGTCGCTTCACAAATTTTCAGAACAGCTACTTCATCATCTTTGCTGGATGGAATCGCCTATGGAAGACAATGCAGTAAGAGTTTTTAGATTCAAAAATCGATTCTAAGCATGAGAAACAGGATTATCTGTGATACTCACCTGAATTGTTAATCTCTGTAATTTTGGGGAGTTGGTTATCATCAACCAAATAAACTGGAAAACAATTGCTGTCCCAAGGAGAACATCAGATAACTCCAGAGCATTAAGAGGCCTTAACATAAGAAGCCTCTTTCCTATAAACTTCCAGCCTGCAGCAAAGAACTTCAAGAAATGCAGAAGTGAGATCAAAGGAACTATTGCCTGCGTAACGAACGAAACAAAAGGTGATAGTCATCTTACCACTACATAAAGACCGCCCATATGCAGATTCTCAAGAACAGGTAGGCCATCCAAAAGACCGGTCCATTCATGTCGTCTATCTTTTACTCCCCATAAGTTTTTCAAACCTTTTGAATGCAGTGAAAAATCTGAAAGATGAGGTGCATTTTTTACACTGAGAGATTTGAAAAACCCTGTTAAGCTTAGGACTTTGAGATTAGGAGCATCAATTCCAATATAGTCAAAACAAGCAGAACTTTCAAATTTCAACTGTTCTAGGAGTGGACAACTGGAAACCAAAGTTTGAAAGGCGCCTGCAGTGATGATGATGTCACAAAGCTCCAAGCGAACAACCCCTTGAAATCCCTTGAAAGTTGTTGGGGGTCCAAATACACAATATTTGAGATTTAAGTGTGTCAGTTGTTGACAAGAAAACAGAGATCGAGGCAATTTATGGGGTCCGCCCTTCCAAATTTGAAGGGTCAGTTCCTGGATCCCACCACTCGACAGAAAAGTTATCAGTGAGTCAATTTCAGAACAACTTTCGAGCTTACTTATAGAGAGAATGAACTTGAGTATTGCTCCGCGGTGAAATAATAGAACATGGTATATAGAAGCCAAAAATCTGTCTTTAGTTGGGAGATGGACTGGTGGAAATCCTTGGCGAAAGAGAATTGGATAAGGATCTACTAGTGACTTATCATCAAATACAAGTTCAGGAATAGTTCTCCAGGTATACCTCCATTTCTTTGACAAAACACTTGTCCTCACTGCGTCTCGTATGGGCATAAGTACCAAGATTTTTTCAAGTATATTATCAGGAAGATCGCTGACAACATCCGAGGTTGAACTACACATTCTCTTCATTTCTGATGATCGCTCTTTAGAATGCATCGGGGAACAGAATCAAATCATAGCACCAAGCCTCCCTTGCAGTAATTCATAACACTTCCTGACACCAAATGAAAGAATGACAATCAGTGCCCAGTTACTGCTATCGAATATTAAGACATTTTAATAGCAAGTACAAGCAAAATTAAGAGAAAGCATAGTCAGCATACTTTCATCTGCTATTCCTTTTGAGTATTATTCAAGCATTCTTCACTACTTTCTTAGATCTACTGTCAAAATACAGTTTACAGCATGGGAAATATTTGACTAGGTGCTTACCCAAAAAAAATAAAAAAAATATTTTGACTAGGCCTCTCAAACCTGAACTGTTATTATCTCTTAAGGAGGGAATGACTCCCCTTAGTTGAGGAATCGAACATATACAGCCCTTGCTCGAAACTTTTCAGAATCAAACTTGAGTAAAACCCCTTTCAAATCTCTATGCTCCCCTTCACTCAAACTCATATTGCTTGTTGTTACTCAAATTGAGGGAGCCAATCTTTACCCAAATTGTCCAAGACATCATCGTTCATTTCATGTTTATGTCAATAAGATCTGCGCATAGCAGACCTAGAATACAAGAACAAATACTGACATAGTGACACAGGATACTGATAGTCCACTTAAAAAGTTATGGAAGGAAACTTTATCGGAGAAAACCAAGCATGAAGAAGTGGTTAAAAAGCTTTGTTAGGAGAAACAAAAAGAGCAGAAGTTGCATGCAGAGCTTTCCAACTGTAAATATTTGTCCCGCCCAAGTTATTTTCCCACACGAACATGTGAGTCAGGATTGCGAAAATTCCGTACACAGGTTCTTTATCATTAACCAACCAAAAAAACAAAAATGTAACAAAAGTTGTCCAAATTCCATCGCTATTTTTGTGGGGGGCGCCGGTTCTCCCTCCATGTGTCCCTATGAAAATTGAATGATATCATGTCTTGGGCAATTGGTCAGAATAGGGGAAAAATGTGCTATACAGCTACTCTTCTCAAACTAGTTTTATTGCAGTTGTGCATCATGCGTTGAGGGAAAAGAGTAGTAGAATTTTTCACAAGGAAAGGTTTGGGTGAATTCTTGAGGTTATACCCTTGGTCCGTGTCTTTTTGCTTCGTTTTTTGCCGAATCAACTTAAAAGGTGATATAATACAAAGACAATCGAGGGACTTCCTCCCAAATCAAACAACACCATCAACCCTAATGCTATGCACAAACAAAACAAATCAGACAACCAAAATTATAAACTATCCCCTGTCTTGTCAACTGCTATCCATGACTAGGATTCTAGGATAGACACTCCATTGAACTGAGATCTTCAAGTCAGTGAAGAAAGAGACTTGAATGGATGGAAAGTGTTAAAACATCTAACTCAAAACTAATTGGTAATGAGTGGAGAGGCTGCTTAGGCTATATACTTGTTTTGGAGGTGATTACTAACCGATGTGGGACAAGCTCTAACGGAAAGAATCAACCTCTGGGGAAAAAAGCTTGAAAAACTACAAGGATATCTCTGTTTCCAAAAGTACTCAAAGATGGGAGCACGCTTACAATTTAAATAGAAATAGATAGATGTTCACAGAATCATAAATTAAGGCAAATAACTACAACTAGTACAATCCAGAACTAACAAAAACTCAATTGCAATCTCAAAATCACAGGTGATATAGGCCTCTGTTTGATCACCATACAAATCCAAGAAATAAACACACATATTTCAAACACTCCATTACATCAAGCCTCATAATCATCAATTTTGTAATTTTAATATCTTTCCCCCAACAAAAACAATGAGAAGAGTTATTCAACACTTGTCTTCTTTTCTTTTTTCCTTATAAGGTTCTTTCGAGTTTCGAAAAACTAGAATAGGACCCACTTGTTGTGATGATGAATGTAAGATTTTAACCAGTTTAGATATTAGAGTCTTTTTGTTCAAAAAAGATATTAGAGTCTTGAAAAAGCGAAACCAAAAGGTGGGGAAAAAAAAAAAAAAACGAAGAAGAAGAAGAAAAGAAACCTGGAAAGAGATCAAAACTCGAGTACCATATGCACTTTGTATTTTGAACCATAAAAATTTGTAACACCGCAAAAATTCGTATTTGAACACCAAAAAAATTTGTATTTTAGACCACAAAAGTTCGTAAATAATACCATAAAAATTCGTAAAAGAACACTACAAAAACTCATATTAAGTCGTCCCATTTTAGCTTGCGCTGTCTTATTTTGCCACAAGAATTCGCACAAGTTCATATGAATTCGTCCTCAAAATCTCGTTATACAACCACAAAAATTCACATAAATAAACTACCACTAATCGGGCCACAAAAATTCGTAAGAGGAGCAACAATAATTCCTTTCCAAGATGGATGGACTATTCCTTAAATGTAGGGGGAAAATAGCAGAAGTTGGAATATGAAATAAAGAAAACAGATTTCGGAGATGGGTTTGCAGGAATGGGATTAGATATATAATGAGGAGAGAGGATTCCTTACATAATAGTAATAACAATGGGGTGAGACGACGACGGGTTTTGGCGGACGGAGTCGAAAACTGAAGAACCAGTTCTGCTGTTGAGCTGCAGCCGAAGCGAAGCAGAGGACAAGTGCTGTGGGGTTGTAATAAAGCTATCTGCTTCGGATGAGAGGGAGGGATAAGTGTTGAAGTTGGCATCAATTGTGTCACTCTATATATAACCAAAGGGATTTCCCTGATTATGGAAAATCAGGTCTCACTCTCTCTCTCTCTCTCAAACACACACGAACCCCCTCTCTCTCACTCTCGCTCTCTCTCTCTCTCTCGTCCGAGAATAGGAAGGGGTTATTATCGAGGTGAAATTTCACCGAGAACCCATCATCTATGTCTGTTTTTCACAGAGATCCCCTAACGTTTAAAACTGTCCAAAAAAACCTATGTCTATATCCGTTAACCAATCAACACCCTTCCGCCAAAAAACCATTAAGTATCAATGGAATTTTTTACGATTTGGACTGAAAATACCCTTGGTTTCCAATACATACACATACATACATACTCCTCTACCCCACCCCCTCACACACACACACACACACACACACTCTCTCTCTCTCTCTCTCTCTAGGTCCCAAACAAACGATCCAAGCCATTCATTATTATGTGTAGTAAAATATTTTTAAAGTATCCCCTAAAAAACAAGCTTAATCTGATACCAATAAGTGTTATCGAGCATCTATACGTATTAGATTTAGCTAATTTTTTCGCGGGATCCCTCGAATAAATGTTTTTCTTTTTACATTTAATGAACGGCTCGAATCATTTTTGCGGGATCTAGAGTGGGCCCCACACCGTAGATCTGTGCAAGATTGATGTGCGATTAGTCGGGTTCTTCTTTTAAATGCAGAGATTACCTCCTTGCGATTATGCAATTGGTTGGGTTCTTCTTGAAAATGCAGATTATATCCTTGTATTTTAAGCCTTTTGCACATCACCCCTCTAACACTAAGAAATGACCAATTACTCGTAGTTTTCGGACTAAAGTGCAATGATAACACCGTTAATGACCGATGTTAAAATGATATGCCATATGTCCTTTTTATATACCTTCCTAATTTGACAATGATTAATATTGTTTTCCTCTTTTTTCCAATCTCGTGTCAAACTCCATAAAAATTTTAGTCATACAATTATTTTAATCTCTGTTATTATTCTTTTGCGATTTATTTTTTACAATTTCATCCATAAAATTATTTCTTTATCTCTGAAATCAAAACTTGTCTGAATCGGGTTATCATGTTCAGCTTTGTAATAATTTATTTTCTAAACGCAATTGTGCCTAGTATGAGTAATAAATGTTCTCATGAGAAATGACTTGGCTCAATAGAATTTAGGGAATAGAGAATTGATGTTACTTAACACAATAAATAAGGACTCGACCAACGATACTACTTAATTAGCCAAATTCTTGCAGCTCAATAGGAGATCAAGGTTTCCAACTATTTCTTCTTGTGTAATAAAGACTTTGTCTGTTTATTTGGAGTTATGTTTATTATAGTTGGACTTATATGGTGCTCACGAAAAACGTTGTTGGATTTTCTTATTGTTAGAAATATCCAGATTGATGTAATTGTCATGACCTTACTGCTAATGATCAAAAGTAAAAATAGAGAAATGATAAATACGCAGAAATAAGTACTTATTCCCACTTTACGAGACAGATCTCTGCTTCGGATGAAGGGGTGGGATAAGTGTTGAAGTTGGCATCAATTGTGTCACTCTATATATGACCACAAAGGGATTTCCCTGATTAGGGAAAATCAGGTTTCTCTCTCTCTAATCAAGGAAATCAGGTTTCTCTCTCTCTCTCTCTCACCCAGGGAAAATCAGGTCTCTCTCTCTCTCTCTCTCTCTCTCTCTCTCTCAATCAGGGGAAAATCAGGTCTCTCTCTCTCGTTCGAGAATAGGAAGGGGTTATTATCGAGGTGAAATTTCACCGAGAACCTATCATCTATGTCTGTTTTTTACAAAGATCTCTTAACGTTTAAAACCGTCCAAAAAAACCCTGTCTATAATCATTAACCAATCAACACTTTTCTATTAAAAAACCGTTTAGTATCAACGGAATTTTTTACGATTTGGACTGAAAATACCCTTGGTTTCCAATACATACACGTACATACATACATACTCCTCTACCCCTCCCACACACACACTCTCTCTCTCTCTGGGTCCCAAACAAACGATCCAAGTCATTCATTATTACGTGTAGTAAAACATTTTTTAAAGTATCCCCTAAAAAATAAGCTTAATCTGATACCAATAAGGGTTATCGAACATTTATAGGTATTAGATTGAGCTAATTTTTTCGCGGGATCCCTCAAATAAATGTTTTTTTTTTACATATAATGAACGGCTCGAATCATTTTTGCGGGATCTGGAGTGGGCCCCACACCGTAGATATGTGCATGATTGATGTGCGATTAGTCGGGTTCTTCTTTTAAATGTAGGGGCGCTGTTATTCACAGCCCTTTATTTTCTCCCATAGCCCACTACATTTCGGTAAATAGTTGTTGAAAATCATAAATAACATTTCGGTAAATTGCTGTTGAAAACAAGATTATATTTCGGTAACTACATGTCGAAAATATGTTCAACTTTCAGTAAACAACTGCCGAACATACATTTTCGGTAAATAGCTGTTGACAAAAATATTTCGGTACTTGGATGCTGAAAATATATCTCAATTTCAGTAACTAACTGTCGAGTATAATTGAAAATTTTTAACGGGTTATGAGAGAAAATAGAAGACTACGAATAGCAGCGCCCTAAATGTAGAGATTACCTCCTTCCGATTATGCAGTTGGTTGGGTTCTTTTTGAAAATGCAGATTACATCCTTGTGTTTTAAGCCTTTTGCACATCATCCCTCTAACACTAAGAAATGACCCATTCATTTACTCGTAGTTTTCGAACTAAAGTGCAATGCTAACATTGTTAATGGCAGATGTTAAAATATATACCATATGTCCTTTTTATATACCTTCCTAATTTGACAATGATTGATATTGTTTTCCTCTTTTTTCCAATCTCATGTCAAACTCCATAAAAATTTTAGTCATACAATTATTTTAATCTCTGTTATTATTCTTTTGCGATTTATTTTTTACAATTTCATCCATAAAATTCTTTCTTTATCCCTGAAATCAAAACTTGTTTGAATCGGGGGTTGTGCCTAGTATGAGTAATAAATGTTGTCATGAGAAATGACTTGGCTCAATAGAATTTAGGGAATAGGGAATTGATGTTACTTAACACAATAAATAAGGACTCGACAAACGATACTGCTTAATTGGCCAAATTCTTGCATCTAATAGGAGATCAAGGTGTCCAACTATTTCTTCTTGTGTAAAGACTTTGTCTGTTTATTTGGAGTTATGTTTATTATAGTTGGACTTATATGGTGCTTACGAAAACGTTGTTGGATTTTCTTATTGTTAGAAATATCCAAATTGATGTAATTGTCATGATCGTACTGCTAATGATCAAAAGTAAAAATAGAGAAATGATAAATACGCAGAAATAAGTACTTATTCCCACTTTACGAGACAGGTCTCTCACAATATATCACCTTCAATACAAAAAAAAGTATTTCTTCCCAAATAAGTACTTATTTTGAGAATCCGGAATGGGGCCTTTTGCAAGAGGAAAATAAGTAATTATTTTTCAAATAAGTACTTATTTTTTGAATTAAAAGTGATGTATTGTGAGAGAATAACCTATCTCGTAAAGTGAAAAATAAGTACTTAAAAATTAAGAACCTTAGCGGAAGAGAAACTAGTACTCCCTCCGTCCCAAAATATTTGTCCGGTCCGCAAAACGGAGTGTTAAAAATAATACAATTTTTTCAAGAAAAAATTCAAACTTTTTTCACAAATTAAAAATACTCATTGATATCTAGTAATTTATTAAAAAGCTTTTGATTTTTTCTTGCAAAAATTGTATTATTTTTAACACTCCGTTTTGCGGACCGGACAATGATTTTGGGACGGAGGAAGTAAGAAAGTGAAAACCAGATTGGGCAAAGGTTTTGATATATGTATGATTCAAATCTTGAAACGATTGTGGAAGTGTAGACGTTTGTCGTTCGATCAATTGTGATCTAATGGCTCGTTCGATCAATTCAATACTTGTGATAAGTGGGATGGGATAATTGTTTTAGCACCATCGTAGCATTTTTGCCAAATTTTGACTATAAGTAACAATACAAGCCAAAAAAAGGTTTTGGCACTTAAAAAATCGCCCCTTGGATCATGGGTTTGGTGAGAAAAAAAAAAAAAAAAAAGGAAGGGAATAAAAGAAAAATCTCCACTTGTTTGGATAAGCAGCTTAGAAATGACGAGGGATATGTGTAAATCCAACGTATATTTTGTTTCTTACCATTTTTCACCAATTATGGTGAGATTTGGTGAGAGATTTCCAGCTTCGGAAATGAAAGGAGAAACGTGACAATACTTTGAAAAACCTTTTCTTGGAAGGATTGGATGGTACTCTAAATAAGTATAGCAATACGAATTTAGTGGCATTGTGACACAGTTATATTGACCTGGCTCTACGACAATTCAATACACTGTCTTGAGTCGTTAATTTTGCAACGTACTTTACCATAATATTTCCGTACCGCAAAGAGTTTTATTTCGTTATCATCCTCGTAACTCAGAGGATTTCAGTCTCACATTACTGATCCTAATTCCAAATTAGAATGCAGAAAAAAGCACTCCACACATTGCATAGGATGAATCCAAGCCCCAGAATTTTTATATGTGCTTTTCTGCATGTGTCTCAGTATAAAATGTCATAGACTTTCCACGAGAATATGTTTTCTGCACACCGAAATGCTCCATCCTTCCTACAAAATAACAGACCGGACTATAGGCTAAAACAGAACAAGCAACCACATATACAAGGGCAAAGCCCTAATCCTTATGCTCCCACCACCGCACCCCACCGGATCTGGGGAAACCAGACCGGACTAGGCCGGTAAACAAGTCAGACTGAAACTAACCGGAAACGAATGCACAAATATCCTTGGTCCTATACTCCGATGCCTCAGTTGATTTGAATCATCACGAATCACAATATTATTAGAATTGCAAAATGCAAAGGTTCTTGGAAGCATGGCCACCTTGACAAGAGAACAATCCAAATGTTAAACAAAAATGATGTCAAAAAATGCAAAAGAAAATATGAAATGGTTAAATCCTGCGAAATACAAAATGTTAAAAACCATGCCTGTTCAATCACAACAATCAGAGGTATCGTCACATGCGGGTCAATTTTCTTATAGGTGAAAAATGCCAAATGCAACTATTTGTTTTATAGTTTCTAAAGCAAAAAAGAAAAGGTCAACAGCTCCATCAAAACCAATTGCCTCATTTATAGTAGTTGGCTAGTTGCTTTAAGTGGAGACTAGCTGACCAAAACGAACAAATTTCAGATGACATCTATGGATCCTTGTTACATTGACATATTGAGATGACCAAAATGCGTTTCATCGATGACCTAAACTTGGATTTCTTTCATTAGGATCTTTGTATATGATTTTTGCCTTGGGTGACAAACGCTGAAATTGTGACAGCTCTTTCAAGATCCTCAATCCTCCATCAGAAACCATAGTCGGGTGTGGCTTCACAACCATGGTCTCCAATATTGGGGATGTGGCTAATAGAAGCTTCATAAAGTGTAAGTCGGATGTTGTGCCAGATACAAGACGCATCTCCACCTCTCAAAGATGTTTTAGACAGAACTTCGAGTTGCCCATATTCTCTTTGCAACTTTCACAACAGCTTCCTCACCTTTGCCAGTTGAATTCACCTTTATGGAAGACAATGCATTTGGAGTTTCTAGATCTCAAAAACATTTTAGTTATTAGAATGGCGAACGGAAATATTTGAGATACTCACCTCAGTTGTTACTTTCTGTAATTTTGGGGAGTTGGTCATCGTCATCCAAATAAATCGAAAAACATCTTCTACCCCAATGTCAACACTAGATAACTCTAGAGCATTAAGGTGCCTTAACGTAAGAAGCCTATTTTTTATAAGACAGCCTGCAACCAATAACTTAATGAAACAACACAAGTGAGATTAGAGAAACTATTGGCGGATCAAAAAAAAAATTTAAGAGAAACTATTTCCTGCATAACAAACAAAACAAAAGGTGAGACTGTTATCTTACCAACACAGATGGACTACCCATACACAGATTCTCAAGAACAGGTAGGCCATCCAACAGAGCAGCCCATTCTTGTGCATCTTGTCTTTCCAATCGGCCTGTGAAAGCTTTTGGATGGAGTGAAAAATTTGCAAGATGAGGTGCATTCATAAAACACAGAGATTTGAAAAACCCCGTTAAGCTTAGAAGTTTGAGATTAGAAGCATCAATTCCAATATAGTCAAAACAGGCAGAACTTTCAAATTTCAATTGTTCAAGTAGTGGGCAACTGGAAACCAAAGTCTGAAAAGTATCAGCAGTGATGATGACTTCACAAAGCTCCAAGTGAACAACCCAATTAAATCCCTTGAAGGTTGTAGGGGGTCTAAATACACAAGATTGGAGATTTAAGTGCGTCAATTGTTGACAGGAAAACAGAGATTGAGGCAATTTATGGTGGTTACCCTTCCAAATTTTAGGGTGAGTTCTTGGATCCCACGACCAGACAGAATAGTGATCAATGTGTCAATTTCAGAACAACTTTCAATTTTAGATATAGAGAGAATGAACTTGAGTATTGCTCCACGGTGAAGTAATAGAACATGGTATGTAGAAGCTAAAAATCTGTTTTTAATTGAGAGCTGGTGTATAGAAGCTAAAAATCTTTTGGCTGAGAGCTGGTCTGGTGGAAGAATTTGGCTAAAGAGAATCGGATAAGGATCCACTAGTGACCTATCATCAAATGCAAGTTCCGGAATCGTTCTCCAGTTATCCCTCCATTTCTTTGACAAAACACTTGTCCTCACTGCATCTCGTATGGGCGTAAGTACCAAGATTTTTTCGAGTATATTATCTGGAAGATTGCTGATAATATCCAAGGTTGAACAACACATTCTCTTCATTTTTTATGATCACTATTTAGAATGTATCAGCGAACGGAATCAAATCATAGGAGCAAGCCTCCCTTGCAATAATTCATAACACTTCCTGACACAAAATGAAAGACTGATAATCAGTGCCCAGTTACTGCTATCGAATATTAAGAACTTTTAGTAGCTAGCACAAGCCAAATTAATAGAAAGCATCTTCAGCATAATTTCGTCTGATAAGAGTATTAATCACAGCATTCCTCAGTACTTTCTTAGATGTAGTGTCAGAAAACAGTTTACAGCATGGGAAAGATTTTTCTCAAAATCCCAAGTTTGTAACTAGACCTGTAAGCATAAGCTTACTGACCACACTCCAACCAACCCATTCAGAATTTTTGTTGAAGTTCTTAGGGGCCAAGAAAGATCAAAGATGTACCATAAAGAATTTAAGGCTTTAGTGTAATCTATATTTATGAGGGTAGCAAACACCATGTGAGCAGTACACTCTATTGTAATCTCGATAGGTTCCGCAACACCACACCCCCACCCCACACCTCCCCCCCCCCCCCCGCCCCCTCCTTTCTATGTTTCACAGAACAAATTTTTCTTCAAATTTGCATGTTTCATGAACACATGACTCAAGAAAAAACCAAGTCATCTTCATCAAGTATCCACAAGAGAGAACAAGAAAAAAAAACATCCTAGATTTCACGAGTTTTGCTACAAATACGTGGAATGATAATTAGAACACATCCAGCCCTTCCTCGAAACTTTTTCGCAAAATCACACTTGAGTAAGACCCCTCTCATAACTCTACTCCCCTTCGCTCAAACTCATACTGAGCTCGTTTTTTACTCAAATCAAGGGAGACTCTTTCATCGTTTATCCCGCCAAGTTAGTTTTCCACACGAATATGTGAGAGTCAGTGTTGCGAGAATTCTATACACAGGTTCTTCATCGTTTGTTTTCCAACGTCTCCTTGTTTCAACGGTGCTTTGGTAAAAGAAATTAATGTTGTGGCACAAAGGAAAGAAGCCTAAACAAACCCATTGTCTACCATTAGCCCCCAGTCAGTCATTCATACAAAAACTTCGAATGACCGTGCAATCAGCGACACAAAATATATGGGAAAAGAGAATGGTGGTTGAAAAGACATTTTTTCTTTCTGTGTGGTATATTTCACTTTATAATCAACCAAGAATACAAAACATAAGATGTCCAGGTACTCTAGTGTGGAACTACGTTATGGCTAAGTCCAGGTAATCTGGACCCCGTCCGTTTTGGATTTGGATTTGTAGGCAAGGAATAGTAGAATTTTTCCAAGGAAAGGTTTGGATGCTGCTAGGGGTGTGGGAAAGGTTGGAGGGGGTGTGAGAGTTTGTATCTCCTCTTGGAGAAATAAGTCCCCTTCCGCGGTGAATAGGCATCCACCGAAGGGGGCTTATAAAAATCTTTGTGGAGTTTAGGATAGGGTTTTTGAACAACAACACTGGTCAATTGATGGCCATGAGAATATATCTGAGGTTGGTGCAAAAGATTTTGCTTTGGATTATAAGTTCGACTTAGATTCTTGTAGAAGTTGATAAAACATCTTTTTGTTTTGGAACCGCTCGGGATTTAGGTGGGGTACCATGATGGTGGGTTGCTGGACTAGTTACCCATGGATTTTACATTGCATGGGTGGGTCCACCGTGGCCTTGTCATGGGGGTGGTTCCTACGTCATAAAAGAAGAAGAAGAAGCTGATAAACTTGTTTACTACAACTGCAAAATTACGATAAGAGAATAAATTCTTTACACTGTCGGTGTAAACATTTGTTTCCTCCAAATCAATTGCATTGCGACACGTGTCAAAACAGTGGTCCCAATTATTAAAACATGGCGACGTAGCACAATGCAATTGATTTGGAGGAAATAAATATTTACGCTGACGGTGTAAAGAATTTATTCTCGATAAATCTACGGTAAAAGCCGGTAGTGTTTACCACAAAAAACTGAAATTAGCTTTCAGAACATAGAACCTAACATCTAATCCGAAAGGTGATTTTCCCCAATGGCTGTCTTCCCTAGCCCTTCTATTTCGCAGTAAAAAAATCAAATCTTGCAAAATAAGATTACGAAAATAGGGTTTGGAGGAATGGGAAGGAGGATTTCTTACCGGTTTTGTTGTTGGCCGAAGCAGAGTCGTTCTGTTGGAGTTTGCATGAATCTGGCAACTCTATGTACGCAAAGGGCTCTCGCTATATATATAACAGCCCCTTTGACTATTTGGCTGAGAAAAGAAAGGGATGTTGTTTCGCTTGCCGATGAGAAAAGAAAACAAAGGGGTATAGTTTCTCATCATCTCATTTGGATAGATTTTCTCCTTTCTCTTCTCACCAAATTTCGTCACTTTTGATGAGAAACAAAAATGGCTTCGCAAGGGGTTCTTGATTCTCACCCTCTCTCACCCTTTCTCATCTCCTTAACCATCCAAACAAAGGAAAGAAAGCTCTTTCCCTCCGTTTCTTTTCTTTTCTTAGAAAACCCCTCCATCCAAAGAAGCTATAAATGTATCTGTATCGGCTCCTATCGAAACCCGTCTTCCTCTCTCGCTCTCTCACTGAAACCCTAGCCGCTACCAATTTCTTTATTCTTTCATTCCACTTCGAGATCTAGTTTGATTTGTGGATTAACTGCTTGGGGTAGGACTGAATGTACTTAATTCTAATCCTAAGTTTAACCCATGTTTGGTTCCGGAAATAATTGTCGGGATTATTAATTTCAATATTAATTTTATCCCACGAGGTGGGATTACGTAGAATTAACAAAGAATGGATTGTTTTTCTAAAATATTTCGATGATATTGGGATTAATTTTGAAAATAGTACCCAAGGGAGACGGAATTATGTAGGATTAACAAAGAAGAGATTGCTTTCAAAAACATTTTGATAATAATGGGATTGATTTCAAAAAGTATTTTCAAAATTATTTTCTTCAATGTTAATTTTAGAAAATTTTTACAAAAACTATTTCCAAAACTTCTTATTTTTCAAAAATGTTTTCAAAACATAAAAATATACAAAAAAAAGTTTTTTATGACTTTCTTTTCAAAAAAAATTCCAACTAGTTTTTTTTCCCCAAAAATCTGTTTTCAATATTTTCATAAAAATATTTTCTCCAAAAAAAATTCCAACAACTAGTTTTTTTCCCCCATAAATCTGTTTTCAATTTTTTTAAAGAAAATTGTTTTTTCCAAACAATTAGTTCTAAAAAAAATTCCAAATTATTTTGAAATAAAATTTGTTTCCTAAATATTTTTAAAAAACTATTTCTTTTTCATAACTCTTTTTTTTCAAAATAAAATTTCAAAAACTTTTTTCTAAAATACTACCTTATTCCATAAGTAATTCCACGCAAATCAAACGTGGGATTGAGTGAATTATAGATGAAATTAATCCAGGACAAATAGTCCAGGGACTATTAATCTCAGGACTGTTAATCTCACTTTTTTAGTTCACGAATCAAACGATGCCTTAAGATTTCACACCCTTGGATGGCGGTGGAAGGGAAAAGCCTATACGCATTTTTCTTTCTTTTGTTTTTTTACGTCTCTTTAGGTCAACAACTTGTCATTTGATCTATGAGTGTTTTGTCTCTTATTTTCTCGAGAGTTTAGTTTCATCTTTGGATGCATATTTGTCTTTGAAACGATGTTGTTTCACAATAATATCTGCGACAACAATGCTTGTATCTTGCATGATGTTTGTGGCAGGGCAACTCGTGGAGGCTTGTCAAATTGTAGTTCTTTTGAAAATTCATTGGTGCAGTTTATACTTTGTTGAAGTCCATCTGATCGTTTGGTTATTTGTTGTTTTTATCATTGGCTAGCGCTTTATCTCTTTAGAGATTGCTGATTGAATAT
Organism: Rhododendron ovatum; assembly: GCA_019656835.1. Taxonomy (NCBI): domain Eukaryota; kingdom Viridiplantae; phylum Streptophyta; class Magnoliopsida; order Ericales; family Ericaceae; genus Rhododendron; species Rhododendron ovatum. Next base: position 1,583,418 of record CM033794.1, read on the forward strand.
ATAGCAAATTGTGAGTGCTGTTTTTTGCGTTAGACGCAACGTCTGAGTCGGGGTGAAAGACATTGCTGCCTTATGCTTTTCTCATTTACAATAATTAGATGATTAATTTGGTTTTGTCCAAGTTTTTTGTAGTGAACTCCTGTAATTACCATTTGGCTATTACTAATATAATGTTCTCAATTTTTTACCAAAAAAAAGTATAAAAATGTATTGGAAAAGGAAAACATCAATCGCCTCATTCTTTCTCGTTATGTATCAGTTAGATGATTAGTTTGGCTTTATCCAAATTATCTGTAATGAATTTCGTTAACTAAGTGCCGTTGGGCTTTATCAATGTAGTACCTCTCACTTTTATAAAAAAAAAAAAAAGGAAAACTAGGATATATGTTTGAATACATTAAAAAAACAAAAAAGAGTATAAAGAGAAATTACCCCTCACTCTCGTACTTGCACGCACACTCTCGCGCTCGCTCATGGGAAATTAGATTTAGAGACCCGTTACTTTCGACTGATTTTTATGTAACCCAAAATTTAATAGACAATTGGTGCAAGGTCCATTAAAGTGTTTTGAATCAAGCCCAGTCCACTTGCTTTTTTGATAAGGTGTCGTGTCCATTTGTTGTAGTTTCCAAAGCCCAAAGTCCACCATTTATTTTCATCGGGACAAAAACAGCCTCACTTGCAAAATACACATCTTCTCATCGTCATCTTCATTGTCAAAACCTGAACACCACGATCCACCAACGGCCAAAATCACCGCACCACCACCACCATGCCACCAATCTCTCCTGCCCTTCCTCACCTAGGCCCAGTCACTCAGCGCAATAAAAAACCCAGTCACTCGGCGCAATAAAAAAACTACCAGAAAAATCACTTTTACCCCACGACATCCCACCTTCTCTCTCTACAAATTAGGTTGTCGCCGGTGATGATGCACGGCAACCGGTGATGGCAAGAGACCATCGTCTCTTTCTCTCTCTCTCTTCAATCTAGATCCGAAAAATCTCAGCCTCCAAGGTGACAACTGTCAACGGGGAAACTCTCATCTGCATCAATGAGCTCCTTAGAGTCGTTGCTGGAAAGTTGTAATCGCCGGTAAAAGAGGAGGAGGTATGAGAGAGAGAGAGAGAGAGAGAAGTTCCTTTATGGGAGCTATGGAGTTCACTAGTTTGCTAAAGAACTTTGCACACCATTTGTTCGTCGAAATTCCTAATAGAAGAACCAATATAGCAAAAGAGGACTAAATTGATTTGACTGATCCAAACCTCCTTGTATATAGTTGTTTGGTGATGTTACTAGTCATTTATTTTTGTGCTTTTATAAAAAAATCACCAACCATTTGGCTTCAATATTCATATCTTAAAATCTCATGAATGCTCACTAGAATAATTCTATTACATTTTTACTAGTTTGATACCATTGGTATGCTGTAGTTGATAGCAGAATACAAAGCTTGAAATCTCATGTGTATTTAGTTCATAACTGAATACCATTTCTATGTATGCTTTCTACTACTGTTATTGAAAGTAGTGATACCTCACAAGTTTGGACACCGAAAACTACTGAACATCCACCGGATTTGGACACCGAAATTTTACAAAAATCGGCACTTTGTTATGAAAACTAATGAACATTCTCTAGATTTGAGCAAAAAAACACTTTTTCAAAAACTAATGACACTTCACTAGATAATATCTCGTGTACATTAACTAGGTATTTTGGAAACTGACATTTGTTATTCCTCTAGATTTGAGCATAAAACACTTTTTAAAAAACTAGAGAAACTTCACTAACTAGTGAACATTACAAAAAACACTAGATTTGAAAACTAGTGAACATTCTCTAGATTTGAGCAAAAAACACTTTTAAAAAAAAAACAGTTCACTAGATAATATGTTGTGGGCATTCACAAGGTATTTTGGAAACTGTTGTAATTAGAAAAACTAGTGAGCATCCTTTAGATTTGAGCATAAAACACTTTTTAAAAAACTAGTGAAACTTCACTAACTTTTAATTTGCATTTTTTGATATTGAATGGATCACAATCTCACTATTTTTGTTTATTAAAACTAGTGAGATAGCACTACTTTTGTGAGGTATACTTATATATCAAAACTAGTGAGGTGTCACTACTTTATGCTCTTCTTTCAAAACAGAGCCTTTCGGCTCCCAATTTCCCGACGATTGCGGTGATGGCTCCGGAGTCAGGCCCAGGCAACGCATGACCCAAAAGGAAGGTGAAGTACCAAAGAAGAAGTGGTAGTGGTTGGTGGCGAAGGTGACAGACGACGTCTTAATTTCTAGAGAGAGAAACTGGAATGTCGTGGAATAAAAGTGGTTTTCTAGCGGGTCTCGACTGCGCCGACGGACAGGGCCCAAGCAAGGAAGGTCTAGGGAGGTTGGTGGCATGACTAGTCTCTTCCTCCTTGAGCCTTGTCATATTGTACTTCGACAATCGAAGCTTCAACCGTCACCAAAAAATAATAGGAGTTGGTAGCCGAAAATGACCGGAGATGGTCGCTAGAAAATAACTGGAGATTGTCGGCAGGAAATAAATTGGAGGTAGTCGTCGGCATATAACCAGCAGTAGTTGCCAGACGACCTTTGGAGGTATAGGTGGACATGGTCACGAAATATATATCATGATGCAAGAGATGAATTTGAACGAGGGGTATAAGCATACTGTTCACAGGGTGGTGGACTGGAAGTGTTTTCAAAATACAAGGTGGACTTGTGGTGTTACGGAATTGCAATAGTGGACCCCTGGACAAATCTCCCTTATTAAAAATGGACGCCACTATTCGCAGCCCTTTATTTTCTCCCGTAGCCCACTACATTTCGGTAAATGGTTGTTCAAAATCATAAATAACATTTTGGTAAATTGCTGTTGAAAACAAGATTATATTTCGGTAACTACATGTCGAAAATATGTTCAACTTTCGGTAAACAACTGCCGAACATACATTTTCAGTAAACATCTGTTGAAAAAAATATTATATTTCGGTAATTGGATGCTGAAAATATATCTCAATTTCGGTAACTAACTGTCGAGTATAATTGAAAATTTTTAACAGGCTATGGGAGTAAATAGAGGGCTGCGAATAGCAGCGCCCTTAAAAATTAGTCTTAAATCTACTATAGATGTTTGGACCAAGGCCTAGTCCACTAACATTTTTAGCAAGGTCTATTGTCCATTATTTTATAGTTTTTAAAGTGTGAGGTCTACTCCTTATTTGTAATAGGACAAAAAATACCCTCACATAAAATTATCTTGTCACATTATCGTCGGAAAATTGGCTATAAAAATTACCCGTGCCAGAGGTCCGCCGGAAAGGTCGGTGGCACCACCATCGTCGGAGTTGGTCGCCGAAATCCAAACGACCGGATGCATCAATTTCTTTATTCCTGTAATGATTGGAAATTTTATTCCTGTCTTATATTTTGTCTAGTGAATTTTTTTTTCTTGAAATCGTGTTTAATAAATGCACCACTAATATTTTAGTTCGCCACTTGCTCCGTCGCTATATGATGACTACCCAGTAACTCAAAAAGTTGAAGGTTTTTTTTTTATCACCAAGAAAAGTTGAAGGTTTTTTTTTTTTTTTTCCCTTTAATATTGTATACATCAACAGGGGTTAGCGGTGTTAGTATGTTAATCCACAGAAGGTATCAGAAAATTATCCATAACCCTAAATTACTCTAAAAGTTGAAGTTACTTGCTAGCAATGTGTTCCTCACCTATATTTTTACTACCCATCGGTCCAACCCGATGTATGGTTTTGAATTGTTACATTCCCATAATTACAAACTAAATATCCGAAGTTAAACAAGGGACTAAATTTCCTTTTGCTTAAAATTTAGGCAGAGGAAAGAGATATTCATTGAAATAGAAACGTGAAATATATATATATATATATAAAATATATATACACAAAACTTCTAATAAGGGCGCTCTTACCGTATTACGGTAAGGTCGTCCTTTTCTCGACCAATTTGGGATGATCCGAGCCGCTCAATGTGTTCAGAATGTGATTTTAAGGATACCCAAGAGAAATCATCAAAAAAAAAAATCGGAAAGAGCTTGATCCGAGCAGTTTTTATTTGTATTTTATCGAACGGTTCAAATAAAAACTGCTCAAATCAAGCCCTATACAAAACTTCAGGTAAGGGCGCCCTTACCTTGTTAAGGTAAGGACCTCCCCTTTCCCGATCGAATTTTGATGATCTCAGCCGCTCAATATTTTCAGAACGTGATTTTAAGGGTACTCGTGATAAATCAGTAAAAAAAATGACCGAGAAGGGCTTCATCTAAATAGTTTTTGTTTGTTTTTTATCGAGCGGTTCAAATAAAAACTATTCGAATGAAGCCTTTCCCGGTCTTTTTTTTTTTTTGCTGATTTCTCATGAGTAACCTTAAAATCACGTTCTGAACACATCGAGCGACTCGGATCATTAAAATTTGATTAAAAAAAGGGAGAAAAGGAGAGGTCCGCAACTTAATACGGTAAGAGCACCCTTACCCGAAGCTAACTGTGTGTGTATGTGTGTGTGTATATATATATACACACACACATAGCGAGAGAGAGAGACCTCTTCTTCTAAGGACCACCTTAACTTAATAAAATAAGAACCTCCCTTTTCCCGACAGAATTTAGATAATCCAAACCGCTCAATGTGTTCCGAACGTGATTTGAAGAGTACATGCGGGAAATCAGCAAAAAAAAAAATTGACTGGAAAGGCTTCATTCGAGCAATTTTTGTTTATTTTTTATCGAACGGTTCAAATAAAAATTGCTCGGATGAAACCCTTTTAGGTCATTTTTTTTGCTAATTCCTCGCGTGTACTCTTAAAATCACGTTCTAAACACATTGAGCAGCTCATATCATCGAAATTCGAACGAAAAACGGGAGAAATGGAGAGGTCCTTGTTTAACTAAAATAAGGACCTTCTTATTTGAAAATTACTATATATATACATACACAGTTTCAATCAGGTAAGGGCGTCATTACCTTGTTAAGGTAAGGACCTCCCATTTTCCGATCGAATTTCAATGATCCAAGCCGCTCAATATCTTCAGAACGTGATTTTAAGAGTACTTGCAAGAAATCGAAAAAAAAAATGATCGGGAAGGGGTTGATCCAAGCAATTTTTGTTTGTTTTTTATCGAACGGTTCAAATAAAAACTATTCGAATGAAATCCTTCCCAGTCTTTTTTTTTGCTGATTTCTCCTGTGTACCCTTAAAATTATTTTCTGAACACATTGAGCGATTCAGATCATCGAAATTTGGTCGGAAAATGGGAGAAAAGGAGAAGCCCTTACCGTAATACGATAAGGGCGTCCTTATTAGAAGTGGACTCTATGTATATATTTATGTACACGAGAAATGCAGTTCCAAAAGCATCTAGATTTCAAAAGTTCCAAAATACAAGGAAGAACCAAACATACTAAAAACGAGAATCCACGCAAAACTCTGGGATGCAAGCTCAGGGAGCTAGCATGAAGGACTTGAGTCTGATCTATATAGCTTCAGTAGCAAAACACACCAAGGCATGAGTGCCGCGTATGTCTTTTTCACGAACGTGGGAGATGAGGGCACCAAGATCCTCACTTGAGAAACAAAAACAAACCCGGCCAACAAGTTGTGCCTCAAAAAATGTCCCTGTTCCCTTACAATTCCTCACACGAGGCGTTGATTAAAAGCAACAAGTTCTGCCTCAAAAATATGCACACATATGTTCCCGTCCCACAATTTTGGACCAAGCATATGAAAAACAACCAAAATTAAAATAAACTAAAGATACTACGGAACCATACCTCGTCAAAAAGGACATCATGCATCTACTAGACTTCAATCTTCACCTCTTGATCCGAAGTTCATTTCTGCTTGGGGTGATGCACGTCGAAGTCTTGTCAATTCTTTCACAATCCGCAATTCATCAGCAACGCTCTGCGATTTCAGCTCGATAAGCATTGTGTCCAGCATCGGTGACTTGGCTAACAGAAACTTGATAAACTCCAATTCAGGCTTTGTGCCAGAGACATTTTCCATATCCACTTCGCGAAGTTTATTCAGAGAGACATCCGAACAGCCATGCACTTCCGAAAAATCTAGATCCATAGGAATAGCAGAAGTCGCACCGGGAAATGCCTGAAATTTAGACAAAAGAGTAACAAACCGTCTTAGCCTGTGTAATCGGCATTTACATAATAAACACAGAAAAGAATTAAATCTGTCACCACTTACTTCAATACTAATTTTTTCCAAGTTCGGAGAGCTTCTGATTAAGCAAATAAGAACGGAGACCTCATCTCGTTCCCTAAAACAAATATCATACAACGTGATGTCTTTAAGGTTGTTCAAAGTTGTTGGAAGCCTTGTCGGTAAACCAGATGCAGCTAAGCCCTAGAAGCAAAAGAAAAAACCAAAAAAATCAAAGAATATTGATAAATAATGAAGCATGGCTTGCTAATTAAGCTGATATTCTTACCTTAACATAGCAAAAGTCCAATCCCAGAGACTCAATTACAGGTACACTCTCGAGAAGCATGACAACGCTAGATGTTTCTTCTTCGCTACAGAACAACTCCTTTCTCACTCCTTTCAAATACATAAAGACGTTTGCAAGACGAGAAGTATTTGTGAAACAAATAGATCTGAAATGGCCGTCACAGCGTACAAATTTAAGATTTGGACCAACAACTTCAAGGGAATGTAAACTGGTGGAGGTATGCAGTCTCAGGTCTTCAAGTAGTGGGCAATTGGAGATCAGACTTGAAAGTACGTCATCAGCAATGACAACGTCATAAAGATCGAGGGAAATGAGCCTGGCAAATCCTTCAAATTCAGGAAGAGGTTTAAGAATACTAGAACGGAGTTTCAAATGCCTCAGTTGCAAACACGAATATAGCGATGATGGCAACTTATATAGTTCCCCCTTTGAAATGTGAAGGGTGAAGTCTTGGATATCATTGCTTGAAACAAGAAGTATCAACAGATCAATCTCAGAACAGCTTTCCAGTCCAGATAAAGAGAGTGTGAACTTCATTATTGGTCCACGGTGATGTAGCATGACTTGATAAATAATCATCATGAGTTTAGTATGTGTTGCTTTGGACAAATCTCTGTAGAACGTCTGATCAAATACCAGTTGAGGAAGTTTCACCCACGCATATCTCCATTTCCTTGACAAAAGACTTGTCCTCACTGCATCTTGTAGAGGCAAACACATCAAGATTTTATCAAGTATATTGCCCGGAACATGACTAATTATGTCTGAAGTTGAGTCACACATTTTCGTTTCGGTCTGGGTAATGCTTCAACTTCCCATTTTCTTCATGGAGTTGACAACTCTGATAACCAGCAAAAGCAACCGAATCAAATAATTAAGCCACCCTGCACGTTTTCCCCATACGTGACCCTGGCACAAAATAAAAGAACAATTAAGAGTAGCTGTATATCACATCCCCTGCTATAACATCCTATTACCTACAATTGCAGTAGAGAAAGAAAGCATAGAAAACATTAAGACAAGATTCCCCTAATTCATAATCTGGATTTTCTGCTTTTTAGCTCAGCAGTCTAGTACGTTCTATGCTACATGGAAGCAACTATTTCGCTAACCCTGATAAACCTCCTAAATAAAATACTGATTAGTATCCCACCGGAAATTTCAGTTCGAAAAGCTGCCCTTTTACTCTGGCATCACAATCTATGCAACACAAGTACACACCTTCTGGACAGTAATCAGCAACTTGCTACCACACACACACCTTTTAGGTATACCTGGGACTACTTTTTCGTGCAACCCACAAATTTTCAATCAATGAGAGTGAGGGTATTGTTCACCCTCTCTCAGTGAGGGAGAACAAAATCGGACTCCCCTAGGCTGTTAGTGCAGAGTCTGTGGACCACTGGGCTCAAAAGCTCGAGGTTGACAGAGAAAGAGCAAAGACAAAAATTCCAGGAGGATTGTCCCAGTTTGAGAAAGATCCTAATCTCTAAAAGGGAAGAAACCGGTTTGCCTTTGGCATTTGTAAGACTTAATTGGGTGTGATTTGGTAACAAAAGATCTTTAGCTGTAGTGGTGACAGGTGCTGAATTTTTGCCCATGAAAATAGACCCAATAGTGTTTGCGGCCGTCATTTTCCCTTTTGTTTTTTGTTTTTTGTTTTTTGCTGGCAAAAGAGAACAGAGAGTGAGCGCTGGTGTGTGTGCGCTACGGTGAAAAAGGGGAGAAACCGTGAGTGCTGTGTGTGTTTGTGTTTCGGTGGTCAAGACACAAAATTGGGGCAGCCAGAGCTGTGCTACGTGCACAACAGCTGTGCACAGCGGCATTTTTCTCCCGCCTCGGGCCGCGCAAATATGATCGGAGCCGCTCATTTTGTTCAAAATATGTCGTTTAAGGTCTCCGTAAAAAATGAGCTTCGTTCGATATCGTTAGAGGCGTTAACAAAACACCCAAAATCACTTCAGAATTTAGAAAAAGGCCGCTGTGCACAGCTGCTGTGCACGAATCATTTCTGTATTTCTCCTTTGTTGAAGCAATTTGTACCAGCACATTCGTGAGATTTTGGGGCAGATTTGATCTCGGTTTCGGTCTCCAACTTCGTCTGTTTTGGAGGGTTTGAAAGCATTAGTTTGGTGAGATCTTTTCACTATTTTGTTGTATTTCGTCTGATACATTTAGGGGTGCGTGAGATCCTAAAATATCTTTAGAAACCCACTTGTAAACCTTTGGTGAAAGTGGAAATTGCTTTCTCTCTCTCGTGGATGTACCCGAGTTTAGTATTATGTGTTCTCTTTTTATGCGTTGTTTATTGCGCGTGTTTAATCCCATCAAAAGGTAAGGGAATTCTGTAGTTATCTTACTTACAAGCCACTTGTTAGATTGATTGTGAGAAAGGGAGAGAAAAGAGAGCATCGTGGTTTCGCACAACTGAGAAACGAAAAAAACAAAGAACAAATAATACAAAGTACTGAAACAAAACAACTAGTGTACAAATAAAAAGAACATTATTAATCTTTGACTACAAAACGATCATATGTGGAAATTGGGAGCATGCAGTGCAGCACAACACAATTACTCGATGGGAAATGATACACCCACCGAAGGAACTCCCACCGCATCACCCACCGCACGTCGCCGGGCCCACTCCGGCTACCGGACGGCCAATCCGAACCGTCCAAAAATTCTAAAAAAAAAAAACTGAGTGCGCCAACGCAAGAATCAACTGCATCCGACGTGTGTAAGTGCTCGATCCGAACTTTCAAAAATCAGATGATCCGAGCCATTAAAAATGAAAGTTTGGATCGAGCACCTACACACGTCGGATGCCGTTGATTCTCACGAAAACCCACTCGGTTTTTTTTTTTAGAATTTTTGGACGGTTCGGATTGGCCGTCCAGTAGCCGGAGTGGGCCCGGCGACTTGCGGTGGGTGGTGCGGTGGAGGTTCCTTCGGTGGGTGTATCACTCCTTACTAGGTTACTCGAGATCTGAATTTACGTACATGTGGAAACTGGTGGAGAACACGTATGTACTGAGCAGCAACAAGAAAAATACTAGCAGTTGTACGTTAACGAGGTGTGGTTTCGACTTTCGAGACTTGACTTGAGCTGTGAAATCTGGAAGATGAGAGCAGAAGAGACGCCCCTTTTTCCCTCTGAAATCACTCTCTCTCACTCACTCACATACTAGAGGGGTGTTTGGGTGCTTGCTTTTTGCCTTTTCAACTCCTCATTTCCACATTTTTGGTGTTCATCCTTCCCAACTAAGTTTCTCTGTGGAAAAGAATCATAGGCTTCCAATAATTTTCCACTTTACTTCACATGAACATCCACTTTAGTAAAGTTGGCTTTGCTTTCTTATTAATTGGACCAAAAAAAGTTATTGATTTATTTATTTAATCTTCAAAAGGGTTAAAGGGGGCGACCCGCATAGCAATCCCCCATTTGGGGTAATCATAGGAGCTCCTAACCCGCTGTAAAATGTCTGGTTCGAACCATAACTACTATCCGTGCATGGAGATAGACCGTCACCATAACACTACCTAGATACAAGATAAAATAAACACCACTCTCCTTATTGACAAGACTTTGACCTGAGCCTTCTCTTGGGGTGTAAGGTACCTTGCCATTTAGGCTACCACCACCGGTGGTATTGGTCAAAAAATGGTTGGCTTTGCTTTTCCTTTCCTTTGACAGTGTAGCGCTACAACAAAAGTGCAGCACTACAACAAAATCGGGGACCCGGGGTTCTGCTGCTCCAGGGGCGCAGGAGCCCCTGCCCACACTCACAAAACAGCAATGTTTTGGTTAAATTAAAAATCTCAACCACCAATTTGCAATCGTATGAAGCAAAAACGTGATTATGAGAACCTTAGAGACAATTTGATTATGTCTCTTTAGCAGGGCCGGCTCATAAGTTTTGGAGGTCGGAAGCGAAGCTCTTGAATGAGGCTACCCTATATTTTTCATACAAAAATTATCTACAAAGAGTCATAAAAAAAAAAACCAACACAAAAGATTTACCATTACAAAATAGAAGCATATAATTATCCCAAAAAAAATGCAACTATTACAATACCTCAAACTCCATCATTTGAAAATTATTTTTCTCGCACTTTTTGCTGCAAACGCACTAATCAAGTCTCCATAGTCAAGCTGCTTCACCAACTCCTTCTCGATAGACAACATAGCCAATGCATTTAATCTTTCTTGAGAAATGATTGACCATACATACATACATACATATACATATATATATATATATAGGAATCCTAAAAATTTGGGGGCCCTCGTTTTTAATTTTTTTCGGGGGCCCGAAGCGCTCGCTTCCCTCGCCTTGGCTATAAGCCGGCTCTGCTCTTTAGAATAATATGATCAGAATAGTAAGATCTTCACACCCGTTCAAACAGATTAAAAATTGGATCACTTAATTTTTTAACCATATTTTTTAATATATAAACGGTCTCAAAAAATTAGTGCTCAAATTTTCACCCCGTTTGAATCGGTGCAAAAATCTTGTTATTCTTATCATATTATTCTGAAGGGTCGTAATTCATTTTTATCTCTAGGGCTCTCATAATCACATTTCTGCTCCATATGGTCCTAAATAAAGAATATATACTTAATATGAGAGCCCTAGAGATAAAAATGAATTACGACCCTTCAGAATAATATGATAAGAATAACAAGATTTTTGCACCGATTCAAACGGGGTGAAAATTTGAGTACTAATTTTTTGAGACCATTTATATATTAAAAAATATGGTTAAAAAATTAAGTGGTCCAATTTTTAATCTGTTTGAACAGGTGTGAAGATCTTACTATTCTGATCATATTATTCTAAAGAGACATAATTAAATTTTGTCTCTAAGGCTCTCATAATCACGTTTCTTCTTCATAGGATTGCAAATTGGTGGTTGGGCTTTTTAATTTAACCAAAACGTTGTCGTTTTGTGGGTGTGGGCAGGGGCACCTGCGCCCCTGGGACAGCAGAGCCCCCGGGTCCCAAAATGGGTCAAAGACGATGAATAAAATTCGTCGCTAAAACTTTTGATGACAGAAAAATTTTGTAGCCTAATTTCCTTAGCTTATGTTTCACATGGAAGGGTTGCCTCCAATAGGCGATGAATTTTTTCGTCTGGCGACAATTTTTTTTTTGTCACCAAAAACGATCAAATTAGGAAAAAAATTAGTTCCACTTTGTTGTTCCCCAAACTCAAACTTGAGGCCTCAGAGCATCTCCAGCATTTACCCATATTTTTTCTCAAATTTGAGTCAAATTTTGGGTAAAAATCCATTTTGGGTAGACACATCTCCAACCATCAAACCCAAATTTTACAGATCTCCCTCTTTCTCTCTTTCTAACTAGCCGTTGGAGAAATGGGTCAAGGCAAAAGTTGTCTCAGATTTGGCAAAAAAATGGGTAAAACCCAAAATGGGGAAGGGTTTGGGTCAAAGATTGGAGGGAGATTTTTGTGGTTTTTACCCCATTTTTAAATTTGAGTCTTAAAATGGGTCAAGGCTGGAGATGCTCTCAAGTTTCTAAATTACCACTCCCACCACTACACCACTTATCACTTTATTAATAATTTGCAAAATTTAATATATACTGTATTACTATTTTTTAATAATTTTAAAAGTAATCTATGTATAATATATATCAATATGTATTATTTATTTAAAATACATCGATTTTTTTATTTCTATGTATTATTTATTTAAAATATATTGATTTTTTTGAAATTTAAAAGGTAATGAGGGTTGCATTTGCCGTCGAAAATTTTGTCGCCAATTTAGAGAGGAAATCAAAAATTCGTCGCTAGAAGGTACTATTTGGCTCGGAAATTTAAAATTCGTTGTCAATTTGGCGAGGAAATCCAAAATTCCTCATCAAATGTCACCATTTGGTGATGAATTTTGGATTTCAAATCGCAAACTAGTACTGTTTGCCCACGAATGTTGGATTTCCTCGCCAAATTGTTCCTTCTTTGAGACAAAATCTCATTTCCTCACCAAATTGGTCCAATTTGGCAATGAAATACTATTTTCTCGCCAAAAGGTACCATTTCGCGACAAAGTTTGGATTTTGTCGCATAAAGGCATTGACAAGGAAAGAGAAAGAAGAGAGAAACAATTCGAACAGTCGAAAACACTGACAAGAACCTATTGGGAAAAATATAAAGGAAATGAAAACTATTTTCTCTTGTTTGGTTTTAGACTTGAGAGGAAACATAGAGGAAAATAACAAAGTCAAGAATTAAGCACAATGAATTTTCTTTTACGATTTTCTAGTAAAAGTTTTTTTTATTTTATTTCCACACATATGCACTATTAATGTAAATTATGGCATGCAAACCTGATATAATAAGTCTTCACTCTGATAAACACCCGACAAAAAAAAAAAAAAAAACCAAAAATTAATATCAATATGAAAATGCTAATAAAAAAAAAAAAGGCCATATGAAAATGTACTACTTCAAACAAGAGGGAGAGAGAAGTTTTTTTTTTTTCTTTTCCAAAATGGTAAAAACTTTATTCCGAAATCAACACAACCGGATGGTCCGGATACATCAATTTCTTTTTTCCCCGTTAAAATTTTATTCCTGTCTTATGTTTTGTGTAGTGAAATTTTTTCTTGAAATCGTGTTTAATAAATGCACCACTAACTTTTTAGTCGGCCACTTGCTCAATCGCTAGCTATTTTTGATTGACTCACCCAGTAACTCAAAAAGTTCTTTTTTTTTAATCACCAAGAAAGTTGAAAGTAATATTTTTTTCAATATTGTATACATCAACGGAGTAAGTCTATATAGAAGGTATCAGAAACAAAGCACCCTGAATCACCCAAAAAGTTGAAGTTACTTACTAGCAATGCGTTCCTCATCTACATTTTATTACCCACCGGTCCAAACCCGGTGTGTAGTTTTGAGTTGTTACATTCACATAATTACAAACTAAATATCCGAAGTTAAACAAGGGACTAAATTTCCTTTCGCTTAAAATTTAGGCAGAGGAAAGAGAGATTCATTGAAAAAGAAACGTGAAATATATATATATATATATATATATACACACACACACATACATACATGAGAAATATAGTTCCATAAGCATCTAGATTTCTAGAGTTCCAAAAAACAAAGGAAGAACCAAACATACTAAAAACAAGAATCCACAAACCAAATTAAAAAAAAAACAAAAAACAAAAAGAAACCAAAAACTCCGCGATGCAAGCTCAAGGGGCATGGACTTCAGTCTGATCTATATAGCTTCCGTAGCAAAACACACCAAGGAATGAGCGCCGCAGATATCTTTTTTACGAACGTGGGAGATGAGGCGGCACCAAGATTCTCGCTTGAGAAACGAAAACAAACCCAGCAAGTTGTGCCTCAAAAAATGTCCCTGTTCCCTTGCAATTCCTCACAAGGCGTTAATTAAAAAATATGCACACATATGTTTCCTTCTCAGAATTTTGGACCAAGCAGAATGAAAAACAGCAACAACAACAAAAAAAACATCATAAAGATACTAAGGAACCATACCTCGTCAAAAAAGGACATAATGCTTCTACTAGACTTCAATCTTCATCTCTTCATACCAAGCTCATTTCTGCTTGGGGTGATGCACGTCGAAGTCTTGTCAATACTTTCACAATCCGCAATTTAGCAACAAGACTAAGTGATGAGTTCAGCTCTATAAGCATTGTCTCTAGTATCGGTGACTTGGCTAGCAGAAGCTTGATAAATTCCAATTCAGCCTTTGTGCCAGAGACATTTTTCATATCCACTTCGCGAAGTTTATTCAAAGAGACATCCAAACAGCCATGCACTTCCGTAAAATCTAGATCGATAGCAATATCAGAAGTCCCACCGGGAAATGCCTGAATTCAAAAAAGAAAAAAAAATAACAAACTGTCTTAGCCTGCGTATTCGGCATTTACATAATGAACACAGAAAAGAATTAAATCTGTTACCACTTACTTCAATAGTAATTTCTTCCAAGTTCGGAGAGCTTCTGATTAAGCACATAAGAATGGAGAGCTCATCTCGTTTCCCAAAACAAATATCATACAACGTGATATCTTTAAGGTTGTTCAAAGTTGTTGGAAGCCTTGTTGGTAAACCAGATGCAGCTAAGCCCTAGAAGCAAAAGAAAAAACCAAAAAAATCAAAGAACAATGATAAATAATGAAGCATGGCTTGCTAATTAAGCTGATATTCTTACCTTAACATAGCAAAAGTCCAATCCCAGAGACTCAATTACAGGTACACTATCAAGAAGCATGACAGAGATTGATATATCTTCTTCGCCACAGCGTAGCTGCGCTCTCACTCCATTCAAGTATATACAGACGTCTTCAAGACGAGAAGTATTTGTGAAACAAATAGATCTGAAATGGCCGTCACAGAGCACACATTTAAGATTTGGACCAACAACTTCGAGGGAATGTGAACCGGTGGAGCTATGAAGTGTCAGGTCTTCAAGAAGTGGGCAATTGGAGATCAAACTTGAAAGTACGTCATCAGCAATGACAACGTCACAAAGATCAAGGGAAATGAGCCTGGTAAATCCTTCAAATCCAGGAGGAGGTTTAATCATACAAGAACTGAGATTCAAATGCCTAAGTTGCAAACATGAATATAGCGATGATGGCAACTTATAAAGTTCCCTCTGCCAAATGTGAAGGGCGAATTCCTGGATATCATTGCTTGAAACAAAACGTATCAACTGGTCGATCTCAGAACAATTTTCCAGTCCAGATAAGGTAAGAGTGAACTTGATTATTGGTCCACGGTGAAATAACAGAACTTGATAAATAATCATCAAAAGTTTAGCATGCGTTGTTCCGTACACATGTCTGTAGAAATTGTCATCAAATACCAGTTGAGGAAGTTTTGACCACACATATCTCCATTTCCTTGACAAAAGACTTGTCCTCGCTGCATCTTGTAGAGGCAAACACATTAAGATTTCGAGCAGTGCTACGTGCACAGCAGGCTGTGCACAGCGGCCGTTTTCTCCCGCCTCGGGTCGCGCAAGGATGATCGGAGCCGCTCATTTTGTTCAGGCTAAATTCTGAAGTGATTTTGGGTGTTTTGTTAACGCCTCTAACGATATCAAACGAAGCTCATTTTTTACGGAGACCTTAAACGACATATTTTGAACAAAATGAGCGGCTCTGATCATCTTTGCGCGACCCGAGGCGGGAGAAAACGGCCGCTGTGCACAGCTGCTGTGCACAGCCTGCTGTGCACAAATCATTTCTGATTTCAATAACCCTAATAAACCCCTTACAAAACATTCTGATCAATGTCCTACCAGAAATTTCAGTTCAAATAGCTATCCTTGTACTTTGGCGTCACGACATATTACATATGCAACACAAGCACATGTAAACCTTAGACAGTAATCAACTAGAAGCTTGTGGTTCACCAGGGAAGAGTCAAGGCAAAATCATAAGGAAATTCTAGTGACTATTCCGGGAGGATTGTCTCAGTCTGAGGAAAAAAGGGTGACGAATAAGAGGCTATGGAAATAAGAAAGACCATAATCTCTAAAGCTTAGTTTACTTGTCAAGAAATTGGAGCAGGAAAATTGTTCTTGAAAGGAAAAAGAAAAGTATTTTCCTACTTGTGTTCATTTCATGTTCATTTCATAAAAGGAATTTGTGGGACAATACATAATCAATAGTTTAGATGACGACCTAACCGGATCAACCTAGTCCGATCTACAACTATGTTTTAGCTATACTTTTATCACGTATCAAGTAATTTCGAAGAAACAAATCCAACAAAAACATGTATACTTCAAAAAAATCTATAACAATTTTCATAATTAATCACAATCAAATTAATTGAATTTTCATTACTTCAAAATAGTTTTAAATTTTCGTTTATATTAGGATTCAAAATTTACTTATTAATCAAACTAAAAACAAAACAAAAACAAATAAACATTCCAGTGGGTAATGGCCCCCATGCCGCTCTCACATACATGTGGGGTCCACACATTTATTGTGGGATTCCCACACATGTATGTGAGGGGGGTGTGGTTGAGGTTTGACAAATTGATGTGTCTCTAACATTATTAAGCGTTGCTGACGTACAATATCCACCTATAAATTTCTTTCTTTGACACAACTCTTAACAGTTATCTAAAGACATGCCCAAGCCAACGGGATTTTAACCGAATTGTACTTTCACGTGGAAGATGAGGCTTCGAGTCTCGCTAGGAGTGTGAGTGCTTAGTGTAGTTGTTGATAACCTTAAGACTTGTCCCACCCATATACCGCTTAGCGGTACTCCTTCTCCATCCCTTTTAGAAGTAGGCTAGCCATATATCAATTAGGAAAAGAAAAGAAAAAGTGTCCAAAAAATCACGACTGTCTTCGTCGATCGACTCCGTCCACCCAGTAACTATAACATGAGTCATGCTATCGACACATACTTTTATTGCATAGATAGTGCATAGATCGCAATGTGGGACCTACTATGGGTCTCAAAAAACTTAACAATCTGAGTTGTTCATTAAATTTAATATTTTTTTTCAGTGCCTTCACCAAAAATTAGCTCAATTCAATAACTCGATCCAATCTTCAAACTTTTTGAAAGTTGAAAGATTGCATTGAACACTTACAGTTATTGACTTCAGTTGATTTTTTGCAAAGGCACTCAAGGGAAAAAAAAATTAATGAACAACTCGGAATGCTTTTTGGAACCCGTAGTGGGCCTCTCATTGCGATCTGAACAAAAAAAAAGTCAATGTGGACAAACTTTTCGCTATAAAAACACCAAGTCCAAAGAAAGCACATCTTTTGTTCGCCAATGGGCTCTAGCCCAGTTGGCATCTTCTGGTTTTCCCCTTGTGGAAGGTAAAAGTTCGAGCCTTGTCGTTTGGAGTACTAACCCGACACGAAATTAGCGTGTTAGGGTCAACTATTTCTAACACAAAACACGAATATGATACAATACCACGAAAATCTAAATACTTCGGATTAGGGTTGAGAGAATTCTGACACGAATACGAGATGACATGACACGACACCATGCCCACCCATATACGTACAAATAAAGTTCATACCTTTTAATAACATATATGTCCAGACCAGCTTAGCGCAACTCGACTAATTTTGAGGACCAATCTCATAGTCCACACAAGTGTTTCTGACACGAATGACTGATTATGATTTTGAAGGTAATACTCATAAACAAGAAGAGTAGCAAGAAGAATAGGCCCATTCTAGATTCTTAAATAAGTACTTAATAAATAAAGACCTATTTCAAATTAAAAAATAATAGACTTACGAAAATAATTTTTCAATTTTGTTTTGCAAGTTGGATAGATCTCATCAAAATCTATCAAACAATATCTATATTGCATTTTTTTTTTGATTTTACAAAGCTTATTATTTTTAAGTTTGAAAATTGTAAATAAATACCTACCTATTTTTTAAGGAGAAAAAGCGGAACACACAATCACATGCATGACGTATCTATTCTACCATCGATTGAATCTGGAAAACTAAAGGGATTAATGGTTAATTACCTGGTTGTGGAAAACAGAGGGATGAAATTGAAGAGTCTTCAGTACAAGGGAGAATTCTTTCTTGCCGCTAGGGTTCTATTTTTCAACAAAATAATTCCAATTTGAGATAGTAAGAAAAGTGAATTACTATCAATAACTTAGCTTTCATTGATATGTATAAAACATAAGCATAACATGCCTTTATATATATGCTATGTCTTGATGAATAAGAAACCTAAACGAACTAGGAAACATGCATAATAAAGGAAGAAATTAGTATGCGACTTTCAACTTATCGATCATTGGCTTCTGTAAGTTTAGTTGGTGGTTGAGATTTTTTCACAATTGTTATGAGCTTCAAACATTACCCCTTGCGACAATTAATTAACTCTACTTATTGGCAAGTTACACCGGAGAAACTTTTAAAAATGAATGGAACTGAAAAAAATTAAGACTCGAAGGACTAAAATGACACAAAACATACACTTTAGGTGCCTTCAGTATATTTTATCTTCAACCTGATCTTTAAAGGAAAATGCTAATCCCAACACAGTTGACAAGTGATTTGGATTCCAAGTCGGTAAAAATATATGCTGATATTAGTGAAAGTGAATCAAAATGCTCCATTTGTTTCGATGTAAAATGTTTTTCATATTTTTTTAAAAAATAAAATTTAAATTTTTACTTTATGATGTTTGGTTGGTATTTGAAAAATACTTTCAGAAAATGGACAAAGAGAGATGGGGTGCTTAAATGGTAGAGAGATCTGAGAATATTGGAACTAAACGTGGGTCAGGACCGATGATCGAGAAAATTAAGCAGTGAGAATTACAATAAAAGGCAAGGCAGAGCGGGTTCGTTTCGAAAAATAACTTACAGTAGATTTGAGGGTAAGTCATTTTCATCCAATTAATAAAAAATATTTTACATGTAAAATATTTTTTTTATTTTTTACACAATCAAATACCAAAAAATAAGTCAAACATACGCCCAAGCAAACGGAGCCGAAGTGCATGTGTAAATCTTTTTGAAACTTTCTGGCATTATTTGTCTCGCAACCAACACCTAATGAGTGATGGGTAGCAAAACCATTTAGAATATCTGTCATAGTTTCATTGGTCCCCCTGGAAAACAAGGGAGGCTGAGTAGATAGGATGGTCTACTCAAGAGTCATAGTTTCAAAAGATCCCAAGAGTTTCCAAGACAAGAGGGAACCAAACACCCAGACATGTACAAAGCAACCAAAACAAAACTAACCCACAAAGAAAAAACACGAAAACACAAAAGATCATCCAGCAATACGATTTTTCAGCTCATTCGACAAAAGGTTGCCAAAAATTTGCTTTTAGTTGAGAGCTAGCTGGTTTGGTGGAAAACTTTGGAGAAAGAGAATCAGATAAGGATATTCCACTAGTGATTTTTTTTTTTCTCGGTCAAACGGAAATTCATAAAACGCCAAGAAGAAAGGATCCCCATCATGCGAAAGCACATAGTGTCATATATAGTATTCCCTCTGTCCCTTATTTAGAGTTCAGTCTTCTATTTTAAGCTATCCTTTAATAAGTATCCATTTTGTAAAGTTAGTGAGTAAAAATTGGTGCATTATCTATTTTGTCCCTAAAAGTAAATTTCATTTTGAAAAGTTAGTGAGTAAAAGTGTAATGATGATAGGTAAGTAAGGAAAATAGAAGAAAAAGCTGATGTGAAAGGTATAATGATGATATCTTTTTAATAAGTTAGGCTCCGTTCCGGAAAGGAAAATAAGTACTTATTTTTTAAAAAGGCAATTTCAAGCTCAAAAATCATGTGCTTACGCAAATTATTTTCCTATTAATATAGATCTTATTTGATAGATCTCATTGGGATCTTTAATACGGTGCAAAAATAAATTTAAAAATTATTTTTCATTTATATTATTTTTGAGTTTGAAAATATGAAATAAGTAGTTATTTTTTAAGAATGTGTTCTGGAATGGGGCCTCAGAGTTACGAAGCAGGACACTTAAAAAGGGACGGAGGAAGTAGCATACAAGCCAAACGAAAAGGAATCAAAGGCTAGACTTAACATGAAAGCCTCTCTAGTCTAGGATTTGCCTTAGTTGAAGGCTATCTCTAATACTCCCTCCGTCCCTTTTTAAGTGTCCTGCTTCGTAATTCCAACTTATTGAAAAAAATCATCATTACATATTTCACATCAACTTTTACCTCCATTCTCTCTCTCTCTCTCTTTATCCTCTATGAAAACATCATCATTACATTTTTACTTACTAACTTTTCAAAATAGAATCGACTTTTAGGGGCAAAATGAAAAATTCATCAACTTTTACGTACTAACTTTACAAAATGGACACTTATTAAGGGACATCTCAAAATGAAATATTAAACTCTAAAAAAGGGACGGAGTAACATACTCCCTGAGGGAGATAGGCATCTAGGTTTCAACTACTAACTCTTCATCCTATTCTATTCCAATTTGAGCAAGGTGGTCTAAACACAGTTTGCTGATCGGTAGATATGGTCAATCAAAGTGTTGGTGTGGTTCATGAGGTAGGGAGCTTCATTGATGACAACGTTGAGTGGGTGATCAGATTCACCGCATTAAGAGAGTCGGATTCAATTCTCACACTGGCAAGCTTTTTCTCCAAGATTATCTCCAAACCATTGTAAATGCTCCGTACTTCAGTTTCCAAGCTGGAGTCACAGGTATGTTTGCCGTAGAACCCCAAAATCCAGTCCCCGTTGCTGTCTCTGAATATGCCTCCAAAGCCACCTTTTCCATTGGCTTCATACCAACATCCATCCGTATTGAGTTTTGTGATACCTGCAATTGGTTTGGTCCATGCATTAATACGAGAGATGTAACTATCACCTAGGCTAGAAGGGGAGATTTGAAAGCCTCCACAATCTCGCAGGCATATGAAATAATTAACTAGGCACTAACAAAAGGCCGTATATCAATATTGTCAAAACTTTTTTTGTTTCTGTCCTTCCAAATCTGCCACAACGTGGTGATAAAAACAGTGTGCCAAAAGACTAATCATCAAATACAAGTTCCGGAATATTTCTCCAGTTATCCCTCCATTTCTTTGACAAAACACTTGTCCTCACTGCATCTCTTGTGGGCATAAGTACCAAGATTTTTTTGAGTATATTCCTTTCTCATACACTTGGCTATCTATTTTAAATATTCCCACAAGGACCACAACTAAACAAACAAATCTCCATCTCATGATACGTTCATTTCTGCTCGAGGCGATGCACGTCGAAGTCTTGTCAATTCTTGCACAATCTGGAATCTAGAAACAAGACTACGTGAGTAGTCAACCTCGATAAGCATCGTCTCCAGCATCGGTGACTTGGCTAACAAAAGCTTGATAAACTCCAATTCGGTCACTGTGCCAGAGATATGTTTCATATCCACTCTGCGAAGTTGATTCGGAGAGACATCCGAAAAGCCATGCACTCCCAACAAAACTAGCTCTTTAGGAATAGGATAAGTCTCATCAGGAAATGCCTGAAATTCAGAAAAAAGGATAACAAATTGTCTTAGTCCGCGTATTTGGCATTTACATAATAAACATAGGAAAGATTAAAATCTGTCACTAGACTCTCACTACTTACCCGAATACTAACTTCTTCCAAGTTCGGGGAGCTTCTAATTAAGCAAATAAGAATGGAGACCTCATCTTGTTCCCCGAAACAGATATCAGACAACCAGATTTTTATGAGGTTGTTCAAAATAGTTGGAAACCTCGCTGGTAAACCAGATGTAGCTATGCCCTTGAAGCAAAAAAAAACAAACCAAAAAAAATCAAAGAACATTGATAAATAAACAAATAAGCATATATGGCTTGCTAATTAAGCTAATCTTACCTTAACATAGCAAAAGTCCAATCCCAGAGACTCAATTACAGGTACACTCTCAAGAAGCATGACAGAGCTAGATATTTCTTCTTCGCTACAGAATAACTCCTTCCTCGCTGCTTCCAAATATCTTGCGACGTATGCAAGATGAGAAGTATTTGTGAAACAAATAGATCTGAAATGGCCGTCACAGCGCACACATTTAAGATTTGGACCAACAACTTCGAGGGAATGTGAACTGGTGGAGGTATAAAGAAACAGCTTTTCAAGTAGCGGGCACTGGGCAATTGGAGATCAGACTTGAAAGTACATCATCAGCAATGATAACGTCACAAAGGTCAAGGAAAATGAGCCTGGGAAATCCTTCAAATCCAGGAGGAGGTTTAAGCATACAAGAATGGAGTCTCAAATGCCTCAGTTGCAAACATGAATATAGCGACGATGGCAGCTTGTAAAGTTCCCCCTGCCAAATGCCAAAGGTGAAGTCCTGAATATCATTGCTTGAAACCAAAAGTATCAACTGGTCAATCTCAGAACAACTCTCCAGTTCAAATAAAGATAGAGTGAACTTGATTATTGGTCCACGATGAAGTGACAGAACTTGATAAATAATCATCAAAAGTTTAGCATTCGTTGGTCTGTGCATTTCTTTGTCGAACATCTCATCAAATACCAGTTGAGGAAGTTTTGACCACACATATCTCCATTTCCTTGACAAAAGACTTGTCTTCACTGCATCTTGTATAGGCAAACACATTAAGATATTTTCTATTATATTGACTGGAACATGACTAATTATGTCTGAATTTGAGTCGCATGTTTTCATTTTTGTCCGGTAATCCTTGAACTACTCCGCACCAGCAAAAGATAACGTATCAAAGAATTAAGCTTCCTGGAGCGTTGCCTCCATACATGTCCTGGCACAGAAACAAATTCAACAATAACATGTATGTTTCAAACGAATCTATAACATTTTTCATAATTAATTGCAATAAAATTAATTGAATTTTAATTACTTCAAAATACGTTTAAATTTTAGTTTATAATTAGGATTTGAGATTCATCTTTAAATTGGAGAATAGAAATACATAGGAAAGAAATGAATAGAATGGGCTTGGCTCGACATGCATTTAATGGTGAGGCAACAGTTGTGAAAATCCAATCCAAAAAAACACAACTCTGAATGTGTAGTATTTAGAAGTTAAATCTTGATGGATCCACTAGTGACCTATCATCAAATACAAGTTCCGGAACTGTTCTCCAGTTATCCCTCCATTTCTTTGACAAAACACTTGTCCTCACTGCATCCCTTATGGGCATAAGTACCAAGATTTTTTCGAGTATATTATCTGAAATTAAGATCCAAGGTTGAACTACACATTCTCTTCATTTTTTATGATCACTATTTAGAATGCATCGGCAAACGGAATCAAAACATAGGAGCAAGCTTCCCTTGCAATAATTCACAACACTTCCCGACACAAAATGAAAGAATGATAATCAGTGCCCAGTTACTGCTATCAAATATTAAGAACTTTTAGTAGCTAGTACAAGCCAAATTAAAAGAAAGCATCTTCAGCAGGAAACATTTTTCTCAAAATCCTCAGTTCGTTACTGGACCTGTAAGCATAAGCTTACTGGCCACACTCCAACCCACCCATTCCGAATTTTTGTTGGAGTTCTTAGGGGCCAATAAAGATGTACCATAAAGAATTTAAGGTTTTAGTATAATCTCCAATTATGAGGGTAGCAAACACCATGTGCACAGTACACTCTATTTCTCACACGAACTAATTCCTTTCTCATACACTTGGCTATCGATTTTAAACATTTCCACAAGGACCACAAGTCCACAACTAAAGTAATCTCGATAGTTTTTTTCCCCCCTTCTATCTATGTTTCACAGAACAATTTTTTCTTCAAATTTGCATGTTTCATGAACACATGACTCAATAAAAAACCAAGTCGTCTTCATCAAGTATCCACAATCAAGAACAAGAAAAAAAACATCCTAGATTTCACGAGTTTTGCTACAAATACATGGAATGATAATTAAAACACATCCAGCCCTTGCTCAAAACTTTTTCGCAAAATCACACTTGAGTAAGACCCCTCTCAAATCTCTACTCCGCTTCACTCGAACTCATACTGCTCGTTTTTTACTCAAGTTGAGGGAGGCTCTTCATCATTTGTTTTCAAACGTCTCCTTGTTTCAACGGTGCTTTGGTAAAAGAAATTAATGTCGTGGCACATAGGAAAGAAGCCTAAACAACCCCAGGGTAAATGAATCTCCATTATCTACCATTTGCCCCCAGTAAGTCATTCATACAAAAACTTCGAATGACCGTGCAATCAGCGACTGAAAATATATGGGAAAAGAGAATGGTGGTTGAAAAGACATTTTTTCTTTCTGTGTGGTAAACTTCACTTTATAACCAACCAAGAATACAAAGATAAGATGTCCAGGTACTCTAGTGTGGAAGTACGTTATGGCTAAGTCCAGGTACTCTAGTGTTCCTACGAAAATTCAATAATATCATGTCTTGAAAATTGGTCACAGTAAAATGTGCTACAGCCACTCTTCTCAAAATGCATGTTGTGCAGAGGGAAAGGAATAGTAGAATTTTTCCAAAGGAAAGGTTTGGATGCTGCTAGAGGCGTGGGGAAGGTTGGAGGGGGTGTGAGTGTTTGTATCTCCTCTTGGAGGAATAAGTCCCCTTCAGCTGTGAATAGGCATCCACCAAAGGAGGCTTATAACACCAGTCAATCTTTGGGGACTTTAGGATAGGGTTTTTGAACTACAACACTGGTCAATCTTTGGGGGTGTTTGCGATAGCTGTGAGAATAGATTCTAGGTTAGCACTAAAGATTTTGCTTGGATTATAAGTTCTAGATTCTCGTAGAAGCTGATAATTTTTTTTTTTTTTGGAGCCGCTCAGGATTTAAGTTGGGGACCATGGTGGTGGGTAGTGGCTTGGCTGTAGGTTGTTCTTCCGTTACCACAAAAAAGAAAAACCTTGTTTACTACAACTGCAAAATTATGATAAAACTACAGCAAAAGCTGGTGGTGTTTACGGCAAAAAAACTGAAATTAGCTTTCAGAATATAGAATCTAACATCTAATCCGAAAGCACCCAAATTCAGCTTCTGTATTGTGGCCCTGGAGGGTTGATTTTCCCCTCTGGCTGTCTTCCCTAGCCCTTGAGAATGTTTAGGGCTGAAAAGCCCTATCTATTTCCCAGTAACAAAATCAAATCTTGCAAAATAATAAGATAAAAGAAAATAGGATTTGGAGGAATGGGAAGGAGAATTTCTTATCTTACCGGTTCTGTCGTTGAGCTGCAGCCGAAGCAGAGCCTTTCTTGACCATTACCCAAATCCCAATGTATGAAATCAAACTCTATTTTAGCCCTCGATTGACTCTATTTTAGTATTGGAGTTTGGACGAATCTAACAATATGTAAACAAAGGGCTCTCTCTATAAATGTATCGGCTCCTATCGAAGCCTTTCTTCATCTCTCTCACTCTCACAAAACCCTAGCGGTCAATATTTGGATCCGGCGGCTGTTTTGCACCCCACACTAGACGTGTAGTGCGTTCAATTCGGCTATCCATCTAAAAAATAGACAGTCGGATGAAAGATTTTCATCCGAATAATGAACGACTAAAATTTTTAAGAGTTCGAATTAAATTCAAACAGTACCCAACGACATGGATGGTCGGGCGACAGGTTCACTACTGAGAGCCCCTCTCATTCCTCAACATCTTCCTTTTCCCTTTTCTCCCTATTGGATTTCAGACTCTTGTATGTCTTTGGACGACTATTTGTCTATGGATCGATTTTTTCGGATACGAAGTTACTTCACGAGATGATAACTGTGTCAATATTGCTTGTACCCTACATTGTTTTTGGCGGGATAACTCGTTGTGATTTATCAGATCCTTAATTTTTTGGAAGTTTATAAGTTTGTTCATACTTGATTGAATTCGATGTGTTGCTTTTTGGGTTAGACTCAACGTCTTAGTCGCGATAAACAATATCGAATGTTGTTTTTCTCGTTTACAATAGTTAGATTATTAATTTGGTTTTGTCCATGATTTTTGTAATAGAGTATGTTATATAAGTGTTGTGAGCTATTATTAACATAATTTCTCGATTTTTGACCAAAAAATTATATAAATGTATCGAAAAAGGAATTTGATTTTTACACTTTATTTTTTAATGTTAGAACTTCAAAACATAGCAAGATACTAAAAGAGTAAAAGACAAACTTTAAAGTATTATCATAAAAAAATTGAAGTGTCAAAATTGGATTGGTATTTGAAATTTTTTTGAAAAATAATAAGGATAATAAGTGGAGAGAGATAGAGAGAAAAATGTTAGAAGTAGGAGGAATGAGAGGTGTTAATCGCCCCCCCCCCCCCCCCGTCAGGGGGTGTCTGACGCGGGCCCACCAATTTCCTTATTTACCCCCTTATTCCACCTCTGCATTCTCTCTCTCACACCTCAGTCTCTCTCTCTCTTTTTTTTGTTATAAATTTTTAAATGTTAATAACTTTTGTTTCACGTAATTTTTTAAATAAATTTTATATTTTTGAAATGTACTCAATGAAACCTATCAAACGAGCCTAATATTGATTATGAAATAATGTAAAACGGAAAAACTATATTTCTGTGGTAGTTTAAACGGTCTAAATAAGTTGAAAAATTAGGTGTTTTAAATTTTAATCCGTTTAAATCGGTGGAAAGATTTTAATTTTCTGATTATTTTATCCTAAATAGTCATAATTAAATTTTGACTCTAGGGCTCTCGTTGAATAACTCTAAGAGATATTTGATTCTACGAATTCAAAAATTCATTATGACAATTGAAAGTAAAATGATAAAAAAATTAAGATCTTTCCACCGATTCAACCGGATTGAAAATCGGAACACTAAAATAATTTTAAATAAATAAATAAAAAGATACAAAGTATAATTATTAGTATTAATTAAATAAAGAAAAAATAACAGAAAAAAAGTTTGGATATTTTTAGACCGTTTGTAGTTTTAACCAATGGCCATAATTACATTTTTTTAACCAACGGGCAACTTTGAACCAATGCGTAATTTTTTTAACTTTTTAGACAGAATTTTAAAATATAGTAAAAAAATTAAGTGTTTTAAATTTCAATCAGTTTGAACCAGTGGAAATATATATGTTGAAGTAAATTATGTATATTGAATCAACTTAAATTTACTTTATATTTTTCTGAATAGACAATAATGCAAACCGAAATCAAACTTCATTTAATTACAATTGAGTATGTAGAATCAATACATGAAGATAAATAAATACACAAATTTAGTCAATATTTTCGCCAAATTGTGGTCGTCGTCCCGGCGGATCTATCTGCATTACTTCGTACCACAATTGGAGCCGTGCTTCATAAGGATGAGCCCATCTGTGTGCTTCATTTGATGCATTTGGCCTCCACCATATGATGATGGATGGTACATGATAATGACGGTATAAGAAAATTTGAACGAAGTGATTGTCATTAATACGACCAATAGCTATATGTGTGCGCGTTGCGAATGGAACTAGAAGGGAGCTTAACGGCAAGTGAGTGAAACAACTTGAAGTAATCATATCGAATGTATGCAGTACAACGTTGTACGTTGATGCTATAACAAGTCCCAATGATATAGAATCCATCCAATGATCCTCTGGTGCCGATAGCCGGAAGCAATGAAGTCTTCGTAGCACATGGGATACATAATTACGTTTTGGATAAAGCTGATCGTACAGGACCCGATTTTGTTCAATCTCTTGGATAAGGTCATGTCGTACTTGAGCCCATTGATCTTCAGAACCATAAAGTTGCACAGCTAACGCCCTAAAGCCACAATGACCGTCGGGTCGAACGTCAACACAGTGGGAAATATAACGCTGATACTGCTGAGGAAATTTCTCAACGAGGTGATCCCTCCCATTGCTCTTTTCGTGATGTTGGAATACATGAGACCCGAGATTCTGAAGTGGATACTGTGAAAGAAGGTATGTGACCTCTATTCTGCTCATCTCTGCCTGTAGGTCGACCCCTGTGTTCTGTGTTATATGCTGGGGGTCGAACTGTGCAACGAGATGGATCCGCGCATATCGAGAAACCTGTCCATCATAGACTCTCGACTGTTGGAATCCATTTCATTTAATCTTTCAATAAGCTGAGCTGTCCTATCGAATCGTGCTCCCTCATCAATATGCCTCTGGGCGTGCATGGACAACTTACTCCAATGAGGGTGGATAGAGCTTAGCGGAATTGGTCTATCCACAGAACGGTAAAGTACAATATCGTGAAAGTATTGCAATCCGTGTGTCCTTTTGATCTTACAAAAGCAAAGGCCGATTTCGTTATCAGTGCGTTGTGCCTGATTATGGATCAAGTTCATTGCCTGTAATGAAATGCGACCTCTGATTTCACTATAAATGCCTTCATGTAGATGTATGTGTCGTGGAATGTTGAGAGATTTCTGGAACGACCCCTGAATATCCCCGAACTAACTGGTCAACATCTTTTCTATTTTCTGAAAAGATGTCTGAAGTGAGGACATGGTATCTCCGAAATATCGTTTGAGCCTCGCATGCGCAGACTCCGCCCTGCAATTTAATAATACATTGTGTTAAATAGGAAAGTTACATAAAGTTTTCTTTAGTGCAGGACAGTAAATATACAATGACTATAGGAAAGTTACCTTTGGCTTGAATTGCTCTCGATGTGCATAAACTGATTTATATATGTTACAATAAATCGCTCTTTATAAGGACCTAACCATGTATCCCAAAGGTATTGTATGGCATCAGAGTATTGCTCAAATTCTCCGCACATGGCATTCCATCTTTGTTGCAAAGACAGGTGTCGATGAATGAATAAGCAACTGCCATGCTTCGGAAAACTCGTCCCACCTCGTACCAAGCATAGAGCTGCACTTCTTCATCACACATTGGTTTATATGCCAAATACAAAGGATGTGTTGCGCTAAGGGGAAACATATTCCAATGACGCCAAGAAGTGCCAGATCCCTATCTGAAACAATTACCGATGGCAACGCTGCCCCTTTTTCAACCATCCATCTCTTTAAAGTATCCAGTGCCCATATCAGTCGCTCTTTCGTCTCATTATTCAAATATGCAAACATAAGAGAATAAGTTTTCATTGTGGATGTGATACCCACAACTTCCAAAAGTGGAATCCGATACTCATTACTCTTGTACGTCGCATCAATAATCAACATGGACGGAAAATTGACAGCTAGCTCTAGGCTTCTGGGATGAACTCAAAGAATATCTGTAATTTCATTAGTGTGTTCATTTGTAAGATAGTTGTAAATGTATCTTTTCTCATTTAATTCATTCAAGATGTACTCAATAGGAGATAGACCCCTCAGTTACTCTTTCTTATACAGTGCCTTCAAATTGTAAATACTCCAAATTCCTGTACTAATTGACAAGTCTTGTTGTCTCGGAAAATTAAGAATTTTTCGAGTTGCGGTGCTGCTAGACATATCACGAACTAATTGCTGCTGAATTGGGGTCAGTCTTGACGGGTACTCATGTCCCTCAAAACTTTAGCTGGTTCATGGTTATGAAAACCTTTAACAACCTTCAAACTCTACATGACACCGTCTGAAGGTTGTGGTACACCTCGCAGTTTAAACGGGCAATCACATTTTTTAGTTCCACTATTCCTTTGCATTAAATGCTCTTCCTGTGGCGGTTTATACAATCCCCCCTTTCACAAATAAGAATGCACTTCGGCATCTTGTTGCCCTTTATACTAGCAGATTTACTTATGACAATTACAAAACCATTTTTCTTACCAACTCTTCGCGCCCAATCTACCATGACAGCTCTATTTTCAAATATCTATAACAAAAAAAATGAATCTGTATAAGCACAATGTAATATCTCGTATATTAAAAAAATTGATTTTTGCATGTAAGCTTTAGGTGGCAAATAAGCGGGACTCCGAGTCCCTGTAGCGCTGCCAAAAGGTTGCAAGCTGCAGTACCCTAAAATGGCACCGTCCTATGCAAGTCCCATTTATGAAGGGGGCCCAATCATCCATATTTGCCTTAGTACCTTTTTACCTAGAGAAAAAGTTCTTTCCATTCGATCTGCAACATAAAATTTGAGTTTATACGCAAAAAATTGAGTTTATTTAATGTCCGTACAAACTGATTTTTTGAGTAGATACATTATTTTGCGGGTCCTACAGTATGCACGTTTTGAATTTTTCAAAAAAATGTGCGAAGAGGGCCCACACAGGACTGTCCGGACAGCCCCCTGGATTTGGCCTTTTTTTTTTTGTCTCAACAATACAAACTGAAGAACTAAAAATATATTTATTGACAAATAAGCTGAAAATGATAACTCAAAACTTGACATTTTTTAGTTCTTTCAACAAAATAATAGTCCACCACAAAAAATATGTGTAATTCTTAGATCAAAAAATAAGATTCTTTCATTCGTAATATTTTAAGGTCTTGACACTAAATTAAAGTCCTCATTGAAACTTTAATTTGGAGATATCATCATTAGATTTTAACAGTTAACTTTTAATTATTTTCATTTATAAATATATTATCATTACACTGGAACTTTTTGAAATATACTTGCTTTTGTATGTTATCTTTTGACTTATTTTTTTGGTCCATATAATTATACTTTCTAAACTTATATAGTTGAGACGAGTAGAAGAGGCCAATATTTGTACAATAATTTTAAAAGGAATTCACTGAAAAGAATAAATTGATTAACAAAAAACTATACTACGAAAATCAAGACAAATCATAATTAGTTTCAGCATATTGTTTAAAGAAGTAAAAAAAACAAAGTGAGATGGACAGCTTAGGGTGCCAAGGCAAATATGAATGACTGGGCTTCATAAATGGGAGCGGTGGTTTTTGACTTGCATACGACGGCGCCGTTTCAGGGCACTGCAGCTTGCAACCCTTTGGTACGTAGGGAAGATAGAATGAAGTGAAAGAATTAAATTTTCTACGTTTTTTGTTGTGCTACAAAAAAAGTACAACATTAACAAAAATAAGTAACAAATATGTATAATATCAACAGTAATAACTAACCTGGTCAGTCATAAATTTAGCTGTGTAATCACGCCCAACATAGGAGTTGCTCTCCTCACAAGGAATATCATTCGCAACATCGTTCCCAACTGACCAACTTTCCGAAAATGAAAAATTGTACTGATCCATAATGTTTTTTTATGAATTACGAAAATAAAATCAAAATAGAGGAAAATTGTGAAGATGTGGTGAATGAGAGTAAATATGAATATATAAACTAAGGCATAAACAAGTGAATATGTAGGTAACTGAATATATGGGCCAACGTTCTGTCGAATTGTTGCAATATGCAACAATCCTATCAATGTTGCAAGTTCAATTTTGAAGTAATCACCTGCAAAGAACCTTGAAGCAATCACCTGCAAGGAACGTTGAAGCAATCACCTGCAACTTAAGTTGCAGAACCAATTATCTGAATTTTTTTTTTTTGCTTTATTTAATTAATAATGTCTATACTCTGTATTTTTTTTCTTTTTTATTTATTTAAAATTATTTAAATGTTTCGATTTTCAATCCGGTTGAATCGGTGGAAAGATCTTATTTTTTATTATTATTTTATCTTCAATGGTCATAATGAATTTTTGGGCTCGCAAAATCAAATATCTCTTAGAGCTAATCAACGAGAGCCCTAGAGTTAAAATTTAATTATTGCTATTCAGGACAAAATGATAAGGAAATTGAAATCTTTCCACCAGTTCAAATGAATTGAAATTTGGAACAATTAATTTTTTTAACCTTTTTTTAAACAGTTTATATATTAAAAATATAGTTAAAAAATTAAGTGTTCCAAATTTCAATCTATTTGAACCGGTGAAGAGATTTTAGTTTCCTTATCATTTTATCCTAAATGGCCATAATTAAATTTTAACTTTAAGGCTCTTGTTCATTAATCTTAAGAGATATTTGATTCTACGACTTTCTTAAACCTAATCAACGAGAGCCTTAGAGTCAAAATTTAATTATGACCATTTAAGATAAAATAATAAAAAAACTAAAATCTTTCCACCCGTTCAAATGGATTGAAATTTGAAACACTTAATTTTTTTAAACCTTTTTAGACAGTTTATATATTGAAAAATATAGTTAAAAAATTAAATGTTCCAAATTTCAATCGGTTTGAACTTGTAGAAAGATTTTAGTTTCCTGATCATTTTATTCTAAATGACCATAATTAAATTTTGACTCTAAGGCTCTCGTTGATTAGCCCTAAGAGATATTTGATTCTACGAGATCAAAAATTTATTATGACCATTAAAGATAAAATGATAAAAAAAATAAGATTTTTTCACCGATTTAACCGGATTGCAAATCGGAACACTAAAATAATTTTAAGTAAATAAAAAAGAAAAAAGATACAGATTATAAATATTATTAATTAAATAAAAAAATAACAGAAAATGGGTCCGGATATTTTTGGGCCATTTTCGATTTTCGATTTAAGGGGTGGTGGGGTCGGGGGTAAAAAGGGTAAACAGTAACCCGTGTCGGGGGGGTCTGACACGGGGGGGGGAG
The DNA here is from genome assembly GCA_019656835.1 of Rhododendron ovatum. NCBI lineage: Eukaryota > Viridiplantae > Streptophyta > Magnoliopsida > Ericales > Ericaceae > Rhododendron > Rhododendron ovatum. The sequence goes on from CM033794.1 coordinate 1,615,953, forward strand.
TAGTAATTCACAGGGGGAATTTAGAGAAAATTTTTTAAAAAATTCTTTTTGAGTTGCAAATGGAACAAAGCAAAATCATTTTCAAAAGAGAAATTACCCCCACTCAGATAAGGGATGACAATTTCATCCGGCCCATCCATATCCGATTTGATCCCCACCCAGCAATTTGAAAATCCGTTTAGGGATTGGACAGAATATGAGATTTTTTATTTGATAATTTTCGGGGATTGGATAAGAGACAGGAATAGACATATCCTCTGTCTGAATCCGTTCTCGGTTTGTTACCCACCCTGCCCCGTTTCCAATTCCCTAAAATATTTTGGATGTTCTTTCCTGGCCGGCTCCGTTTTGTCGCCGTCTACCCGTCCAGGTCCCTTGAGCGTCTAACCATACCTGTCCAGAACCTGTTTTAAGTGATCTGTCCAAAATACCCCCGTTCATTGTCAGTGGCAAGGAGGGATCTGCTATCTAGGGATGACGATATACATGATAGGGGCGGAGGTTCATAGGAACCCACCTGTGCGAGAAGCTGATGGCGGAGACGAAGCCCAGTCGTCAGATAGATAAGAACAGCGGCGCCACCGCTGCCAGCGAGGAATTCGCGATAGGATGCATCCTTTCAAAATCGCGTTAACTTCTGAGGGAAATAGAAGGGAGTAGATCTAATGAGGACGAACCTGATAAAGCAAGGGAGAGTTGAATTGCTGCAATCGACTTTTTGGAGAGGACGAATGGTTTTGAGGTTTCACTGTAGGTTGGGTTAATACAAGTTGAGGAACAAATGGGTAAAAGCAGAGAGAGAGAGAGAGAGAGAGAGAGAGAGAGAGAGAGAGTTTTCTTCACTGGTGGTTATTCTTCAAAATTGTAAACTGGATCCTGCAATCAAATACAACATATATTTCCAAATATAGGAAGTTTCATTTTATTAGTATTTTAGATTTATACTAGTTTAATTTCTTAGTTTTTCCGACATAATATCTAACTGCGATGCTCTTTTTTTCCCAAAACCCGTAGATCAATATTTATGCTCGCCTATAATTTGTTGTTTTTCAAAAACTTTGGATCCTTGAATCTCGCGGGGTTCCACATTCTCCGAATGGGGCATATGAGTAAATGCTAAATAGATGCGGGAAGTCCCCATCCTAAAGAGACATACAAGAGGGAGAGAGAAGTTAAATGTTTTTTTTTTCTTCCCCTTTTGCCAAATAGTAAAATTTTCATTCCGAAATCAACATAACCGGATACATTGAAAGAGAGATTCATTGAAAAAGAAAGATGAAATATTTACATGAGAAATATATAAAGTTCCATAAGCATGCATGTAGCTAGATTTCCAGAGTTCCAAAAAACAAGGAAGAACCAAACATACTAAAAACGAGAATCCACAAACCAATTTTTTTTTTTTTTTTTTTTAAAAAAAGGGGAAAGAAATGAAAAACTGAGGGATGCAAGCTCAAGGAGCATGAAGGACTTGAGTCTGATCTATACAGCTTCAGTAGCAAAACACACTGAGGCATGAGCACCTTGGATATTTTTTTTTACAAACGTGAGAGATGAGCCGGCACCAAGATCCTCGCTTGAGAAATGAAAACAACTACTAGACTTCAATCTTGATCATCTCTTGATACGATGTTCACTTCTGCTTGGGGTGATGCACGTCGAAGTCTTGTCAATTCTTTCACAATCCGCAATTCATCAGCAACAACATTTTGTGATGAGTTCAGCTCGATAAGCATTGCCTCCAGCATAGGTGACTTGGCTAACAGAAGCTTGATAAACTCCAATTCAGGCTTTGTGCCAGAGACATTTTCCATATCCACTTCGCGAAGTTGATTTAGAGAGACATCCGAACAGCCATGTACTTCCGAAAAATCTAGATCTATAGGAATAGCAGAAGTCGCACCAGGAAATGCCTGAAGTTCAGAAAAAAGATTAACAAATTGTCTTAGCTTGCATATTCGGCATTTACATAATAAATACACAGAAAATAATTAAATCTGTCACCACTTACTTCAATAGTAATTTTTTCCAAGTTCGGAGAGCTTCTGATTAAGCAAATAAGAACAGAGACCTCATCTCGCTCCCCAAAACAAATTTCATTCAACATGATATGTTTGAGGTTGTTCAAAGTTGTTGGAAGCCTTGCTGGTACACTAGATGCAGCTATGCCCTAGAAGCAAAAGAAAAAACCATAAGAACCGAAGAACATTGATAAATCAACAAAATAACATGCGTTGCTGAGCTAATCTTACCTTAACATAGCAATAGTCCAATTCCAGAGACTCAATTACAGGTACGTTCTCAAGAAGCATGACAGAGTTAGATGTTTCTTCTTTGCTACAGAATCTCTCCTTTCTATTTTCGTTCAAATATATTTCTACGTTTGCAAGACGAGAAGTATTTGTGAAGCAAATAGATCTGAAATGGCCCTCACAGTGTACTTTTTTAAGATTTGGACCAACAACTTCAAGGGAATGTAAACTGGTGGAGCTCTGAAGTGTCAGGTCTTCAAGTAGTGGGCAATTGGAGATCACACTTGAAAGTACGTCATCAGCAATGACAACGTCACAAAGATCAAGGGAAATGAGCCTGGTAAATCCTTCAAATCCAGGAGGAGGTTTAATCATACAAGAACTGAGATTCAAATGCCTAAGTTGCAAACATGAATATAGCGATGATGGCAACTTATAAAGTTCCCTCCGCCAAATGTGAAGGGCAAAGTCCTGGATATCATTGTTTGAAACAAATCGTATCAACTGATCGATCTGAGAACAGCTTTTCAGTTCAGATAAAGAGAGTGTGAACTTGGTTAGTGGTCCACGGTGAAGTAACATAACCTGATAAATAACCATCAACAGTTCAGCATTCGTTGTACCGTACACATGTCTGTAGAACTTGTCATCAAATACCAGTTGAGGAAGTTTTGATCACATATATCTCCATTTCCTTGACAAAAGACTTGTCCTCACTGCATCTTGTATAGGCAAACACATTAAGATATTTTCTCGTATATTGCCTGGAACATGACTAATTATGTCTGAATTTGAGTCGCATGTATTCATTTTTGTCCGGTAATCCTTGAACTACTATTCCGCACCAGCAAAAGATAACGTATCAGAGAATTAAGCTACCCAGAGCGTTGCCTCCATACGTGCCCTGGTACAGAATAAAACAACAATAAGTAGTAGCCGCATATCATATGATTCATATGTCTCCTGCTGTAACATCCTATTACAGGAGAAAGATCTAACAGATAACATCAAAATAAACTATTGCAATAACCCTAATAAACCTCCTACATGTAATTCTGATCAATATCCCACCGGAAATTTCAGTTCAAAATCTAGCTATCCTTGCACTTTGGTGTCACATCGTATTATGTATGCAACACAAGCACACACCTTAGACAGTAATCAACTATTCGGCTGTCATTGTTACCATTTGCTACAGCCCGACCATTTTCAACCAATAAGAGTGAGGGTGAACAAATTGGACTCCCATTCTAGGTTCAGAAGCTTGTGGTGTAAATATTTATTCTTGACGGTGGAATTAGCTAATTAACAAATCCCAATAAATTAGGATCTAGAACTATCATTGATTATCACATTACAAACATTAAACAAAAGTTAAATAATTACGAACCGCGTACCCGGATCTAGTAATGCAGAGCTTGAGCGATCCAGTGATTAATTGAAGCAACCATAAGTTTATAAGAGCATTAAGCCCTAGTTGGAAGACAGGTTTCTCTCCCTTACGTTTCTTTGTAGTTGTTTAGTATATCACGTTAAAAAGATGGAACCTAGACGCTTTTATAGGTAGAGAGATGACCAATTTTCTTAGTGAACATTGATACTTATTTTCATCAAAGTAAAGTCTATTTAGGGTTCAACTTGTCTATTTGATCAATGGAATTAAATTTTAGGCATAAAGATATGGAAAATCTTATTATAGCCATAATTCATATGTGCCATATATAAACATGTGGGCGACTAAATATACATGTGGTTCACAAGGGAAGAAAGGCAAAATCTCGATTGGGCGTTGAGAGAAATGGCTCTAGATGAATAGATTTATTTGACATTGAGCCTATACGGAAAGAAATTATTCTGATCATAAGGAAATTCTAGTAACTATTCCAGCAGGATTGACTCAGTTTGAGGGGAAAAGGGTGAAGAAAAGGAGGCTATATATGGAAATGAGAAAGACCATAATCTCTAAAGCTCCGTTTACTTGTCAAGAAATTGGTCGGAGTAGGAAATTAAATTGTTCTTGAAAGGAGAAAGAAAAATATTTTCCTACATGGCTACATGTGTTCATTTCATAAAAGAAATTTGTGGGAAAACAGAAAATCAACAGTTTAATTGCATAGAAAACTAGAACAAAAACAAGATATATAAATTCTCGCAACAAAACAAAGCCGAACTTGGTACTCAAAATTTCGCAAACAAATTCTCGTAACAAACGAACAGAGTCTGGTACCCAAAAAATTGTAGAGGATCAGATGGGTAACCATGAAGAGTAGAGATCATGAAAAAAGTTTAGGGTTAAAACACAAAGGGGTCTGTAGGTTTGCTTTTATTTTTTGTTTACCTAAAGATTTGAGAATTTAGGAATTGGAGTCTGAAGGACTTTAACACATTTGCATGTAGCATAGATTGTCCCTCCTAGTGTATGGATAAAAATAAAATAAAAGCAAAGCACTCCTAACGCACTGTGGCATAACCAGGAATTGATGTAAACGGGGGCACCAATCACATGCATTACATTATTTTGTGGAGCAATTTTTTCTCTCTTTTTCAAAAAAAATTCAACCAATTTGATAATTTTAATTTGAAGTATTTTCTCAATGATTATTTAGATTGTTTAACTATCCCACTTACTTTAGTTACAACATATATGTTTCACACAAATCTAGAACAATTTTCATAATTAATCACAATCAAATTAATTGAATTTTCATTACTTCAAGATAGTTTTAAATTTTAGTTCATAATTAGGATTCGAGATTCATCTTTAAATTGGAGAAGAGAAATTCATAGAAAAGAAATGAATAGAAAGGGGTTGGCTCGACATGTATTTAATGGTGAGGCAACCATTACGAAAATCCGATCCAAAAATAAGTAATTCTATGGTTAATCAAACTAAAAATAAGACAAAAACAAATGAACATTCCAGTGGGGTCATGGTGCATACTCGACAAGCCATTATTCAGTGCCCTTGGAACACCACGTGGTAGTGCCCCAAGCCTCTCTCCACCACATATTATTGTAGGATTTTCACACTTAGTTTCGGACCTCACAAAAATATGTGGCAGTGCCATAGGCAAAGGGACATAGAGACAATGGTGGGTAGCCGACCCCATTGGCTGTCAAATTTTCAATGAAATAGGTATTAATTATTTTTCCCATTTTAAAATTTTATTTTTACCCCATGTACTTAGGGAAAAAATTGAGTCAAAATAGAATCTCCATCCACAAAATTCTCAAACGTAACGCTTGTTTGTTCGTTCCTCAGAACAAATTAAACATTTCATTTGTGACCAATGAATGCATGATAGTTTGGTTGTGCATATAGAGAAAGATGTTTTTGAAACCATTATAAACGAGACTATCATTCATTGTTTCGATCTAAAGTATAAAAAGTCGTCGATGTCAATTATAGATCTAAGCTACATTTTGTTATTAATATATACCTACTTTTTCATCTATTAGCAACCCAAAGTACTCGGGAAAAAAAAAAAACCCACGCCTCTCAACAAACAACTTCCAAATTAGAATGCAACATTTGCCAGCAGCATACAATGGATTACAGACGTAAAATCATTACCCTTCATAGGGGTTATTCTATTCTATCTCTTAGAAAGTTAAATCTAAATACTTAATAGTATGGTGATACATGTATACAAAACTTCTAACCTGAGCATACGCAATGGAACCGTTCCACGAAATAATTTTGATTAACTTATTAATCTTAATTGTTTTTTTTTTTCAATTAGCAACTAAAAAAGTGAATTACACAGTACACATAGTTCAAATTTTTGACCATCACTTATCGAAAATCTTGACTCTACCACAGGCGGTGCGCTAGGGGCATTGCATATTACCTCCGCCACTTCTGACACAATATCCACGTATAAATTTCTTTCATGAACACAACTCTTAACAGATCTAAAGAGGTGCCCAAGCCAACATGCAATTATTGCACATATCGTGCATAGATTGTAATGTGGGACTTACTATGGACCTCCAAAAAACAATTTTAGTCGTTCATTAAATTTAATATTTTTTTCAGTGTCCTCACGAAAAATCAGCTTAATCCAATAATTATAAATGCTCTATCCAATCTTCCAACTTTTTAGAATGAAAGTTTGAAGATTGGATCGAGCACTTACAGTTATCGAATTTAATTGATTTTTTGCTTAGGCACTCGAAAAAATAATAATTTAATGAACAGATGGAACGTTTTTTGGGACCCGTAAAAAAAAGCCAATGTGGACAAACTTTTCGCTATAAAAACATCAAGTCCGAAGAAAGCACAAGTTCTATATGCTAAGGCCCCATTTAATAACAGTGATAGATGATTGAAATTCATAAGGAGATGGGATTATGATTGAGATTAGTAATGAGAAGGGATTGATAAGGAGACGAGATTGTTGATGAGTATGTTTGTTTGAGATGAGATTAGATGATGAGATTATTAATATCATGTTTGTTTCACAAGGGATATGATTGGATTGATAGTATACATTTCCGTTTTTGCCCTTCACATGGGATACGATTGGTAAGGAGATGAGATTGGAGATGGCTATTTTCGTATTTGTGCATTGGCATTTGGCAAGGAGTGGACCAGATTGTTAATACCAAGTGGGAGAGGTCCTTCCAAACCCATTGGACTCATAGTCCACACCTCTTTTTGGTAAGGGTCATCATCAGGCCGGCCCACCAAGTCACTACCCAAGCCCGCTCGCGGGCTAGGCTTAGCGGGCTTTTATTTTTTCACGGGTTGGGCTATCTCTGAAAACTTAAAGCCTAGGCCCACCCACGGGCTTAGCCCAATCAACAGGCCGGCGGGCAGAGGATCGGGCGGGTTGGCGGGCCAGAATTTGGGCGAACCAGCTCACAACAGTCAGAATTCAAAAATTACCTCAAAAGTGGAGTTTTTTTTACATGCACACACTGTTTTTGTATGGACAATTTTTAAAACTCCTCAAAGTTGGTTTATTGGTCTCCAAATGGATAGACAACTTGAAAATAATAAATTATTTTTTCCAAAAAAACAAGGAGATTTTCGGGCTTGCAGCGGGCGGGTTTGGCGGGCGGGCTCACGGGCCAGGCCGACGAGCGGACTGAGTAAAAATTCATAGGCCCAAGCCCAGCCCATAAAAACTTTGGACGGGCTCGGGCCGAGCGGACTTCGAGCTAAATGATGACCCTTACTTTTTGGTTACCAAACAAGTTATTGTGAAACCCATGAGATTGGTAGTCCAATGACTCCAATCCCAAGGCCTAATATGATTATCAACGAGGCCTAAGGTATCTTTTGTTCGCCAATGGGCTCTAGTTCAGTTGCCATCTCCTGGTCTTCTCTTTGTGGAAGGCCAAGTTCGATCCTTGGCGTTTGGGGTACTATCCCGACACGAAATTGACGTGTTAGTGTCGGCTATTTTTGAGTTTTTGACACAAAACACAAATATGACACAACACGTTAACACAAAAAAATAGGTCGGATTAGAGTTTAGAGAATTCTGACATGAATACAAGATGACACAACACGGCACATTGCCACCCCCATTCATATACAAATAAATAACAGAGGTGTCCGAACCAGCTTAGCGCAACTCAACTAATTTTGAGGACCAATCCCACAGTCCATACAAGCGCTTCCGACACGAATGACTGATTACGATTTTGGAGATAATAAATACTCATAAACAAGAACAAGAAGAATAACCGGCCTATTGTACGCACCAACCCATCCATGACGCATCGATCTATTCTACAATCGAGAACTACGACCAGAAAATTGACAAATTAAGCTTCTGCGCGCTTGAATCAGGAAAACAAATTAGGGATTAATGGTTAATTACTTGGTTGTGGAAACTGGCCTGAAACCAAAAAGGGATGAAATTGAAAAGTCTTCAGCAGATGGGATAATTCCCTCTTTCCGCTAGGGTTCTATTTTTCAACATGACCATCAAAACAATTCCAATTTGAGATAGTAAGTAAGAAAAGTGAATTATACTATCAATAACTTAGCTTTCATTGATTGATGTGTATAAGCTACGACTTGATGACTAAAAAATCTAAACAAATTAGGAAACACGCATAATAAAGAAAGAAATTAGCATGCGACTTCAACTTATCGATCATTAGCTTCTGTCAGTTTAGTTGGTGGTTTAGATTTTTTCACAATTGTTACGAGCTTCGAACATTACCCCATTGCGACAGTTAACTCTACTTATTGGCGCTTTTACAAACGTGAGAACGTCTCACATAATTCCAAGTAATTTAATGGGCGTAAACGGAGCCTAAACGTAGAATAGAAAATTAGAGGCAGGTCCTCCTTTTTAGGTTCAGTTTGATACCAACCCTAAATATTATTTCCGAGCCTAAATAGGCTTGGTTATGTTGCTGAATGACTTTTCGGCTTGGTTATGTAGTAATGGCCATTTTCGATGGATCATAATTCGATGAATAGGTATGGTGTTTTCGAGAATGAACGGAAAGGAGATAGATTCACTCATTATCCCTTTAAAAAAAAAAATGGACTGGCTAAATGTAAACCCAAAAGGTGAGTGATAAAGGTAACCAAAAATATACTCCATTGTGAGTCCAAAGACAAAAGATTAGGGATGAGGAGGCGTTAGGTATGCTCTAAAGAAAGCATGCATTGTTGTGGACTGATTACTACTAAAACATCCAATGAAACTGCACCCTTTCTTTCCCTTTTTCAACACCAAATCCAGCAGTATTTTTCAACCAGACATCATGGGTGGGTATAATTTATAAGAAATCCAAGAAACAGCATTTTCTTTGTTTTAAACATCGCATGCGAGTACAACAATCAAACACGCACGTAACTCGTACTGAAGTGACAGTATATTACGTTCGATAACAAGCCTAATTGAACGGTTTGACATTAAGACGAACAATATAAGGAAACAAAGTCTATCTTGAAATAAAATCTCAGACCCATATGGAACACTTTTAAAACTCGTTCCAGTATCTAAACATGGTAAAAGAAAAAAATAGCAGACTTTTTGAACAATCTCAGACGAATTGTACGTTCTAACCAACCAAGCCATACTAACTCTAGCTAAGAATCACAAAGTTGCACCCAATCAATCAATCATTGCTCTCTCTGTGTATTTGTTCCATATAAATATAACGAAGAAACCTATATATAAAGAGTTTCTCTCTTTTCCCCAAATTTCGCAACAACAAAGTTACAATAACCCCAAGGACAAAAAAAAAAGGCATGTTCATAAATCCGGTTGCCATGCATAATCAGCCACTTATTCTCTCCAGATCAATTCAGCCTTTTTGTCAAGTGGATTGAAATAAAGCAAGTTGATGCCACAATGATGATAAATAACTGCACCCTCAATCACAATCAAACGTAATTGTTTGGCGTGGGCCTTTAGGACCAGCACAGTTCGATCGAATACATAATCACATTGCTTTCCGAATTCAAATTTCATTTATGCATTCTAACAAACAATTGGCGAGCATTGTCCATTAGATCAAAATTTTAAACTACATTGATGAGATATTAACAAACAGGTGTGAGTTTTGGGTTTTATGTCTCCCTTTGTGGTTGGGTGGGAGTTCTTTTTTTTTTTTTTTTTGGTAGGGAGCTCGAAGTATCTTGCTCTGTACGTATTAGGTGGCATCTTGCCGATTTTGGGTTGTTATTTAACTTATTTCCTTTTTGGAACAATGCGCCATATGACCGTTGCTGTGCGGGGTTGCAATCCTTTTTTATTTTCTCTTCCCCCGTTGTGATCATAGTTTTAAATCGCAATATAGGTCGCCGTCGCGGTATCGGTCGCGGTATATCGGTATCGAGACGTATTGGTGATACGTCGCGGGAATCGAGTGTCCCGGTCGTGAATTTTTAAAAATCATCAGTAACATGTATAAAACTTAAAAAATATACTTTTGCGCCCAACATTAGCTTAAATTATCACATTTTAATTAATTTAAGACATGTAATAGCCCATTCTCTTCATGCAAAATATTCGATAATTTATCAAAACCCGCAAGTCAATAAGATTTTCCATTTCAAGTCACTAACGTACTAAACTACTTTTTTTTTTAAAAGAAATTATATAATAGTTGCTCTGGTCCTTGACAGAGGTGGTGAACAAAGAAATTGGTTTTGTAACTTTTAAAAGAAATTTGTGAAAGAATGAAGATAGAAAAGAAGATAAGAAAGCCAACGGCAGGTAATGATCGGATTTGGGTTTCAACTTTCAATTGCTGTGTTATTTACTTATTTTCCAAGACAAGATCCAAAATTTTAGGGAAAAAGCTGTGAAAAGTGGAAGGAGTTGATGGTTTGATGCTGTAGAGACCCGTAAATTCATTTCATAATTTTATTGTTTTAAAAAAAAAATGGTGGATTAATGAGAATATTAGAGTTGGGGGTCAAAGTGCAAGAATATGAAAATCATAGATTTTTGTGCAATTTGTGCATGTGTGTGCCGTGTGTATATACCAGGAGAACTTTTTCTTTTTTTCCATTTTCTTCTTCTCAACTCTCTCCCGGTCTCTCTCTCACTCTCTCACCCAACCACTCAAAAATCCATACCAATCAACTCCCAAACCATCTTTAATTTACTTGTTCGAGCTTGTATCGTGTTGGACAAAGCTTGGTTCGGAGCATTTTCGCTTGATTTGAGTTCCGGAAGCTAGGGTTTGCACAATTTTCTTGATTGCGGTTTGGACACTCGAGGTAGGGAATTCTACCTCTCTTTATATGTTAGTTGGGTTCTTTTATGTCTCATTTGAATATTTCTATGCTTTGTTTGAGCTGGTATTGATTGTTGTTTGGTCTGGATCAAAATCTGTTATCTGATGAAAAATCGCCAAATTTCGGATTCCTACCGGTAGGCCCGTCTTTTCTACCGGTAGAACGTTGTTGCGTTGTCAAAAAAAAAATTAACTTCCTACCGGTATAACTTTTCTCCTACCGGTAGAATGTCTAAAATTTTCTTCGTGCATAAGTGGTGGCCTTTCTAATCAGTTTTTGTACCGGTAGGATTTATTCCCTACTGGTAGGATTATAAAAAAATTCTTGGAACCTACCGGTACCAATTTTTCCTCTACCGGTAGAATTTCCGTGAACCTAAACAGTGTTCCTCTGCTTATGGATTGTACCGGTAGTTCACAATTCCCTACCGGTAGACCAGTTATCAATGATCAAAAACTCCTGTGCCGTGCAATCCAATTCCTTTCTACAGCTTTGACCATTCAATGGGTTTAAATAATATTATATATATAATATGCCATAAAGAACCAGATGGTTTGGTTTGTCTTCAGGTGTAAAGAAATTTGTATAAATATAGATTGGAATTGTTCCAAATTGGCAGAACGATGGAAGGATAAATATGAGTTCCTTGCACGACACTCTTTCGAACGATACACTTGAGCTTGTGAATGACGCGCGAACATTCAGGGCCCATCGACGGGTGGGTGCCTGGCAGGGGATATCAGGGTCCCATAATTAGCCTGGCAGGAGCTAATGCTCAAAATAATTTTTCAAGGCCTAACCTTCAAGGTGGGTGCTTGGCAGGGGATATCGGGGTCCCAAAATTAGCCCGGCAGGAGCTTCGGCTCAGACACATAAACGACACGACATGTTGAGACGAAAATTGAACGAGTATGATTTATGGGTTGAATAAAGGAAAATTTGAGATTTTGGGAAACTTGTTCATGAAAGTTGTGCTTCCTCCGTTGTCTTGTGATCCTTTATCATTCGTTAATTCGTCTCGCTCATTTGCATATAGAGTTTGCGTAGACTTTTCTACTGGGCTAGTGTAGCTCAAGCCTTATATTATTTTCAGGTGCTAACCCGGAACCATAACTTGCATTGCTTGGCGTGCTTGGAGTGTGGTCATTATTTTTGAAAGCTAACCGAAGGAGTTACTTATTCATCTTTGTAAATTTATTTTGAAAGATGTATTCGTAACTTAAATTGTAATTCTTTTGATTTGGAATATTGTAACCCTTAATCCTCTTTCGACATTTGATACTTATGCTGATTTGGGGCCGTCGAGCCTATATTGTAATATTTTGGAACCTTATGGACTTGGAAGCTTAATTAAGGGAATGGGAACACAACAATCTTTTGGGTACCGTACGGATATTTGTGAGTAGTTTTATTATGTAAATCATTTATAATTATATTTAAAATCGAGGACGTGACAACTTAGTATCAGAGCATAGGTTTAGAACACCTAGAGACCATGGGGAGACGTTTTGTCTCATGGGTTCAAAATGTCGCGCCTTCTAACATAACTTGTGCATGCTTGTGTGACTAACATTTATATGATTACTTGGCATTGCATTTTCATTATCATAGAGTGGTGTAGAGCTATTAACCCGTGTTGCGAAGTTGAGGGCTTCAACCCCATAGTTCTAATGTTGTGGTTAATGGTTTCTTTTTGTATATCATGTAGTAAGATGCCTCCGAAGACGCGTGTCAGACGAGTTGGGGCTGGAACCCGGGGTGGTCGAGGCCGTGGTCGTGGCCGTGGGGTACCTCTTGAGGACGAGGTTAGTCAGCATGGGGAGAACCCAGGCGGGAACCCGGGGGCTAGGGTCGGTCGAGGTGCAGGAGTACCTCAAGCTCAGAATCAGTTTGCTAGGGATCTCGTCGCAGCACTTACAGCTGCAAATCTTCTAAACCAAGCTCCTAGAGAGAATGTCGAGGATCGAGCCATGGTGGCGATGCGGGAGTTTAGCCGTAGAAACCCTCCAGTGTTCGATGGGACTAGTAGTGACCCTTTGGTGGCGGACCATTGGCTAGCTCAGATTCGTAAGCTTTTTAGAGCTCTCAATGTCACCGAAGACACCATCAGGGTAGGTATCGTGGCGGTGCAACTAGTTGGGGAGGCTGGTGAATGGTGGGAATCTGTTCTAGAAAGTCGAAAGGATGCAAGGAGAGCAACAAGGACCGCGGCTCAAGTAGATGAGCGAGACGTTGAGAATTTGACATGGGCTGAATTTGAGGCGTTATTTGAGGAGCAGTATTTTCCAGAAACTAGCCGTGAGCAATTGAGGGACCAATTTGAGAAGTTAGAGCAAGGAAGCATGACCGTGTCGGAGTACGCACAGAAATTTCAATCCTTATCACGTTTTGCGCCAGAGTTGGTGGCGACGGAAGAGAGGAAATGTAGACGCTTTGAAAAGGGACTGCATAATACCGTGAGGAGAATGGTAATGGTGCAACGCAAGACAAAATTTGCTGAGGTAGTTGAGTGTGCAAGGAGTATTGAGATTCCGAAAGAAGCGCAAAGGAGTAGAGGGGTTTGGGAACCGCGACAACAAACCATGAACATGAGTTCTTCATCGGGGAGCTTTGGGAGCCAAGGGAGGAAAAGGGCAAGAGAACCATCTCAGACACCGCAGGGTAGTTCGTCGAACTTTAAACCGCATTCTTCTTCTTTCGGGGCTCGGGGTGTTCTGTCTAAACCTCCACCTGTGTGCTACAAGTGTAATCAACCTGGACACGTTCGTGCTCAGTGTCCACGCCTCGGGGAAACTTGTTATATTTGTGGTAAAACGGATCATTTCGCAAGGAGTTGTCCTCAGGGGTCGGGAGCGCGCAGTGAGTCAGGTTCTGTGCAGCAGCCGGGAACGGGGCGTAATGTAGGCCAGTCGTTTAGGGGTACTCAGAGGCAGCAGCAGCCTTACTTCCGTCAGACTACATCGGTTCAGAGTTCCGGGGTTGACAAGGGAGCGAGTTCTTCCGCGCCTGCTCAGGGTTCTGGTCAGAGAGGGGGTTTTATGCAGGGTCAGGGTACCCAGGGGCGAGTTTTCAACATCACTTCTGCTATTCCATCTACCACTTCTCAGGCTCCAGAGACTTCTGTTGTGAGGGGTACTTTCCTTTTGTTCAACTCATTTGCTAAAGTACTCTTTGATTCTGGAGCATCGCATTCTTTCATTGCTGCATCATTTGTGTGTACTTTGGAATTGGAATCGGAAACTATTAGCCCTCCTTTGTTTGTCGAGACACCTTTAGGGGGTAGAACGCCTCTTGATCGTATTTGTCGAGATTGTGAGTTGAATATTCGTGATCGTCGTTTCGTGTTCGACTTCATCGTTTTGGGAATGTCGGGATTCGATCTTATTTTGGGGATGGATTGGCTATCCACGTTCCATGCTACTATCGATTGTTTCAAGCGTCGAGTTCGTATTTGTCCTCCCGAAGGTCCTTGTTTTGAATTCTTTGGGGAGCGTCGAGAACCATTGGAACCTTATTTATGTGGGCCTCGTGAGCTAGGGTCGGTTTATTCATTGTTGGCGAGTTTGATGTTAGATGAGGATGCCTCCATGCGTGGGGAGTTACCCTTAGTAGTTTGCGACTTCCCGGATGTATTCCCAGAAGAGTTACCTGGTTTACCTCCCGAGCGAGAGATTGAGTTCACCATTGATCTACTTCCCGGTACCGCTCCTATTTCCGTACCTCCGTATCGTTTCGCGCCCGCCGAATTGAGAGAGCTAAAGACTCAGTTACAAGAACTGGAGAACCTAGGATTCATTCGTCCAAGTACGTCTCCGTGGGGAGCACCAACTTTGTTTGCCCAAAAGAAGGATGGTTCACTTCGTTTATGTATTGATTATCGTAAGCTCAATCGTGTAACCGTTAAGAACAAGTATCCTATGCCTAGAATCGATGATTTGTTTGACCAACTTCGGGGTGCCACTTGCTTTTCCAAAATCGATTTGAGATCCGGTTATCATCAGCTGAGGGTTCGTAGAGAAGACATTCCTAAAACCGCTTTCCGCACTCGTTATGGCCATTATGAGTTCGTTGTTATGCCTTTCGGACTGACGAACGCTCCAGCTACATTCATGGACTTGATGAATCGTATTTTTCGTGCTTATCTTGATCGCTTTGTTGTCGTCTTTGTGGATGATATTTTGATCTATTCGCCTACGGAGGAGGAACACCAAGCCCATCTCACCATCGTTCTTGAACTCTTGAGAGAGCACCAGCTCTACGTTAAACTTAGTAAGTGTGAGTTTTGGTTATCCGAAGTTAAATTCTTGGGTCACGTGGTTTCGAAAGGTGGAGTGTCTGTTGATCCAGGAAAGATAGAGTCGATTATGAATTGGCAGCGACCAAAGAACGTATTCGAGATTCGAAGCTTCTTGGGTTTGGCTGGGTACTACCGCCGTTTCGTTTTAGACTTTTCTCGTTTAGCGGCACCAATGACTAGATTGACACGTAAGGGGAGTCGTTTCGTTTGGAGTGACTCGTGGGAGGCAGCTTTCGAGGAGTTAAAGAAGCGATTGACTACCGCACCTGTCTTGATTGTGCCCGAACGTGGAGTTGGCTACTCCGTGTATTGTGATGCGTCTAAGGAAGGGTTGGGATGCGTGTTAATGCAGGCGGGGCGAGTGGTAGCGTATGGGTCACGACAGTTGAAAACACATGAGCGGAATTACCCGACACACGATTTAGAACTTGCAGCCGTCATATTTGCTTTGAAAAGTTGGCGCCATTATTTGTACGGTGAGAAGTTTGAAGTCTTTTCCGATCATAAGAGCTTGAAATACTTATTCTCTCAAAAAGAGCTTAACCTTCATCAACGTCGTTGGATGGAGCATTTGGAGGATTATGACTTCGAATTACAATACCACCCGGGGAAAGCGAACGTTGTGGCTGACGCATTGAGTAGAAATCCGACACATCTAGCGAGCCTAGCGATTCATGAGTGGAAAACAATAAACGATTTGGGCTCCTATGCCATGCACTTTGAGGAAGTTCGGGAAGGGGTCATGTTATGCAACTTAACGGTGCAATCGACTTTATCGACGAGAGTGATTGAGGCTCAGCAACACGATGAGGAAGCAGAAGAACTCCGTACTAGATTCCTTAGTGGAAACGCTCAAGAAGGGTGGATGATACACGCCGACCGAGGCTTACGCTATCAAGGAAGGTTGTTCGTACCCGTTTCGTGTCGAGAAGAAATCTTACGAGAGTTTCATCATTCTCCGTTAGCCGTTCACCCGGGAGGAACGAAAATGTATCATGACTTGCGTAGACAATTTTGGTGGTCCGGAATGAAGAGGGACGTTGTGAGTTTCGTGTCTAAGTGTCTCACGTGCCAACAAGTGAAAGCCGAACATCAACGACCCGCGGGGGAGTTACAACCATTGCCAGTAGCCGAATGGAAGTGGGAGAATATGACCATGGATTTCGTTACGGGCTAACCGAGATCGCCGAGGGGGCATGACGCCATTTGGATAGTTGTGGATCGATTGACCAAAACCGCTCATTTCTTACCCATTCAGGTCACCGATTCTATGGATGCGCTTAGCCGTTTGTATATTCGAGAGATCATTCGACTTCATGGGATTCCCGTGTCCATCGTGTCCGATCGAGATCCGAGGTTTACCGCGCGTTTTTGGCAGAGTTTGCAAGCTGCTTTGGGCACTAATCTTCTATTTAGTACCGCGTATCATCCTCAAACCGATGGGCAATCCGAGAGAACGATTCAGATTTTGGAAGACATGCTTCGGGCTTGTGTGATGGATTTCCGGGGTAGTTGGGAGGACCACTTGCCATTAGTTGAGTTCGCGTACAACAATAGCTATCAATCTAGTATCGAAATGGCACCGTATGAGGCTTTGTATGGAAGACCATGTCGATCGCCTGTGTGTTGGACCGAATTGGGAGAGGCTACGCTTGTAGGACCGGATATGGTTAAGGAGACCTCCGAGAGCTTGAAAGTAATTCGTCAGCGCCTTAAAGAAGCTCAAGAGAGAACGACCGAACAAGTGAAGGTGATTCGCCAAAGATTGTTAACCGCGCAAAGCCGACAAAAGAGTTATGCTGATCGTCGTCGTCGCCCGTTATCATTCGAAGAGGGGGATCATGTATTCCTCAAAGTATCGCCGCGTAGAGGTTTGTCTCGTTTTGGGAAAAAGGGAAAGCTATCGCCGCGTTATATCGGGCCGTTCGACATTATTGAGAAGATTGGGGAGGTTGCGTATCGCTTGGCTTTACCACCAAGGCTATCGGGTATACATGACGTGTTTCATGTGTCTATGTTGAGGAAGTACGAACCGGATCCGTCACATGTGTTGGAGTGGTCCGAACTCGAGTTAGAGGCCGATGCGTCTTATGGGGAAGAACCGATCCGTATCCTAGATTCGCGCGATCAAGTGTTGAGGGGTAAGACGATACCGTTAGTACGAGTCTTATGGAGAAGTCAGGGTAGCGAGGATCAAACTTGGGAACGAGAAGACGAGGTTAGAGAGAAGTATCCGCACTTGTTTCAGGCATAAATACCGACGTGAGTATCCGAGATTGAAGTATTTTAATGTTTAGCATGTTGCATAATATTGGTGATTGAGGTTTTGCATGCATGGGTGATATATGTGTTAGCTAGTTTTGGCATGGAAAATTTCGAGGACGAAATTCCTTTAAGGAGGGTAGGATGTAGAGACCCGTAAATTCATTTCATAATTTTATTGTTTTAAAAAAAAAAAATGGTGGATTAATGAGAATATTAGAGTTGGGGGTCAAAGTGCAAGAATATGAAAATCATGGATTTTTGTGCAATTTGTGCATGTGTGTGCCGTGTGTATATACCAGGAGAACTTTTTCTTTTTTTCCATTTTCTTCTTCTCAACTCTCTCCCGGTCTCTCTCTCACTCTCTCACCCAACCACTCAAAAATCCATACCAATCAACTCCCAAACCATCTTTAATTTACTTGTTCGAGCTTGTATCGTGTTGGACAAAGCTTGGTTCGGAGTATTTTCGCTTGATTTGAGTTCCGGAAGCTAGGGTTTGCACAATTTTCTTGATTGCGGTTTGGACACTCGAGGTAGGGAATTCTACCTCTCTTTATATGTTAGTTGGGTTCTTTTATGTCTCATTTGAATATTTCTATGCTTTGTTTGAGCTGGTATTGATTGTTGTTTGGTCTGGATCAAAATCTGTTATCTGATGAAAAATCGCCAAATTTCGGATTCCTACCGGTAGGCCCGTCTTTTCTACCGGTAGAACGTTGTTGCGTTGTCAAAAAAAAAATTAACTTCCTACCGGTATAACTTTTCTCCTACCGGTAGAATGTCTAAAATTTTCTTCGTGCATAAGTGGTGGCCTTTCTGATCAGTTTTTGTACCGGTAGGATTTATTCCCTACCGGTAGGATTATAAAAAAATTCTTGGAACCTACCGGTACCAATTTTTCCTCTACCGGTAGAATTTCCGTGAACCTAAACAGTGTTCCTCTGCTTATGGATTGTACCGGTAGTTCACAATTCCCTACCGGTAGACCAGTTATCAATGATCAAAAACTCCTGTGCCGTGCAATCCAATTCCTTTCTACAGCTTTGACCATTCAATGGGTTTAAATAATATTATATATAATATGCCATAAAGAACCAGATGGTTTGGTTTGTCTTCAGGTGTAAAGAAATTTGTATAAATATAGATTGGAATTGTTCCAAATTGGCAGAACGATGGAAGGATAAATATGAGTTCCTTGCACGACACTCTTTCGAACGATACACTTGAGCTTGTGAATGACGCTGCGAACATTCAGGACCCATCGACGGGTGGGTGCCTGGCAGGGGATATCAGGGTCCCATAATTAGCCTGGCAGGAGCTAATGCTCAAAATAATTTTCAAGGCCTAACCTTCAAGGTGGGTGCTTGGCAGGGGATATCGGGGTCCCAAAATTAGCCCGGCAGGAGTTTCGGCTCAGACACATAAACGACACGACATGTTGAGACGAAAATTGAACGAGTATGATTTATGGGTTGAATAAAGGAAAATTTGAGATTTTGGGAACTTGTTCATGAAAGTTTGTGCTTCCTCCGTTGTCTTGTGATCCTTTATCATTCGTTAATTCGTCTCGCTCATTTGCATATAGAGTTTGCGTAGACTTTTCTACTGGGCTAGTGTAGCTCAAGCCTTATATTATTTTCAGGTGCTAACCCGGAACCATAACTTGCATTGCTTGGCGTGCTTGGAGGTGATCATTATTTTTGAAAGCTAACCGAAGGAGTTACTTATTCATCTTTGTAAATTTATTTTGAAAGATGTATTCGTAACTTAAATTGTAATTCTTTTGATTTGGAATATTGTAACCCTTAATCCTCTTTCGACATTTGATACTTATGCTGATTTGGGGCCGTCGAGCCTATATTTGTAATATTTTGGAACCTTATGACTTGAAAGCTTAATTAAGGGAATGGGAACACAACAATCTTTTGGGTACCGTACGGATATTTGTGAGTAGTTTTATTATGTAAATCATTTATAATTATATTTAAAATCGAGGACGTGACAGATGCTTGTGGAAGGAGCTCTGTTTTTGAGGATCAAAAAAAAAAAAAGCTCTATTTTTTTTTGCCGAACCGGCCGACAAATCTGTTACATACCGATACGTATCGGGAATCGGCCGGCTCACCTGTGATTTCCAGTCTCCCTGTTATACCGGCTTATATCTGAACCGAAACTCTCAAATTCCGATACAAACCGGCCGATACGGTTCGTACCAGCCGATATTAAAAACTATGATTGTGATATCTCATGTTTAAGATCTTTTTAATCTTTGTAATTTGTTTCCAAAGATCAATAA
Organism: Rhododendron ovatum; assembly: GCA_019656835.1. Classification (NCBI taxonomy): domain Eukaryota; kingdom Viridiplantae; phylum Streptophyta; class Magnoliopsida; order Ericales; family Ericaceae; genus Rhododendron; species Rhododendron ovatum. Next base: position 1,635,785 of record CM033794.1, read on the forward strand.
AATCATTTTTGTTAGTTTAAAAAAAAATAGACACGTCTCTCGCACATTTCGTTGAACAGATAAAATGCAAGTAGAAAAGGGAGCATATAGATGTTCACAAAGACACATGTAATCACGGATTTTATGATTTTCAGGTACATGTATCCCATCCTCAACAACGGTTTCAATCTACAAATCAATGGAACTTTTGTAAAGGCTGTGTTTGGAAACAGGTGCGGCGCTTGCAATATTAGTTACAGACGATTAAACCAAAATTAAACATAGACACAGTGTGAAAGAATAGAAAGGAATTGGACAAACCAAATTCAACAAACTTGATTACTTACTGCATTTCCGTAGTCAGGTCGGTGGATTGCAGAGGCTTTTGAAAACACTTCGTAACTCCGTTCGACTGCCGAGAAAAAGATTCATTCAAAGGAAAAGAACAATTAAAATCCTAATATGAATAAGAATAACCCTCTGTGAGAGAGAGAGAGAGAGAGTGAGAGAGAGAGTGCGACGAAAGAGAGGGGATTTTTGTACAACGGTGTTTTGGGCGCCAAATATTACTCCCAAGTTCTTTCAAAACAATCCTGTCCGCACTTTTACCCGATCTCAATCTCAGCCGTTAAAAGTCTATGGACGTAAATCAACATAAACCTAGGGTTTTATGGGGAAAAAGAAAGAGAAAGAATGGAAAGTTTAAAAAGATTTCCATCCATTGTAAACTCTCCATTCATTCTTCTCCCATTTTTCTTCTTAATCATTTCGCTTTCTTTTCTCCGGCTTTCCACAAGTTCCAAACAGAGCATTAGTTTACGTCAAAAAGAGTATTTCCTTAATTATTACAAAGACATGAGTAGATCTCTCCATCTCTCTGCCAAGTATAAAAATCCCAGCTCATTGCAGTCCTCCCATTTGAGCTATGATTTTGTGTTTTCAATTACGCAATCTATATTATATTTGCCATTAGTGTCTTCTTTTTCCTTAATTTTTTGGCTGGTTGCAAGTATTGTCTTTGTTTTGTAGCTTTAAACATAAATACAGTATATGATTCTTTCGTAAAAGAAAATTGCTACATATTTATTTAGAAACAGATGAAAAGCTTCTACTCTAGTCAAAAGCAAGTATAACACTGCTACTACTGCAAGCAAATTACACAAACAACTGGCCCCGTTCTGCTAGGGAAATAAGTAATTATTTTTTGAATTGAATGTGATGTGTTGTGAAATAATGACATCTCTCGTAAAGTAGGAAATAAGTACTTTAAAAATAAGAACCTTAGCGGAACAAGGGCAATCGGCCAAATGGTCGGCACTCAGATTGGATTCAAGAAACCGATTACATACAAGCATCCGTACAAGCACACAAGAAACCGGTTTCAAAGCAGCATCCATCAGATTTCTGACCTGCATAGCGGGCACATTTCCATTTCTCATGTTACTTAGCAAAAAGATGAGCTAGGGATGTTGGCTACAGCCTACAGGGAAATGGAATGTTCTTGAATTTCCTCACTATAGTTGCTGATATACTTCTACAGCTCTCTTGAACGGAAGAGTCAAAACTGCAAAACTCTACTAAAGGTGATTACCAACTCTTTGCTTTAGGTGGCATAAAATCTGAAAAACTTGAGTATCCAAGTATAATCAGGACCCTGCGGCATGTACACAACTTCTACTTTCGGAGATGCTTTAGGACATCGTGTCAACTCGTCTAACATCGCAACTCCTACATCAGAAATATCTGGATTGTGAAATATTTCCATCTTCTCGAGTACGGTTGAATGTGCCAAAAGAATCTTTGCAAAGTGCATTTCAGATTCTGCGCCTGGAAAGTCCCGGATCTTCACTTTTCGAAGCTGGTTCAATGAAATTTTGAAAAATCTTGTGCTTGCAAATACTCTACAACAGGATCTCGATTGGGAACATCATCATGAATCTGAAAGAAAGACGGAACCATTGCATCACCAGAGTATTTCATAGATAACTTTAAGCTTTAGTAAGGGAAAAGGAATTCTGTAGTAACTCACACTGATTTCAACTCTCTCTAAATTTGGGAAGCTTCTAAGCAAGCAAAGAGCGCGTGAGACGTGATCAAGAATATCATAACAGACATCAAATAAAGCAAGAAATTTGAGACGGTTCAAGGTGCTTGGAATTCTCTCGGGAACGTGACCTGCAGCAAATGACTTGAAGCAAATACGGGAAAGAGAGTAAAAAGCATGGTCTACCAAGCAAAGCCGATTTTTAGTGAAGCTTTCCTACCTCCAAAAAGGAGCTATCCAAGTGCATGTCGTCAATATCAGCAGGTAAACACTGGAAAAACTTCACCCATTCAGTATCTGTTTCTTCCTTAGGCCGCTTAACATTTGCATCCAAGGAAAGCAAGGTAATTGAAATTACTGAAAGAAGTGGCGTATGTTTGAAAGAAATAGAGTTGAAAAAACACCACAAAAGGCGAATTCCTTGAGATTAGGGGCATTGAATTCGAGGCAGTTGAATTGATTGCAGTGCGCCAACGTCAACCGTTCTAGCAAGGGGCAATGAGAGATGAATCATCCGACCATTTCAGGAGTAATATTTGCATTCCAGAGATTAAGATTGACAAGCCTGGTAAATCCCTTGAATGCAGGAGGTGGTTTGAATACACACCCACAGAGAGTCAAATGCTTCAGTCGCAGGAAAGAAAATAGGTCACAACGCAACTCATGGCGCGGGCCCAAATCAAGACAAAGGGTGAACTCCTGGATATTTTTCTTCGACAGCATAAGAATCCAATTATTGATATCAAGACAACTTCCAAATGGGGGATTACAAAGCTTGAATTCAACTAATGGTCCTTGATGAAGCAATAGAACTTGGTAAATAATTGCCTTGATTTTTTCGGTATCCCCCAAGCTTACAAAGAACTGGTTTTGAAATACCAGTTGCGGGAGTGTTACCCATTTGTACCTCCATCTTCTTGACAAGATGCTTGTCCTCCCTGCATCCCGCAATGGCAAGTACTTGAGAATAGTTTCCATGATATTGCTTGGAAGATTACTGATTATATCTGGAGTAGATCTCCGATTCCTAATCATTGTGCAGCTTTTATGAAGTTTAAAGAAAATAACGATTAGCTCCAAATGCCGGTTTCCATTGCAACTTTGGACATCGGTAAAAAAAGTAAAGATACCTGAAACAAGAAGACGGCATTGTTTTCTACATTAATATCCTGTAAAGGCAGGAGGGGTGAAGTTCTAATTCATCACCTTTACTCTATAAAGTTGGATTGATTCAGCCAATAAGACTAGACAAGCATGACCCATATGAACATTTTCCTAGGGTTACTTACTTACCTTTCACTCAATCAAACAATGGTCTAATCCTTCACCAATCAATCAGGAAAAAACAAATGACAAATCCAATTCTTCAACAAAATATATTCTTGCTTGTTAACTTTTGACGATATATGCTGGTCAAGCAACTTGGCACAATCAGCAGCGCTGCTAGTAAATCATCCACGCACCCGACTTACGACTTAAGGTTCCAATTTCCAAGTAATCTTAGAAACTATCATTTGTAGAGAACATCAAGGGCAAAAGCTAATTTCCACAGTCAATAAGAAAACTCTGTCATACTCAAATGAATGAATTGAAAATTGCTTTGATCCTCAATAATAGTGGGAAGAAAAAATTACTCACTCAAGTGAAGGGATTGAAATCGTTTTCATCAGTTCGTGTTCGCCCCAACTTTTTCTGATAGAAAGAAAGATGGAAATGGGGAATTTATGCCACAACACTACTACAATTAGAGTATTTGCATCCCAAAGGGTGGCACTGTTTGAACCTCTTAGATTGATGAGTATGTATTCTCAAAATTTTCCCCAACAAACTGACTTGATTTCTCCCGTTACCTTATTTGTTGTTGTTGGTGATATTACAAAAGTTTACACCAAAAATAAATTTTACAATAGACAAATTAACAGGCTGAGTCGCGGAAATCTCGCTCTCTTTAAGGAGATTCAAACCCTCTACGGTAATAAACCGGTGCAGTAGAAAATCTCTGACTTGTCCCCTCCAGGATATAACAGCCCGATAATTTATCGTATGGTTCAGACCTACTTTGCACAAGTAGGAGAACCCAAAGCTCCACCAATAAAACACCCTTACACTTTGCCCAAGACTCTCAACCCGACTAGTTTTTAGAGAACAAAGATGGAAGGGAGAATCGAGTATAAAAAGCTCAAGTGTTTTTGACAAGTCTTGGTTTTTCTTATGCTTACAAAACCACTTATGCAAGCTATATATAGGCAAGAAAGAATCCATATCATATCTTTTCATTAATGACTAAATCTCATAGGATAGATATGAATCCAAACTATATCTTTTCCATTAATGACTAAATCTCACTTAGATATGGATAGATATGCTCTAGATTTGCTAGATATGGATAAACATGAAAGATATGCTCCCGATTCTTTCTAGATTTGCTAGATTTTTCTAGATTTACAAGAGATTCTCCTTGATTCTTCTAGATTTGCCTAGATATCCAAATAACCGCTAAGATAAGAGCTTCTCACACAGATATACACGTGACTTGTAAAAGTCTAACATCAAAAAATGTACAGAAATTTAATATTAAAATGACAAATTTTCAACATTCCCCCACCTATTTTAATATTAAATAAGACTCTTGGGCAAAGAGGAATATTATGCATCATGAAGGTTTGCTCTGCATTGAACCTTCACTTAGTGAAAACAGTAATCTCTACAACAGAGTCAATAGTGGTCTCCGACTTGAACTATGACTGCTTAAGGGAAATAAAAATACTGCCCACACATAATAGTCCAGGTATTGACATGAGCTTTAATAGCCAGCACATTACGGCCTTGTGCTAATCCCGGTTTTCATGAGCGTCTTTGAGAACAAAGCCTAATTCTCATAGGAAGCGGCCCCACCTCCACGCTCACATAGTGAAATCTGTCAAGGGTGCTCCTGTAATTCTAACACCCCACTCATAAGAGCTACAGAATTTCATTAAGAGTTTCTTAAAAAACTCAACCTCCACAACATTACAGGATAAATGCACTCACACCATAGGGATGGATTTAATCAAAACTTCAGTGCATTTCCAAACGACCACCATATGATTCGTTCTTCCCATTGAACCTAGTTACAGGATCTCTGGTCCCTGGGTTGGGTATCCTCATACGTGGCTCATGAATTTAATAGCTTTAGCCCCATCCCTCGATGTATTCCAGACTCTTTCTCTTGCCAAGGCCTTGGTTAATGGATCTGCAAGATTATCACATGACCTCACATAAGTCACATTTATGATGCCATTACTCAAATAAGATCTCACAGTACTGTGTTTTCTTCTGATAGGTTTGGATTTACCGTTGTAATAACGGTTTTGTACTCTACCAATCACAGCGGTGCTGTCACAATGAATTAACACAGGAGGAATTGGTTTTTCCCAAAAGGGATTTCATTTAAAATCTCTCAACCAATTGGCCTCCTCACTCGCTGATGCTAATGCTATTAGCTCAGCCCGCATTAGCATCAGCCTCCATAGTAGAATTAGCAATAATGATTGCTTTTTCGATTTCCAGCATATAGCACCACCACCCAAATTAAAAACATATCCTGTGGTAGAGAGTGAATCACCTGACAAAGTATTCCAATCGGTATCACTATAAGCTTCAAGTACTGCAGGATACTTTTTGTAAAACAAGCCATAATTTTTGGTACCAGATAAATATCTCATTATTCGCTCAATGGCTAGCCAGTGTTCTCTACTCGGCTTGCTAGTAAACCTGCTCAGTACTCCTACTGCATAAGCAACGTCAGGTCGAGTGCAGTCAGTAGCATAACGTAAACTCCCTATTATGCTAGCATATCCTTTTTGATCAACAATCCTTGTCATGTTTAACGAAATAAATGCACATGAGAATCAAAAGGAGTAAGAACATGCTTGCAATTATCAAAATGGTATTTTTTAAAATTTTCTCAACATAGTGCGACTAATCGAGAAAAATTCCATCACATGTTTTTGTAATTTTCATCCCCAAAATTACGTTAGCCTCACCAAGATCTTTCATATCAAAATGGCTACTAAGCATATTTTTAGTCTCATTAATAATATGCACATTAGAGCCAAAGATCAGTAAATCATCCACATATAGGCTAACAATAACATGTGAATTTTCACAAGATTTATAATAATGCACTTATCACACTCATTTATCTTATAACCATTTTCAATCATGCAGGAATCAATTTTCTCATGCCACTGTTTAGGCGCCTACTTTAAGTCGTATAGGGATTTAGTCAACTTACACACTTTGCTTTCTTGGCCGGGCTCCACAAAGCCCTCGGGTTGATCCATGTAAATTTTCTCATCTAGGTCCCCATTTAAAAAAGCTGTTTGCACATCCATTTGATAAATTTTTAAATCATGAATTGCAGCGACTGCAATTAACAATCTAATGGATGCTACTCTAGTAACTGGAGAAAATGTATCAAAAAAGTCAAGATTAGCTTATTGCTTAAAACCTTTTGCAACAAGTCTTGCTTTATATTTATCAATAGAACCATCCGGTTTAAGCTTTTTACGTAGGACCCATTTACACCCAATAGTTTTACAACCCGGTGGTAAATCGACTAATTTCCAAGTTTTATTGGACATTAGTGATTCCATTCATCATTAATAGCCTCTTTCCAAAAAACAGCATCAGGTGATGTGAAAGCCTCTTGTAAATTGAGTGGAGTATCCTCCACATTAAAAACAAGATAGTCAGGGCCAAAATCTTTTTCAACTCTAGCTCTTTTACTCCTTCTAGGTTCAAATTCAAAATTCTCTTGATTTTGTAAACTAGGAGTTGAAGAACTAGGCTCAGGTAAAATCAATTCTCTAGATTCTTGACCCCCACCATTTTTAAGTTTAAAAGGAAATTTTTCTTCATGAAAGATTGCATCACCTGACTCAAAGATAATTTTCTTTTCCATATCAAAAAATTTATAGGTTGTACTATTTTTTGCATATCCAAGAAAAGCACAAGTGGTAGCTCTAACACCCAGTTTGGGTCTTTTAGGGTTTGAAAGCCTCACAAAGGCCAAACAACCCCAAACTCTCAAATATCCCAAATTTGGCTTATGACCTTTCCACAACTCAAAAGTGTAATTTTAGTCTTTTTGTGTGGCACTCTATTTATCACATGACAAGCCGTTAAAACTGCTTCTCCCCGGAGATTTGAGGGAGCGCCTGCTTCTATAAGCATGGCATTGGTCAAGTCAATTAATGTTCTATTTTTTCTTTCAGCCACACCATTAGACTCAGGCGAATACTGTGGAGTAATTTCATGGATAATTCCCAAAGACTGAGCAAAAGAGTTAAATCCAAAAGATTCATACTCACGGCCTCTATCACTTCTAATTCTTTTAATCTTTCTACCGAATTGATTTTCAACTTCTTGGAGGAATTCTTTAAATTTGTCAAGTGCATCACTTTTATGTTTCACACAATATACATAAGTATATTTTGAATAGTCATCAATAAAAGTGATAAAATATCTATTTCCTCCGAGAGTTAAAATTCCTTCAAACTCACATAAATCCGTATGGATTAGTTCTAACAATTAGGTATTTCTTTGAACACTTTTATGAGGCCTCCTTATGATTTTTGCTTTACTGCATGTTTCACATTTCTTAAAATCTTTTTTCAGTCTGGGAATTAATCCTAAACTACTCATGATTCCTACATATTTACTGTTTACATGACATAGTCTAGCATGCCAGAAATTTGAAGAAGACAGCATGTAAACAGAAACAGTAGCTGGTTTATTATCTTCAACGTTTAGTTTGAACATTCCATCACATGCATATCCCTTACCCACAAACACTCCTTTTTTAGTAATACAAACTGATCAGATTCCGTAGTCTGCTTAAAGCCAGATTTGTTGAGTAGATAACTAGACATCAAATTCTTCCTCATGGACGGTGTGTAAAGCACTTTTAGAGTCAGCACACGTCCAGAGGTAAACTTCAAATCTACCTCGCCACTCCCAAGCACCTTGGTAGTACTAGAGTCACCAAGCATCACAATTTTTTCTTCTGCAAAGGGAGTATAAGTTTTGAACCAATTTTTATCATAGCAGACATGCCTGTTGGCACCAGAGTCTGCCCACCACCCTTCCACACATTGAACCATATATGTCTGTAATCATAGCCACAAAAGGCTCCTCGGCAACATTAGCCTGTGGAGCATTCTGTGTTTTTCGAAACTTGCAAAATCGAGCAATATGCCCACTCTTGCCACAGACAAAGCACCCACCAGTTTGTTGTGCTTGTGAAGGGGGTCCTTAGTTCCAATTATTTTTTCTCATTTGCATTTCACTGCGAGATTTACCCTTATTTTTGAAGTTTTTTTATTTGGCTTTAAATAAGCATTCTTTGGAAACTGACATCTGGGTAAGTTATTTTTTGCGGAAACTAAATTTATCTTAGTGGTCGAATGTTCGTTACCCTCGTGAGTCATAAGTGCATCTTGGCCTCTAGCCTCCTCCTCCACTTGGATGCGGGTAATCAAAGTCTCTAGGGAAGTCTCCTTTTGTTTGTGGCGCATCGATTTCTGGAACTCCCTCCATAAATGTGGTAATTTGTCAATGATGCCTGCTACCATAAGATTGTCCCTAATTTTGATGCCTTCAGACCGAACCTCTGCCACAATCATTTGGAAATCTTGCACTTGCTCCCCGCCACAATCATTTTTAAATCTTGCACTTGCTCCACAACAGATTTACTATCTATCATCTGATAGCGGAAAAAACGGCTAGCTGCATATTTCTTTGCACCTACCTCCTCAGTATCATACTTACTCTGCAAGGCTTTCCAAATTTTCTTTGCAGTGGAGTAAGTAGTATCATAATAATCATAAAATTGATCTGCAAGGCAATTTAAAAGATAATACCGACAATTATACTCATCTGCATTATATTGCTCAACTTGTTCAAGATGAGCATATTTTTCGTCATCGGTCATCCCATCGGTGGAAACTTTGTTGGGATCCTTCTCAGTTAGGATGTAGGCCACCTTGAGGAGACTGAGATAGAAGAGCACCTTGTCTTTCCATCGCTTGAAGTGAGCTCCCTTAAACTTGAAGGGCTTGTTGAGATCTCCGACATTTTCATTAGGCTTCTCAGCTGTTTGGTCCATTTTTGAATCTCCTTAAAATTGTTGGTGATATTACAAAAGTTTACACCAAAAATAAATTTTACAATGGACAAATTAACAGGCTGAGTCGCGAAAATCTCGCTCTCTTTAAGGAGATTCAAACCCTCTACGGTAATAAACCGGTGTAGTAGAAAATCTCTGACTTGTCCCCTCCAAGATATGACAGCCCGATAATTTATCGTATGGTTCAGACCTACTCTGCACAAGTAGGAGAACCCAAAGCTCCACCAATAAAACACCCTTACACTTTGCCCAAGACTCTCACACCGACTAGTTTTTAGAGAACAAAGATGGAAGGGAGAATCGAGTATAAAAAGCTTAAGTTTTTTGACAAGTCTTGGTTTTTCTTATGCTTACAAAACCACTTATGCAAGCTATATATAGGCAAGAAAGAATCCATATCATATCTTTTCATTAATGACTAAATCTCATAGGATAGATACGAATCCAAACTATATCTTTTCCATTAATGACTAAATCTCACTTAGATATGGATAGATATGCTCTAGATTTGCTAGATATGGATAAACATGAAAGATATGGATAGATATGAAAGATATGCTCCCGATTCTTTCTAGATTTGCTAGATTTTTCTAGATTTACAAGAGATTCTCCTTGATTCTTCTAGATTTGCCTAGATATCCAAATAACCGCTAAGATAAGAGCTTCTCACACAGATATACACGTGACTTGTAAAAGTCTAACATCAAAAAATGTACAGAAATTCAATATTAAAATAACAAATTTCCAACAGTTGTTAATATTCCTTGTAAGTTTTGCTTTTAAGTTATAAAACTTGGGCAAACCGCAGATCAACATGAAACTAAATACATGTCAGGATAATGCACCAGTGAACTAATTAAAATGCAAGGGAAATGTGGAGCCCAATATCATCCTTAGTCTGAACATTGTTCTTGTTCCAGCCAGTAACAAAAGAAAATCTCGAACCATGCAGCAAAGCTGAGACATACATACTGCTATACTAGGCATATGAAGAAATCTTAATCATAAAATGAGCAGTATCTTCTAATTTGCCACCTTCTCGTTGGGAATTATTGACCAGAATTCCATCCAAGCAAGTGCAAGCACACCACGTAAATAAATCCGCACACAAAAATGATAAATGGTTGAATACATAAAACCAACACCCATACCCGAGCCCTCACTCACCTTGGTGTTCCCCAATATTTAATAATTTATTCTTCCACAACATCTCCATTTTTTCCCTCACATCTTCTCTGATCTCTGTCTAGGCTCTACAAACCCCTACTTATCGAAAACCCATTGAATCGTAGTCTCCATGCAATTCTAAATCCTCACATATATTAGACTTCTGGCGGGTTCCGTACTCCATAACCTTAATCTAGATTTTGTTAAGGAAATAGAATTCCACATTGCTTGTGAGTGGAATGGGTGATCACTTACTAACATCTGGGACCTCTCCACTCATTGCCAATTGGTTTTGAAATGGATATAAAGTTTCCATATGGTATCAGAGCAGGGCCCATTCCACCCCACATTTTAAAAATTAACAATCCACACCCCACGATGACAGACCAGCAAAAAGGCACAGACCTCAAACGCGGCTGCACGTGAGGGGGGATGTTAAAGAAATAGAATCACACATTGCTTGGGAGTAGAATGGGTGATCACTTAATAACATCTGGAACCTCTTCACTCATTGCCAATTGGTTTTGAGATGGATATAAAGTTTCCACAGATTTATCAATCTAAATACATGTATGGGGTCAAGTGCTATCAACTCTTCTTGGGCCAATCTACACCGGCCTTTGTCCCTGCTTTAAACGGACTCCGCTAGTAAACAGCAAGATTGGTCAAGGTGAGCGTACAAGGACGGAACCAAGATTTTACTCTAGCAGTAGCAAAATGGATACTAAAAAAATATAAAAAAATGCATTACAACATTAATAGTCATCGGCTCCAAAAAAATTAAAATAACATAACAAAATCTAAACTAAATGATGTTTGTCATTTACACATGGAGTACGAAAAAATACTAATTTTAATTTTGGGCATTGATAATGGCATAATAATTAAATTTCCTTAATTTTTTTAGGTTAAGTTGCATGTTTTAGGGTTAGAATGTGGAATTTTTTTTCTTAATTACACATCATCATTTATATTATTTCACTTTGGCCCATTGAATTTAGTTTTGAAATACTTTTTTGGGTTTCCTTTCTTGAAAAAAAAATAGAAGATTTATGACTAGTATATAATAAAAAATAAGGAAAAAAACCTAGCAGTAGCAAGACTATATAAGTTGGGGATAAAAAAAAATTGTCATATATAATAATTGCATTTCTAAAATCTTGTGGTAGCGGCCACCGCCACTAGACCCCCTGATTCCATCATTGTGCGCGTATGCTGGCCCGGACACAGTGAGTTAGGTCAATCAAAAACATATAAGCAAATGCACATAATAAAACCCAAACACACAACATTGAACCCCATCCATTCTTGCTTATCAACCTCATGTAAATTCGTCTGATACGATTTACCGAAGGTTAGCATACAGATTTCCTGATTAAAAGGTAAAAACTGATTGACCATTGAAGAATAGCAAGAAGAATAACAGGCAAGTATATATGCAGAATGAGTGAGACTTACCTGATTTTGTAATCTGTAAAAATAGGGATGAAAATTTACAAGAGAACCGCCCTCTAGTCGCTGAAGTGATTAGGGTTCCCTATATAATAAATCGCTCTCTCTCTCTCTCTCTCTCTCTCTCTCTCTCTCTCTCTCTCTCTAGACATTAGACGCGACAAACATATGCTGGACGTGAAGTTGCAAGGAAAAATAGAATTTAAAACATAAAAGGACATTTTGTCTCTCTATAAATAAGTGATAGATCTTAGACTTTAAATATCATTAGGGAACATGACACCTTACTAAATTAAAAGGAGAACTTTAGACTTTAAATATCATTAGGGCACTTTAGACTTTAAGACCAATTTTTTTAATGAAAAATCCCTCGAAATCTCATTGCATTAGTATACGACTTCAAACTTAGGGAAAGTCTTCAATACACACCCCTTCAAGGTGTGTATCATATGCACCTATTGTGTGGTTTATATTGTGTCACCTCATAAAAAATTACTTGTAGGACCGGTCATTCATAACATTTTATTTCGTATCGTAACTTTTATACTAAAAATTCGTAATTTTTCAACAATATGATTCGTAACTTTTTAACAATAGATTCGTAACATTTTGGGATTCATAACATTTTGGTGATTTTAATGAGGGTGCCTATGATACACTCCCAAATAAGGGTTGTGTATTGTAGCACTTCCCTTAACTTATCATTCAGATGTTGAATATACTTATCAAGGAAGGAATTTAAAGGGGAGGATGTTAGTCTTTGAGATCATTAGCTTCTGTCAGTTTAGTTGGTGGTTGAGATTTTTTTCTCAAGTGTTATGAGCTTCAAACATTACCCCTTGTGACCATTAGCTTTAGTTGATGAATTAAACGTATACATGGGTGAAGGAACCCACACTCTACGCACCTACATTCACAGGGAACGTCTACGGTGCACAGTAATGTACGATGTGCACTTGTAACATTTATCACTGTGAGGCATAACATTTTACCAAATAGACGTAACGGTGTATACTATATGCATTCTAAACCATTTAAAGCCCTAACATTTACCACTTAGAGGCATAACATTTGCCCAAGATAGGCGTAACCTATATAGTTATACGGGATTTGTATTGGAGCTTTTCCCACAAATCATACGTGTGTAATGTAACTCTACTTATTGGTGCTTTTACAAACATGATGAGAACCAAAATGGATGGAACTGACAAATTAAAACTCGAAGAACCAAAATGACACAAAACACACACTTTAGGTGCCTTCGGTATATTTTATCTTCAACGTATTACGTAAAGGAAAATGCTAATCCAAACACAGTTGATACTTGATAGTGATTTAGATTCCGAAAGTGGATAAAAATATATACTGATATTAGTGAAAGTGAATCGATGTGTGTAAATCTTTTTAAAAATTTTCGACATTATTTGTCTCAAAACCAACACCTAATGGGCAATGGTTAGCATAACCATTTTGCTAACCATTTTGAAAATCGTCATAGTTTCACAAGCCAAGAGCTTCCGAAACAAGGGAACCAAACATCCAGCCATGCATGTACAAAGCAACCAAAACAAAACTAACCCACAAAGAAAAAACACGAAAACACAAAAGATCATCCAGCAATACAAGTCATTTGCAGTTCTTATAACTCGGACACCGTAGACATCAAACGCCAGAAAGGTCATCTCCCTGCCTCACTCAAACCCATCACAGAAATGTAGTACTTCATCTCTATTTCTGAACATAATTACTGCTTCAGGTGACAAGCGTTTGAATCCTATCAACTCTTTCAAAATCCTCAATTCTGCAGAAACCTTGTTTGACTCCAACTTAATAAGCAGTCTCTCCAGAATAGGTGATTTGGCTAATATACGTTTTATGAAATCCAACTCAGGCCTCGTGCCAGATACCCTGTGTATCTCAACTTCTTGAAGTTGATTTAATGAGATATCCGACCAGCTTTGCACTTCTAAAGGTTCTAGAACAGGATCAAGAGCTACAGTTTCACCCGGACATGTCTGGAAAGAAGAAAATGTAATATTTCAGCTTAACAATTCAGAATATACATCCCAAAAATAACATGAGTTGTCATTACTTATCTTAAGTTGAATTTTTTCCAAGTTTGGGCAGCTTCTAATTAAGCATAGAACCATAGAGATCTCATCTACTTTCCCAAAACAAATAAGATACAACTTCAGAATTTTGAGATTAGTCAATGTATTCGGATGTCTATTTGGTACACCACCTGCAGCCATGGCCTAGAGCAAAAGAAAAAAACAGTTAAACAAAACAAGCACATGGAGGAAACATGCTCCCTAAATGGCTAAATGAACAGAAAACAGAGTTTACTAAGGATAGGTTACCTTGAGATGATAGCAGTCCAGTTCCAGAAGCTCAATGACTGGAAAAGTACCAGTAAGCATGAGTGGCTTACATGGTACTCGTTTCTCTGATAGTACTAAGTTCCACAAGGACGGTAACAAATGAATTGATAGTTTTGAAGGCTTTTTGACTTTTTTGGTCCCCAAAGTATTTCTGTCGTGCCATTTTGGTCCTCAATATTTCAATTGCTAACATTGCATCCCCAAAGTATCAATTTTGTCTTTAAATGGTCCCTGCGGCTGACGCTGTTCCTTCCCTCCGTTAAAACCAAGGGCAAATTTGGTATTTCACCCCCGACTGTTTGACTTTATTGGTTCCCAAAGTATTTCCGCCATGCCATTTTGGTCCCCAATATTTCAATTGCTAACATTGCATCCCTAAAGTATCAATTTTGTCTTTAAATGGTCCCTGCGGCTGACGTCATTCCTTCTCTCCGTCAAAACCAAGGGCAAGTTTAGTATTTCACCCCCTCTCTCCCTCAAAACGGTGTCGTTTGGTTGGAATTTGGAAATATTGATTTTTTTTCTTTCATGATTCTCTTAGGGTTCTTATTGAAAACCTTAAAGTCAAAAAAATAATTATGACTCTTTCGGATAAAATGATCAAAAATTAAGATCTTCGCACAGGTTCAAACAGATTGAAAATTTGAACACTTAAATTTTTTACCATATTTTTTAATATATAAATAGCCTAAAAAAATCAAGTGTTTCAATTTTTAACCTGTTTGAACCGTTGCGAAGATATTAATTTTCTCATCATTTTATCCTAAAGGGTCATAATTAATTTTTTGACTTAATTAAGGCTTTCAATGAGAACCGTAAAAGAACCATGGAAGAGAAAAATCAATCTTATATATTTTTATGTTGTTTATATATCAAAAAATTAAGTATGACCCTTTAGAATAAAATGATCAAAAAATTAAGATCTTCGCACAGGGTCAAATAGATTGAAAATTTGAACACTTAATTTTTTCACCATATTTTTTAATATATAAACAGCCTAAAAAAATCAAGTGTTTCAATTTTCAACCTGTTTGAACCGGTGCGAAAATCTTAATTTTTTGATCATTTTATTTTAAAGGGTCATAATTAATTTTTTGATATATAAACAGCCTAAAAATATATAAGATCCTAAAAATATAAAAGATTGATTTTTCTCTTGCATGGTTCTTTTAGGGTTCTCATTGAAAGCCTCAAAGTCAAAAAATTAATTATGACCCTTTAGGATAAAATGATCAGAAAATTAAGATCTTCGCACCGGTTCAAACGGGTTGAAAATTGAAACACTTGATTTTTTAGGCTATTTATAATTAAAAAATATTGTGAAAAATTTAAGTATTCAAATTTTCAATCTGTTTGAACCTGTGCAAAGATTTTAATTTTTTGATCATTTTATTCTAAAGAGTCATAATTATTTTTTTTACTTTAAGGCTTTCAATGAGAACCATGGAAGAAAAAAATCAATATTTCCAAATTCCAACCAAACGACACCGTTTTGAGGGAGAGAGGGGGTGAAATACCAGGCTTTCCCTTGATTTTGACGGAGGAAAGGAATGGTGTCAGCCGCAGGGACCATTTAAAGACAAAATTGATACTTTAAGGATGCAATGTTAGCAATTGAAATATTGGGGACCAAAATGGCACGGCGGAAATACTTTGGGGACCAAAAAAGTCAAAAAGCAGGGGGTAAAATACCAAGTTTGCCCTTGGTTTTAACGGAGGGAAGGAACGACGTTAGCCGCAGAAACCATTTAAAGACAAAATTGATACTTTGGAGATGCAATGTTAGCAATTGAAATATTGGGGACCAAAATGGCACGGCGGAAATACTTTGGGGACCAAAAAAGTCAAAAAGCCTAGTTTTGCAAGATGAGGAGTACTTTTGAAACAAACAGAACTGAAAAGGCCTACAAACTGGGCGAATCTCAGATTAAGAGCGACAATTTCCAGGTAACCCAAACTAGTGGGGCTTTCAATCGTTAGCCGTTCCAATAGCGGGCAAGCGGAAATCAAACTTGAAAGTGTGTCAGCAGCAATGACAACTTTATCAAGCTTCAGGGAAAGGAGCCTGCTAAATCCTTTAAAGCCGGGTGGAGGTTGAAACACACAAGAAGAGAGATCCAAACATGTAATACCTCGACAAGAAAATTGTGACCACGGCAAGTTTTGCTACAACATCATGGACCAATATTCAAGTTCACAGTCTATTTAACGGCGCTGGAAAGCTGTTCACAGATCGATCAGTTGATACATTTTGTGTCAAAAAATGGCATCCAAGAATTGACCCTATAAATAGTCATCATAAGGTTGTTCCTTGTTGCCCTCGTACATTCTTTGTAGAACGTATCATCAAATACAAGTTGGGGAAGCGTAGTCCAGATATGCCTCCACTTCTTTGACAAAACACTTGTCCTCACCGCAGCATGTAACCTCAGACACGTTAAGATTTTTTCAAGTACATTGCACGGGAGATTACTGATCATGTCTGAAGTTGAGCCACTCAGTGTCCTCTTGTTCTCAGTGAAGCTTGAGCGGTCTATTTTTGTCATGTTACTAACTATTCTTTACAACCAGAAAAAATAACCAAATTAGAAGTCTTTGTTCCGTCGCGTAGCACAAAATAAAAGCACAAACAGCCCATTATTGCATACTCTTATACTGTAGCAATCTAATAACCCAAATTTACGAACAGCCCATGTATACACTAATACAAGTGTGTATGCTAAATATAGTATTACATAACATAATTATGCTAAATATATAATTTTATATTAAATTTCTTTAGTTTTGAGTGGGAGCACATGCCCCCGCTTGAATCCATCCCTGGTAAGGGATACGTCACTTCTCCAAAAAGTAGGACAAACACACAGTCACGTTACTAGTTTCATAAACTAAGCATCCGCAGAAATTTTGAATCAGGTTGGACTTTTCCAAGTTGCAGGGTAATCTCCTAATGTACCCTTACCGTGTACCCAACGTGTCAAAGTCGGTAGATGTGTCTGTCGCGATTTATTAGATCACTGCAAAAGGAATTGATACAGAAACCAAATAATAAATTTAGTGTTTGGAACTTGTGGAAAGTGAGGGAAGAAAGTACTAAAAAGATAATGAGAGAAAAGAAAGGGGGAAATTTTACTATTCTTAGAACCCTTTTGTCATTTTCTCTTCTCTTTTATCTCTCAAACCAAACAAGGGGAGGAAAAAAAAATTGAACTGACCCTTCTTTTCCTTTCCCTATGTCCCAAACAAAGCTTTTCTCATTTCACAAGTGCCTTCACCTTTTCTCCCTCATTAAATCACTTACAGCTCCTTTGGCTACACAGAGAGAAAGAAAAGAAAGGTGTGTGATCTCCCTTATTAGTGAGAAAAGAAAAGAAAAGAGTGTAGTTTCTCACCTTATCAACCAAATAGCTGTGAGAAATCAAACACTCTCCCTCCTATTCCGGCGACCAAACATCTCCGGCAACTCTCCGGCGACAAAATCAAAGGTTCAAAACTCAGTTTTGATCACAGAATTAGCTTTGCCTTGACAAGACGAAGACAATGGTGTAGGTACAGCGATGATCCGACGAGGGAGTGGACCGCACGTGCTACCGGAAGTCGACGAGATCCGTTCGTTCTCCCTTTCTCACGGAATCGCGCCACTTTTGGCGAGAAACGAAAGTCGGCCGGAAGGGGTTTTGCTCTCCCACTATTTCTCACCTCTCCCACCTCTTTGATCATCCAAACATGGGAGAGAATTGGTTATCCCTCCGTTTCTTTTCTTCTCCCCTGAAATCACGCCATCCAAACGACCTGTTAGAAACCCTAACCTGAGACAAAGTTAGCGTGTAAGGATCGGCTATTTTTGACACAGAACACAAATATGATACGACACAACATGATAATACAAAAAGCTAAATAGTTTGGGTTAGGGTTGAGAGAATTCTGATACGAATACGTAGGGGCTTAAAGCGAAAATAAAAAAACAAGACATTTTTGTTGGACTATTGTAAAGGGTAAAAAAGTAAGAGGACCCCTAAATTCAAATTTTTTTTGAAGGCAAAAGCGGTCGCAGCACAAGCTTTAGCTTAGGGCTGGCTCTGCGAATACGAGATGTCACGAGTACCCATATACAAATAAAGTTATACCTTTTAACAATAGAGGTGTCCGGAGCAGCTTAACGCAACTCGACTAATTCTGACGACCAATCCCACAATCCATACAAGTGTTTCTGACACAAATGACCGATTACGATTCTGAAGGTAATATACTCATAAACAAGAAGAGCAGCAAGAAGAATAACGAGCATTGTATACGCGCGCACAAACACATGCATGACGCATCTATTCAACAATCGAGAACTACGTACGACCAGTAATTGACAAATTAAGTAGGGAATTAAGCTTCTGCGCGCTTGAATCTGGAAAACAAATTAGGGATTTAATGGTTAATTACCTGGTTGTGGAAACTGTCCTGAAACCAAGGGATGAAATTGAAGACTCTTCAGTACAAGCCACGACTTGATGACTAAAGAAACCTAAATGAATTAGGAATCATCGTATGCATAACAAAGGAAGAAACCTACCCCTTGCGACCATGAGCTTTGATGATCGAGAATTAAACACGTACTACATAGCCAACACTCTGTCCACGGTGTCGAAAGGTTTTATGGCCGTTGAATTTAAAACATTAAAAAAAATACACAATCTAACGAATTCAACGCCCGAAAAACTCCTCAACGCAAAAACACATGTTTTCGGGACAGAGGAGATCAAACCCATTCAAACAACTCATCCTTGTAACTCTAGCTACTTATTGGTGCTTTTACCAACGGACCGCGACTACGAGATTCTAGACGTCTTAAAGATATCCCTAACTATTTGTACTTCAAACTAGGGGCAGCGTTAAACACACATCAATCTAAATAACCCACGACAGTTTCTCAAACCATTTTAAGACTCCTCAATAATCACAATTAGCTTTCTCATCTCTTACCGTTTGATATTAGGCTCCTTCTCAAAAAAAAACATTTTTTTTTATTACCAAAATAATTTTGAGAAAATTTTCGACCTTTACGGGTCAAGCTCCGTTGATTCAAGCTTAAATGTCAGAATCCATTGATTTTTGTCCAAATACCGAAACTATTGATTCGCTCAGGAATACTGGAGGATTTTTACTAAAAATCCTTTCTCCAAAAACCAAATTCCTTTCTTTTCAAAACCTTGGTAGAATCAATTGTTTATCCCCTTTTTCAACGGGCACAAATCTCAAGTATTATACAATTCAAGGAATAGCATAGGCTCTAGAGTCAACCACAACTTCCTTCATTTTATGAGACATTCAACTGTATTACCACACTTTGTATTACAGTGAACTCTCTCTGCACTTGGGTTTTTCGCATTACTACACCTTGCATTGCGGGCACTCTTGAGTCTCCGCATTACCATACCTTGCGTTGTGGGACTCCCCTATTCAAACTCTTAATTCACGCATACACACACGCACACCATCATTCAATATACAAGCCGGCAACATTTTTCCAAATTCACATTGTACATTGACAAATACCTTAAGTTCATGTTATTCCTCTTTGTCTATCACGACGTCCTTCGTCACGTACCAAACCCACAAATGA